>CM050325.1:60027683-60208691 GCA_027475135.1 Bactrocera correcta | reverse complement strand
GTTCTGGGGAATTGTCTGATTGACTGCGCTTACTTGCTCACACTCGTTACTTCATCTTGCTCTCTTGTGTTTCCATTTTGCGATTTTTTTCTTTGTTTGTCTTCCAATACAAAAGCAAAGACGAATTACTCCCTCAAGTGCAAGAGGATATTGGGCCACAGGCTAAATTATCATAAATCTACTTAGTTTGATAGCAATGTTAGGCGTTTTAAGGCGGTCCCTGAAATCAGTGGATGGCTGCAGGTTGCTTATTTAAAAGAATTGAGAGTTATCGGATCTCTTTATGTCTAAAATGAAAGGAAAATATACCAAAAATTTGTTTAATGTATTTTATGCGAAGAAGGTAAGAGAATGACTAAAGAAAATCCACTTTCGTAAAGTGGAATAATACAATTATATATTCTATAAGTTAAGAATACCATCTGATCAACAACAATCATATTGCTAAAGTTGTTTCCTAGAGTTATACCAATTTTTCAATGTTGGAACTTACACTTGGATCACAAACTCCTCCACTCACTTGTATGAGGATTAGGTAAAAAGAAAACGTTTCTTGAAAATCGTCGACTAGGTATCGAAGAGAGAACAGAGCATGCCAATATCTCCTATGGATCAAGTCAACACATTTTGGTTAATGTTTTGGGTATGAAGCGTGTCAATATTAGACTCATGCAAAAGGACATTAATCGTCGAGTATATGACGGGAAAGAGATTCTTAACAACATAGCTTAGTCATCATGCTTCATGCACAAAACATAAATCATTCTAAGTAAGAGTCAGTTATATAATGGAGAAAACAAATGGATATCTTGGAATAATTGTTCTTCTGAGCTGTCGCTTCCCAAAATTATCAATTTCAGAAGTGGATGGTTACTGCTGATCATTTACGATAATATGAAGGGTAAACTGTCGTAGTAAACTTGTGATGAACCAGCCTCAATTAACAGTTAGTAGGGTTTTGTATCATCAACAATGGAACAGCTTTGATCAATGCAACCTAACTTGTCTATCAGGACAACGACAGTCCACACAAATCCTTAGTGACTGGCCAAAATCTCTGGGAGCTTGGTAGGGATGTTCACGTACATCTTCCTTTTATTACCGATCCGAACCAAGTACTTAATTACAACCTGTTCTAGAACTTTCAGTAGTGAAGAGGAATTTTGTGGGACTATGGGAACAACACACAAGCCTAGTGGGGGATGATACGCCTTTTTAATTTAGCTCGCTGGTCCTAAGTCCGAATGTCGTGAGCTGTTTGAGCCATTGTTTCTGGCCATTCCCAAGTAAATGGTGCTCAAAGAACTTTCCTAACTTGCTACTTGGGACTGAGTAGATAATTGAGAGATAAAGTCCTCTCTCGTCACAGACCAAATTCTACAAGTCACTATCATTCCCGTCCTGCTATATGCAGAGACTTGGACGATGACAACATCTATATGAGATATACGACGTCATTGGCATAGTTCAGCGAATTAAAAGGCAGGGGCTACGCAGGCTAGGTCACGCTTCCCCGTCATCGGCCCACCACTTTGGTCTTTTTGAAACAGAAGCTATTAGAACTTCTTCATGATCGGGCCATTATTGGCGACTGAAGATCGGTTTTACCATCTCTTGGTCTTATGCTTTCACTGCTATTCAGCAGGTTAAAGAAGTGTTTCCTCCTAATTTCAGTATACTCTGGGTTTCAGTCACTATCACCTCTGGGTGTTCTAAAAGAGTATGCTTCGGTCTTGAAACAATTTCAGCATCTTTTCTTTTTTATCTTCAAATTTGTCTCGCTTCCTTCTTCAACTCTGGGTATCCTACACGGCTTGAATTGTCGTCCCACAGTTCCCACAGAGAGTAGGAGTGCAAGTCGAGTAGAAACTCGGGCTGTCTGTTGTTTTTACAGCTTTTCGACGTCGAACCTTATGTTTATTTACATATTTTCCTCACAGAGGCATCTTCGCAAGACAATTCAAATAATTCAAGACCTTTTTCTATTCGGTTTTTATCCCGTCAGGTGGCGCAAACTACCGTCCCGGTATTGGTTTTTCGAGTTTGTTTAACAGCCATAAGTTTCATGAAGAGAAATCTGACGTATATCGTGGTTGCGGTACGATTTGTTTCGAGATATTAGTAAAGTCTAATATGTTGCATTACCGTGATAAGGGAACTAAGTGTTGTTACCCCATAACCCCGGCCATTCCAAACGGGTAGTTTGACGCATATTGCTGAAATAATATACTTTATTAACTGTTTGGCCCGGCGATAGAAATTTATAATGCTCAGCGCCACGATAATCACTCCATCTTATTTTTTATCACAGTAATAGACATTTTATAGCTTTTATAGTTGGGATTTACTAATCAATTCAAAGGGTTTAAGTTGAGTGGGCATATAGATCTACAGATTTGAATAACATTGCCTTTTATATGTGAGGTTAGACAAAAAAGGAAGTCTGCGCCAGCAATCCTTGGACTAGTTACGAGCTCAAGGCAAAAACCAATCATCGTTATGCCGTCCAATATTCATGAAACACTAAAAAAATTCCATTATTTGATAAGTTTATTTAGAAATTTTTAGTGCATGCTCAGCGCCACAAAATAAAATTTTCAGTACCAAATAATAAAATTTCAACCCGACATCAGGTAAACGCAAAATAAAAGGAGTAAAAGCCATAATATTTCTTATTTAATGTATTTCATGTAAAAACCACGCAACTTCAGCTTTGCTGCACGGCATTTCCAGGGGCGAAGAGCCACAAAAAATTTACAACTGTGCTGATATGAAATGCACAACACTGGCAGCGCGCTGGCCTTTGGGCGGGAAAACACCAAATTTATGGTGTGCCACTTGCGGAAGTTGCGGCAGCCGGCAGTTATTTTTACCTGCACTCCAACACACACACACGCACACACTTAAAAAAACACTCGCTTTGGCTTTGTATGTGTGCTTGTGTGGCATGCAATTTCACGGCCCTTCGTGTATTAGAGCATTTGCGGTTCTTACGCAGAAAACAAGAAAAAAGAATCACGCGGCCCACTAAAATCACTTTTATTTGCCATAACCAATTGTTAAATGGGTCAAATTTATGAGCGCTACCGGCACCGGCGTGGTCTTACTTTTATTTCTTTACTTACTTTAACGCCCACTGCCACCACACTTTTTATTTATAGTGTATGCGTGAGTGTGTGTGTGTGTTTGTTTGGCTTTCATTTGCGCCTTTGATTGCCAGCGGCCACTTGGGCGGCTGAAGGGCGCCCTTTGACAGCGACCGCGCTTTATTTTGATTGTATGCACTTAACACTTAAATGATGTGCGCATGCGCGCACTTTAAGTGGGTGTTTGCACAAGTGATAGTATAAAATTAAACGCCATTACGCGCTCGGACTTTGTGTTGAGCTTTTTCGCCGCTTAGGTTCTAAATTTTCAGCGAATAAAGAAAAATTGCATTTTTATTGCTGCAATTAACAGTAAAAGGCATTCAGAATTTCCGGTTATGATTTAGTGAGCTCAGTTATGTTCGATGGCTTGAAATTTTTTTGCTTTTTCCATTTTATTAGTTAGAAGTTTAAATAGTTTTTTGTGGAACCTTCTGAACTTAAATGTATTCTACTATTAGAGCGCATCTCTAAAAATGTCTGGTAAAAATAAATTGATTATTCTTTCATTCTTCGAAGCTTTTAGTAAACATAGCTTCAATGATCCGATTTAGGCCTAATATGCACTGTTTTGTTGAAAAACTTGTTGCCATTTTGAGGATAATTTTATAAAGCCAATCACACAGAAACCTGGCTTCCGATTAGCAGTTGTTTTTCAAAACTTTCTTGAGGCGAATTTTTCATCAGCAAATTTTTTCGTCAGAGAACAGGAATACTATATAGATATGGTGCTGCCAGGTCCAGACTATAAGTTGGCTGCATAAGTAGCTACCAGCCAAGCTCCTAGAGCTCTTGACGAGTCGCCATCGATGCGTGTGGCTTGGCGTTGTCCTCATAGAATATACCTCCTCTCCAATAGATCAAACCTAACCGCCACAAGGCGATTGCTTTCTTCTGACGGTCAAATTATTGAACAGTCATAGTAGATGATTTCTTGTCCATAAGTGTAACCTCGTCATGGCATTATGTGGGCCACTTTTCACCACTAGTAACCATCCTCTTCAAAAATGGCTCGGTTTTGTTGTGATTCAGCAGCGATCTGGTTCCTACAGTTTCTCTTACATTAACTCCTCTTACACTCATCGAGTTCCAAACTTATTAAAATGGCTGGAAAAGGGTCTTTTGTTTAATGTTTAGTCCTGGGTTCTGCTTAGTTCTGTGAAATCTAAGCAATGTATTGCAGAACCCTAAAAACTTTTAACATTTTACTAACTAGCTTGCGATTTATCCTTTACGAAAGAATAACTATAAAATATTTCCTTTCCGACGTTTTCTCTGTTGAAGCAAACAAATAACAAAATTGTCTGAAAAGTTGTTATAAACCAAATCTTTGCTTTCTAATGTCATCCTAACCCTATCCCACTTATAGAACGCGACATACAAATTTCTAAAGCCAACAACTGAAAAAATACAGTATTTTTTTACTATACTCGTATCTTATATTACTAAATCGCTTTGGCCACCAAAACTTTGTCAGTAGAAAATATAAATGATTTGCAAAGATTTTCGGTTTTTCTGTCTCTAGGTCCATTACACATAACTTGACACGCAGTAACGTTCTTGAAAAAGCATTGCTCCTCACACTAGGATTTTATCGAATATCACACGCATAAAAAAATTGGTTTATTGAATTTTTTAGAGGTGTACAACTCAGTAGCCAACTAAGTTATCAATCTCATATTTGACTCACAACTACACAGAGCAGAATAGTTGACTTAAATTGCTTGAAAATACTTTCTTGGACAGACTGCTTGTGCTTCACTAACAAAATTATGCTCTTAATTGTCTAATGGTTCTTGAAAAGTCATTAATAGGTTGTAGAATGAAATAATTATGAATGCTTTCTTAAATTTTTGAATGAAGAGGAGTTAAGAATTGTGAATTTCTTGAGAGCTTACTAATCCTAAAAAACAACAAAAACAAGAAAAACATTAAGCTTAAACTGCACCGCAGTTAGAATACCCAAAAAAAAAAAACAAAAAAAATCACCTCAAAGTAATCCCGATTGGGCCAAATACATTTTTTTTTCAAGTTGGAAGGAATTCGGAGTGCACCACACCTCGGTAATAGAAGAAAACTGTCAACATAACTTGATTTTTGACCTGCTTTGACGTGGTTTCTCAAAATTCAAATTTAAAAAGTCTTACTATTTTCTGCCCACAGTATACTTATGTATACATACATTCATTTACACATTGTATCTATACATATTCTTCTGCTTTCCATGTTCAACCTACCGAAGGTGTTTCCCTTTTGTTACGCTCTTCCTGTCGTTAATGTTGTTTTTGCTGTTACTCTGCTACCGCCTGCTGTCAATACAGATTTCACCCGTTGACATGTGTACATCGTTAAAAATGTCGGCATGTTGTCATAAATCATTTGATATTGAAAACAAAACACAGCGTTGAAAGGATGACGACGTAAAACGGCAAAAAAGCAACAACAGTAACAAAAAAGGAGAAATATATATTTGTTAACCATATAGATAATATATTATGTACTAATTTATACTAGATGAATCACTGAAGTTAGTGTATTACAAGTCGTTTGACTACCGAGTTGTTTGCTATCTAAATATGTAGGTAA
This sequence comes from Bactrocera correcta, assembly GCA_027475135.1. Taxonomy (NCBI): domain Eukaryota; kingdom Metazoa; phylum Arthropoda; class Insecta; order Diptera; family Tephritidae; genus Bactrocera; species Bactrocera correcta. The sequence goes on along the minus strand of CM050325.1, from coordinate 60,202,959 downwards.
AGATCTCCATAAAAAATTATCATTTGAGGAATCTCTGTTTCCTAGTATATTAAATTTTAGAACATATGCGAGTTTTTTTTTACCTTTTAAATGTTCAATACGGATTGATGAGTGTCTCTCTACATTCAGATTTAAGTGAATTATCTTCTGTTTCATAGATTCATAGATGTCTGGCTGCCGTGGGGCCTCATACAAAATAATGCTCTCAAAATCCTTGAAGAAAAAAATATATATTGCTTCAGCAGAACTTGAAAAAGTGGCGAATCGAACAAACAAATAGTTTAATTTGAGTGACGACCTATAGCACTTTAATGAGTTATACAAGGGTTGTTTGTAATGAATTTAAATATATAACCTTCTTGCTGTTTTTACATGAGAATAGTACTTACATATAAGAGAGCTGAACTCAAACACTTCGAGTACAATTGTAGCTAATAACGGGTGATTTTTTAAGAGCTTGATAACTTTTTTAAAAAAAAAAACGCATAAAATTTGCAAAATCTCATCGGTTCTTTATTTGAAACGTTAGATTGGTTCATGACATTTACTTTTTGAAGATAATTTCATTTTAAATGTTGACCGCGGCTGCGTCTTAGGTGGTCCATTCGGAAAGTCCAATTTTGGGCAACTTTTTCGAGCATTTCGGCCGGAATAGCCCGAATTTCTTCGGAAATGTTGTCTTCCAAAGCTGGAATAGTTGCTGGCTTATTTCTGTAGACTTTAGACTTGACGTAGCCCCACAAAAAATAGTCTAAAGGCGTTAAATCGCATGATCTTGGTGGCCAACTTACGGGTCCATTTCTTGATATGAATTGTTGTCCGAAGTTTTCCCTCAAAATGGCCATAGAATCGCGAGCTGTGTGGCATGTAGCGCCATCTTGTTGAAACCACATGTCAACCAAGTTCAGTTCTTCCATTTTTGGCAACAAAAAGTTTGTTAGCATCGAACGATAGCGATCGCCATTCACCGTAACGTTGCGTCCAACAGCATCTTTGAAAAAATACGGTCCAATGATTCCACCAGCGTACAAACCACACCAAACAGTGCATTTTTCGGGATGCATGGGCAGTTCTTGAACGGCTTCTGGTTGCTCTTCACCCCAAATGCGGCAATTTTGCTTATTTACGTAGCCATTCAACCAGAAATGAGCCTCATCGCTCATCGGACACGGACGCGAAACACATTTCGAACCGAACACTGATTTTGGTAATAAAATTCAATGATTTGCAAGCGTTGCTCGTTAGTAAGTCTATTCATGATGAAATGTCAAAGCATACTGAGCATCTTTCTCTTTGACACCATGTCTGACATCCCACGTGATCTGTCAAATACTACTGCATGAAAATCCTAACCTCAAAAAAATCACCCTTTATGATAATCTATAGAGACGTAACAGCCAACTTACGAATAAATTATATGACTCTAAGCGTTAGTATTGTTTTTTCCGGAGTTTCTCTTCTAAATTTTAATTTGTGTTTTAATCTCCTTTCATGCAAAGTTTTCGTCAGAAAAAGTAAATTCAAAAGTTTGACTTGAAAGGCGACTTAGTGACAGACTAGTCTTAGGAGAGAGATTTTCAACTTTCCAGTTAGTGATTGAAACTCACTGAGCCTGAAAAAAGAATGCCTCTACAGTGTTATTCGTAGCAAGTTTGTAAAAAAATACAACTCTCCGTTATCTCAAAGTCTAATATTACAATACCCAACAAATCTGAAGTAAAAAAGCGTCATTTCGATTAGGAAAGTCAGGCCAGCTCAAAGATTCACCAAAGTTCGGTCTTTAGGACTACCATTAATACCATTTGTTCGGTGAAAGGTCTACAGGTTCTATTTCAATAGGCTTCACTGAAAATCTGTTCATATATAAGTAGTTTTCCAAGAACATTTTGAAGTTATGTCTATATGTAGAAGTCGTGGATGAGATTTAGCAGCAAATATCGTTATTTTTGATCTCAACAGAAGATGATAAATATTTGGCATTTCAAAGCCACATAGTGAAGAAAAATGTGTGTAATGTATTTAACTTAGTTGATTTCAGAGTAGGGGAAGAAATTTTCCCCGAAACGGCTTGACCGATCGCTGTATAAATGTCAATAATAATTCCTTAATTAATATTATTCATTTTTTTCGCAAGGGAATAAAAAGAAGTCATTCGGTGCTAAGGCAGGACTTTCCGATGGATTATTCATCAAATCGATCTTTTAAATGCTCAGAAATGCAGTTGGTTCAGTGAATGTATGAAAACTCACATTGACGTGCTGAAGAGTGATCGGTCTTCGACGGTTGGGTTTTTTGATTAATTGAAAGATAGCTGGCAAACAAATGGTTGAGTATCACTAAGAATTTATTGGTTTATTTTGTTTCAGTGATATGGTTGCGATCTGTCCAGTTTTTCTAAAAAAACAGGCAACCATTTTTTAGAAAGCGTTTCGTGTGCAAATACTTTTTGTTGGATTTGTCTCATCTTGAAACACACATGCACTCGACTAATCTTTACTTTCGCGCGCAATCACGTAAAGTCACGTTTCATAATATCTCACGAAACACTGCTGTCATATTTATTAACATTTCTCCCGTCCAATCGATTAAATTCACCATACCTTCGATAAACACTGGTCTTTGATGAAGCTTCATCGTCAGATATTGAATAATGTTCATCGATATACTGTTGCTGAGGTAGTTCACGTCGAAAGTTATAAAAAATAGTTACTCGAAAATTTTCACAATTCATCTTAATTTTTTAGCCAAGATGAATAATTTAAGTTACTGTAAAAAGAACAGATACCGGTCATAAGTATGTCAAAACATTTTGTGTATGTATGTACAACATAAAAAATATCAAACTTTTCGGTAAAGTTGTGAGTTGCCAAAGTGCAACACTAGGGTTGTCAAATCCCTAAGCATAAACAATCAACATATTTGTCAAGTAATCGTCGAAGGAAAATACTTTTCATAATCATTTCGATTTTTTAAGCCACTCTGAATTGTAAACTTTTTCACAAAAAAACTCTTTGTTTGAGAAACCACCAAAAATCGTCTTTAGTCCATGGTCATATTTAGTAATATTTTTTGGGCTTGGAACAATTTTAAGTAGAAAAATCATTCTCAAGGAGAAACATCGTTTTTTCGGAGGCCATTTTAGAGATCGACTACGAGATCAAGGGAGACCAAAATTTTTCAGAATGCTTCAACGATTATCAAAGTATATTAATTACTGAAAAATTTGTTTTATTTTCATTAATTCAAAATCACAAAAAATAATTGATTTTTCTACATGGAGTTTGAAATACACCACTTACATAGGATAAGTTGAGTAAAAATTGCAAAGAAACCTTTAATAATTAACCATCTCATATCAGTTTTCCTTAACACCTGCTCCAAATTCAAACATTTCAACTTCATAAAATTTCACGTTTTCACCAAATGCACTAAAAAGTTTTATAATAACCATTGTTTTGTTGCTCCAAATAAAAATACATATTTTTAAAATTATTCTTTTTTGTTGTGCAATTTCGCATCTATTCTATTTCAAATGCACGCTTGTCTGCACACGATGCATTTTCAGGCACTAGACCAAACTGACAGGCAGACAGAGCGACAGACAGACAGATAGATAGACAGTCCAATAAACAAATAGACTAGCCAAAGTGGCACACAAACGGCAATGTGTATATGTATGTGCGGCAGATAAATCCAAAGGAAATATTTTAATACAGACATGGCAGAGTGAAGTATTTATTCATTTTGTTTCGTGACTACAAAACATACAGTTATATTGCTTGTGTGCTTGTTTGAGCGCAAACACAAAGACAGCAACAAATTAGGAGTTGTCACCTAAAATAACATGCCAGCAACAGCGGTAAATTGTTCGACGAAGACACACGTACCACCAACGTGGTGATTGTGTTGCCACTGCAATTGTTTCCTTTTAACAAATATATGTTTATGGTGTACATATGTATTGGTACACAAATGGGTGCATGAGAAAACATTATTGAAAATATTAATTTGCGGATTTGTTTCACAATTTTTTAAGGCATTTGGGTTTTATGTTGGAAAAGTTGTGCGTTCTATTTAAGAGTGTACCATATATGGTGGAAACCCTTTATGAAATAAAATATCTATACACACAATTTTTCTTAATACAATTCAGAACTCTCTTTAGGTGAAAATTCTGAAAAATTATTGATTAAGCAAATTTACACTCATTTTACGACTGTGATATTAGAGGCTGTTTCTGGCCAATATTGGGTTGCTTAAGCCGAAAATGTTGTTAAAAATTTCCTAACAAGTAGAATTTTTGTGTGGTAGTCAAGGGGTGTGGATGGCAAAAATAGCTGTATGTGAAGGAACATTTTTGAACTCAAATTCGTAATCAAGACAACTCAAATACCCCACAGATCTCTTAGCACATCAGTCGCTATATTTACCTTCAAATTTGTTGAGGCGTGTTATTGTTTGCCCTCCACACTTATTAAATAACTATGATTAATTTCTTTAATTTTCATATACGCTGCACTTCTATACATACATATATAAATTTTATGGCTACTTTTAAGAGTGTGTTGGACCCTTCTTAGCATATTTTAAATAATAATATTTCGCCCACAGTTTTTGCAGAGAAATAAATTTTATATAACTTTTATTAATGAAAATATTTTTCTTTTTTTACTTTCAGGTAAGTGAAATGCACCTTAAAAACTAAAAAGCTTATTTTAAGTAACTAGGTAAGTCAGAAAGATTTATGAAGGCAGCAGTCTACAAGAATTTGAGGAAAAGTAAAATTATTTTTATTTGAGTTAAAGCCCGTCTACCTCGAATGGTTGACCTATCACAACATATAACTGATATTATATACTAACCTATTGCTGGTGCTAAACCAAGGTCCTTCTTTGAGTTTTTAATGACGTAAGTCAAAAATTGTCACAGTCTACTGTATGAACTAAGAAATCTAAGGCTTGACCGAGAGCTCGCTCCAAACAAAAAATTTATAATGGATACATAATTAACCAAGTTTTATATTCAGTTTACTGCATGGTTGTGATCCTTTGAAAATCGTTGGAAACGCCCGAAAACACAACAAGCTGTTTAAACCTTAGCAATTTTTGGAATTTGTATAGAACTAGGGGATCCGGCCACGCGTTACTGCTGTATACATTTTATACTATTATTCATATAACAAATTATTCAATACAGTGAAAATTTTATTTAAATAAAGACATTTTTGTCGGTACAAGAATCCAAGGGATTTCATTAGAAAAAATAACGAATTAAAAGCTGCTTTTTTAATGTCTGATTACCAGCCTTTCTGTCCAGTTAATAGAGTTGTTCGTTTAAAGATTATACTTAATAAACATCAACAATTTGTGGTACCAGCCAGTGTGCATGGTTAATGGAGTTGTCCGCTTAATAGGGCATCCATATAAGAGCGCTTTCACTGTATTCTTTATTTATGAATTGTTTTAACTATCCTATCTTCTAAGTTGCTTCGAACTGGACATAGAGTGCTAAATTTTACTAAAATTGGTTCAGTAGTTTAGAAGTCCATCGCGGACAAACAACGTGACACGTCCTTTTCATATATAAAGATTATTTTCCTAGATAATCAATTTATTATTTTGTGGCCAAATTTTTAGGTCAAAATCTTTTCAGTCCATTTAATATAACTTCAATATCGACAAAAAACGGAAGCAATGAAACTGCTTCAGTGTTATTAGTGTGCAGAAAAGTACTATTTGTTCTATAGAAAAATAGCTTACAGTAAAAATCAAGTCTTGATTATGAAAATCGATAAAAGACACTTGTATTTTACCTGATTTATGGGGAATAATTCTGTAATATTTTGGTAGTCGTATTTTCCTCGAGTGTTAGTCTCAGTTTTTCTGACTATATTCGGCCTCAACCTTGATAATATTGGACAAATGGAGGATTCTGAAAATTTAAGACTTTTAAACTTGATAAAGTTTTAACAAAGTTTCTTAGATACTAGAGTAGGCAACTCTTTGAAAAAGACGTTGGAGGGTAAACGAATATAAAAAACAGTGTGTAAAGCCATGAGGTGGACCTTCCATATATTTTCCCATCCAGCATCTCTCAACTTATGATAAAATCTCTCTTGTTGTACTTCTATTGAAAATTCATTGACCCAATACATCAGTTAGGATGAAACTTTAAATTTTTCTATCCATACAATTTTTGGAGTACAAATTGTCTTTAGCTTTAAAAAATCCATACCTTTTCCTAACATAAGCAACTCTTTGAGAGGGACTTTGTAGGGATACCGTGTATAAGAAAAGTGTGCGATATCTCGACGAGATTTTCGATAACCTTTTCGGCCAATGATAGTCTCATACATCTCAATGTTCCATCGGCTGCGGTATTCGGCGTTGCCAATTCGCAAAATACAATGAATCTTCACCAAAACTTATTTCTCAAATACGCCTAAGGCTGACTCATCAAATGATGCCTTTGCATCACGTGGCAGGACGGGAATAATGATAGACTTGTAGAGTTTGGTCTTTGTTGTTCGAGAAAGGATTTTTCTTCTCAGTTAGTTACTCAGTTCAAAGTAACACGTGTTGGCAAGTGTGATTCTGCTTTGGATTTCATATCTTGGTTGTTGATGCTGGTTCCCAGATAGGCGAAATTATCTACGACTTCACGGTTATGGCTGTCAGCAGTGACTTGGAGGCCAAGTCGCAAATGCGATGACTGTTTCTTTGTTGTTGGTTACATATATATATATAAACGATCCAGATTATGAGACGAGTTGAAATTCGAGTGGATGTGTTCAGTTCAGTCAGTTCATCCATGCTTCCGGGCAAGCTGTGACTCGAGTAAAAATTAAGATATCTTAATGAAACATGGCATATGCCTTCCGTGCCAAAAGAGTACGGCGGAGTTTGTAAATGGGTGTAATCAAATCAATTTTACATTCAAAAAATGCTATTAAACGAAAAATAAAGTGTCATAAATAAACACCAAACGAATTTGTAATTTGGAACAGAGGATCGCAGTAACAAGAGGCGTAGCTCCGCCTTCTAAATGGTTTAATGTTCTTATCTTCAAACCGCTTAAGGTGCAATATCCGGTGATAATCCCGTCCACTCTCCATATAACGGTTCCATTAAAAACTGCAATAATTCAATAACTAAATGCTTCAGAGACAGTAAACATTACATTTATGATGGTCCAAGAAAGTTTTAAAGAAGCCGGTGTCAAATTTGAAAAGTGGGCTTGGCACCACCCACTTTTAAGTGAAAATTCATACATCAAGACCTACTCAACCGATTTGGACCAAATATAGTATATAATTACTTACTGTAGCAAATAGTAGATCAAAACAATCAAAATTAGAATGAAGATCTTTTTAAACCTTTTTATGCTATAAGAAATGCACCTGTGAAGGGTATTATAGTTTACATGAAGCTAAAGTTAACATTCTCTCTTCTTTTCGAAGTGATTCATTAAAATATAATATTATTTTTGAGCTCTCATCTATGAAACAGCTGAAAGATTCAATTATAGTAGCGTGATTTCATAGAACTTTCAACCTGTCCCTTGGCTTTAAGCGCCTTAAATTTTTTTCATGATAAAATAAATTCTTTACAGTTTTCACATCTGCACAAACCTATTGTACTGACACTTACAATGAAAACAATGAACCACACTTGTATTTATTTGGCCTATTTTTAGAATGATTTCTCTTCACAAATTAAAATCGCATTTCGTTTAACTAAATATTTGGTGAGAATTTGCAAGCTTTTTTCACTTCGAAAGCTTTAGACTTCTTAATTGCTTAAATAAAATGTAAGCAGACCAAGCATGTAAGTTCGTAGATTTATTCGAATAACTGTAAACACTTTTCATTTCGAAGCGTTACATTGTTTTGCATGTCAGTTACAGTTAGCTTGTGTAATTCACCACAAAACAACACACACATACACATATAAAAATATTTGAAGAATTGAAGTGAAAAACATTTGGCAGACACAATGTAAATAATATTAAATAAACGAAAAATTTATGTTCGCCCACAATTCAATAAAGGATTTATGCATAAAATGTCAAAATCCCCATAAATTACTTAACACACACAGACGCCTACACATATACTTTTATAAATATTTACATTTAATTCTCTGTGAAAATGTTGTCGACCGAGTGGAATATCAAATTCTTTTGACCCCTTGCGCATGCAGCTTCGGCTCAAGTGGCCTCAAGTAGCCTCAGGTGGCCAAGGGCCAGTGCAAGTAGAGGCGATAGTATGGACGAAGGCTCGACGGGACTTGGACAAATTATGATGGACACCCAACTGGGAATGTGTGAGCGGTGTTTATTTGCATAAATTGAAATGTGACAATTACCTGCCAACACTCTGAGTGGCAGGCAGCCCAGTGGCCAACTACGTAGGCGGTGAGTTGTTGTTTGTGGCTTGTGTTGCTTCAGATCGTGTGGTTGTTGTGGTTTGTGCAGGTGAAGTGTAAAGAAAGGGTGATTGGGTTGCAAAAAGCTTGAGGAATGCACAATTTCATACAAATTCGAGAATGTATTTACCTAATGGGACTTTAAATATTTAGTTTTACCATTTAATATGTATTGTTTTGAAATATTTATGTGTGAAGAATTTGTAATGAAGCATAATGCGTGTATGAATTGGGTTAGGTTGAAATAGTTGGGTTAGAAAATACAGTATCAGCTTCGGAGTTCACTAAGGAGCTTACAAATAGCAATTGCAGTGTTGCATTCGGAAAAAGTAAAATTTTAACAAAACTTCGGTGGACTGGTCCAAACTCTCTGGATCTACCAATCAATTTTTTGAAGCAACCTGAGTTCTCAATTTGTAAAACTACAAATTATTTCACAAGAAAAAAATTTTCAGAAGACAGTGACAGTTTTGTATCATATTCAACTTCAAAACATTTTATCGTAATTTTCCCACATAAACAATATAAATATATGTGCACACACATACATATATGCAGCCATTTAAATGTTAATACAAAAGCGCACTGAACGGCCTCTAAACAAACATTTGATTACTCATACGCCATGTTGTGCTGGGCGTTACTAAATACTCGTACACCTATGAATTAGCGTGTTTATTCTTTTAATTTATAATTGCTTTGTCTGCAAGCATTTTCCAACTCTAAACAATAATTGTCACCACACATGCGAGGGTAAACTTTTTGAGCGTTTGTGTTTCGCATCAATCTCGGTGTGCGTGCTAATAGCCGTGAGTGCTGATAAGAGGCGTGTAATTGCAAATTAACTTCTTCCGTAACGCGGCGACATGTGTGAACATTTGAACGTGATATTTAAATAACAAATACAGTATTTTACAGTTATTTAACTGTGGTTTAATTAAACGTTTCAAACTAGTGCATTGAGCAGTGCTTGAATCAGGCAAGTAGTCGTTTGTAACTGATCATATGCAAAGGCATGCTATGGCAATCAAATACAACTAAAACAGGGTCTAGTTTTGCAACAAATGTGTATGATTTAAAGTTGGCACTTAGTAATATTTTCAAATCACATTAGAGTCAGTTAATATCTATAAATTTATTAAATGTAGTCTAACAGAATCAAATGACGGAACAAACACGTTGATTTCTTATTACATTAGGTTAGGTTAGGTTGAAAGGTTAACCTTCGAAGAAAGGATAACGCAGAGTACCGTTCGAACATCTGTGAATGATGTTCCAGTAAAATTCATGAAACACCAAGATAGATGAAGCTAGCTGACAGTGCTAACTATTTAGTTAAGGAGTGTCCGATCTCTTTATCAGCAGCATCAAGAGACTTATCCAACTTGTTCGGATGCCTGGTCAGAAGCGTCGGAAACTACTCTGGCGATGATGTCGCCAGCGTGAGGACCCTTAAACCAATTTCAGCTGACACTTTCTTCTCCACTGTTCAGCTTTTGCAGAGTGAGATTGAAAGAACTCGTTAGATACACCTTCAGCGAGCCTAGTGAAGTGACCTTAACAAATTCGTTGTATGAAGCAATTTGTTTAATCGATTATACCAAACGAAGAAAAAAATTTTATCGATTCGTATATTACTGCAGAAGCCTTTAAAATTAAAAAAAGCAAAATAAGATATTCATAGTAGATTGAAACCTATGGGAAACGAAAGATAAAATAACCAATATTAAGGGAAAAATTATTTACGGGTGACCTGAGGTCGGTAAAAGGAAGGGTTAGGAATTGTTTGTCTTCGTTTCCAGTGAAACTAGCAAAAGAAAAGAAGTCATATGGTTATTATGCTCCCGTAGTACTCTGAGAACGACTTTTAAATGCTCAAGCTCAGTGAATTCCCAACTAAAAAAGTTAACTTATTTTTATTAGTGCAAAATTTTAAACCTGTCCAGATCAAATTTGATCAGCTGTTATAAGAAGCTCTGGGAACGATTTTTAAACGTGCTCAGTGAATCCCCAACTACAAAAGTAAACATATTTTTTATCAAGGCAATACTGAAATCAGTCCGGGTCAAATTTGATCAGATGTTATAACGTCCTCTGCGAACGATTTTTAAATACTCAGAGCATCCTATAGAAAAAAGTTAAATAGTTATAATGCTGGCGGAGTTTATATAGACCAGTCCGGGTCAAGTTTGATCATATGTTATAACGTCCTCTAAGAACGATTTTTAAATGCTCAAGTTCAGTGAATGCTCAAATTCAAAATTTTATATATTTTTATTTGGGGAAAATTCGAAACCAGTCCGGGTCAAATTTGATCAGATGTTATAACGTCCTCTGAAAACGATTTTTTAATGCTAAAGCTCAGTGAATGCTATAGAAAAAGGTTATATGGTTATTATGCGCACGCAGTTTAAAAAGATTAGTCCTGGTCAAATTTGATCAGATGTGAATACCCAACTACAAAAGTAAACCAATTTTTATGAGTGAAAATCCGAAAAAATTCAGTAGAAGATGTAAAATTCTCACAATTTGATAAAGTTCCTCACACTAAAAAGATTGAGCAATGATTCAATAAAGTTCTGCTATCAATTTACGTTATCCACTTACTTTTATGACCTTACATATGTAAATATTAAGCCGATAACATCAAGGCGTGCTACAAAGATGGGACAACAAGGCAATGTCCTGCAGTCAAACCAACTTAATTTTAAGCGAATGCGCGATATATTTTCCGCTATCTGTAACAAAGTTTAAAAATAAATTCTGCGCCGAACTGCTGTCTGCATAAAAGCCGAAAGAAAACTCGCCTTAAACGAACGAAAAACCGCAAATATCACGCCAAATGAGAAAAAAAGAAAAAATCTGTTGCACTTGTCACGCTTAATTAGACTCGTCCTTATCGGCTGCGAAGCAGCAAAAAAAACTACGAGAGATTGCAAAACTTTCGCAGCGCTCGTCCAAGACCACGTATTAGTCACTGGCTGCCAGACAGTTCGATTCGCACGCAGCAGCTGCGCTACGCTTCTTAATAGCCCTGGCCCGTGGCATAATTGCCAGCAAATGTTGTCGTTGTTTGTGTTGTTTTTGCATTTTTACTTAGTACACAAGTGCGCACGTGTGTGTCTGTGTCTGTGCACTTGGCTAGTATGTGTGATAATTATATTCACTAACTTGATAACAATATTACAGAAATTCCATTTATAGGGTAATTAAGGTCAGATAATTACTTTTGGAGTATGCAATGCGCCAAACCAATGTAATGGGCGGTTGGGGGGCGTAAATCTAAGGGTGACAACGCAACGGCTGCTCTTGCCGCAGTTGCAAGTGAAGCGTTGTGTGTGTGTGGGCAAAGTAAGTTGACTGTCGCAAGGCGGTAACCCTGGCAGCCATAAAACAGCCACAGAACAACACTTCAAAATGTTTTTGCCACGAGTGTTTGAATGTATGAGTTAGTATATGTGTTTTTGCGTATGTGTGTTAGTTGCGACAAGTGCGGATTACGCAGTTAGCATTTGTAGTCAATGTCACTTGGTGGTATTTGTGGTGGCGTAGCCCCACTTTTGAAGGGCATAGACTGACTCTCAAGTGATAAACTTGCCACTATACCAATTTTTTAAGCTAAATATCATAGGTTCTTACCGCAAAACGATTAGTTTAGGCAAAAAATTGTAAAATTCAGATATGAGCATTAAACTACATGCCTGACATACCCCGGGCTTTTTAAGTCCAAAGCTATCAATCAATTAGGCTGAGGATCTATTACATTTTTTTACTGGAATTTTCTTATTCCAGAGCTTATAAGATCAACAATTGTGGATTCTTTCAGAACTTATATTCCTTCAAGGATTGCTTTCTATCAATTTACATACATATACATGTGTTCTTCTAGTGATAATGAAGACCAACTGTAATGCAGTGTTCCGGTCCTACCATTCTACCACTAATTTCAAATATTTTTTAATGGTGTGCAGGTTCATGGTTACAAATGGAAAGTAAGGGAAGTAAATGAGGATCCCATTTCTATCCTTAATTAATTTCTACTAGAAATCCTATATTTAAGCCATTTACGTCCCTTACTCTCTATTTGCAACCTTAATCCTAGACGCCCTATTTCTAGGCATACAAATAATACCACTGTTTCTAAATATTTTCTACTCCTCTATCTCTCTTAGCCACTCTCTTAACACCACATATAACTCAAAAATTATCAACAATTTTGTAAGTTTTACTCTCGCTTCCCTCGAGCCAGCTATAAATTAGCAGCACCCCTCTTGCGCTCTCTATCTCAATTACACTCAGCTGTAGCCATTATTGCTTTGATAACTTCTGCCATAGCGACTAAATTAGCAGCTTCAAATGGCAGTGGCAAAGCGAAGTTTTGTAGTGGCCTACAGCACTGGCTGCAACTAAGAAGGATCATTAGTTTAATTAAATCGAGACGCATATTGTTAGATGAAACCTTGGTCACACTACAACCATATGCATGCAATAGTACAGTAGTGCGTGTGAAAGTAGCAGCTTAAATTAAAGTTAAAATTTTGTTGAAAAAAAGAGAAGAGTGTACGAGATTGGTCTGAGAAAGAGCATGGAACACTATTTGACTCTTTAAATAGTAATTTTTTATATTTAAAGAAATCTTGGAATTTTTTTTGTATTTTACCAAGGAAAGACTCTAGAATCCTGATTTCCATGCTTTGTTCTTTAAGTTACTTGCGGGTAATAGAATGCAAAATACTTATTACTTAACCTTTACTAAATAGTCAATCGCTTGAAACCTGTTAGAGGTTATAGCAAAAAGTATTGTCTTTGTTTCCCAGCTCTTTGTTCAGATCACATGTATACTAAAGAATTTCTCACCCTTATATGTACAACGTATACTTATGAGATTAAGTTCTCATTTGTCTAGTAGTAGTAATGATAAGAATCCTTTTAGAATATTCAGGTGTAACCGAAATATCAGGTTCTCCAACAGGGACGCTACAAAAGTAGACCGATAGTGATAGCAAAAGACGCCATATCTGTTCTCGCTCTTGCGACATTTTTCTTCAGTAAGGTTTGGCTTTTCATCATGGATCCAACAGCGAGCCGAAATTATTAAAATTAATTACCGAAATTTGGAGTCAGTGGCCTCAACTTTAAGAGCGATACGTCCAATTGTGCGTCTAGTGAAAAAATTTGATGGCACAATACAAAATGTGTGAAACAAAGAAGTTCCCATAGTGCCGAGAATATTACTGCCGTTAGCGAATCAATTGAGGAAGACCCAAATCAGTCTATCAAACTTTGGGTATCTCTGTGACGTCGTAGTGGCGAATTTCGCCAAAAAATCTTGGCCTACTTCCTTACGAAGTCAAAAAGCTAAATATGCGTTATTGGTCAGGCAGCAATCCACACGTACTCCATGAAATATCGTTGCAGCCCGTGATAATCAAGACCGGACGTTACTGTAAATTTGAATCGCTACCGCTCAATGATAACTGAATAAATTTTAACCAAATTGGATGATATGGGCTGGGCAATATACGGTTCCAACAGAACGGTGCCACAAGTCACACAGCGAATCTCACAATCGATTCATTGAAAACCATATTTTGTGAATTGGTTTGGTGTTATCTCACGAAATGGCCCAGTCAATGCCGTCTCGGTTGTGCGATTTTTCGTTAGACTATTTCCTGTGGGACTAGCAACGACTGATGAACTTCGTTCGAAAGAGAATTTGCAGCACTTTCGGCCGATTTATGCTTGAAACCCGTCGAAAATTGGATTCAGCATTTGAACTTCTACAAGCATGCCCCTGGTGACCTTTGTAGCGCTCTTATTGAAAAACCTGTTACCAAAGCCAATTTCAATATGATATTCAGTGACATCAAAGGAACAAGAATCGCCGTTAAGGAAAGTTCTCGGATCTCATGTTTTCTACTTCTTGTTACACATATTTTTGGTACGCAAAAGCACCACAAACCACGAAAACAAAAATTATGTCGTATAAAAGCGACTTCGACAGAATTTAGACCAAAAAAAATTATTGGAAGAGTATTTGGTCAGAACAACTGATCTTTCGAAACTATAAAAATAAAGAAAGATACGTTACCAAATTTCAACAACAAAAACAACACGTTATTCAAATCAGCATCATCACTAATAAACTGCCAATTTCTTTCCCAAGACTGTACTTGCTTATAAATATACATATACATACACATAAGTAGTTGACAAATTGTTTTAAGGGTGTGGGATCTTGGGTCACGCACATATTTTACCAAATACAGACGCATATACTGCTATACGCTAACTGAGAGTGTAATTAGTGAAGACAGACAAATGGAAAGTTCAGCTGAGATTCTTGTAGAAATCAAAAATGACTTAATTGCTGCTGTCAGTGTTGGTTAATTGCTAGCATTGTCACTGTCACTGCAAATACCCGCTGCTCCGTTTGGTCACCATGATTACGTAACAAGCTGCTTGTGCTATCTGCATATGCGCAGCATTACAACAACTCAGCTTACTGCCAGTAGTAGGAATTCTGATTTAATTACCCGCATCTGAGTGGTTTAGTTTAACATTGGGGATATATATTTCATGTTTACTGAATTAGCGTAACCAGCAATTTGGCTTATTTTGATGTTATTTTTCTTTGACGGAGAGTAATTTCTGTACTCGCTAGCTAATAAATTTCGAAAATGTCGATGGACAAGCACTTTTCTTCTTCTGGTCGTTGATCTGCCGAATTTTTGCTGGGTGAGGTATTTTTCACTAAGCGAATAAATGAAAAGAAACCTAAGCTAGGAATTTCAAATTTTTGAAAATGCCAGGCAACTAATTGTTCCGACTAGAGCAGATTACACCGATAACATTTTAACGCCCTTGAGTCCAGCTAAGCCCCATACCACATAAAACCCTTATGCCCGAGTACTCAGACAGAATCTGAAGCCCTCAAAAGACCCAACGTCCAGAATGTACTCATAAGTCACTCGACGGTCTTGCCACCTACACTTGACTCTATCATCTAGAGCTCTCCAGCTTCGTAGGGATCCCTTCCTCTCCACATCATCATCGGAAATCCTGTCATTCTGCAGCAATGCCTCTTCTTAACCTGAATGCAACAGCACGCTGTATGACAATCAAGTCAAAGTCATTCGTCAAATGTGGAGTGAAACACATTCTGGGCATATATAGACCACAGATGAAATCCAACGGATAGCCGCGAACCACTCCCATTCATGACAATTAAAGAGGCCATTCTGTCCGAAAAATAACGCCGCCAAAGAGTAATTTCCGGACAGCCAAGCTTTTCCAATCGTTACCCCACTCGATCTTAGCTTAGATAGTTAAAGACATATTTGTTGACGTACTCACTAACAGTATTTTGAACATAGAACCAATATATAGTATTCAATACTTCCTCCTTTTCCGAACCCATACTCTACTTTAGACCAGAAGGATTTCGACGTTCTACTAAAGCTGGTCATCGACCATCGTCTGTTAAGCTCTTGCGAGGTTCATAGGTTCAATCCCAGAAGTCAAGTGGACACCGAGGGTCCAGCTCGTTTCCAGTGCAATGTAAGTGACACTAGGGTGGCGCATATTGTGAGCTCCTCCTCTATAGTACGACAACCAAATGAGTCTGAGAGAAACTCCTTGACCAACTTTGAAAGTTTATCTACAATCAGATGTTCGCATATAGTTTTCAAATCTTCGCTGACTGTGATTTCTTATTGAGAACTCATTAGCAAAGCTATTGAGAAAAGTCAGACATACTTGCGATAACAGCTATTCAATATCCCAAATTACCTTTAGTGAACCAAAGTCCTCTCGCAGTCTCCAAAAAGTAAATTAAATCAAAGCATAGAATTCTGAAAAAAATAAAAACAAAAGACATCGTTTGGCAAGGGTAAAATAATCTCGGTTCATTAATATACTCAACAACTTGTTGTTGTTATTACTTGAAGCGATTTTCTGCTGACGACCAAAAAATATCGAAAGCCAAAAAAGAAATCAAAATTCCTGAAATCACCTCAGCAAAATCGCGAAAGAGAAGTAGTGAGATATCACGCAACTAAGAAGGATGTAAACCAAAAATGAACATGTTAGAAAGTTTCCACACACAACAAAAAAGTTAAATGACCAAAAACAATAGAAGGGTAGAGTCTGCATAATTTTATGGCATTTCTGCAGAATATCACATACAAGCCCCCTCCACCCCGCCTATTTTTTGTCATATTTTCATAAAGCAGAGAACAAACCGCAAAACAAATTTCTAATATAACAAAATGAATTTTCATATTCAAGACAACGAGTCAGCCAAACACTGACAAAATTCCGGGGAAAAGTACTAATAATGTCGCACGCGCACGAAAGTATGCCTCAAATGTGCCACCACATTCGTTATATGTACATACATGCATAGTAACGTTGAAGTGGATAACCAAGTAAGGAAAATATTTGTGATGTCGATGTTTATGTTTAAAAAATTTAATTAATCTTTCAAAAAAAAATATATATATTAAAAAAAAACTTTAAAATATGAAAACCAAAAGCAAATCCTGCGAAAAAATTTTTAAATTTTGTTTTCGTACAAAGACTACTATAAAGTTCAGCAAAAAATTTGTTTTTAGAAGAAAATTTTAATATTTCGAATATTCAAAACACAAACTTTTCATCATTTTAAATAATAAAAAAAATATTCTTATAAAAAAATTAATAAAAAAATATTTTTAACCTTTTTTAAATAAGAAATAAATTAATTTTGTGAAAAAACATTTAAAATTTTGTTATCATAAAAAATAAATTTTCGTTACTGTAATTTCAATAAAAAGAAACTATTTAACAAATATTAGTAGAAAAACAATTTTTGGGAAAAATTTTGAATATTTGCAGTATTTAAAATACAAAATTTTTTTCACTGCAAATATTAAAAAAAAAACCTACGTACTAAATATGCAAAAAGAACGAATCCTACAAAAAATATTAAGGATTTTTTTCATAATAGTTTTGGGAAGAAACTATAATATTTGTAATATTTGAAATACAAAATTTTCTTCACATAGAATATTAAAAAAATACATAAAAAACTTTTGTTAAAAAAAAAAGAGTTTTTGAAAAACCAAAATATTTAGCAAATTTAGATAATAATTTGTGTGAAGAGGCTACTAGGTTCGGTATTAAAAAAAAGAAAAATTATTTCCTTCACTGTAAATATTTAAAAAAAATATTAGATAAAAAAATGTAAAACAAAAATTGTTAAAAAACAATTTTTTTGGAAAAAATATTTAGTTATTATTAAAATAAAATATAAAAAATTAATTTTTTGCACTGTAAATATTAAAATAAAGAATTAATTATTAAAAAAAAAATGGTTAAAAAACCCAATTTTTTTTTGGAAAAAAAATGTTTAGTTATTATTATTATTTAATTATCATTAAAATAAAATGGAAAAAATTAGTTTTCTTTACAGTAAATATTAAATAAAGGTGAATAAAAAATACGCAACAAAAAAACAATTTTTTTCTTGGAAAAATATTCAGTTATTAATAAAAAAAAAATAGAAAAAATTACTTTTCTGTACTATAAATATTAAAATAAAAAATTAGTTATTAAAAAAAAATTTTTGTCAAAAAACACAATTTCTTTTGGAAAAAAATGTTTAGTTTATAATTAAAAATAAGATAAAAAATTAATTTGTTTTTCTGTAAATATTAAATAAAAAACTGGTCAAAAGCAAACAATTAAAAAAAATGGAAAAATAAATTTTCTTCACTGTAAATATTACAAGAAATGAAAACCAAAAGAAAAAAAATGGAAAAAAAGTAATGTTTGGTGAAAAAATATTAATGTGATTTGCTTCAAGTTACCAAGGTATGTACATGGTTCGGTATTTTAAACTAATTTTAAGTTTCTAAACATGGAACCTATTTTTTTCTTAAAACCTACTTACGATGTAAAAATAATAATCCAGTTTTCAAGATCTGTTATAATTTATATCTAATAAATATTACTGAAAGAAGACAATGTATCTCTGAAGATAATATAATATTTTTGTTTTTGTTTTGGAGAAATGAGAAAAACTTATCCAACTCCTAGCATTTAAGGATCACTACGTTGAGCTCTTTAGATTTTTCGAGAAAAAGCACTTTTTCCAATTTCTTTTCAATTAACTGACACTCACTCAATGCAAACTCCTTTGCTTTTTGCTCGCTGGGTAGCGTTTCCTCCAATGTACATAGTTTCCGCCTGCCTGCTGGTGTCGTAATTCATGCATGTCGAGATGTTAGCAAGAGATATTCTAATTTATAAAGTATTTTTCTTTTCATTATTTCTTGCCTTGCTTGCTTGTTGTTGTTGGTTGCTTTGCCGCTGGCTTTTTCGGTAGTGCTACATTTAATGGGGAATAACAAAAACGCAATTACATAGTCACATGGCAAACACCAGCAGGAATTCCTCGGCGGACCTTAGGCAAAAGTAAGGAAAGCGAGAAAACTTATTTTGTATGAATGTTATGTCAAATTATGCTGTGCTGTGCTATGTTGTGTTGTTAGTTATGCTGCCATATAGTTTTGGGCTTCTATTGTTTTTGTGTTGGCCTTCTACTAGAGTTGGTTATACAACATCCGGTGAATTATTCTTTGTAAGGGCAATACAGTCGAATATAAATGTATGTTACCTAAATTATGTAGCAGGACAGATATTAAAAGAAAGAGTATTTGAATTTTCGAAGACTGACTTTACGTTTTTTTTACTGATAATTTAACTGATTGGGCTCAATATTTGAAGGTGTTTTAATGCAAAATTTTACGTATCACTCTTTGAAGGTATTAATTAACCCTTAAAATATTTAAAACAAAATCTTGAAAGGTTTACCTTAACCATTACAAGCTTGTCGTCAAATATATTTATCAACTTCGGCTTGGTTTATCCTCAGTGCATTTGATGAATTAATTTTTTAATTTTTATTAGACACTCTTCGCAGTTAAAGCCACAGAAAAAATCTCAGAAAGTCAAGTATGAAGAATAAGTGCGTCTGAGATTATATTTCTTTTACTTTTACTTTGAAATTTCCTTTCTGAACAATGCTTGATGCTCGCGCCGGTCTGCATCTTCAAAGTAGTCGTAAAATATGTTCATTCAGTCCTTAAGTTAAGTTAGGTTAGTCTGGTAGGCTCGAGAACCACGCATAGACCACTTTGGATCCTTAACAATGCCAGATGGAGTGCCGTTACGTTGTTAATTCAAGACAAAAATTATGTGCGGGACCAGTGACTAGAGGTGCTTCATTACTTGCCTGCTGCCACGTTCTTGACTTCTCTTGCAGTCATCAGACTGTGGCCAGAGAGCATTCAAATAATGCGCCAGCAGTCTTTTCTATCAAAAATGAGCAGAAACTTGTATTTTTGATTTATTTGCATATGACTTCTGCAATTTTACAACTCGATAGATCATTGCTTGGAATGTTAACCACCCTTGCCGTGCTCTTGTTCAGATCATCGTAGAGACAATGTTGGTCGCGTTATCAGATGACTGCCATATACCACTCTTACCAAAATCGTCAACTATCTCATTGTCTTTGATGACTTTGTGAACCACTTGTGAACAGTGGACATGAAGTCGGTTGTTCGTGCTGCCTAAAACACCTCTGGCAGATATGCGAACCGAAGTTACTGTCTTGATCGCTGATTAGCGGTTCACGTAAATATTATCTCTGCTGATGCATTGGAGGCTAGCTCCACAGCTTTCAAAATAACAACTATAGCTACTTATAAGCCTGCCCTATGCCTAACTCAAGACAGTATACCTTTGCACCAACTTCGTCCTCCATTTTCGAGCCATCCGTATAAATGTTTAATTTTTGAGCGCAGCTAGCATACCTTTACGCAACCATCTCTTAACTATACTTACAGTGAATTAGCTTTCCCAAGTGAAAGGTGTCATTATGTAGTCGGTGCTTGCCCACCGAGAAATGTCCGAAGATTCTACTTGTAAAATCTCCTTCAACCAGTTGTCGTCCCTCCGATTTTACCGCACAAATTGGGGTGAAACGGTCTATAGATAGCATGATTGATCCACTTAGCTTGAAGAATTTTCTATGCTGGAATCTAGTACTACAAATAACCGTGTTGCGGGCCCGGGCGATGTCGATTAGCCTCAATCCATTTGAGGATATTCCATCAAGAAGGCTGAACTGACCGATCGTGGCAGGCCAGCTCTCATAGATTCGCACCATTATTCCAGTTGCATGCGCTTAAATCGTAATATTTAGTTCGTTTGCCATGCGAGACTGTTTTGATCTTTTCATTGGGGACCTTCAAACGAATGTTTTTTGGCTACCCAGAGGATCTAAGACCGGAAGTCGTGAGCTGCTTAAGAATCGTTTCTGATGGCGCTCAAAAAACTTTCCTCACTTGCTTGAACTTCCACACATGGCTCCTTCATCCAAATTTATACTCATGTAATATTTTACTGTTAATCTACTTTTCACACACACTGTATACCATATATGCGGCAGCTTTTTACTCCTGCCAGCGAACTGAAAATTCAATTTAGGATTTTCTTGCTCACACCGCCAAAAGTTAACCAAACATTTTGTTACATTTATGAATATGTATTTCTATATATACGTTTACAAATATATGTATACATTCATACACAAGTTGTATGCATGTGTGTGTTTAATCGCTGTTGGTTTGCCGTTGCCCTATTTGTATGTGGCTTTCCATTTAAGCATGAAATATCGAAAAACAAATAAAAAGTTGTAACAAACAAAGCGAGAAAGGGCGAAAAAATCACAAACTCAAAACACTAAAATAAATTTTCGAATTACTCGCAGTTTGAACGCAACTTTTCGCGCTTCAAATAAACTTGCCAACTATTTTGTTTGGCGAAATTTGAACTTTTACGTATTTTTACATTTGCAATTTTGTGTATTTGTAATGAAACTTATTTTTCGTACCCATTTGATGGCCTTCAAATTTATGTTATTTTATGTTTTGGTAAAAAAAAGTGAATTTGCTGTTTTCCCGTCCATTTGCTATACAGTTTTCACTAAGGTTTTACAGTTTTAGCAAACATTCACTAAAATGTTGCGGATTGGTTGCTTTGCCATCAGCCTAGCGGCTAGATTTTGTGGACTGATTTGTTTTCTTGCCAAACTAGTTGCAATATTGAATTTTGAACTGAGTCTGAATCGAAATCTATAAGTATTTTGAAGATAATAGCTTTCTTCTTAACTTAAACTAGCAATCTCTAACCTTTTTCGAAAAAAATCTCCTTCAAATCATCTAATACAATCCATTTGATTTATAACGATTTTTACTTTTTATTGCATTTTATGTTAATTCATTTATCCATATTCTCGTCGTTCGCCTGCATAAGGCGAGTCATAAACAGTATCGAAGTTTACTCTGATACGAGAATAAAGGAAATTTTTCATGTGTATCTTTTTTTTTAAATGTGAATATTTTCAACGTTAATGCTGAACATTTTATACCAACAAACGGTATCAGATCAGATCTGGAGTTCCATTTTAAATGTATATACCATACATATATTTTTATAAAATATAATTCATGTGTACAAAGAGTACTTGGATTAAAATCAGAAATTAGCTTTGAACCAGAAATAAATAAGTCACTTCAAATCGTCGTTCAATCGACGCAATAGCCCACCGTTATATTGTTTTCTAATTCGCAGTGGTCGATGAAAATAATTCCATAAGAACACAAAATAATGCTGGCTAAAATCTGGTTGGCCGATTTTTGATATGCTTATTCATGTTTCATCAATGTTGAAAATCGGTTGATGCTTATTTTGAGCAATGCCATAGCTCTATCTTAAGATAGCTGAAAGAATTTACAATTATTTGGTCATGAATCAATCCTGAAAAATACAGAAGTAAGTCTAATCTAGAAGCACTTGTAGTTCGCTCTAATCAGCTCATTTTGTTTGGCTCTTTGGGGAGATTTGTGGTGCTTTTGGTTTAAATCTAAAGGCAGGTAGAATTTAAAATTAAGTTCAGTAGGTGGATCATTGCAGCCAGGTGCCGGACCCACAGCACGGTAGATTATTTAGGATGGCCTTGAACCCGACCAAGGTAGAAAAGGTGTCCCTTTCACTTGACCAATTTGAACCAAATAATACTTGCAAAAAGTTTATAATATTTGGAGTGCAATGTTTTGATCTATATGATTTTAAGCACCATGGGGTAATGCCTCAAGTGAAACACAACCAAAGTTGTCCCTCTGTCTGTATTCACTTAGATCATATGATTTCACTGTTAAAGACGAGTTTTTAGCGCAATACTTCGAGTATATGCCGATAAAACAACATAAAGCAGACTAAGGATATGCTTGAACCTATAACAGGGGTTACGATTTTTCTAATTAAAATTTTTTTAAATACAAAATATTATATTTTTTTTGTTTTTTTTTTTTAATTTTCAAACCGGGATTTTAGAAATTTGATCATTTTTTTAATTAAGGTTTTCGGTATTACAAAATGGAAAAAATTAATTTAAATGCCTTTTTAATGCATATATGCAAACCTGCTTACAGGAAAGTCATCATAACACTGAGTCCTATGGTTCATTTCATCGAATTTATTTTCTTAAATAACATATTCTAAAACTTGCGTACTAAAAAAGCCAAAATTGTTATCATTTTTACTCTTGCATTTGAAAAAAATAAAAAATAAAGTTTTTCGAAAATCATTTTAAATTAAGAGGTTATAGGTAGGTTTAACAATATGTCTAAAAGAGGATTTTTCAATGTTAAAACTATTTTCGGAGTCAAAATTATTTTGCTGAAAACTGGTTCGAATGGAACTGAAACTTTAAAAGTGAAACAGTCTTTTTCAAAACGATAACCACGATAACGATTTCTCAAAATGAACCGATGTACTCAACATTTTTGGCGATTTTTTTTATAGACTTGTGTCTGGAACTATTCATATCCTCAAATTTCAAAATTTATTATTTTAAAAAATTTTGAAATAGTCAAAAAGTGTTACCCAACATGTTTGTTCTTGAAAAATTTTTCAAGACCACCACTTCATCAGCATCTAATTTTTTAAATTTTTAGTTTTTTTTTTATTATGATTTTTCTTAGATAGTAAAAATATTGATTGCTATTTCGTATGACACTTCAGAGTCAGGCTGAAATTGATGCCTCTAGACTAGGAAACATTTTGCTTTATAATACGTCATTGTAAGCTTTTTTTATCACATATTATATAACTGGTATATTCTGTAAAATGAGAATCAAATTCGTAAATTCCGAACTCAACTCGGAGCAATTTTTCAGCTTTGCTTGCAAACAATACTTTATTATTTGGAATTCCAAAATTATTATAAATATATACATATAAGTATATATATTATGTCGTAGGGTTCATCCAACACCAATGGAACTCATTTGGACAGATTTTTGTCCCTTGTATATTAATATAAAATAGAATGATTTATACAAATTAATTAATTAAAGACGTGCAACTGTATTACCAAGGATCTGTATACATTATTCCATGCTGCAAATAACTTTTTCTCAACCTGTTACATATGTACTTACTTACATTGATTAGAATCGTTAACATTTTCTGCTTACAAGCTGATTAGCATTAGAAAGCTATTTATTTGAAATGCGCAATATTCTACACAAACACACACATACTCATACACTACATGCATATACATGGAGTTGCCAACTCTTTTATCTGTTCGAAATCAGCCTTTGTCTAACTAGATATGTATCTAATCAATTTCGACTCAGCAGGTAGCAGAAGGCAGCAAAGCGACAGCAATAAATTCACTATCAATAAAATTAAATCCTTTATTGCATTTGGCGAATCAAATCAAATGCTAAAATGCTAGTTAACATTGCGCAAATGTGGAAAAAATAAAGAGCGGATACATATAAATATAGATCCGAAGTACATATACTCTTACAACTCCACACACACATATACACAAGCCTGTGTGTCGGCACTTTAGGGCATTACTTGTTTCCTCCTTTGTTTTTCCAACGACCACATGTCGCCCATTTTGAAAATTAAAGAATAGCAGTAAAAAAAAGCAAAAACAACTAATGCTCATATTAGCCGAAGGAAGCATATTACATTCTACTTACCAGCCGGCGCAGCTTTCTAAGCACAGCAGGGCGGCAGTTGGTTTGGAATCTAAAAAAGATTACAGCAAGGAATTCACATTTAGCAAATTACAATTCGATGATGTTACTGCTTTTCGCCATGATTCTCCATAAAGGGTTAAGCAGTTTGTTACCCTGTCTGCCGTCTCTTTGCCTCTCTGACTGTTCTTTAAACTGCCGTGACGGATTTCGCATCCTTAAATGTAGACATGGGTTATGTAGACGCTGTGAAATGTCTTTTTATGTTTAGCTTGTGTGTACCGTATTGGCTACGCCTTGCGCCATACGTGTAACTGTTGTTATTTATGTGCCGCAAACATGACTAGAAGGTTTGTTTCAAGACAAAAGCAAAGGTATGTGCCAATGTGTGCTGAAAAATGCTTCCCTACTGGGAAATTTACTCCGTTGACACTGGCAAGCTTTAAAATGATTTTCAAATTGTAAAGCATGACATGGCACTGGGTTATAAGAGATGAAGAAAGTTATGATATTATTATATTTCAAATGCTCTTTATGGCAAAAGTGACCTTTGCACTGGATTTTGAGACCAATTCAATGTATTTTTGAAAGTTTGATTCATATATAATATGTGTAAAAGTAACATATCTTCGAAGTGAGCCTTTGAAATCAAAACATTTATCTTCGGGATTAAAGTCAAATCCTCGAAAAATAACAATAGTATATTTAAAGAAGTAAGTAAGGTCTAAGTTATATGGGAGTTGTGGTAGTTTCGACCAGATTTTTCCCGAGTACCACTTACTTAAAAAAATGTCCCCTAGGTTTTATTAAGGTACCTCACATAAAAACACCAATCATAGGGAATAAAATTAGCCAGATGTTCGAAAATCTTGATATTAGTTATAATGGAGACGAGATTAAGTTTTTGCTCAAATTTATCTATTTTAGGCACAAAAATACACTATTATGAGTAAAACATGTTCCGCAATTTTCGCAGAGATAACTCAAATATTAACTGATATATGCAGCCAAAAGTCATTAGGAAGTTCGAAAATTTTTATATTAAGTTTATGGAGGCTCGAGGAAGTATTGACCTGATTCAAGCGATTTTTAAGACATACTATTGTCAGAGAAGTATTATCCCTGAATTTCAATTATATATCTCACACATTGATCGATATTTTCGATCAAAAGTTAACTACAGGTACTTGGGTCCACATAGTCGGTACCTAGGGGCTTGAATAGGTTTGGTTGGATTTGGGAAATTTTTTGTCAATAAGTGGCATACTTTAAAGGAATTTTATGTAAGTGCAAAATTGTATCCCGTTATATTGATTCGTGTACTGGAAAATGAAAGAAGCAAATGGAATTTAAAATTATGCTAAATTGAAAGTAGGCGTGGTTATATATGAGAAAAATCCAACATAAGAAATTTACTCGATATTGATCCGTCGGCTCCCGAGATGTGTGATTCCGTAAAAAAGTGGGCGGTGTCACGCCCATCGATCATTTCACATTGGCTCCCAGAAAGTTCTCTGATACCATTTAAAAATACCGTAATTTCTCTCAAATATACAACTGAATTGCAGGAAATACATAGGTTCTGTCCTTATATATACTTTTTTAGAAACTTATATAATATAATTAATAATGATTTTAGTACAATTTCGAAATTCGGTTGAAAAAATTTCGATTATGAAGTCGAAAAACGAAGAATTTACGTTTTCCTTATAACTCAATATCTCGAAAAAACTCAATAACTTCGAAAATAAATAAATACCTTTTCCGTAAGCTCAATCTCTCGAAAAAATATGGTTAAGTCTAGTTCCCAGTCGAGTATTATGGATGACTTGCACGAATCTTTTAGAGTGTTTTACAACCTTTTACCTCACAACTCCGTCTCGGTTTGTATTACCAACCAAAGTTGCGCTGTTCTACGACTATATCAACTGAGCAACTAAGATGGAACCGGCCTTGTTTTGCTGCTACCACTTGATGCCGGTCTTATTACCGCTGGTTTCGAAAATAGAAGACACGATCTTGAGATCAGCGACACGAAAAACTAGTCCACTAGCAAACAGTTGTTTGTTTAGTTTCCTCCAAG
The DNA here is from genome assembly GCA_027475135.1 of Bactrocera correcta. Taxonomy (NCBI): domain Eukaryota; kingdom Metazoa; phylum Arthropoda; class Insecta; order Diptera; family Tephritidae; genus Bactrocera; species Bactrocera correcta. The sequence continues at coordinate 60,176,341 of CM050325.1, read as the reverse complement.
AATGTATCGATTGCTTTTCCAAAAATATTGTTTATCCTAAAAGAGGAATTTTGTAGAAAATTTTGTTTGTTTTTGTTAAAAATTAAGGCATCGTCAATGAAAAATTTGTATTATTATTATTCAATAAAAATTAACGTTTATATCAAGCAAGGTCCATAATACTTAATGCCAAAAAATCGAGAATATCAAATTGAAATTGTTCAATACAACAACAATAGGCAAAACTAAACCTCAAAGGTTATTTCTTAATGTTTTTTTCTATTTTTTTGTATTTTTTCTTTATTTATTTTTTATTTTTTTTTCTTTTAAGATTTCAATTCGTATAGTTATCTCAACTTCTATCTTGGTCGTCGAATAATCAACATTGATTCTATGAAATGTCTTGTCCCCTCTGATAATCATTATACTTCGAAAACTCCATGTTAAGCTTTTCGAAAACTTAAAGTTTAAAAGTTTATTGTAATTTTATGGATCAATCAAGTAATATATACGAAATATAGAGGATCTATCGACTTGGTAACGAAAACCCACGGGATACAGCTCACTGTTGTGACTAGAGTATTTGTTCTGATCAGTTAAAGCTGGAGCTTATAGATCCTGCTCTTTATTCCAAACAAAAACCAAGAAGCTTCAATAAACAATTATCAAAAAAAATTTGTTTCTTATCTATACTCATTTTAATTTAAAAAATCTGTTTCTATAAGGTGTTTTGTTAAAATATACTATAGGAATTGCACATATACAATACTCTGATGCTCTGTCGGCAGCAGCCTGTTGGCAACGCACGCGACAGCTTTCATTTACTCATTTGTGCATAGATCTTCATGCCCGAAACGTCAGGTCGGTCGTCGCAGTTGGACGCGCGGCAAGCGAAAGCGAGCGTACAGTATGTACGGTACATTCCAAAAACAAAAGAAAAAATGCTTTGGCAGCAATATGGCGCGCGATAATGGCCTGAAAGTACTCCGTGTCGCTCTAGACTTGAATGCCTTTGCAAATTTCATTTAAATTGTAGTTTTATTTTATTTTATTTATATCCTGAACAGTTTGAAATAGGCAGCAGGAAACAACGGAGATCTTATAAAGTATATATATAAATGAGCAGCGTGACGAGCTGTGTGGATTTAGTCATGCTTGTCTGTACCTCTGCCTGCATATGAACGAACTAGTTCCTCAGTTTTTGAGATATCGATCTGAAATTTAACTTACGTTCTTTTCTTTCCAAAGAGCTGATAATTTGTCGAAACCGCTAATATTGGAACAATATAGGATATAGCTGTCATACAAAAAAATTTGTTATTTGACCAGATATCTTAACAAATTTTGGCGTGACTTATTATCTAAGGCAATTTGGCAATCACAGAAGAAAGCGTGCAGATCGCACCACTATAGCACATAGCTGCCGTACAAACTGGCCCATCAAAACCCAGATGAATATTTTGTATGCCCTTTTTTGCTACAAAAAAGCAACTGTGAAGGGTATTATATCCTCGCTGCAGTCGAAGTTAACGTTGCTTCTTTTATGTTTATTTTTTTAAATTTTTTGTTTTTGTTTTGGAACATTTAAAATACTGCCTAAATTGTGCTTTCCAAAGTGCACATTTAGCGTTTGTATTTTTAAGGAATTTGCAGTTGTGTACTAGCACACACACACACACACAACACACAGACACGTTCCAGCATACATTTTGCACCGTTTTAAATGCTGATTTGGCAGCAACCGAACCGGCAGGTCCTCTGCCCTGCAATGTGCGCTCTCATGCCGGCTTGCGAATGCCATTTCATTTCATTTACTTTGACGCAAGAGGCAGATTGCTCGCTCCAAGTAAAGTATGCGTATGTATGTGTGTGTTGGCCATCCAAATGGCTAACGTTATTTAAATGCAAAATTTTCCATGCTTGTATATAATAAATTTTAATGTCGCACTGCCTCAGCTCAGCGTATTGGCAATGGACCCATTTTGGCCGCTGCAGCAATTGCCAAAAAATTGTCGCCACCGCTGCCACTGCTACTACCACTGCCGCTGCTGTGCCGTGTTGTTGCTCCAGCCAGCCGTTGCATCAATTTCGGCGTTGCCATCGCTCGCCGTTGCTGCTGCAAACAACGCGGAACGCTCGGCGTGCAACTGAGCATGCAAATAATTGTAGCCACGTCAGCTGTTCGCTTCTAGTGCAATTGCGCGCATAATGAGCAACAGCAACAACAGAAATAACAGTGTATACAGTAACAAAGTCGGTAGCGGCAATAAATTGAATTTGCAAAAATTTCTGTTCGTGTTGCAGTCGAGCAATTTGCGCCTAGGCATTCGCTCGCTAATATTATATTTTACATTATTGTTTGCTGTCGCAGCAACACTTGCTTACATGTGTACAATTTAACGGCATTATTTCGGAATATTCGTTTGCCATTTTACGAGCTGTCATGGCAGTCGGTCATTTGAAAGGAATTTACGGTAGTCATTTCTCCTTTCCGCTTGCCACGAATCACTAACTGGACATAATGTCATGAAATAATAGCGAAAATTAGTGCTTTGCCGTGCATATTTTCTTTTTTTTTTTGAAAGTGGAAATGTTTAACAATCATTTCTAAACGATTTACCTAGATTTAGAATATATCCTGCTACCGCTACGCGTCATTTTATGGTGTATGAAGTACACGAAATTTTCCACAATCATACTACATATGTAGGATATGGCCAGAGCTTACGGGATAGAGAAACAAATTGACTATCTGATCAAGTTTTTACGGGCCGGGGTCCTCAACATCTCTTATTGATCGGCTCAAGATATTTCGGTTAATGCTTTGGCTTTGAAGCCTGTCAACGCTAGATTCGTACTAAAAGACCGTAATCTTTTGTAAAAACGACGTTGAGTAATTTGAAAGCCGTGCTTAATAACGTAATTGAATGCTCTATATTCATCAAACTGACTGGTGACGGAGACGTAGGTTTATGAATAGGACGCCGAAATTGTCCAACAATCGAGTGTATGGCGCTTCAAAATGAGTTTCATTATTGGTGAAGACACCTCTTACGCATATAGCCATGTTTACAACAGCACGACAGTCGTTTTTCCTTTTTGCTGTTTGGCGCCACTCGGAGATTTCAAGTGTAGCCAGGTCGGGGCATTTTTTAGTATTCTACTCATCACATCCCTCAACACGATTCTTATATGTTAAATTTCAGTTTCTTTCCAGAATAAGAATTTGAGCATAAAAATCAAAAAAAAAAATATATATTGACTAGTGTTAAATATGGCTCGAATGGGATTCCTTTTAAAAATCCCTTAGAGAAGTAATTCAATATTTTTTACTCGGATGATATATTATTTCCAAGTGTCGTTTTGGCCATTTTTAATGTATCATTATCTGAAATTTTTTTCATTGTATTCAGTTTCTACTTTGAAAGATATACCCAAGAACAACTTTTACAAACAACGTTCTCCAATTGTAACTTCCCGTGTCCACTAATCGTCGAGTTGTTGTACATTTCGTGCTCGAAGTAATGAAAATATTGCTGCCGTTCAGACAAGTGTTGCTGAAGACCGCGATTTGTCGATTCCAAGATGTTGTCAAGAATTGAGACTGCCTGTCACCACAACATGGTGGATTTTGAGAAAGGATTTGCGCTTGCATTTATATAAAATTGTTCTCACTAAAGAACTTAAGCCATTGAACCAGCGTAAACTTCGTAATTTAGTAGATTTTGTCTTGGAACAACATGAAAACGATTTTTGGGACATTTTATGACCGCAATTGGAAGAAATTAAACTTGATCACATCTGGTTCCAACAAGACTTGGCCACGAGCCACACAACACGTGCAATAACCAAACTGTTGCGAAAAAAGCTTGGAGGTTCGACTATTTTAAGAAATTCTGATATGGAATGACCTTCAAGAAGTTGTGATTTAACACCGTTAGACTACTTTTCGTGGAGTTGTTTGAAGTCATTGGTCTTTGGCAATAAACGAGACTCTCTTCAAGCTTTAGAAGTCAATATTGAACATGCTATTCATGACATACGTCTTCATTTAGTGGAAAAAGTACTTGGTTGCATCGAATTTGTTCCATGCCAAAGAAGTAATGGAGGTCATTTGAATGATGTTGTATTCAGAATTTAGTTGTATCGATTGTATTTCACAATAAATGAAAAATATTTCAATTTCCTTAACAATTAGTGTGTGTTTTTTTAAAAAATCATATCATATCACTCTTATTGGCAGAGTAATAAGATTGTATAGTAAAAATTTGCTGCCAGCTTACCATAAAAAATCCATAGAATTTCAATTAAAGAGGCTATCCTGACCGAATTATCTATAAATTATTTAGATTGCTATTGTATTGACACCCACTTTTATAGTGTACAAGAAGAATGCAATTTTCGAATGTCATAAAAGTAGTTAGCACAAAGAAGCTTTGGTGTTCAAGTGAAAAAATTTGAAGAGTGTTGGAGAAAACTTACGGTAAATTTTCTTAAAAACGATTGCCGCATTTCAAAATATTTTATTTCAAAGAAAATTTGGAGTCGAATATATCAATGAAATGTGTGCGTCAAACCAAGATGGTTAACTAAAAGTTAGCTTATGTAGTTCAAAATGTTTTGGAAGTATGAAATAATTTGATTAAGTTATTTAAATATCACAATATCTATACCATTATATATCTGTTTTAAAATTTTCTAAAAACTTTATTTCTTTTTCAGGTAAGTGAATGAATCTAACTTTTAAAACAGACCACAGGGGTAAGCCAAGTGCCAAATATGATTTAATGAAAAGAAATCCTATAATGTAAGTGAAGTATGTCGAGCTTACCTTTTCCATGGAAGTAGATTTATTAGAAGCTTCACAATAAATAGGGATATACGAATATCTAAAATTTACTCACTTCATTATTATACATTTTTAAACTAAACAGGTAAGGAAGAGCTAAGTTTGGTTATAACCGAACATTTCATACTCTTGCGACTTGCAATGATTAGTACATAAGTTTTGTTAGTTATACGAGGTTTGACAATTAAGTAATGAGAGCGATTTCATTGCCGCGTTGTGGTAAACCTGTGACCTCTCCATTGAGAGAGAGACACGCGTCGCGATAAAACTTTGCGCCAGATTCGGCGAAACAGCTTCGGAAACGTACGCTAAAATTGTAAGAGTGTACGGTGATAGTGCTCAGGTGTTGTTGGTGCCCAGGTGTTGTTGGTTGTCTCCGCTCACCACCCGCCCGGAAAAAGCTCCCATGAGCAAGTCGAAGATGCATCGTCTTCATCTTATTGCCTTTTTTGATAGCCGTGGAATCATCCACAAAGAATTCGTTCCACCGTGGAAAACTGTCAATCAAGTCTACTATTGCCAAGTACTCGAAAGATTGCGAAAACGAGTCAACAGGGTGCGCCCAGACATCGCTCGTAACTGGATCTTTCATCACGACGCCGCGCCATGCCACACCGCTCTCAGCGTGTCGCAGTATTTGGCTTCTAAAGGATCGCCGTGTTGCAACAGCCGCCTTATTCGCCCGACATGTTACCCTGCGACATTTTTTGTTTCCTGAAACAAAATCGGTGGTCAGAGGAGCCAATTTTGAGTCGATTACGGACATCCAGGCGACCGTGACGAGGGTACTCGCGGACATACTAGTCGAAGCGTTCCAGAAATGTTACGAAGCATAGAAAACGCGCTGGAATCGCTGTATAGCTGTCCAAGGGGACTACTTTGAAGAGGATGACAGAGTCGTAGAATAATTTTCAAATATACGGTTTTTATGGAATCAATCTCATTACTTAATTGTCATACCTCGAGTTTTCACCCAATTCTATTATTTCTATGCCCAAATGTGCACCGTTATAAGAAAAGACATTTTATTAAGATAACTCACGTATTGACCGATATATGCGGTATAAATCGCCCAAATTTCAATTCGTCTCTTTATCTTGATCATTTATATATATACATATATATAAATAACCATACATATCTATCTGTATTAGTTTTAAGTGATATCGTCTGTCTGTCTGTCCGTCCGTCTGTCTGTGCAAACTGTAACATGAGTAAAAATTGAGATATCTCGATGAAACTGGGTAAACTGGTCACTAAAGTTACAACACCCAAACTCACCTAACGAAAATATTATAACAACTCCTACCAACAGTGTGAAAATAAATGAAATCGAATGATAACCCTGATCACTTCCCATATAACTTTACTTTTAAAAACTACTAAAAGCGCGACAAGTCAATTTCTAAATCCGACAAGGACATTCAATTTTAGCCTCGAGATGGTATGGAAGGCTTTGTTGGCACCACCAATTTTTAGGTAAAACCGCATATCTCACAGTGCGTAAATGGACGAAATCGGACTGCAACTACACCTACTTTTCTTACATCACAGTCTTAAACTTTATTAGATTTTTTTCACCTTCCGGTATACAAATCAAGAAGAAATTAATACAAGGAGTTAAAATTCTGCACTTAAAATATGTAATTTTAAGGGGTAGTCAGAATTTTCAAAAAATTATTTTTTTTTTTGCATTTTCGTTAAGTGCAATATCTTAAAAATATTCTTTAACGTTGATACGATAATTAGTTTCTGAGTTACTCGACAAATAACAAAGAGAGCTCGGGCACTTCAAAGCGCTAGTGTGAAATTTTAAAAACTATGTTTTTTGAACTGGTGACAACTGTAACTCGAAAACCGCTCAGTAGATTTTAATGAAATTTATACAGCTTTTAGAATACATAATAAACTCGAGCCTGATCGAAGGATTTTTTTTTTCAAAAATTTCGATTTTTTAAGACCAATTATTTGTTGATTTTTTCGCAAAACTTTAGAAAAAATTTCCTGAAGCCGCCATTTTGTTAACTTTGAAAAAAAAAAAATAAAAAAAAAATCCTTCTATCAAGCCCAGGATTATCTATTTATAAAACTTATTTTTTCTGTCCGATTGATTTTAGATGAATCTCCAAGGACTTATGGTTCTTACCGCCAGTACCTGTTTTTTTGGAACACGGTCATCACAAACAACCATAACTTCGGAAATTAATTTTTTTTTTTTTAAATTTTCGTGACTTCAAGTCAACACAACAAAAATACTTAAAATTCTCATTTTTTCATGCCTCTGACTACCCCTAACCCCTTAAAATATCCCACCTTATGACCAAAAATTGTACAAATCCTACAAAAAACGGTTCAAGCCCCTAGGTATAAATAGAATAGGATCTATAGTTCACTTTCGACCTAAAATATCGGTGAATGTGTGATATATACATATATTATTCCTTCTCTCACATTGGTATGTCTGCATTTCAAAAATGTGTTGAATTGGACAAGACTTCTCTGAGCCTAATATCTAATATAAAGGTTTTCAAACTTCCGCGTGACTTTCGAACATCCGGCTGACTTTCCTCCTTACTTACTTACTTACACCTTATTAAATTATATAATATTAATTACTTGTATGTGAAACACTTAAATCCACTAATTTCATTGAGTGACCTAACATATTTTATAACCGCCAAGTAATTTTCATTAAAATTTTTGCGACATTTGCAATTTGAATTTTATGAGCGTCTAATTGATTGATTGCGTAATTTCCCAGGGCAATCTTTTTTAATTTCCACCGGCACTTTTAACTCGCATGCAATAAATTTATAGTTGCATAACTACACACACGAATGCCAAAGCGTTTTTGTGTGTGTGTGTGCGCATTTTCTCACCCTCAAACATTCCGCAGTTCATTCACAAGGCGGCTGTAATTAAATATTTTGAAGAAACTTAAGTATATAATTATCTGCTTGCGCAATTCAATTAAGACTAATTTACGGCATGACATTCGGTGGTGGCTACCAATTTATCACGCTGCATGACGCCAAAGCCTGCCTGCCCGTCTGCCTGCCTGCCACTCAGGCTTAATGTGGCGGATGAGTGTGCTTTGAAGGAGATATATGCACATAACGGTACATATATATTCATATAAGTTTACTATAATTTTACGTATGTGTTTGACTATAATTTTTAATTGCCACGTGGTAAGGCGGGCACAGCACATGAACACACACCGCGCCGCCTACTGTGTCTAATTTTATAAGAGAAGCTGTCGCCCGAAATTCGCAGAAGGTTTAAGCCACACTTTCACATGCCACACACACACACTCAACCAAACATATGCACATATTCTCGTCAACGCTTGCATTTCAGCGGCAACTGCCTCTTCATAGCTGCTTTGCCGGCAACGTTTTTCTTCGGCTTTGACGCTACCTGCTCTCGAGCCTAGTGGCAAGCATTTTTTAGACACCTCCTACCGTTGGCGCCCGCAAATTTTCGTCAACATGTTCACATTCAATTAAATTTTCAGTCAGCACGAGACCACAATGAGCCGCCGCCACACACATGCAACGCGTTGCTAAAGTACTCATAAATATCCGCACATACGCATGCAACCGCAGTCGTCTTGATTTACAGTTAGGCAATGTTAGGCAACACAGTTGGTATTTGCTATAATAATTTTTTGACGCCTCTCTCATCGCCTTTGTTGTTCAGCTTTGGTGCAAGCTTTCGGCTTAGAATTTGTTGGTTGGTTTGCTTGGTTTCTTGGCTGCGAGCGCTGTGAGCGCTGTGAGGTACTTCAAAGGCCTGCATACCTCGTAAGTTTGGAAATTTATTAGTTTGCGGTTCGGTTCAAGCATTTATCTGCAGGATTGCACCAATTCGCCAAACCACAGCATTCTCTTGGCTTGTACTTACATGAAGTGTGGCGTCCTTCTTGTTGTTGTTGCTGCTTTATATGTGTACAATAACGGCTGTTTTATGTCTTCATCTTTTCTTTACGATTTTAGCGCATTAAACGCCCAAGTTTTGGAAACTATTGCAAAGTTTTGCTTTTGGTTGGCGGCAACAAGAGTTGCTGCGCTTACTTTCTTACATAAAAAAAAGAAAATGCGAAGCGTCTTCAGTGAAGCAAACATTTTTATTATTTTCAGGTAGTAAAAGTGGCATTAAGCGACTGTAGCGTTGTATACTGTTTCTGTTCATTTATGGTCATAATCAATCAATAGGAACTTTGCTCGTCTTTTCTCGTAGGAGTTCCTAGAAATTCTTCACAAAAACAATATTTTGTTTCTTCGATGCTACTTATTTCATTTTCGAAATTCCAGAGCCTGCAGCCTTAGAACTCTTCCTCTTATTCTTTATTGATGTAGACATCGCTTACGCGGTTATAGTCCAGTTCTATACTTTACTTTTTTTCCTAGTTAGATCTTTCCAATTCTCCTAAGTTTTTGGGTTTAAAACCCTTTCTTATCATTCATATAACGAAAACAGAAATTATGGCAACTGAGGGACTAAAGAAACTAACATTTCCCACATATTTTCGTACAAATATTTATTATCCCCTTGAAAGTTGGCTCCTTCTGAGTCAATACGGGCAAGCCAATCTTTAATCCAGTTTTCCATACACTTGGTACAAGCCTAAGATGGCCTTCAGTATCATCAACGAATTTTGGTCTGCTCCGTTTCGGTTCATATTTATAGAACAGAGATTGTTAAGCTATTTCGACGTCATATAAATATATTAATCGGCATCAATATTGATGCGTTTGATGAATGTAAGGTTCTCTACTACCTTCTCAAACATCTCTTCTGTGACATCTACTTCACGGAAATTTTTTAAAAAATTTAAGTCTTTTAGAAAGAGCCTAAAATACCCAAAACATTAATCAAAGTGTGTTGAGCCAATCCCTAAGAAACCTTGTGTTACTCTATTATCTCTCTGATGCCAACACAAAAAGTTTCAAACACTGTTTTTTAACCTTTCCGATAATATCATCATTAACAGAGGCGGTTGGACGATTCACATGAGGCAAATTTTCGATGAATTCATGACCTTTATTGAATACTTTGGGCCCCTTAAATACTTGTGCACGTGATAGGGGAAAGGAGACTCTCCAAAACACACTTTTGAAATACTTTCAACGATTTTACTGGAAACACAAAATTTCCAGAGAACTGCTGTTAAATATTTTCATAGTAAAAATATCCACTATTCAGGATGAGAATACGAGTATGTTTTGTGTGGCTGTCTACAACAATCATTATGCCAGTTTACGAAGAGAGAGACGTCTTCTAACATAGAAAATCAAAAGCCTGTTTTTAAACTTACTTATCCTCGTTTTATTTCGGTTATCGGGGACAGCTTTTTCAATCTTCGCATCTGACTTCTGAAGGTACATGTTTTCATCACCAGGGATGGATAGATAGAAAATGAAATTGGTATGTGGTGCCGCAATGCCCGCTCCAATTCCTTCCGGTATTTTTGTACCATCAGTGTATCATTGGATAGTGTTGCCCCTCAGTAATACGTCGACCGTAGAATTACTCCACTCCAGAGTAACTCTAAACTCATTTATAGTATAAAGTTCACCCTCTTCACGCTGTAGTAGCTCTGGACAGTGTTTTTTTCACCTACCTATTCCACCGTAAGTTGGAGCCTAATGTGAGCAAATGAATTTGGCTTCTTTAGAGACCTTCAGGACGTCCGGAAGAAATCTTTGTTTTGTAACTTAAGCTGCTTTGAACTATGTCGCAGATAATATTCTCAATTAACCTCGTGCCATTATAACCATTATAACAATGTCCTGGCCCTGGCACCAAATCCCTTTGCTAGTGATCAACTCAAGGAGGTCATCTACTACTAGGCTCCATAGTAAGGAGGATAGAAATCCACCCTGTGGCCAGTCCCTCGTAGTACCAACACGAATCTTACTCTTCCACACTGAACAGATCCTTTTACGCAGTATAGTCCCTTACCATTTGAATACTGGTGCCGCCACATTTCTTTTCCTCAGTGCCTTGATGACGCTTGTCAAGAAAGGCGCATATCGCAATCTCGCCACATTCCAGCGAGTTCTGAAGTTCTGCCATGAGTTGTTAAAGAGCAGTGTTAGTGGATCTGCCTACCCTGTACGCGTGCTGACCGACGTGTAAGGGTGCAGTTTTCTGCGCCTTCGATCTTATATAGTTCTCTTTAAGCATTAAGGAAGTTAGAATAATTGTCCTGAACAATTTGGCCAGCGTTCTTCCTTCCTACCTTGGAGATCAAGATTAACTTCGCTATTCTCCACTGTTCATATGCGCCATCGCAAGGCTGCACCTCAACAGCCCCACAAGATGTGGTAATATATCTTGCATACTTTGTTGCAAAAGTGCCGGAAAGATGACTCGTTGCCTCTCACCTCAACAGCCACCTTATATTCATTATAAGATTTGACTTAACTAAGAGACATACAATTGGCTGGAATGTAATTTCATAAAAAATTGCTGCGAAAATTATTTTTTTAGAATTTTTAGAAAACATTTTGTCTACTCTTCAGGTTTATAGATTTTTTCTCAACAAAATTTTTTATTAAACGAGTTACATCCTGTTTCATTCAACTTTTCAAATAATTTTTGGACGCCAACAAGTTTAGAGTTCTATCTTGGTAAGATATGTAGTCGTACTGCTTCGAAAGGCAGCCTCTTTCAGGAAGGTGAGCATTGAGGAGCGAAAGGAGTGTCTAACCTCAATAGATATAGTGTCAAGCTATTTCATTATCAGACTCGTTTGGGTGACTGGTTATAGTAGAGACGCTGGCACCCTTACGCCGCTCAACCGGAGTGGGAACGAGTTGTATCTCCGTGGTTAACTTCAGTTTTTGTAGTTCAGCTATGAACATCGTTGCACTGGACGTACGGACGTTCACGACCAACTTCTATGCGACTGCGAGCTACTTCTGATCTAGAGGAGGAGATTTACTGAACTAACATATTTGCCTTTAGCAAAATACTTCTTGATTCAATCGTAAGAGTTCTTACTGGGCATTCACGCAGGAAGACTAAAAACTGTGTCGGAGGCAAAGTTGGATGGAAGTAGGTGTTGTGGACACATCCTGGCTTTTTGTACCAAGTGTTCAAGGCTGAATTTTAAACATCTCGACAGACTTAACTTTGGTGAATCAGGATATATAGCCGAAATTGACATTAGTCGCCTCAACGAATTTGTGATAAGATCAAAGTGCTGGGTCGATTTATGAGAGACTTAACGATTCATTATTTCTTGATTTTATGTGCCACATAGGTCCAGTGTTCTAACTTATCCAAGTGATATGCCTATTAAGTTCGACCTTATTACCTAACTTAACCTAAGATACATTACTTTTGATAAACTTAAAAATTTAATAGAATTTGTCGTATTTGGGATGCCTTCAATTTTATTCATTATCCATCTATTAACATAAAATTCGGAGTTACGACAATTAAAGTTTTCTAATCATGAATTTCTAATAAATATCTCGTGTTATTTTCAAAAGATGCTGAGCTATAATGTTCAGCGAAATATTCACACACAGTAGCGCTTAACAGAATCACCTCCAACCCAAGTGCTCATCGTCGAGTGTCTTCCCGCACCTTCTGCATTTCATTAATTCAAATGAAAATCTTATTTGAAAACTCATTATACTCAAATATAAAGCTCCTTCGGCACAGCCGTGCACTGCATCGTCGGGCAATAATGCCTTATTTGCACAAGCTCACATATACCTATACACACACATAGACGAAGTTCTCAACCACCAGCCGACGGTGTCGAAGTTAGAGCGCAACTGGCCATTCATTTTTATGGTCACCGCAGCTGGTTTGTTGGATGGCTGATTGCTCGGTAGGCCTGTAAGCTGCTAGCCTGTCACATAACGCTCGCCGGCATTGTGATGTGTCGTCTTTTGTACGCGCAGCGACCGGCAGTATAAGTTCTCTTAGACTGTAAACACAGCCAGTCCAGATGGCAGTTGGTGGTAGTCAAGGCAAGGCAAGGCAAGCCGCAAAAAAGGACAAATTCCTTGCGACAACTAAACGAAGGGACAAAAATTTAATTATCGCACATACCAGTGTCGATTGTCGCCTATGAAAAAGACAGCAGCAACAACAACAGCGTTGGTGGCAAAAAATGAGGACATCACTTGTTGGGGGCGAAATTTATATGCTTTATCTCTTCGGCAGCAGCTGCCGCGCTGCCACTTATCCGCCTGCGCCGCTTGCCACATGCCACAAGCATTCCCAAGTGTTCGTAGCGGCACACACACACACACCGGCTCAAACGTGCATTATCCTTGTGTCTGTGTGGTTGCTTTGAGAATTTTCTTTTTGCGGTTTTCCTCAAGATTCTTGGCCGCATTCCTTAATTTTCAGTCGCTGCAGCAAGCCTGCGCCTTGGCAACGGCATTTGCCGCTTTAATAAGATGTCTTGACAGCATTGAGGTTAGCGCATAAAGACACACAGACGTACCCATACATGCATAAAGTAGATAAAGCGTCGCTTACTTTTATATCTTAGGTATTCGTATAATTGTTCTTTTGCAGTTTTCGCAGCAGTACGTCTCGATTATTGCCCAACTTTGGTGCGGAAACTTTGCGGGCACCGGCTGTACTTCATTTCCACTTTAGAGTTTGCTGCGTTTTGAGTAGTTTAATCGCAGCGCCTTCACCTTGCTGTGCGTATGCGTGTCCTGTGTGAGTTTTCGTCGACAGTGTTAGATTGTCGGTAATTTCATTAAAGCCAATTTTAGTCGTATAAAGTTTTGGGTTCCAGCTTCATTAAGGGGACATCTTCTTTTTTTGTTTCCTGCTTCAATAATATGCAAATTGCAGCAACAAAGAAGCGACATCTTTTTTCCCTGAAGAGAATAAATTAAATGTTTCATGAAGTTTGTCATACTCAGAGGGAAACTTCTTAGACCCTTAAAAATTTATATACGGGTATAAATGAGCAGCGTGACGAACTGGGTTGATTTAATCATGTCAGTCGGTCTGCCTGTATATACGCGTTCCTCAGTTGTTGAATTAAAGTAATATTCTTCTCCCTCTAAGATGCTACTCACTTGTCAGAACCGGCGATATCGGACCACTATATCATATAGCTTCCAAACAAATCAAGCCTTTGAAAATCCTTTCAAATACAGAAACTGTATTTACATGCTTTCGGTGTTTTAAGGAATCTGTTTTAACACCTAGAAGATTTGAAGAGATTGCACAATCTTATCTGCAAAACGCTGTCAATGCTTTGCATCAGAAACACAGACTGGCCAAAGCGACGTATTTCCATAAAATCTGTGGGTTCAGTTAGAGAAAACGGATTGCAAATGGTACAGGATTCAACATACGCACTTTTTGTTGGTTCTTTTGGAGATAGCTAAACGAAAATCCCCCATATCTGTGGAAAGTCCTTTAATGTTTTCGTCTGACTAATTGCAATAATGAAGGATTATCTGAGTGTTATATATATATATAAATGAAGATAATCGGGACTTCTTCATCGATGATTAAAATCGGTTCAGAGGCTTATCACTTTTAAAATTCGCTTGGTTCGCCAAAAGTGTAACTACGGAGCTGTTTCTATCACAACCTTTCAAAAGCTGAGTAGTGGAGAAGAGACCTTGCATTCTTTCTATTCCTATTAGCTTTTCTGTTGGTTTCTAGCACTAAGACTCAATGAATTGCGGAAATATGAGCCTAAATAAAGACACGTAGTTCAGTAGACCGCCTTTTACGTTCTGCTCTGTGACAGAAAGACCGCAAAGTCACGAAAGTTTTGGCGTTTCTGAGATATTTGCATAGACCCAACAATAAAAAGAGCTTTAGCTTGTTCGCCATCTGATAAAATTGGGGGCAAGCAGTTTAAGTTTATGGACGCTAGAGGAAGGTTTGACCCGATCTTACTCAACTATTTCATTATTCACTTACATTTCAATACTGGAGCATATAGGTTAACCGCCACGCAGGAGAGAACATAAAATAGATAAATATATACGGCGATAGCCAGGCAGCAATCAAGGCAAGAATCTCATAGCGTCTTAGAAGCTGGGAAGCAGTAGATGTAGGGGCTGCATATATAGTATACTGGATTCCAGATTCCATTACTTACGAAAGTCACGGGGGCTCCGGAAAACGAAACTGCTGATGAGATTGCTAAAAGTGCCATCCGTCTGGCTACCGATGAAGTACAGGAAATACGAAAGTTACTAAGTAAAAGTGATATAGAACGAAGTTTCCGAGGATTGAGATGGAATGCCTTAAGCCCATGCAGGATCGCCAAAATCATGTGCAAGAGAGCCTTCGGAAAACTCGCTTGCTCCTTATTACATGTTCTCTAAAGGTCTGCCAGACGGCTGATATCCTCTTGACAGATCACAACCTACTGACAGCACGTCCAAGCCGGGTGAGCTCAAGCATTGACGATACCTGTAGAAAGTGCAGTAAAGTTTACAAAAGATAGACGTTGGTACACCTCCTATGCCTGTGTCCAGCTCTAGCTAGAATTCGTCTTCGTTTCGGAGATTCGGAGTTCAAGGAACTAGATCAAGTATCGAAAGTAGAAATGAAGTCGCTCTTAAGGTTCGCAAAAAGCGTTGGTGTTCTGTATAACAAATACTTAACCTCGAAGTAAATTGAAACTCTATCTGGCATTACTTATAATCTTCCTTGCAAATAACCCCTAAAAATTATTGAATGTAATAAATGAAAATAAATAATTTTTGAAAACTTTTTTTATTTAAATGCATAATATCCATTATTTTTTCTCGAAATGAAAAAGAATTACTTTGCTACCAATTTCACCGTAACCTTATGTACATATGTATAGACATAGTATATGTGTATGTATGTGTTTGCGTCGTTTATTCGGTACAGCAACCGCTGCGGTTCGTTGTCACTTCGGCTGACATGTTGCAGCTTTGAAAGTGACAGTTATGTAATTGTATTAGGTAAACCATGTGGGCCAACCGACATTACAGACACATATGCGCTCGCACGCATACACACACAAGTAGCGTGATGTGTGTGCGCTTGCAAATTATATATGCTAATTCAGCAGTGTTACAGTTCTGCAAGCTCACGGATGAGTGAAAGGGTCTCACATTTTACATCGCTGCAAATATAATATTTATGCAGTCTGTCTGTATGTGTGTGTACATTTTTGCATGTGTGCAATGCCATTTTTTTTTTTTTTTTACAAAACAAATGTGGGTATGTTGTAGGTAACGGCACTTTTTTCCTCATTTTTAATTAGTCTGGTTAACGCCATTCGAAATGCTGGTGGTCCTGACAACCAACAGCATTTACAACACGAACAACAAGAACAAAGCGGTAGTGGTGCCGTGACAGCAGTGTCGTAGGAAACGCCAACAATGTCATCGCAATAAAACCTCAGAAATTGTAATGTGTTGGCATAGTTACCAGCACTTCCATGCGGCAGTGAGTTTATAAATCCATACATATGTATGTGTATGCGTGTGTCAGTGTCAGTTTACGCATGTAAATGAACATGTAACGGTTATCATTCCATGTTATTTTATAAATAATGTTTAAAAAACAAACCGACGGTACTTTTTTAATTAAAAAGACAAAATTTATAATTGCCAGAGTTCGATTAAGTATCGCATTGAACGGCGGCGTGGCCTTAACCTTCTTCTTCGGTTTCTCAAGGTTTGTTTGCCATTTTGAAAGCATTTTCATAATGCCACTGTCATAGTAATCCTCTTTTCAGTTGGCAAAAGACTGAGTCAATCGATTTTCAAAAGCTTCTCTTGAGACGTATTTTTCGCCAGCAAAATTATTCGTCACAGACAGAAACGAGTAGTAACCACTTGGTAGGGTCTATAGAGTGCGTGCATAAGAACTTAAAACCAAACTCAGGGCATTCCTGATGAGCCTTATATCGGTGTATGTGGTCTAACTTTGAGATTGTGGAATACGATTCCGCCTCTTTTGGCCGAAGCTGCCGGCTTTTGATCGATTGCTTCCTTCAAATGGTTGATTTTTTGAAAGTACAATTCCGGAATACTATATGATCCTCTGTTAATACCATCAGACACACAGAAAAATCTTCATTACTGTTCTGTCGACATCCGAACTCGATATTTTCCGTTATTTTATCTGTGTTAGAGACACTAGCAGGACCATTAACACTATTCACATTTTGTCTTTATCGAAAGAAAACTGTAAAATGTTTCGTATTTCATGTTTGCTGGTGCTCATTATGATGCGTGCTCAAACAAAACTCCGTCAAGCAATGATAAAACTGTCTCAGCAGAATTTTTTGCATGAAGTATTTCTTTTTAACACTATATTGCGATATCCGATCACACTTGACTGCAAGGCAAAGTTTACTAAAGCCATCTATAGAAAAAAACAATAATGGGTTACTTTTTACTAGCTTTATATTTTATTATATATTCTCAACTTTCATTGAAATGAAGTTTACTCTGGTTCAGTTTGTTGGTTCAGCTAACATAGAAAGACTCTAGAAATTTTCCACAGCTACATAGGCATATTTATATGACTGTGTTGCCAGACTTTAAAACTGTGATTGATGAATGTATGGGAGTTCTTGTTGAAACCAATATAAGCAGCTCTGTCTATGCCCTTTCTTCGGTTATAAAAGTCCTATTGCGAATGATGCTCTGAAAATTCAAGGTATTAGCCAATTTTCCTTTTTGGCATGTGTAGATGATCATTCGAAACTTTTAAAGAGAGGAACTAAAACCGTGTTCTGTCTTAGGCTCTTTAGTTGCTGTTATCATCGTTTACTCCCCGCGTATAGATAACTAGAGCTCTTCGAAAAAGAATTTTCAAAATTTGGCCTTCATGCTTGGCTCTTATATATGAAATAATAATAAAAAAAATCTTGAATGAAATTTCATAGTCAGTCTATTTTTATAAACATCCTCATTACCAAATTAAAATGTCTAAAATATTTTAAACTTTAGAAATTTTGCAACTGAATTCAATGTTGTTCTGTAGATATGTTTATAACTTTGATGCACAGAAACTTATAGTTCCTTTATCTAAAAAGAATATCTTCAAAAAAAATTAAGATCCTGACAGAACGAACTGCCAAAATTGGTGACAAATATGTCATTCGAAGAAAATATACCTGAATCTCAGAATAGCTTACTTTATTTGTGGTATACAATAGTAAGTATTGTTGGTTTAGAGTACGGGATCGCGGCAGACATGACGAAATGTTACACTTTGATGGCTAGAAAATGTAGTCTTTTATGTCGCCAATATTTTTCTTACTTTGTCTGATAACTTAACCAAAAAATATTAAAATTGGCAGAGCTCTGTATAAATTAGATTATATTTGCTAAATACCAGCTATAGAATATATGAACTATATATTCAGTGTTAAAGTCAATTGCACACAATATCTTTCCTTAAACCTTTGTAGGAACAGAATCTATAAAACCAATATGCAAATTTCAACCCAAAATTGATGAGAATTCTGATTTTGTCAACTTTCCAGTTGAGCCC
Source organism: Bactrocera correcta (assembly GCA_027475135.1). Lineage (NCBI taxonomy): Eukaryota > Metazoa > Arthropoda > Insecta > Diptera > Tephritidae > Bactrocera > Bactrocera correcta. Next base: position 60,158,013 of record CM050325.1, on the reverse strand, counting down.
TTAAACCACAAACAATATGGTCTATTTTGAGGTTTCCTACTTTTTTTTAAAGAAAACCACAAAAGCTTCAAATTTAATGGCGAATGTTTGCTATCATTCGAAAGCAGATTCTTTGACATTTATTTCTTGAAGATTATCTCTTTCAAATGTTAACCGTGGCTATGTCTCAAACGGTCCATCCGTTGAATCCAATTTTCGTTGACTCCTTCGAGTACTTCAACTGCTAACTGGCGAATGCCACGCATGATATTTTGCTCCGAGGCCTGAATAGAATCAGGATTGTTCGCATAGACTTTAGACTTTACATATTCCCACAGGAAAAAGTCAAGGTGTGATATCACACTAACTAGGTGGCCAATCGATCGACACAAAACGGGAAATTATCTACTCACCAAGGAGTACTTTCAATAATACTATTGATTGATACGATATAAATGAAGCGGCGCCGGTTTGTTGAAATCAAATGTCGCCGAGATCGCGAGCTTCAATTCAGACATCAAGTAGGCGGTTATCAAGGCGCGATGACGGTTACGTTCTCACCGGCATCATTTTTGAATAAATATGAACCCATGATTCCATCATGACGAACGAACTCTTCAGATTGGTCTTCGTCCCAAATGCTGCAATTTCACCTTTCTACCCATTGAGCCAGAAATGGTTCTAATAGTTGAACTAAATTAAGCTCTCGGGACTTTTTAAGAGCCCATAGAGTGAAGCGATGTCGCTTGGGGAGGTCGAGCGGCTTTAATTTTTTAACATCTCGAAGTGAAGTGAGGCAAGTCGTTCTATGCGTCAGTCGGAATTGCTGAAAATTAATGGAACGTAGGAGTCTACCAAATAAAATACCAATTATATGAGAACTGTGTAATTTGCAAGCACTGAAGGACTGTCTGACATGAATTATCGCGTATATTTTTGGAAAAAAAATATTTAACTGTCAAGATCAGGAAATGATATATTTCAAACACACAATACATTTTGTATTGCTTATTTAAAACATTTTTCTATTTCAAAAAAAGAAAAAACACAACAAACAAAATCAATTTCAACTACGCGTCCTTGCAACTGACCCGCAAAACTACACTATCACAGTAGAATCTACTACAGAAAGAAAAAGAAGAACAGCATCGTCATCTTGATGCGGCTTCCTTCAATATTTACAGCATTTTCAATTTATTTCCTCCTTCTGCTGGAATACATTTTCCACTTACAGCTGCTGACGAATGATTGCGTTGTCTCGCTGAAGTACTAGCGCGCCAGTGTTTATGCTTCGTGTGTTCCGCCGAGTGAAGTGTCATTGTTGACGAACAACACTTGTACGTTTTCACTTAAAAGTGCGTCTTTTTTCCTGCTGCTGCCACAACGCAACACATTCCGTTTCCGTTGTCCACCAATACCGACACTTGTTTGCCAGCATGGCGGCATGTATGTATATGTGTGGGTGTTTGGCTATGGGTGTTTATGTTTGTTTATGTGTCCGTGGGTGTTCATGTTTGGTTCAACCTTCTGGCAACAATGCGCTGACCAACGCTGCCATATCCGTTGCGTAGATACATACTGTACATATATGCATATGTGTGTGTAAATGTGTACATGTACTAGTACATAACGGTATATGCACTGCGCCAACAATGCAATAAACAAACAAATAATGACAAAAAATAGCTGATGGACATTTGAAAGCTACAACTGCGCACACAAAAATGCTCGAACATCACGAGTATCCAGTATGAGTGTGTATGTGTGTTTGGGAGTGTATTGGCATGCCGCAGTGTTGGAAAACGTAGTGAATAAGTGAATAACAACAATATGGGCGTAAACAGAAACGACTTAATTTCCTGCTATTCCCAGCACGTCCCAGCAGCATTACAATAAGAAACCCCTTGAATCCTGCAAGTACTTGCCCTTCCAGCCACGCGCACTGAAGAAAGCTGCTGCTGTTGTTGTTGATTTGTACAGTCCGTGCTGCTGTAGCGGCATCTTGCTTTCGTCAGCTGGTGGCATTGTGGTGGCTGATGGACACAATTCATTGCAAAAATAAATATGCTTCTCCACCGTCTTTGTACAGCTGCGCAATTCTCTCACTTATTTATTTGTTTTATTTGCTGCTGTTTTTATTTCATTTTTTTTTTTTTTTTTTTTTCGCCTTCTCTACTAAACGCATTTCAGCATGTCAAATAAGTTTTTTGTTGCGCAGCTGCCACGCTACTGTAATTCCACAAGTGGTTGTCGAGCAGCAACCGAAATGCGTCCACTCTACACCCTTCCGCCCGTCCACTTCAAGGGTCACATTCAATTTTCTTTAATTAAGCGTCTCTGCCGTGGGTTGCTGTTGCGCCGGATGCCGGTATGTGTCGGGCTGAAAAATGTAAATAATGTCCATTAAATGTGACACATCACGTTCTTACAGCTTGTCTCAATTTGACACCAATTCTCAACCTGGTCATGATAAAAGTTAATTATACACCGTTGAGTCTAAACGACTTATTTGGCGCTAATTTCAATGTGAGAAGGTCAGTGAACTTTAAAATTCGTGTGAAGTAACTAGATCTATCATCATTGGGATATCGTATATTCTCCCAAAAAATTTAGAGAATTTTCTAAACCAGCTCAGAGTAAGCGTCAATAAATCAGACTAGTACATTCCCCCAAGGTGGAATTTTAATAGTTACTTCCAGGTGAGGATACCCTCAAAACGGGAATGGAAAATACCATCTCAGTCTATACCGACGGGTCCAAACTGGACTGCGAATTAGGCACTGGACTATATTCAGATTTTCTGGACATTGCTCTCTCTATTAGTCTACCGAACCCGGATATCATCTTCCAAGTGGATGTACTGGGCATAGAGAAGGCTTGCGCAGCTCTATTGAATAACTACGAGATTATACATAAAGCAATGATATACACGGATAACCAGTCCTTAACTGAAAGTAGGCACTGAGCTCACCAGAAGACAAGCTGCACCTAGATTTGATCTGGGTTCCCGGCCACTGGAATACTTTCGGGTACGAAAAAGCAAACGAGTTGGAGTTTTTTAAACGAATCCGATTCATTGTTAATACCAAGCCCACTAGAATCGATCATGAGGGAGCTCAGTATACAATTTGAATAATTAGCAAATAACAGATGGAAAAATACAACTAAAATATAACAGGGCTGCACTCATACCTACCTTTTACGAGTTTAGGAACAGGCGGTGATCAATGTTTGGTTTTATTGCTGATCCTCACGACAGTTTACAGATTTTATATTTGATTATTTGAAAAATGGTCTTTTGGAATACCAGAAAGCTACCAAAAGTCGACCTCTTATATAAACAAAGCGCTTTCAGTTTATCCTAAATCCACTGAGACAGCTAATTTTGCCATCTGAAAAATTAGACCGAATGACTGAAATTACACAGCATTTAAGATGTTTCCGAAGTACCGAAGAAAGTGCAGGCATGCTTCCTTCGGACATATTTTAGGTCCAGTTTTTCCCAAAACTGTTAGCCACACCAAATGGTTATCTCTATCAGTTCTTTTACGAAGTAGCTCGATTCAATTGGTAAAGAGGTCTGGTTTTCGTTAACTAATCTTGAATGCCCAGCCACTCATCTCTCGGAGTGACTCTGTTTAAGCACCTCTGTTTAAAAGGCGGTATTTGATAACTATGTCTCAAAGTAATGATAGCATAGCGGTATTTGCAAAAAGTATGTTTTAAAGTCAAGTGAACTCATTTTATCTTTTTTATGAACAAGTGATACGGTGCATTTTAGATGTAAGCAGATACTTTTATAGTATTTTAAGCTCGATTAAAAGCTGTGTGCTGGTAGACGTGCATTGGATCCCTGCATCGATGGAAATCCGGAAAATCTAAAAAACACCAACATCACATATTTACTATATAAAGTGGCGTTAGACCACTATTTATGTATAACATAGAATATTAAATTACATAAAAGCATAACAAGATTTATATGTATATAATCTTGATAATCGAAATAAAATCTCAATTGGAAGTAAAATGTGAAAAGGAAGAAAAAGTGCTCATAGATCAATACAAACACTATAATTCAAATAGATCCAAACGTTCTCATGGGCCAAATGAAAGTGGCACGCCATGGAATCAGAACTATTGAGAGAGTACTGTGGAACGAAATGAGAAATAAAGGAGAAAAGGGAGAAAAGGGAGGAAGCAAAATAAGAAAGATCAGAGTCCGACTGCGTTCAGTTTTCTTCATCGGCCGAGTATAAAATGTATTTTTTTTATCTTCGAAGAAAGAAAAACTGAGAAAATATGTAAATTGATTTGTCTAACCAATTCTTATTAGACTATAAATAAAGAAAACATACTTTATGCCATGATACGTTAAATGTACATCCCGAAAATGCGCCAAGAGCATAAAACCCTGGTCTAAGGTCGAACGACCTGTTAGCAAAACTGGAAAAGTCCGCTGAACTGGCAGCCTCAGGTATCTTTCTAGGAACGTCAGTAGGTCATGTACAGTCCAAAAGCACCAAACGAGGATTTGGGTAAAGGCCCATATTCACTTATTTTATTAACATTTCTGTATTTTCTATTTTACTTACATTTCCAATTGCTTACATTTATCGAGTTTATACTTTAAAAATATTTCATACAAAAATATTTATCCGAAATAAAAGCTTAGCAGCAACAACAAATAACAATAACAGCGAAATATACCCGTTGGTTTTAAATTTCACGCAGAGCTGGGGTTAACTGGTTTAGGTGAAGCTATTATATAGATTATATGGTTTAGTGTATTATTTGGCGCTTCCATTGTTATTATTTTGTAAATATAAGCACATTCATCTGTTCTGTCTGCTCATCTGAACTCTAGATAGCATCAATAAATGCACACAGCACGCCGATCAAATTACAAGCCACCGAGGACATCTCTAATTTTATTTGTGTGTCTACATTAGAAATTTGTAATGCTTACTGAAAACTGAATAAAATGTAAAAAATATATAAATTTAATATTAAAGAAAAACTGAAAAAATTATTTCTGTTAAGTCCAGACTATACTTAAACAATGAACTAATACCTAATACCTATGTAAAACTAGCCCGAAATAAATAACATATATAGTACATGCTTTCAACAGAAATGTGAACAAAATATTTTGCTGTAAACCAACTTTTTTGTACAACGACAGTGCTTTTTCCCCCAGAAATCGAGTTTTCGTTCATTGAATGTATACCGAGTTAAAATCAAGCCATGGATTGCCGGTCTCGCAGTATACTAAAATATAATATTTTACCGATGTGCTAGAAAGTTCGAGAAGACGCTTATTAAAACTAGCCCGAAATAAATAACATATATAGTACATGCTTTCAACAGAAATGTGAACAAAATATTTTGCTGTAAACCAACTTTTTTGTACAACGACAGTGCTTTTTCCCCCAGAAATCGAGTTTTCGTTCATTGAATGTATACCGAGTTAAAATCAAGCCATGGATTGCCGGTCTCGCAGTATACTAAAATATAATATTTTACCGATGTGCTAGAAAGTTCGAGAAGACGCTTATTAAAAAGTAATAATATCTTTAGAACTTTCCTTTTCTCCCTCTCTCTTTCTTGGTTATTCATAACATTCTGATCTAGACCAGATATCCAACTGAGTTGTAAGAATGTATAAGTGTATTACTTTATAACTACTTCTTCTTCCTCTTTAATAACGTAGACACCGCTTATGCAGTTATCGTTGAGTTTAGCGACAGTCGTTTTTCCTTTTCTCTGTTTGGGGCTCGCCTTCAAACGGATGTTTTTTTGGCCACCCAGAGGGTACTTGGTTTAAGACCGAAAGTCGTGAGCTGCTTGAACCATATGTAAAATTACCGTTTCTGGCTTCACTTGGGGGTGGTGAATGGTGCTCAGAAACCTTCCGGACATGGCTCCTTGTTTTGTCTCCAGCAAGATATTCCGGATAATAATTGTTAAAAATATTTTCTGAAAAAATACAGTTTTACATGGTTTTACATCTAGAAAACTTTACTTCCTTTTTTGATTAACTGGCCAAAGTCATTAGAAGCTAATAATTTATTAGCTTTTCGCCTTAATATTTCGGAATTAATGCGACGAACTTTTGGTGATCGCATTATATATGTAGTTATACAGCCTCTAATGCTGATAAATCGGCTACAGCTGACCTTCTGCTCTTCTATCTAATCCTGCCATAAGTTCTGTTACACAAGAATTCACACGATCTCCAGACGGCCAATCCGAGAACAAAGAGTACTACTTTCGTGCCACTGCTGAATGGTTTTCAATATTTTGAATTTTCCTAGCATTTGCTCTGCTTAGGCTCATAATTTTCAAGTGAGTGCATTCTATAGAAAATTTCCCTTCATTTGTTAAAAGAAAATTAATTTACTCCCGAAAGTAGTTCCATGTTGTTTTCGCTTCATTTTATTTGCTTTACTTTTATTAATTTTCTGTTTAGTGTACATGCCACAAGCAGAAAGAGGAGCGAAACTTTTGGTGCACCAACTATTAGTTTTTGTATTCCAAGTTTCGCACAGATAGCATTTAACATATACAAATGCGGCTGCGTTCGTTTTTCTCTCGTGCATTTGCCGTGCACTAACAGCAACAAAAGAGCGCGCGTGTGTGAGTCCATATATTTTAATGGCTGTGCAAAATTCAAAGCAAATTTTATGCGGTGAATTAAATTTTGCATTATCCTCGCATTAAAATGCATTTTAGTTTTATTTTCATTTCTTCTTCGGTTTTTTTTTTGGTTTGTTTCTGTGTTCGTTTCTTCCCCTCTTACGCCCACAACAATAGCTGGGAGAACAACAACTGCTAATGGCTGTGTTGACTGCTTTGTTCCGCGACTCCAGTGCCACTGGCGGTTGGTAGTGTATTAAATTTATGCATCCTTTGTTTTCCCCGTAGTTAGTCGTCGCTCGTCCCGCGCTCTAGCTTTTCTTTCGCTTTCGAGTTTTCTTATTGTATGCGCTTTCCGCTTCAACACTGGGGACAAAATTTTTCAAACAATAGCGGTAACTTAGCCGCTGCATAAAGCAAAACAATGCAATATTTTTTATGCCTTTCGGAAAAATAAAGAAATTGAAGAAATTCAAAATGAAAACGTGAGTGCAAAGAGAAATACACAAAAGTAAAATTTTGTAAAAATTATTGAAAAAGAAGAAAATCAGTTAAGGTGGACTGTAAGGTAACTGAAATACCCTTCACGGATAAAAAGTGTTTATATAAGCACTTGATTTTGATCGGTCAGTTTGTATGACAGCTATAAGCTATATTGGTCCGATCTGAACAATTTCTTCGGATATGGTACCGTTATTTTGGGCAATAATTCATACCAAATTTCGCAAAGATCTCTTATCAAATGAAAAAGTTTTCCATACAAGGACTTGATTTCTATCGGTCAGTTTGTACGTTAACTATGTTATAAAGTGGTCCGATCCAAACAAAATTTTCGTAGATTGCATCATTATCTTGGATAACAATCTGTACCGAATTTTGTGAAAATATCTTTTCAATTGAAAAAGTTTTCCATACAAGCATTTGGTTCCGATCTTTCAATTTGTATGAGGGCTATATGCTATAGTTATGCAATAATGGCAATTTCGACAAATTAGCAACTTCCGGAAGAGAAAAGGACATGCACAAAAATTCGGATCAATATCGCCAAAACTGTAGGACTATATTGCGTATATATAAACGGACAAACTGACAAATATTTACAAGATACGAAAAGACTTTTTCGACTACCCATTAAAAAGACTCAGGACGTCACACTGATCATTTATCCCATAGTAAATATACTTCATAGCCTCCGATGCTTCCTTCTGGGTGTTACAAACTTCGTGGCAAACTTAATATTACTTGTTCAAGGTATAAATCTATAAAGGGAAGCCCTTAATGTACTCTCTTATAACTATACATATATGTACATATTTACACACACTTATATATACATATTTAAATATCCACTCACTGCGAAAAATGAGCGCAAACTACAGTTACATCTAACGCCTGCAAATATTCTCTGTGCATGTGTGTGTGTGTGTACGCCCACTCATACATATATGTGTCGGTACGCAATTGCTTGGCAATCCATTACGCGCCAACTGTACTTCCGTCGCATGCGCGCCTACGCACCCGCCGCCGGCAGCGCTAAATGTGTGGGCACGAATAAACTCAGATGAGCTAAATGTGTGCATTATGGCGTTATGCCGTTAATAAATTTAGTTCAGCTAATAGTGCATTTTTAAATACATTATGAATGAAATATTTGCTGGGGCGCTTTTAATTTGTATGCACTGAGCAACAAGTAGAGAGAATAACTAACGGTTCTTTATAACATATGCAAGCCCCCAGAGTGGATATAAGCGTATGATGATGCTGGCTTTAGATTAAGTCTATATTTCTCACAAACTAATTGTGAGATATATGAAAACGTCCTTTCTATACAAATTTGGGATAATGGTGGTTAAATATCCTTCTATGACATGCCGTTTTTTAAATACTTTATTCGTAAAATAGGCGTAATTTTTTTTTTTTGATTTTGTACTTTTCAGACATAGCGACCTTTCTAATCGAATTATGTCTTCTCCAAAAGCTATTCGATTTCGCCAGTTGTGGCACATAACACTCAATGCGGTTTGAAAAATAGCGGGCTGCAGACACACCTTTATTCCATAAGAAGTTTGGCTTTACTCAAGCGACTGGAAAAGTTATTTCAACTGCATACCTATGAGCCACTCACTCACTAATATTTTGATTAATAAAGAATATGGTGGGGTCTATGTTCCTTCTTGGTCACTGCATATCAAGTGTGAAGATATTAATTCCTGTTGATCTTTTTTATCAATATCCACTATACATTTTTATATTTGATTGTTAGGTAAAAAAAATAATGAAACAAATATCATGTTTTAGATCCTTTAAAGGTCCTGGTTGATATTAAATCCCATACATTTTTGATCATTATGTAGAAACATCTTTTTGATATTGCTCTCTGTAGAATGGGTTAGAACGAACTTTTGCTTCAACAAAAAGTTAATAGGACGTTAAATTCCCTAAATTTGTTGCAAGATACCAATATTATTTCATGACGACCAAATTTATTCAAACTTATGAAAATTTTAGCCTAATGGCAGACAAAGAAAAATATACTAGTAATTGTATAGGACTTTTTTATCTATACCCTAAAAGGTATTTTTTTTTAGACAAGTGCTTTTCAAGAAAAAATAAAACGCATATAATTGAATAATATGCCCATAAACTTTACTTTAATGAAAAGATAAAAGCTTGCTACTGGGTTTTAAAGATGACTTTGGGCAAGTGGTCGCAGGCGACTTATTCGAATAAATTCCAACCAAGATAACTCCACTTAACTCCACAAAAACTATTCCAACGGTGTTAAATCGCACGAACTTTTAGGCTACGCCACAGATCCCGACGCCAGATAAGGCGCGTATCAAAAGTTTCCTTCAATAAGTTGATTGTTTCGGCTGTATAACTCTCGCGCCGTTCTGTTAGAACCAAAGGTCATCCAAATCAGTCTCCTCCAATTCAGGCACGAAAGAGTCAGTAGTGATGGATCTATAGCGTCCTATCGACTGTAACATTATGCGCGATCCCACTTTTGAAGAAACATAAACCAATTATTCCCTCTGCCCACAGAGCATACCAAGCAGTGGATGTAACGCATCTCAGCAATGGCATGGATTATCGCAACTCCAAATTCGACAATTTTGTTCATTTTAACCAAAAATAAGCTTCATACCTAAACAGAACTGTTTTGAGAAAATCAAGATCGCTGGCCATCTCGTTTTGGGTCCATTCACTAACATGCGACGCAACTTAAAAGTCGTTCGGATTCAATTCGTTCACTACGAGTTCGAGTTTCTAAGCCGGTAAACCAATATCCTTCCACAAAATCTTTCCTGAGGAAGATGGGCAAAGCTTCTATTGTGGCGAGAGATGTCGAATGTACTTATTCAAGTCTTCTTCTAAATTCTTTTCAACAGCAGCAATAGCGTCTTTCACCTCCCTCTTTTAAAGTAGCGAATTGAAGTCAAGTTATTTCAATGGGCTGGAATTTCGCCAGGAGAAACATTATGGAACACTTAACCACTACCGATCTAAAGGTTGGCTCTGCTATGGTTTTGTAAGATCCGAAAATAAACGAGGAGCCTCTACGGATGCTGATTATGGAAATCTTAATTGGCATAAAAGGATTATTATCATTAATCATGACTATTACTGGTTTCTAGAGAATAAATTTACTTCCTTGCCCATTTAACTCTTCTCCACAACGTTATTAAGCAGTCAAATGACATACCTGTTGACTACTTCCTGATGCTAAAGCCAAGGGCAAAGGATACATAACTATTACACTCGGAAGCACGATTTCCAGTCACAGGTTAACAGAGAGCTGCACATATTAGTTTTCTAAGTCTTTATCGAACGGAAATTGCTCCCGATTGTCAAAGTCTTATTTATCTAATATTCCTTTGAATTTCTTTAGAAATTGCAAGCGTAAGTTGGATAAAAATCCTATAACTGACCTTCCTTTAGTATAGAAATACTTTCGCCCCTTGACCAGGCATCTGCAACATTGCAAACTCATATGATCACCCAAAATTACACTGTATTCTTTTCATATTTCCACAATTTCTGTAATATTCTGTTGCCACAACGCATGGAAATGCGAGTAGCTGAAAGGAAGGTGTTAGTCTTTTCGTATCAGTTCTTCAAAAACAATGTCTCTTTTTGCATTTTTTATGCACCAGCTCTTGCCGCCACGTACTGTGGCTGACACACTCTCGCATTGCCACTCATAACTTTTTGACTTGTTTGTTGTTGCTGCTCTTTTATTTTTTGCAAGCGTTATTTATGAAAAACTACAGCTGGCGCATGGCACAGTGCCAGTAAGCCATAACAAAACAATTTATTAAATCTGAAATGAAAAAAAAACTAAGAAATCTGCATTTTTTATGATACGCCGTTGCAAAAATGAAAATGCAAAAATGACTTGCGGTAGGCACTTGCTGCCCTGCCCGGCTGGACGCACCGCAGTCAGTGAGCGCGCGAAAAAATGGCGCATATAAAAATGTTCAAGAGTTTGTGACATAAAATATAGTATGCAGAACAATATGGAGACCGTGAAGAGGTCAACATTTCAAGCGATAACAATAAATTGTAACACTTGGTGCTCGTCGGATATCCGAATAAATTCGTACAACACATGCGTCAAAATATATTCGTAAATGTTTTAAATAGCAAAAATGTGTGCAAATTTAGAAAATAATACAGAAAATATTTACTATTTTGGAATAATTATTAGTTGGTGTGACTTAATTACCGGATTTTTCATGCCGGATGATATAATTTCCAACTGTCGTTTCGCCCATTTTTTATTTTGTCTTGGTCTATAATTTTTTTCATTGTATTCAGTAATGTTTACAATTTCATCATGGAAAGATATAAGCAACAACAACGTCTGAAAATTATTTTATTATATTATTATCAAAACAATCGTCCACCTGTATTGGCTATTCGTTGAATTGTTGAAAATTTCGGGCATACATTTTGCCAATAAGACAAAGAACCGCCCGAAGGAATGAAAATATTGCTTCCGTTCCGGCAAGTGCTGCTAAAGACGGCAATTTTTCGCTGCCAAGCATTCTCAAGTATGGTGACTGTCTCAAACCACAACCTGACAGATTTTGAAAAAATATTTCAGCTTGCTTTCGTAACAAAAATATTCTTACTCGAGAACTGAAGCCATTGGACCAACGTAAACTTCGTGTAGTTGCTGATTTTGCTTTGAAACAACTTAAAAACTATAACTAGTTATATTTTTTAAGAAAATTCATTCTCTTCTCACTTTCATCTGAATGGTGCAGTAAACAAACAAAACTGTCGATTGTGGTAGTGCGAAGAAAGACCACAAATTATTCTTGAGCAATTATTACATTCACCTCAATTGACAGTTTGGCTTGGTTTTTCGTATGGTGGAATTATAGGCCCATACTTCGTTCGAAATGTAGGTGGTGACACAGTTATTGTCAATGGAGAACGGTATAAATCGATAATAAGCAACTTGTAATGGCCACAATTGGAAGAAGTTGATCTAGACAACATCTGGTTCTAACAGTTCAGGGTTACGTGTCACAAGCCAAATGATGGAAAACTTTTTTTCAAACAATCACATTATTCCGATCGTTCAGTTTATATGGCAGCTATGGGCTATATGCGAGAATAAGACGGGTGCAAAATTTCAGATCGATAGCTCAAAAGTTTATTGATTAGTTCACATATTTGCAGACTGACGGACGGACAGAGTTTCAAGGTTATATCGACTTAGTTATATATACTATTAACGGTCTCGGATGTTTCCTTTTTGCTGTTACAAACGTGAAAAATCGAATATACCATGATCGAGGTGTAAACAGTAATTCTCCTTTTAATTTATAATTGATGACAATTCTGAACTAAGTCGACAACACGTTGTCAGACGTCCGTAACTTTCGGATCCCTGTAGATGCCAATAAAGAACAGCTCTGCAAACCTCATTAATACTTTGGCGTGGTATATCTCCTAGCAATTCAAAACGTCTGTGTCCAATGGTTATATCCATTGGTAGTTTTTTGGGTTTTTCCAGTAAATCTTGATGGCAGATGAGACGAAGCCACCACATTCTTTAGATTTTTTGTAAACACGTTTTGGCAAAAGACTGCAGTTTGTGTATCTATGATTTTGTTAAGGACTAGGATTCGCAATTGTATTCGCGTATTGTTGTTTTACGCTAGTGTTTAAAGTACGAGGTTTTTGGTACTAACTAAGATGGATTAAGAGGTCCAAGTGACGTTTATTATGAGCAAACTAACCATGCGTTTGATATTGTCTTTAGCAGAACCGCGAGTGGGGGTAATTTTGTTCACTACAGAACAGAAATCTATTTTCCGCGACTTCTTCTCTGTTAAGTTTATAAAAACTATAAATGAAATTCATCATAAATGTGCCACAGATTATATAGTATGTAATCCTTATGGCAGCCATTAAATGTAATGAGCAAATGCTAACGGATAGATACTGTCAGAAACTCTCTATCCACTCCAGCTTCATACTTCCTGATTATTGCATTGTTTTCCAACTGGATTTACTGTATCGGTCTGCAGTCTCCTTCGGAGAAGTGATAATCCACTCAGACAGCAGGGTGGCGAAATTACCTTTGAAATCATTAACACTGCGAGTATCTTTGTGATAAGACTTGTATGAGTGCCAGGCCACAACGGAATCGCAAAAAATTTTAAAGCTGATGACCTAGCAAGGAAAGGCAATCTAGAACCGCAGTCGGTTGAATGAGAGTGGGTCTGTGGTCCTGTATCCTCTTGTGTATACAAATATACAGCTGAGCTTCTAGGAAGCTTGGCCAAGGCTGGGGCACCATCGGTACTTGCGCAGTCGTAAAATCTTTTCGGAGCAAGATTGATCGTAAGAGATATAGTGAGTAAGGCTAGTCTCTCGCTAGGAGTGGGGCTTTTAAAAAACCCAATACCCTATTGGCGTCCAAGCTCTAAGGCTGGGAATCTTAGCAGCCACCATCTGCAGAAGCTGTATGGCTAAAGACAAGATGGAAACAACACTTCCTTCTTGACTGCCCCGTGATTGGGAGATCAAGACTTAAACACTTGCGAGCGCATACATTCAGTCATCCCATCGAACTGTCGAGAATTAAAGCCCTGTGAAAATTTGTGTTATCTGCTAAGTGTTTTCCAAATTTATTGGCAGTTCTTCTTTTCTATGACTTAATAAAGGATTATGCAATATCTCTATATCAGCCATCTAATCTAACCTAACCAAGGATAGAAAACAAGAAAAAAGTGCTAAGTTCGGGTCCCTGCCACTTTGTTATTCTTCAAGCGGTTAATTGCTATTCGAACTCCATCAAAATCGGGTAATGAAACATGTATCCATTGTTATCGATTGGGGAATCGGGCTCGTCATCTACAGAAGTTACACTACGCACTGAATATCAGCCACCAGATCACCACTTTGGGACCTACAAGAGTACGCTCCGATCTTGATATCTTCCGTTAGTTGCCGCGTTAGGTCTAGATACCTAATATAGTAATTTTCAGAAATTCTTATTACTCTATTGCCGAAGGTTTCGATACTTCATTAACTGTTTTTTTCTTTATTTTGTGTAAAAATAACTACAGTATTTCCATGATAATACGCCATCACATAACATTGATAGAATAACGAAGAGACAGACTCCAGAAATCAATTATTCGTCTCGTCAAACTCAACTTGAAATAAATGTCTCTTTATCTACCCTCGATTAGCTTTAGTTGCTACAAATAACCGCTAGTTAAACAAAACTATCTTACTTCATGGCAAAATGTTGCGTGAAAATGGAAGTTGAAACTTTTCAGCAAAAAACAAAAGATTTTCAAAACTTCTCGCAACACATTTTGTCTCTTTAACGGCAAGTTGGCAACCCATCAATTTCACTTAGTCAAATATTTTACGCTGTGGCAACAAACTTTCCGACAGCAAGGGAGCCAGATTGATTGAATATGAAATCCTTGCCTGTGTGCGTCGCACCGCATGTCTATATGTGTGTGGGTGTGAGTGTGTATTGCACAAATATTTGCACGCTGTATGCAAAAGTGATTATCGCTATATACAACTTATGTAGATATATGTATATATGTATGAGTGCAGCCTGGTGTATCGCACGCTAAAAGTCTGCGCCACAACGTCACAGCAAGCACACAAGCAAACACACATATACCCTGCATATAAAAATAAAAATCTGCGAAAGCTTCCTCGCGTAGGAAGCTCCACTTGGTCGTCGGATGTGGAGTACTGGCATAGACGACGGGATTACTCAATAATTTATTACATTTTTAAGCAACGCCAATTAATCACACCTACCTGCATATTTAGCAGCTGGCTACACAGGCGGGTGTGTGAATGTGTGTGTGTGTTTGTGATGAAGGGAATGTGTTCGTGTGTGAGCTTGTGGGCAATGTTGCCTTGAGTTGGGCATAGGCGAGTGCTAAGCACGTCAAAGCACGGTAGTCAGTCGTCGACAGTGAGTGTATGGCAGCAGACAACGTTGATGGAAATGATGTTTGAGCGTTGAGCAGCACGTGTGTGGCAGAGAGGGTGTTGTGTGTGGGTTTAGAAGCGTGTATTTGCATTTTGTTTCAAGTGTGAATTAATTTATTATTAATAAGTGCGAGGAAAGTAAAAAAACAACAACAAAACGAAATTGACATTTTAGAAAATCTGATAAGGGCGCCGCGAAGTAGACAACCGCTTAGCAAGTTGTTGCATGCGATTTGTATTTGCATTTGTTTTTGTATTTTTAACACCAGCGCTGGCAATTAAGCGAGAATTAAAAATGATGATTTACCCCGATTGCTGTACAGTTTATGTATTTATTATGCATTATGGCTGTGTGGCAAGGCTGTTGCGGGCAGCAGCTGCAGACAACACCGGCAAATGGCATTCGCTAACTGATGGCTGAGCACGACAACAGGCTGGCACGCCAGTGGACGATGACGGCGAGTCAAGCAATCGATGAGCATTACACACTAACATACAACAACAACAAATATATTATATATATATATATAGAACACAGAGGAGCGTGCGCTGAGTGAGTACTTGATTTGACTTGACTGTTTGACGTCAGTGCATTTGCACGACTTGCTATGCATGCCACACGTTGTCTTGTCACATTGACGCGGCAGCGGTGCAATTGTGACACCTTCACTAACTACTCACCTCATTATGGTGTTGGTGTTGTTGTTGTCGAAGTTCCATTTCACACTTGCTGAGAGTAAAGTCATTAGTATTCAAACGTTTAGCCTACTTTCTACACCGTCTCCAATTTGCCTTGTGTCAAAGCGGCGCTGCGCAGTGGCACAAGCACACCAACAGTCTTACATAAAAATATATAAACACATATACCTACATATTCTCGTACATTGTTATTTGGTAAGACGTTTTTGCCTAATGAGCCTAATGATGTTGCGACACGCCAAAGACGTTGGCGTCATCAGCGCTGTCGCTGTCGCCGTCGCCACCGCTTTCATGTGCAACACCAGCCGCCGTGTGCTCGCGCTCCAAATAGTATGCGCGTGATAGGCTATGTAGAGTTTGTTGCAACTGACTGACAGTCGCTTAGCCTGATTAAAATGGCGCAATACACGCACACATACATACAGATTTCATATAAGCGCGCCGGCGTTTTTAATCACCTTTGCATGTCAAACGAAGTCAACGGCTTCGGAATTTTAGCACTTAGACTCTTCATCACTTCATCTACTTAAAGTGCAAATGTGCATATGGAGTACAGTTATGAATGCTTAATGCTTTCAAGGCGTCTGCGAGTTCTAATAGAAGCTATTATGTGATAATTAAAGCCTTAACCGCTTTGCTATTGCATAATTTAACGTTTGCACGAAGTTTTTAATTTTCGAGAAATATATTTCACATCGATATGTATAATGTGCGCTCAAGAAATATCAAATATTCCACGGTTTGAACATTTTATAAACTCTTGATCTTCTTGATTCCTTGTTTTTTTTTGTACTTCTTTTATGAGAAGCCTCGCTTATTCACATGAAGAGGTCTGCCAATACGTTAAAGTAAATCCATATTCAAGTTTATGATAAGACTCCATCTGGCTATGGACTAGAACTTATTTATATTTGGTAGCTTCCTTAACATACGCAATCATAGCTCGTTGAACTTTCGACAGGCCCCCATTATAAATCCAACATCTTCATATGTAGCTCTGAATAAGTTTGTCCAAAATTATTCGATTTATTATACGTAACATTTTCATCGTGGATGTTTTTTACATGGCGGGTCCCGAACCTAGCGCACAACCCTGGGAAGGGATGCTTCGACTACTCACTGTGGCTCGCCTTCAAACATATTTTTTTTTGCTACCCAGGGGATACTTGGTCTAAGACTGGAAGCCATGAGCTACTTGAGTCATATAGCATGTAAAATACTCAGAACGCTCAGAGAACTTTCCTCTCTCGCGTGAACTTTTACACATGACTCCATCCTTCGATAGGAAAAATATGCCTAACGGTTTGCATAATAAAAATTTTCAGCTACCTCAAGGCATTTTACACACTGTATTTTGATTTTTAATTAAATACTATGTATAAATCGAATAATCGAGCGATACAACAGCTAGTATGTACGAGCTTCTTTTTTATGAAGCTCAAAGGTAAGTTTTTCACGGCAATGTGCTTGAAATTTCGGGTCCCATAGAAATGCTGTTATATCAACATTGGATATACCGAAAAAGTTATTTGAACAGTTTTCTTTTGAAGCCTGAAGCTCCATTCATATTTTTGTACATTTCAGAAAGTATTTCGAATGCGACTTGTCCTCTTAGTAGGTGGCTATGTAGAGTGTATATCTGACCACTCATTTAAGCCTTCTGGAAGCTCATTGTCAAAGCACAGAGACTAAAATCCTCTCACTTTGTTAACACACCTCCTCTCTGAACCCCCTTTTGCTGCCAATGAATCAAGACAAAAAGTGGTATCTGTGCAACCTCCGAGGCGCCGTCAAGGAATCCTCCGTCAATACTTGCGATTATTTTCTTAAACGAAGCTTTACACTCACATAGAGTTCTTGAGAGTTTCTGTCATAGTCATTGTACGATATGGTGTGCCTAGTCTTCTGGCACATCTACAGTGATTTTTGTAGCAGATCGGCATATCTAACAATTAAACAGTGGCCTGTTAGCATGCCTAATAGTTGACATGGGCAACTCATATTAATCTCGTGTCACCAAGATTCGACTATATTTATGGTATATTTAATGAAAAAATATATTAAATAATATTAAATTAAATAGTCAGAGGCATATAAATTCCCACTTTTCCGTAGTTAAATTGTAAAGTGGTGCCTCCTTTTGCTGGTTCATCTGTTTCAGAATTCGAGGAATATAACTATGTCCTGGACACTATTGCAGATTTATCGTGAAATAGAATGTTACATTCACTAAGAGAACAAGCCATTCGCTCATTTTCATTAATGAACCTTTTAGAGACTTCAGTGATTTCAAAGCCGCTTAGCTATCTGTATACATGTACATATATATAAATATATTTATTGTTGTGGACACATTTTTTGTCAGAACAAGAAAGATTTATTTGATTACCCGATCTCCGCAAGGAAGAAAGTTCAGAAATCTAGTAGGCGGAAGGCGACTCTGTTATCAAATTTTACTGCCCATTCACTGTGTCCCTATCCACCTCACTCCTTTCCCACAATGCTCTGGAAGGAAAGGCGATTTTCGGCAACAAATTGAGGTTTAATTATATAGCATTTCGAAAGTCCGTGGTATTGGGCGGAAACGCGAACTTACTACGTATCTTAGAAAGTTCATCTTTACAGATGACTAATAAGGAGGATTCCCTCAGTCTAAGAGCTGACTTTGCTGCCAAGTTGCTGCAAAACTAGTCTATGGGCATTTACTATAAAATAACGTTTAATGGCTGACTTGGCGCTGTTCAAAAAGCTCTTCAGATATTTATATATGATATACTAGCTGCTCTTTATATGCTTTCCGTCTTTCTGAATGTTTCCTTCCCATTATAGACCACTATACCAATATACCGAATGTCATAATTGGCCTCCCAACTGCTGCGTAGAGCCAATGCAAAATTCAGTACAAAATCGCACTCCAATACACAGATTATAGCGATCCGTCAATTTTCGATACCACTTTTAAAGAACGATTTGTCCTGTGCTCAAAATAAGCCTCAGGTTGCACAATCACTTCTTCTTCCAACGAAAATGTCTGCCCAGTGAGCATTCTTTCGAGATTTTAGACCCGAAAATAGTCGCTGAGGGCGAGATCTGGAGAATATGGATGCAGAAGCAATTGGAAGCCCAATTCATAGATTTTTATCATCACTTTCATTGACTTGTAATACCGTGCGTTGGTTTTACGGCGATTTCGTCCTTCATACGGTCCAGTAAAGCTATGTACTTAATAGTAGCTGTTGATGGTTCTTTATTCTTCAAGATCGTCAATAAAAAATATTCCATGCACATACCAAAATATAGACGTCAGCCAACTGTGGCGTTTTCCTACGCTTTGGATCGGGTTCATCGTGTCCAGCCCACCCGGATGACTGTTGATAGGACTTCGGAGTGAAATGATGGCGCATGCTTCCTTATTGACACGTATCGACGCAAAAACTCGGGATTAGCTTGAGCGTCTCCAAACACTGCTCCGAATCCTCAATTCTTCGTTGTAGGGGTGCGCGGCACCCACTTGCTACAGAGCTCTTTCATATTCAAATATTCGTGAATGATAAGATGTACGCGTTCACTAGATATCTTTAGAGTGTCTGCTATCTCGCACAACTTAACTTTACAGTCATCGAAAATTTCTTTGCGGACTTTCCTGATACTTTCGTCGGCAACATCCGCATTTGGGCGTTTCGTGCGTTCACTGTCTTCGTTGCTCAGTTCACCACGTTAAAACTTAGCACTAATCTTTGTTGGCTGATTTTCCTGAAACAGTACACGGAAACTCGTCATCAAGCCAAGTTTTTGCTTCAACTCTATTTTTTAACTCGAAAAACAAATATTTTATCAACATGCGAAATTAATTTTCTTCCATTTTTTGCAATAACAAAAGTAGCTTCACTCAAAATGATATAATTCACAAGCTTTTGATCTGACAGCTGTCAAATTTATACACACATCTTTTGAAGGTTAGGGCTAACTGAAATTTCGATGGATTTAATTATAGTAGCGCCATCTATGCATCAGGCTAGCCACAACTGAGCTGTTAAAAGTAAATAATTAGTAGTACTGTTAAATTTCCTTAATAATTAAAGTCTTCAGCTTTACCAGACTCCATCATTCCATTTAAATCCGTAAAATTTTATTGTTCACTTTTTGACGTTTATTTTTTAAATAAATATTTTTTCCCATTTTTGCTGTCTCTTAGTCTTTCTGGAAACATCGATTTCATCGATACATACCATACTTAACTTCACAATTATTAATTAGGATAATGGATTTCACATATAGTAAATGATAACTCTCACTCAAATTTCGGTTAAATTTCAGTACAATATTTTTTTAGGTTATGTCACTATTTTTCCCGCAAAGTTTCACTTACAGCCCCATCACTTCCAGCAATGCATTGTTTCAAATCACTAAATCTCCACCAGTTGATTACCGCTTCCATCACTCTGACCAATTTATCTACCGCAGCGCAGTTGTCGCACCTGACGAAGAAGTATGTACCTGCAAAGACATGATATAGTTATAGTATACCAGGGTAGAACCGACTTCATTTTTCAAAAAGTATTTGTGCGTACAAATATTTTAAACCCTTCAACGGTGATAAATTAATAAATGAGACTTCATACCAAACAAAACACAATACAAACAAAGTGTCAAAGAATGTACGATATTTCTAAGGTAGTCACTCACACGCACAGACAGACATACATTTCAAATCTTAGTTCTAGTTCTTCTCAACAATTGAAGATGTCCTGCGCGTACAAATGTCGCCAACTCTTTCACTGCCAGCGCGAACAGCTGCGCTCAAAGCAACAACAACAATAGCAACAAAGAAATCACAACAACTATCACGAGATGGCGACAACAACAAGCATGTGCGTCACACCGTAAATTCCACTCAAACCCGCTGCTGTCAAGCTGCGCTGCTATTCATCCATTAACGGCTCTGGGGAGCGATTGTGGAATTTTCTGGTTTAAAAATTATGATAATAAATTATGACTCCGTGTGACAGGTAAACATAAAAGATAAGCCACAACTCGTGACAACAGCACCACCACCCGCCTGTCCCCGTCCCTTTGAAGCAACGCTTTTGCGTTTAGTTGATTCATTATTATGTGTAACGCCAACCGCCGCCTCTCGCTCTTGGCAGCTTCCTTTTGCTCCCTCCCACAAACATTCTAGGATGTGAGCTGAGCAGAGCAGAGCTTCTGCATTTAAATTTTAATATTTATAGGCTGTTCACGCAAAAGTTTGGCGCTCGCTTGTCAGTAGGAAGGATGTGTGCGCGGTTCAAAAAAGTTTTCGTTGCTTCCTCGCAAAAATTTTAACACAATTGATAAACTACTTGTAGGTAAAACTCATATATGTATGCATGCATGTTTGTAGATAACGGTATGTGAAATGATCTCATCATTAATTTACTAAGTGTTGGCAGGTGAAAGTGCTGATGGGTAAATGTGCATATAATTTGGAATTTATTAGAAGTCTGTAGTCAGCAAAATTAAAATCTGAAAAGTAATTATAATGAGCAGAGATAAAGTACAGTGGGCCGTAATCAACGCCAAAGCGCAATTTCAAAATTATACAAAATTTATTTTTATTATCACACGGTCTTCGGCAGGCAGCGCCAAATATTTTTGGTTTTGATATGAAAAATATTTTCATACGAGCTCAGTTACTCCTTATATCCGTAGTCCATCCAAATTAGTGTGAGAAACTTGCCCAATCATATACTGAAATATTACTTATAAGAGAGATTCTCAACATGCTTGTTACAGATCTTCAGCTAGAAAAAAATATTAGCTTCGAACTTAAACGCCTCTTAATATATGGGGTATTCCATACCAAATCGACCACTTTTGAACACGATCGCTTTAGATTCTGCTAAAACTTAGCCATCCTTTTCTAACCTTTGAAAAACATTTTTGAGAATTTTTTCAAAATTTTTTGTCCAATTTCAAAAAACTTATGAATTTTTCAAAAAAATGGCTTTTTTATTTTCAAATAGCCATAACTTTTGTAGAAATTGACTTTTGGAGACTTTTTTTAAATTTTTGTTTTTGAATGAACTTTTCGAAAAAATACATGAAAAAAATTTAACACGATAAAAAATAAAAATAAGATATAAAATAATCGGTTTTTTTAAGTAAAATCGTCATTTTTTGGAAGTTCGCCATTTTTTTCCTCAAAAAAACTTCAATTAATTTGACAACTATCCCTGCTAATCCCGGAGTGGGCCGATTTTTTTTTTATTATACCCTGAACAGGGTATATTAACTTTGTCACGATGTTTGTAACACCCAGAAGGAAACGTCGGAGACCCTATAAAGTATATATATAAATGATCAGGATGTTGAGCTGAGTCGATTTAGTCATGTCCGTCTGTCTGTCCGTCTGTCCGTCTGTCTGTATATATACGAACTAGTCCCTCAGTTTTTAAGATATCCTTTTGAAATTTTGCAAACGTCATTTTCTCTTCAAGAAGCTGCTCATTTGTCGGAACGGCCGATATCGGACCACTATAGCATATAGCTGCCATATAAACTGAACGATCGGAATCAAGTTCTTGTATGAACAACTTTCACATTTGACAAGATATATTCACGAAATTTGGTATATATTATTTTCTAAGGCAACAATGTAATCTCCGAAGAAATTGTTCAGATCGGTTAACTATAGCATATAGCTGCCATACACACTGAACGATCGGAATCAAGTTCTTGTAGGGAAAACTTTCACATTTGACAAGATATATTCACGAAATTTGCTATAGATTATTTTTTAAGGTAACAATGTAATCTCCGAAGAAATTGTTCAGAACGGGTTACTATAGCATATAGCTTCTATACAAACTGGACACATAGTTACTAACAGAAATGCACCTGTGAAGGGTATTTAGCTTCGGTGCAACCGAAGTTAACGTTTTTTTTTTTGTTTTTTTATTTATTTAAAACAAAATTGTCAAATTTTCAAAAAAAAAAAAATTTTCCGTAAACTTTATTGCTATCATATAAAAAATATAATTTAAAGATTAACAGCAATTTACAGGTTATGTTTCAGACAGTATGAAAAAACCGTATTCATAAATCGATACACACTAGCGTATAGTTTCTAGTATACTGACTATAGGTAAGTCTATAATTGTCCAACCCTTGTTTATCGACCTTACTAATAGGTAAAAATTTTAATCTAGGTGATTATATTCGTAAATTAAGTCTATAAATTGAGAATATTATATCATAAAATCGTTAAATTATATTTTTTAGATGATAGAAATAAAGCTTACGGAAAAAAAATTTTTTTTTTTTAATTTTGAAAATTTGACAATTTTTTTTCAATTTTGAAAATTTGACAATTTTTTTTAAATAAATAAAAACTTCATCATTTTACTCCGAAGAAAGCGGCCGTCATCGGAGTGAACTGCTCTCGTTTAATTCAAAGCGTGGAGAAACGTAACAGTTGGCTGGCAAGGTTATGGCGTCTGTATTTTGGGATGCACATGGATTCGTTTTTATTGACTACCTTTAAAAAGGAAGGACTATCAACAACGACTATTACATAGAGTTAGTAGACCGTTTGAAAGATGAAGTCTCCGAAAAACGGTCATATTTAAAGAAAAGAAAAAGGCTGTTTTACCACGGCAATTGACCGTGTCACAAGTCAGTGAAAACTATAGCAAATATCCATCACTTAACCTTCTATTGCTTTAGCATCCACCGCATTCTGCCAATGTGATCCCTAGCGATTATTTCCTATACTCAGATATAAAAAAATGCTCAATAATTAAACCAAAACTCCATTGCTTTTCCAGCAAAAGCGGAAGCTTAGTTACAGACATTAGCAAATTGTGAAACTCGTACAAACAAGAAGGAGGATTTCTTCGCCAAAAAATTTCTTGATTCCTGTGATGTTATTTGGGTAGCTTACATATTCTACATTCTTGTGGTCTGACCGAGGAATTTATTCCCAAGAGCGCTAACCTCTAATAAAATACTTAAAAATAAACTTTAGAATTTTCAATCCAGGGTCAAGGGCAAGCTAGTATTGGTTGGTTGGTGCAAGGGGGAAAAGATGCTTGAAGGATTTTTGGTGAAAGAAATATTACTGAGCGTTTAGTTATCGAACTCAAAGTTAGACTAAATTGTTCACCAAAGCCTTTTCAGCAGTAAAACTATTTGAAAAAAAATTCCAAACCATATTTTTTAAACGTCTTGTATTTCATCGTTTTGCCTCAGTTTGAACAATCTTATTTTTTTTTTTAGTATATAGTAAAATATTTTGTTTCTAAGCGCTTTTTATTCCATACCCTGAGATACCATATAGAATCATAAAAACCCAGTCCGGTTTTTATTCCTTGAACAGAGAATCGTCGGAGACCCTATAGAGTACATACAAATATATGATCAGCGTGACAAGATGAGTCGATTTAGCCGTACCGTCTGTCTTTCTGTATATATATACGCGGGAAATTTGACCCTTCAGTTCTCAGGATAATGCTCTAAAATTTTGCACATGCCCTTTTGTTTCCGAATAGCTGCTCATTTGTCGGAACCGTCGATATCGGACCATTCTAACATATAAACTCTTCGATTAAAATCAAGTTATGGTATAGAAAACTATTCTTTTACGACATATCTTCACGAAAATTGCAATAATATTATTACCTAAGGCAATGCTAGAATCTCTGAAAAAGATTTTCAGATCGAAAAACTATAGCGCACACAACTGACCGATCATTTTCCAGAGCTCGTATGGAAAACTTTTTTCTTTCACAAGATATCCTCACCAAATTTTTCATAAAAAGCCATTCAAGTTCTGTACAACTTATTCATATAAAACTATTAAAGGTACTGTAGCTTCGGTGAAGCCGAAGTTAACGTTTTTTCTTGCTTTTATTTAATGTAGACTCAGCTAGGTATCTGTTGACCTACTTTACTACCTGTTCTGGCATAATAACATTCGTGGTTCTACCGCTAAGTTATCAAATCAAATTTGCAACTCAGCACTTGCTCACTCATATTCTTCTACCGTTCTCCCAACTTATCAGTTTATATATAAAAATATATTTATATAAATAATTAGCGAACCCTTTGCCAGAATGGTTGCGGTTACAACCGATGCAATCATACACTTAGCGCTGCCGGTGGTTTCACATTTGTCTTGGCAGCTGTTGCCGAAACCACGCGACACCGCGAAATGGAACACGGCCAAAAATTTATGCCAGCAAAACTTGTAAGGACATGTGATAAGCAGCAGCAGCAGCAGCACCCCTAAGGTCATACAAATGCCGCTGGATGCATGTATATGGGTATATATAGTATATACTTTGTAGTATATATGAGCTGCTCGCTAAATTTATTCGGGCATTAAGCGCAGCCGCACGGGTGCAACGCCGCTGCTACTAAGCGATATCTTCGGTTGTACGCTTAGCAATTGCCAGCGGCAATTTGTGGATCGCATTGCTTTCAGCATTTCTTTTCGGTTGAATTTCGAACGCACATACTTAAGGAATGCTGTAACGGAGCAGCAACAGAGGAAGCTGCTTAGTAGCAGAAGTCAAGACGCCCAGTAGGCCTTGCCGCCATCAACGGTACACCAGCCAATAACGGTTACTGCTTTGGCCAAAGTTTCGTGGAAGCACACATTGCACACAGGCGCAACGCTAGCGGCAACAAATTACCCAAAAGTTTTCGATTTCAACTGCAATGCTGAATTTATGTTCCTTGTTTGTTGGCAGCGTCGGCAACAACAATAACAACAAAAACACACAGCAACTTGTGCGGCGAACTTTGAACCGACTACCCGCTGGGGTGCAGAGGGGGGCCGGCTGGGTATTACAATATTTCCGTTTTGGTTGCTGCACGGCAAACTTGCAACACGCACACACACACATATATATGTGTACATGTATGCATGTAGTCGCTTGAAATGGCTAACGGCATGGCACTCTGCTAGTCGATGGCAAATGAAAAATTCAGAAACAAAAAATATTTGCACACACACACCGACACACACGAACTATCAGTGGCTGCAAACATTAAATTTACAATACCAACAACAACAACAACAAGGGCAACGTTAGTAGTTGCTGCAAGTGCAATCAGCATCAGTGGCTGCCTACTTCAAATATCGAACAGCATTTGGGCGGCCGTTATTTGTAACAAATGGTCAACAACTAGCTGCTGCAACTGCAACACCAGCAACAACAACGACAGCAACCAAAGTTGCAGCAGTTAGTGGCAGCAGCAACAGCAAATCCATACATGTTAAAAGTTTGCCAAAACAAGTAACAAATAACAAATAACAAGTTTCTATGCCATTATAGCTGCAGTTGTTTATTCGTTTGTTAGCCCTTTAGTGGCATCCTCTGACACACATGCACACACGCACACTCATATATAGCCATAAACATTTGAATTTGCCCGCACAGCGCGGCCGCTTGCAGCTTGTGCCTGCTAGCTGAAATTAACAAGCGATAACTTGAAATTGAAACTTCTGGCTGCAAGCGGAAATATCGGAAGAAGGATGCGGAGAGTTGCTTCTAACATACATTCATACATACACTTACGACGTACACAAATATAGACCATTGCATTTCAGTGATTTTGAATTCTTGGTCAGTTATTTGTGGGTTGTTACATTTTCCAAAGTTAGGTTAGGTTCGCCAAGGTTAGCTTTGCTCAAGAAGAAGGCGTAGCCTCCTTGTAACTTTTGGTTACATTGTACACATAAACTTCGAATGATTTCGTTACAACTCGACAATATTAAAATTACTTGATAATGTTATCTGTCTTTAAATATAAAGTGGTCTTATATTCCGACTCTAAATTGAGTCTTAATTGAGTTATTAATTAATTTTCATTTTAACATTTCATTTGGAGGAACACTGCTAAGTTGACAGTCCTACCGCGAAAAAAATTCGAGTTCGATACGATTACGTAGACCTGATTGTGGTGGGAGCGAACTCTTTGTCTACCTTTCTCTAACTTGACGGATAATATACTCTTCTTCTTCTTTATTGGCGGAGACACCGCTTTTCTTCCTTTTCGCTGTTGGGCGGCAATTGAATATTTCAAGTGTAGCCCGTTCCTTCTCCAACTGGTCTTTCCAATGGAATGGAGGACTTCTTCTTTCTCTGTTTCCCACGGCGGGTAATGCGTCGAATAGCCTCAGATCCAGAGTGTTTTTATCCATCCCGACGAAATGACCTAGCCAGCGTAGTCGCTGAACCTTTTTTCTCGAAAACTCGCAACGTCGACTCATCAGATGTTCTCATGATCCACGCCTCAGCAGCATAGAGCTGGACGGCGATGATGAGGGACTTGTAGAGTTTGGTCTTTATTCGTCGAGAGAGGACTTTACTTCTCAACAGCCAACTCAGTACGAGGTAGAAACCTGTTGGCAAGAGTTATTCTGCGTTGGTTTTGAAGTCTGATGTTATTGCTGGTTTCAAGATAGATGAAATTATTTATGAGACAAGTCGCTAGTGTAAAGACTGCTTGTTTAATGACAGGAGACAATTCGTCTTGTCCTCTTTTATAACCAGGCCTATTTGCTTCGCTTCTTTGCCCAACTTGGAGAAAACAGAACTAACAGCGCGGTTGTTGAGGCCAATGATTTCAATATCATCAGCATACGCCAGTAGCTGTACACTCTTATAGAAGATTGTACCTGCTCGATTAAGTTCTGCAGCTCGAATTATTTTCTCCAGATGTGAGTTGAAGAAGTAACCCGATAGCGAGTCTCCTTGCCTGAAACCTTGCTTGACATCGAACGGCTCAGAGAGGTCCTTCCCGCTCCTGACGGATTAGGTAAGATTCCTGTAAGATTATAACTGAGGTCTCTATACTGTTCCAATTAACCCAATTTAAACAGAATTTCATTTTCTTGTTTTTTAATAAAAATGTTAATATTTTATTTGACATAAATTTATTGACAATTAATAATTTAAGTTATTGGCAATTAAGTACTAAATTGACTGGTTGTTTAGTTAGCAGTTATGTATAAAAATGATGGATAATTAACTGCTAAATTGATTGACAACTTGAGTATAGATTTCATTGGCAATCTATTATTAAAAGAATTTATTATTAAAATAATGTTCTGAAGAAAAAAAAAATTAATTTCCATAAGCTTGGATAATTGTCTTATTTTATGTAGTACATTAGGCAATGAATTTTGTACCAAAAAAATAATTTTTTCTAACTAGCTGCCCAATGTCTCTAAAACTGGAACATTGGGAGCCGTGGAATATACGTCCATTCTGAGCATGAATTGTTGTCCGAAGTTTTCCCTCAGAATGGCTTAGATTCGCGAGCTCTAAGTCAATGTAGGCCATTTGTTGAACCCATGTCACTCAAGTACAGTTTCCTTTTTGGTAACAAAATAGTTTCTCTAGCATGCTGATACGACGGCTTACCGTCGTTGCTTTCACTACACATCGAGGAAATACTAATGAGCACCAGCGTGAAACACACCAAACTAGTGACTTAGTATTGACGCTGCGGATAGCCTTAATTGCGGCTTGGCTATCTACTAGAATATTCATGCACTTGCTGGTTGGAGTAGAAGCTCACTTGGCACCTTCGTTATGCTCACAATTTCGGCCTGAACGCCTGAATTGTAGTAATTTAATTTGAAACTACCTTCTATGTATAGATTACTACGAAATACGCCCTTTCTATTTCGCATTTCATGGACACTGAGACGCGAAATCAGATTCGAACCGAACACTGTTTTGGTTATAGTTCAATGATTTGCAGCGTTCTCGTTAGATAGTCTATTCATGATTCGAAAAGTGCAAAGCATATGAGATAGTTCCTTTACACTCATTTCATGACAGTTTCTCCAGTTTAGTTTCTATCTGGATACTTCGAGATCAGACTAAATTTTCCTGATGGTATAAAATAGTATAATATTCCAAGTAATAAATTTGTGCTGGAGGCTTAAATTCAAATCGATATCTTCTTCTTCTTCATAGGCGGTTCTATCAGGTTTAGAACAGTTCTTCCTATTGATGTTTGGCGCCAAATGGAGATTCTAAGTGTAGCCAAGTCCATTTCCACCTGGTCTTTACAGCGAAGTAAGGTCTTCCTCTCCCAAATCGACATAACCGTAAACAAATCCTGGAGTTATACAGCTTTTATCTGTTACCTAAGTTACAAATGTCGCATCGTGGAATATTTTTCATGTTTATTTTAATCCACTCTCATGCGACTTTTTGAACTTGCTGCTGAAAAACTTTTTGAATGAGTACTAGAAATACATTTCTTCGAAGAATTCCACACCACAATTTCTCCTTATTTATTTTATAGATTCAAGTATGGCGAAGTGATTTTGTTTGCTGGGTTGTCTGGGTTGTCGATTTTGTGTGGGTGCACACGTGTCTGCACCTTGGCCTTTGCCAGCGCATGCACTTCTACCTTCGCATTGCGGTAGCAAGTTGGCCAACGAGGGACGAGGAAAATCATAAAATATATCGACCGGATGTAGTGGTGCACAATAGTCAAGATATAATGCGCATTACATTGCCAGCTGTGTGGCTGTGCGCTACAGTAGTAGGTATTTATGTATTTATATGTATATGTGTGAGTGTGGGGTGCTTGTATGCGCGCGTGTGGCTTACAAGTGCAATTCGGTTTGAACTTGATAGCTCGAAATTGGCCAGTTTAGTTACGAAAGTTGCACATTTTGTGCAGAAACCGGAAATTACAAGCCAACAAGCTGACATACAGAACTGCAGGTGTGTGTCTGTGTGTATGCAAGTACATATGTACTAAGAGATAAAAGCAGCGTGTAATGCTTTACCTTTAAATTCTGTTAAATATGTTGACAAGCTTGTACAGTTGGTATGAAGTTGCTGGTTGCATTACTATTTTTATGTATGTGTGTGTGTGTGAGGGCTCGTGGCATCCGTGTCTTTATTTGTATTAACTCGCATGGCGCACACATATGTATGTATGTGGTTGTAATTGTTACTTGTGCGCTTGCAAAGGTCAACACTAAATGGGCGTTTTTAGCAAATGGCAGCAGCAGCGACAGCAGAAGCCTACATTTAGGCGCTGGAAAATTATGTTGATTAAAAGCATTTCCAGAATCATTGAAATTTATGCACACCAACACATATTTGCTTACGAGTGTATGTGCGGCGATTAGTTACATATGGCTGACTGCATATATTCGCTTGTGTGTGTGTGTGTTGGCTGTTTGTTCACCGCTCACGTATGTCCCCATTTTCTCATTATACAGTTATATATGTGTGTATGTGTGCCATATGCCCGCCAGCTACAGCGCATACTGTTCAACGATTGGACTCGCGCGGCAGCACTGCAATCGACATGGAAAATAAGGTCGCCGGAATGCTAACCAAACACATCGATGCCTGCCACAAGGACATAGAAAAGTATAGCAAATAAAAACTGCGCGCGAAAAAACATGATCGCAATAACCAGTAAAAATGTTATAATGAAATCGCGGCACATGCGATTCGCATAAATTTGCTGCGCCGTAAGCGTTTGCCAGCAAATGAGTTTGAAAATTTTCAATTAATTTTCGTTTTTTGTTTTTCCGCATTTTCCACATTTTCACCATTTTATGTTGTTGTTGCCGTTGTTGTGCTCTATTAAAATCGTAAAACGTCAAAATTTATTATAAGCACGTGGATGGGAAATTTATTAGAGCGTCATTAATGCCCGTTTGGATGTGTGAGTGTGCGCGTGTGTGTAAGCGTGTATTAGATAATAAATACGCTCGAAATTAAGCGCGAATTTGGCAGTTGGCTGAGTGGCAGAGTGGCCCTTGGCGGTTGTTAAAAACCTGTAGGTCGCAATTTATTGTTATTGTTAGCAGCAGACGTGGCTAAATAAAAAAATACTGCTTAATAAAGTTTAAAATGGTGAATAAATAGAAACCATAATTTAAGGTTGAAAAAATAACTGTTTTTTATTATAAATATTTTAACATCTTATTTTCCATTTCCAATCATGCTTCTTGCTTTCCTGCGTTCAAAAATCTTTTTCATGACTAAATAAATTTTAAAGTGAGGTTATGTCGAAAATTATTGTATGAATGCTTAATAGGTATTCGGTTGAAATCCGTACATTACAAAAACTAAAAGAAATGTTAATTTCGGCTGTAATACCCTTCACAAGTGCATTTTTATAGCATAAATGGATATACAAATTTCTGTATTCTTATTTTAATCGGTCAGTTTGTACGGCAGCTATAAGATATAGTGGTCCGATCTGAATGGTTTCTTCTAAGATTGCACCATTGCCTTAGGTAATATTTCGTACCAAATTTCGTTAAAATATCTAGTCAAATAAAAGAGTTTTCCATACAAGGATTTCAGTTCGATCGATTAGTTTGTATGGCAGCTATAAGCTATAGTGGTCCGATCGGTACAATATGTTCGGAAATTGTGGCAATTTTTTGCATAATATTCTCTGTCAAATTTCGTAAAGATACATTGACAAATAATAGAGTTTTCCATACATAGATTTGAGTTTGAGCGGTCAGTTTGTACGGCAGCTATAAGATATAGTGGTCCGATCTTAAAAATATATTCAGAAATTATAGCATTGTTATTAGTTATAGTAGATGCAAAATTTCGTAATGATAGTTTGTCAAATGAAAAGTTTTTCCATACAAGTTTTTGATACCGATCGTTCAGTTTATATGAAAACTGTGTAATATAGTTGTCCGATATAAGCTGTTCCGGCAAAGAAGGAGAGAAAATGACGAGTACAAAATTTCAGGCCGATCTAGCTTTTTCAATTGAAATTACCTTTGCAGTAAAAATAATTTTAAAGTTTTGTGCAGCTGGCAACACTATACAAATTTTTGAAAATAAAAATATTAAAATTCTGTTTTAGAGTGGTGTATTTAATTGTTTTATTTAAAGAGGCACTTAAATTTATTTTAAATTATAAATATGTGGCAACTCTAATCAATTTTCGAAATATATTACGTAATATTAAAATATTTTTTATTGTAATAAATAGTATATTATTATTACTATTATTACCATTATTATTGTTTTGCATCAAAAATCAAATAATATATTTACAAAAGATGGCAACCCTACTAAAGCTAATATGTTTCAGCAGGCAATTTTATAACGTTAAATTTATTCTTCTTTGACCAAGTATTATCTTTAATTTTTAAAATAAAATTCTGCATTAAAATTTTTGTAAAGTATGGCAACTCTGAATGAGATACATGCTAGTATTAAAAATTCGAAGCAAACTCTGTGCTAGGTACCAATATAACAACGTGTTTCCAAATATTATTCTGTAAAAACACTTTGATAAAAAAGGTGGCAACTCTGCCTTAACAAATATTTTCACATAAAAATTAAAAAAAAATATGCTACAGTTGTTTTCTAAAAACCTGGTACGTATAAATATTTAAAAGTTATTAAAACGTATGATTTTTTAAAGTGTGGCAACTCTGCATAAGATACTACTTGCTGGCAATAACGATTCCAAGCAAACTTTTTCCACCAATTTTTGGGCACCAACATGACAAAATTTCTAAAAATATTATTTTGTTAAAACACTTTTGTACAAAAAGGTGGCAGCTCTGCTTTAACATATATTTTCATTTAAAAATGTTAAAAAATTTGTTCCCATTATTTTCTAAAATTATGGCACTTATAAATATTTAAAATTGCGAATTGGTATTTCTTCTTTATGCCTTCTTCCAATCAACAGTTCCAGTTTCACCCTTCTTAAAGTCTTCATTAAAGTCAAGTTCAGATAATTTGAATAAGTTTTGCTTTCTTAAATAATTTAGATTGATTTCGTTCTCATTTATGACCAGAAGCAATAGCTATTTAACTTTCTAAAGTGAACCCGGGAAGTCATCGAAAACTTGTCACATAATAGTCATCTATTTACTTCTGTTACTGAAAAAGTTAAAGAGCAATGCTTGCCAATCATCGTTTTGGCATCAGAGAGACGCCGCGGACCTCAACGTCTCTTATGTGTTGACTCAATACATTTTGGTTAATGATTTGGGTACGAAACCTGTATATACCATGTTCGCATGAAAATACCTGAATCCTTTGCCTAGTGATTTCTTCTAGATTCTTCATTATCTTTTACATTATTTGAACACTTTTCATTAATTCTCTGTGTATTATTTCGTCTACTTACAGGGAAGCTCTTCCACAGTACCGCCACCGCGTACAGCCTTCCCTGGTGCACCACCACCAACTTCAGCAGTCGCATTAAAAGGGGCCCCCAGGCCAGCTATGACTAGTCCAGCAGCAGCAGGCGGCTTAGCAGGTGCTCCGTATCGCGGTGCCAGTTGGACACCACAGGGTTACGCTCCAGCTGCCGCTGCAGCGGCTGCTGCCGTCGCTCAGCAAGCCTATAGATATACAGCTCCATTGCCGCAACCAGCTTACGCGGCCTATACACCGCATACAGCAACAACACCAGCAACAACTACGGTGAGTGAATTCTTAACAAATTTGTGTAATTTTTCTTTAGAGTTACAGGGTGATTTGGCGGAAAAATTATTGAATTTTTTGGATATTTTTTTATTTTTGAAAAATTAAAAAATTGGTTTTAGAAAATTTAAGCTTACAACAAAAACAAATATAATTGTTTTTACTATGTACTCGTATGTATATATAAATATACCTTATTTGATTTTTTTCTTTTTCTGTGCGCCTTAATGGGTTAAGAGGCACTTGAAAATTCATAAGCGGTCTTATTAAAATTTGCTCCACCGAATTATTGCAACAAAAGAAAACTATTTTAATTCCGCGCACACTCATACATACATATTTACATATTAAAAGTTGAATTGAATGCTTTCTTTCGCTCGCTGCATTCGGCTCACATAAATATTAATTCTCATTCAGTCTTCTATATGCAAGTATATATAAGTATGTAAATATGTATATACAAATGAGTGTATATATGTATGTATATGGCAATGTATGTGTTTCCACTGTGGTTCGCTGCAATTTCGCATAAATATTAAAAATCATTTGACCGAAAAAATCCATATGCTAACAAACCACCAACAAATTTATAGCAATAACTCCTTGCATACACATGTACATACATACAAATACACATACATATGTAGTCGTATATATTACCCATATAAATGAACAATATTCTGTTTGGAAAAGTTATACTATAGCGCTATTTGTTGCCATTCTGACGTTGCCAGCTGACGGCGACCGAAAAACAAGCCACGGCTGAGTATACAATATATTAAAAAAGTTTTTGCGGAACACCCACGCACACATAGCGAAAGCAATTTCTCAAGCTCAGCGCCAACAGCGGCGTAATTGTGGGCGGTGGCATTTAAGGAAAAATATTTGTAAATTTATTTACTACTTTGCCGAACAATGCTTAGTAGCTCGCAAGGCGAATCGGCGGGAAATTGAATTACAGACTGTTG
This sequence comes from Bactrocera correcta, assembly GCA_027475135.1. Lineage (NCBI taxonomy): Eukaryota > Metazoa > Arthropoda > Insecta > Diptera > Tephritidae > Bactrocera > Bactrocera correcta. The sequence goes on along the minus strand of CM050325.1, from coordinate 60,123,785 downwards.
CGATTTCTTAAATGACGGGGTTACTTTAGTGGATATCTTCAAAGGTTGAGGGGATCAACAATTATGGATTTCTAATTTGTGTTTGACTTTGAGTTTCACACGCGATTATCCTGTAAAATATAATGAGAACCCAAATATGGAATCTGTCCACGTATGGATCTGACTTTCCTTAATTATCTGGGAGGATGAAGCCATGTGTAGAAGTTCATGTAAGTGAGGAAAGTTCTATGAGCGCCATTCATTTTGAAGTGGACAGAAGCGATTATTTTACATATGACTTAGTCAGCTCACGACTTAGACCAAGTAATCTCTGGGTAGCCAAAGAACATCCCTTTGACACGAGATAAAATAAAAAGTTGAATCATCCCTCTCCACGGTTGAGACCCGCCACGAAAAAAGCAAATCTCCAAAGAAAATGGAATATCTAGTAGTTGGAATGTCTGTTGTAAACTCGGCTAAATTCACAAGAGCTGTACAGTGGAGAAAATCACTAAATCTTCAATTCATATTGCTTCACCTGAATTAATTCATATGACTATCACTAAATCAATAACCGAATGAAACTCGTGAGAAATGGTCGATCTTATATATAATATAAACTCAAACCATATAAAGAATCAAATCAGTAATCGATGGATAATAACCAAAAGTGCTTTTATGATACATAAACCTTTGTTTGAATTACTGAAAGCTAAACCCTATACCCAAGTATTGCAAATTTGGGTCCTAATCTTTTACAATAAACGACTATTTACCCAATAGTAATTCTCTCCAACTGAAGTTTGGTTAGGTTATAAGGCTGATCCCAAGAAGGTGTCGCACTTGGACTGATTGACGTCAGAACAAGAAAGGCAGTAATATTATTTTAAGCATCGACAAAGGTCTTGCAGCATTCTAATAATTTTCTCGCCAGCCTAGCTTCAGACATCTAGCGATTCACGTGTTTAGCCTTCATCTCACAAATTAGGTAATCAAGTTTCAAACACGTCTTTATCCAAGTAATGTAGGTTCTTAACCTTAAGGACGGAAATAGTCCATTTAGTCCACCAATAAATAGCAAAAATCTAAACAAAAATTAAAATGGGGAAAAAGAGTGTGATAGACTGAGAAATAAGTAAGACAGGAATAAAGAGATAAATATGACAGGGACAGAAAGAAATATAGAGGTAGAGTTACTTAGGTTGGCATACAGAGTTCTGCATATAATTATATGAAGATTTCGATAGAGAAGGAGATAGTGATGATGATGAAATTAGAGATATCGTTGGAAACAGCGATAGGGGTATAGTATAGGTAGAGCTAAAGTTGGAACAGACATAAACAAAAATAAAAATAGAGACAGAGATAGAGAGAAGGAGATATAGAATTAGACAGCAATGCTTTTAAAAGAAGGAGCAACATATAATTGTAAAAGCATATATAAAAGGAAAAGTAGCCAAAGAAATAGAAATTGAGGCCAAGACAAAGGTAGGCGGAATGTTAAGTTAAAAATGGATATAATGGAGTTTTTAAAAATTGATATTGCTAGACATAAAGAATGTGATAGAGATAGAGATGAAAATTGAAACGGATAAGGTGATGGCAAATAAAAAAAGTCAGATAAAGAGTCATAAATAATAGAAGAAACAATAGAGAAATATTGAGATAAATATATAAATATTGAGATATTGAGATAAAATGTATATAAATAAAAATACATATAGAAATTGGCCTTGAAAAAATATTATTTATAAAAACTACTTTGAGCACAAAATAGTAAGATTTTGCTCATAATTTTAAAATTCTTTATTTATTCTTCAAAATCTACGTCGTCCAATTTAATGTGATCCCACTTGGTCCCAATACACAAACCATTAGTTTTTTCCAATCCTCGAAACAGCTGTTGAAGTCAATTTCCGGAATAGCCTTCAATGCGGTGGAGTGGTTGTTTAAGTTTTTTGAATAGCCAGAAGTCACACGGAGCTAAATCAGGTGAACGCGATAGTTGCTGCACGATAATGGTTGAAAATATGGTGAATCAGGCATAATCAATTCAGTTTACGATGATGCATTATCGTGGTGCGAAAACCAAGAGTTGTCGGCCCATAATTTCAGCTTTTTTTACGAATAGAGTCGCAAATGACTCATAACACTCGAATATTTTTCCTTGTTGACAGTTTGGCCAGCCGCTAGGAATTCGGAGTGCACCACAGTTCGACAATTGAAGAAAACTGTCAACATAACTTTGAAATTTGACATGCTTTGACGTGGTTTTTCGGCTTCCGCTCACCTTTGCCAAGATAAACGGTCAAATTTATCGTCTGTTTTCAGCTCACAATCATAGATCTAAGGCTCATCGCCAGTAACAACATGTTTCGTGATATCCTGGTAGTTGGAAAGCATTATTTCAGCTCCAGCTTTCAATACAAATATATTATCTTGCTAATATGCTAAATATATTGAATTTTCCAAAAATATTAGTTGCCAATTTTTATTTCAAATATTTTTATTTTCGTTTCGTTTAATGAATAATTAACTGAAAATTATTCTTCGCATGATTACACCATCTTTCTTAGGAACAATTGCTCGAATTAAAAACAAAAGAATAATAGTGTCCATAATTTATTAAACTCAAATTAATTTGCAATTTAAATTATTAATACGCAGCAATAAGTAAAAATCCCGAATTATTCAGCAAATTTAATTCAACCACTCGACTGAGTCTTAGTATGGGAATAAATTTTAGACACTTAAAAACAAGGTCACAGCCGAAATTAGGGCAGCTTAACTTTAATTGAGCATCTGGCCTCTGCTTCCGGCTGACGGATGTATTCCACCGTAATTTCTTAAGCTTGATAATCCATATACCATGACATACATATATACGCACACAGGCTTATGTGTTTGGTGTTTGTCTGTGTCTGCGCTTGCGTTTAATTTCACGCAAAAATTAAATAAAGTATCCATGCCGCACGCATAAGTACAACAAATGAATACAAATTAGGAATAATTAATCTCGAGCCTCGGCAAACTGCGTCGTCTGCGGAAACATAAGAATCGAGAATTGTTTGAAGAGGGTGGTGGCAAAGTGATGAAGTTAATTTGTGTTAAGAGCGCCAGACACCCACATTAAATATGCTTAACCTCAAAATATAGTGGGAAAAACGGTCAACGATCGGTCGGGCATCGATGGTAGTTGTAGCCACTGAAGTGTCTTGGTTTTCTGCAGTGTGGTTCTTTATTTGCGGTGTTGTTTGTGTGAGAAATTAATGCATACTATAATTGAGGCAGACCTCTACGGGTGCGGAAGGAGTTCTTACGGCTTTCTGAGATACGCATAATTGACAGGGGTGGCGAGAATGCAGGTGGCACTCAGTGAATTGTGTGGTTTGCCTTTCTATAGTCCATAATTCAGTATTCAGTTCCTTAATTCCGATACCTTACTGAGACAACAGGCGGACATTTTAATAGTCCAATTTCGATATTAAGGCGCCGTATATGGCGTCTAAAAGCAGCACTTGATAATGAAAATTTAGTGGCAGCTATAGTTAAAGTTAAGTTAGGTTAGGTCAGATCATTGGATTGATTCCAACCGATGGATTTCACTTGGACAGATATTTGCCATTTGTGTTACCCATAAACCCCTAAAGTGCATCACCAGGTTCGCTAAAGGTATGTCTACCGATATATTTCAATCTCAGTATAGCAAGAGCGCATAGAAGAAAAAGTGGCAAGACGATTCCTCCTCGCTTACAGCTTCGGCAAAGAGCGTCCGACGAAATATTTAGCCGCAAGACATCCTACAATTGCGGCGAGATTGATTGAGATACTTATTAAGAGCAAGTAGTTTCGTGGACCTCTTAAGATTCACCCTGAGCCTGAAGGATCACGCAGTCGCACAAGTTCTGGTTGCTGATCACCGCAAGTGGAGCTCACTGGAGGTCCATAGATTTAACGCTAGAGCGTAAGAGGACATCGGAAAACCGACTCCACTATGTTGAAGTAGGTTTTGCTATTCAGATCTCACAAATTGTTGAAGATTGTAACGTTTAGTTCATGCCAAATTTCGTGATGCTATCTTGACAAATAAAGAAGTTTTGCATACAAAGACTTGATACGGAACGTTCAGCTAATATGGCAGCTATCTGTTATAGTCGTGCGACTTCAGCTGTTCCAACAAGGGAATAGCATCTAGCAGTGAAAAGGACCTATGCAAAATATTAGATATATATCTCAAAAACTAGTATACTTTCGCTGTTTGGCAGCAATTGGAGATTCCTAGTGTAGCCGGGTCCTTCTCCACATGGTCTGTCCAACAGAGGTGAGGTGTTCATCTTCCACTTCTTCGCCCGGCGGGTACTGCGTGCAACTCTTTCAGAGTTGGATTGTTTTCGTCCATTCGTAGCCGCTGTCTCTTAATTAATTGAACTATCATTGTCGTCGTATATCTCATAAAGCTCATCGTTTCATCGAATGCGGTACTCGTCGTGGCCAACGCGCAAAGGACCATAAATCTTCCGTAGAACCTTTCTTTCGAAAGCTCCTTAGGCCGGCTCATTAGATGTCGTCATCGTCCATGCCTCTGTACCATGTAGTAAGACGGGGATGATGAATGATTTGTAGAATTTGGTCTTTGTTCGTCGAGCGAGGACTTTACTTTCAATTTTCTACTCCATCTGAAGTAGCACTAGTTGGCTAAGGTTGTTCTGCGTTGGATTTCAAGGCTTACATATTTGTTGATGATAATACTGGATTCAAGTTAGATGAAATAATCTACGACTTCGTATTTATAACTGTCAACAGTGACGTGAGAGCCATGCCGCGAGTGCGACGAAGCAGAGATGGCGTCATTTCAAGATCAAGACCTTGAGGCTAATTGAAAGAAATGTCATGAAATTTGACAATATTCCCGTAAAGGTTAGAAATTTATGGCAAATATAAAGATTTTTCGATTGTAGCGTTATCCATCAATCAGTACAAAGACTGCTCAGCCGTGTCTTCGATGCCTCAAAGTAAAATACTAATCTTATATGTATAAGCATGCTCTCTCATTAAATGCAAAACTCGCTATGTCAAGCTTTCATTTCGTTTGGCCTCCACTTTGTGAAACAAATTTTCAGAATCCTTTAGCAACACCGTTAGTAATAGTTGTTCAATAGCTCCAACATTTCTGTAGTAAATAGCATCATTTAATATGCCATATACTATATAAACTGTAATATTACAATAAAGCTGCTTACAAATTAACCAAATAGCTCCTGGCACTAAAAACGCTTACGAAAATATTTATTTTTTTATCGCCGCTAAACAGCCACAAGCGTCTAGCAAAACGGACAAATGTGTTCAGAACACACACACAATGACAAACGAAGAAAACTTTCTGTATGACAATTTACTTCGCCACACTGCAGCATTTTGATAAGTGACTACCACTCAGCGGACACAATAAAATCACATTTCGCCAAGCGATGAGCAGTAACCACAAAAGCTTTGACTACGTCATCGCAACCACACACCGACAATGCGACAATGTGTGGCAAATGGGTATTTTTATTTGTTAGTATGTGTGCGACAATAAATTTGGGCGAGCGGAGAAATGGCAAGCAGCAACAATACAGCTCAATAAAATAGCCACAGGCGGTGAGGAAAAGTAATTCCAGCAGGCAGCCAGTCAGTCTGGGCGCAGCTACAGCTTGAGTTCACACAAAATAGAAGCGGAGAGCAAAACTACACGAACATATTAGTACACGCAGACATCGAACCTACACAAACTTAAAGAAAATTTCCAATAAAGCGTATTGGCGAAATCATACCTTATATAAATACACAATATTACCTTATATAAATATATACATATATAATATAATAATGTATATAAACTATTTGGCTTTGATTACCACTTAGTTGAATGCACCCAAACTGAAGACAGCGTTTTGCGCCATAAATATATTCACAGTATATTTTTGCTACTATAACGTTGTAACGGTATTACTGTTATCAGCCTAGCGCCGCCATTGCCGCACGAGTTCACACATTTATAAGCCAACACACAAGCATAGTAAATATTTACAGTTCAGCCAGTGCACAGTTGCCGCCATTGTTGTTTAGCTAATTTTTTACCTTTCCTCCTTAGCTCGAGTTTTGGTTATAAGTTATTTAAGATATGAGCGCTTGGTTGGGCACCAAGTGTGCCGAAATGGTTAAAGTAAATTAGCAAATAAATAACTGAGCGCCTCAACACACAGCGCAGTGGCGAACTTTAACTGTACATGCTTACATGTATATGTATGTATGTATGTAAAGATGCTTTTGTTTACTTTTTGGATCCGAAATAAATATAAACTATATTTATAAGTCAGTGAAAATGTGTATGTAAGGTTAACCTAATAAATTTTTAGATCAAATTTAGTTTACTAACTTAAAGTATTGGGTGGTCGAAAAAGTCTTTTCGTATTTCTAATCAAATTTAAGCTTATTTTTTTATATTTATAAAAAAAATAAATAATTTTATATGTTCCATTTTGGTCGACCACTTTTTGCCATTTTTTCGCTAGAGACATTATTTCAGTGTAAAACTTTCATCAGCGTAAATCGAAATTTAAAGAACCGAAGCGAGCGAACCATTGTTGTGCTACACGAACTGATACAGCATCGTCTCCGTAAACTTCACAAATTTCATTGATTGGTTACATGGCGTTCTTCCTTTTTTGATACAAAAATTTCAAAATATCGCGAATTTCTTCAATATTTTAACTCATAGTCCATCTCATGCTTCCTTATACAGGCATCACTCATTATAACTTCTGTTCGCTACAGCTAAACAGCTTTTATTTATATTCTAGTCGTCTTCGATTCGCCATCTATCTACCCACTATCGTTGAGAGTTAAAGTATTCCCGTCAGATGTAATACATTTGCGCCAACGATTTTTCCTGGGATGACCACTGAATTTTGTTTTATCTCTTCGATCGACTGAAAACGGATTCGGTAGATCAGAAATTTCAGTTTGGGGAGCAAGATAAAATTAGAAGGAGACCGATGGTTTTCATTGCGTTTTCGTAAATTCGGTCACAATCGTGCTATTTTTGAAAAAAAAAACTTAGCTTTACGGAATGAGTCAAGATAGAACGCGTTTCATACCTAAAAATATCTATTGCTAAATCATTCGCATGGACTCGCGAGAGATGTCGAGCTCTCTTGCGACCTCCACAACACTTACCTGTCTTGATTTCCAAGCATCATATCCTTAAATTTTTTTTATATTTTCGTCAGTTGAAGAGGTCAAAAGTCGTCCAGAACGAGGCATGCCTTCAACAATCTTTCGACCGTTTTTGGAGGCTTTGTACCACTCGCTGGCTTACGTTTTTGAATCACCGAATCGAAATTTTTTTAGAAATACACAATTTAAGACAAATTCTTTGTTCGATATTTTTATTCATTGTGAAAATCGCAACGCACTACTGAGGTGTACCGCTCAGGTGCAACTGCTTTAAACAAGCTGGTTGTAAAACCGCGCTTATATTTGACATAGTATTTAGGATTATCCTGTCAGTTTTGAAGATATCGAGCTAAAATTCTCTAAAAATCATCTCATTTTTCGGAACCGCCAATACCGGACCACTATCGCATATATTAGCTATACAAACTGAACGATCAGAATTAAGTTACTGTATGAAAACGTTATTATTGTTCAAGGCAACGTTACAATATCCAGGCAAATTGTTTTGATCAAAACTCTATGGCACATGGCTACCATACTAACTGACCGACTAAACTGAAATTCTTTTACGGAAACTTTTTTATATTCTATGGGTATTATAGATTCGCAGCAACCGAAGTTGGCATTCATTATCACTAATATTTTTAATAAAAAAAATAAACTTTGTTTAAGTAAAGAATTATTTTTTGAAACACCTTCTTTATTGAATGTCACAAAAATATCAAACAAGGAAAAAAAAAACAAAAAAAAAAAAATAAGAATATTCTCAACTTCTGCAGCTTTATTTGTTCTTCACTTTACTAATTTTTCTTAATAACTTTTGTGGAAAACTTCATATTTGCTTAAAATGCTTTTGGAATTTATTAAATTGCTTGTGATTTATAAATGTCGATGAACTCAGTGGTATATTGTATAAATATGACACGCAGCCACACATTTATATATTACTATACACACATAGATATGAATTTGAGTATTTACACACACACCTCCTTAAGTCGATAAATATTTGACGCTTCGCAGCAAATTTCTTTATCACCGTACGTCACGTCGATACACACATCCATATGCATGAATATATAAATATTTATGTATGTATATGCATACATATGGATGTGTGTACATACATACATATTTATGTATTTATATATGGTACATATATATTTTGCCTTTGCTTAAAGTGCTTCTATTTTTCATTTATGTGTTATATTTTTTATTTTGCTTGTCATTTATTTGCTTCATTTCCAATCTTGTCTAAATGTCCTCAAGTCACATTGAAATACCCAAAGGAGCGATTTAAAATATCTACTGATGCTTGACACTAAAATCTAAAGCACGCGCCATTCACAACGAAATTGTACGCTAGGTAGGAGGGTTGGGGAGACAAACGCCGGTCGTCTGTATAACGTATCGTATGCATAAGTAATGCAGAAATATATATATAAGATTTGTGTGACCTGTATTAGGATGAAATCGTTTGTTTGAAGTAAGAATATTTTTCATAAAATATCTTCCATCATGTCGAAGGCGGAGAACTGAAAATTTTCTTGGAAGTAGGTTTGTAAAATAATTTTTTTTTCTGTAAAATTTTAATTATGAATTGATTATTCGAATTTTAGATTTTCCAATTTTAAATACAATCTTATAGTTCTTATAGGTCAGAAAACATGGGTTAAAATTTCCTCTCAGGGAAATCCACATTATTGATTTGAGAACTTGGTTACTGCTTTACTAATTTACTTGAATTTGTAAACCACATTTTGCTTTAGCAAAATTTTCAATAGAACCTGACTCCAGTACATTAACTTGATATTCTGGGCATTCAACCAAGATTTCTTCAATATGTTTCTGCTTATCTTTATAATAGAACAAAACAAGTGATATTTGAGAATAATCTTTCAGATTCAATTAAAGTCTCTGCAAATGCTCTACGAGGTAGTCATCTTAGCGCGATTTTGTTTTTGTTATTTATTAACGAGTTCTCTTCTGTTAATCTCGTAACGCGATATGCTTCTACTACATCTGTGGTCTATATTTGTTAATCTAATTATTTGCTTTGATTTTCTATAATTTTTCCGCATTATTCTTCTTCTTAATTGGCGTAGATCCACATTATTCTAGAGATCATAAAATCAACCATGATTGGTTCCCACAGATCCATACCATCTGAGCAAATTTCACCCAACTTACATAAAACAAAAGTTTTCACATATTTTATTACAAATCTATATTATTGCCTTCGGAGCCAATACAAGCACACCAACGCTTAATCCAATTTTCCATACACTTGTCAAAAGTCTCAGCTCAGAGGCCTTCGGTGCCATTAGCTAGATTGTTGGACTTTCGGCGGCGTCATATTTTTCTTAGCTGAGTTGACGAGTCTATAATGCGATATCGTTTCTACAAAAGACTCAGGACTTTTGATACAATTGTAGTATTAACACATATTATACCTAAAAAAATAACCAAATTGTGTTAAGCTGATTCATAAGAAATCTTGAGATCCTCTGCTAACTCTCTGATGCCAACAGAATGATTTCCCAGCACTGTTTCTTTAACTTTTCGAAATTATCATCATTTACAGAAGTGGATGGACGACTCGATGGAAAGTTTTCGACGGTTTCACAACCTTGACTGCATGCTTTGTGCCACAAAAACAGTATAATATACTCCCAAAACACTTCTGCAACATTTTCAATGATTCTGTTGTACGAATTTAGGAAAACATATTTATCGATTCGGTTTGGAAAATGTAAAAGAAGTATATAATAAATAAATATGTATATGTAAGTCTTGGAACACGTTGAAGTCATCGCTCAGATTGCGTTGAATTTGTCTGTATCCATTGGCATAACTCTTTTTTTCGACATACTTCTATTAAACCTTTAATAGAGTATACTATTTTTTTGGACTCTAGACTCTTCTTTTCTCGAAAATCAAATATAAGGGGTTACAAGTTATTTAATTTCAATGCTAATTGATTAAGCTCAAGTCCAACTTTTTTAAGCTCAAAAGGATCAATTTATTACCAAAAAGTCAAAAAAAAAAAACATAAATTCTTGTCGAATTAAAGTAAAAAAACAAGAAAGGCGATATATTATAACACTATCCTTTACCATATTCTTCTATAAATTAGACAAGATTTCTAAATTTCCTACAAAATGAGCCTTCCTAGGGAACACGCAAATATTTAAATAAGCAGTTTGTTATTTGTATACATTATGTAGACATAATCAATATATATACATTTACAATATATCTGAGCACGACACACATGACTTCAGATTGCTATACAAGCACACGCATACACATAAACAACAAATCGCTGAATGTTCGACGATCGATAACAACCTGTCAAATTTTGCACCTGACAATCTGAGATACTTAAAGGCTCATAACTTTTCCAAGGATAATATTTTTATTTTCACGCCTGCAGTGAATGCTCCGCAGCTACCTTTAAAGGATATGACACTAAGTGGATGGAGTGCACTAGAGCTTTGGAAGACGGTTGGGGGTTGGTGTAAGCGTCATGTCTTAGACATACAAAATAGCGATTCCTTAAATAAAGTTAAATGCTCTGCAACATAAAGTTAAATAAATACGCACTCACATACACACAAACACAGAGGCAGTTGTGTGTTGTAATATATGGAGATGTTTATTTTGGATTTTTCGGTGGTAACTTTTTTTGCTTTCAACATTAAGGGGATAATGGAGGGTTGTTTACCCATTGCGCATTTTCGAATTGAGTAGGCAATAAATGTAATAAAAACAAAATACAGTAAACGCATGAAGATACAAGGGTATCTTAAAGTTGTAGTATTGTTGTTGTTGCAAAGCTAAAAAAATTACCTTAATACAGGAACATAAATAAGCAGGCATAAAGGTACGCTCATATATGGGAGAGCGCTAACTTAGAGGAAGGCTTGCCATAAAAATAAAATAGCAGTGAGTAGAAAGTTGAAGTATTTTAAGGCACAGACGGTAAAAACTGAAGAAAGACAGGTAATTTTTATTCAATTCTTTTTTCTATCGCAATTTAATGCGAGCAAGTCTATTTTTGTAGTATTCCTAATATAAATGTTTCTTTAAAGTGGTTGATTTATGGGCCTGTAATTGATATATTAGTTATTTCGACCGAGCATAAATATTAGAAACATATTGATCGATTCGTCATTTATCTGCTCGCTACCTTTGAATGCAGCTATCTTACTAAGAGATTTAGATGGAAAAGCAAAAAAGGTTTTGAGTTGAATTCGATGGAAGAGAATATTCGTTACCTCATTACATAAGATGGTATAACTCACCTCTTTCTTCTACACTATCAAGTTTCGTTTCACAGATCTACCATCCAAAATGAAAACGTAAATTTTTTTCATAAGTTTTAAAAAATAAAGACTTGTACGAGGGCTGCTATATATATTTCTAGCCTAATAATGAAAATAGGCATATTTATCAACGAAAATGTTTTTTTTTTTTCGTTTGATTTGGCTCGGCTTGGAAGACCCACACGGTCGATTGCTGTTTTGTTTCGGGCTCATACGCATAGATCAACGATTCGTCACGTGTCACGATCTTATAAACTTCTTTTGAAGCACCGCGATCGTATTTTTTTAGCATTTCTTTACACCAATCCACACGAGCCTTTTTTTGAGCGATTGTCAAATTATGCGGGATCCAACGAGAACAAACCTTTTCTACGGCCAGATGTTCATGCAATATCGAATGTATGCTAGGGGGAGAAATGCATTGGCATGCCTCTATCTGAAGGTATGTTACATGACGGTCTTGCATTATCAGTTCACGTACGGCATCAATGTTTTCTGGCACAACGGCTGTTTTTGGACGACCTTCACGGAATTCGTCTTTGAGCGAGCGTCGGCCACGATTGAATTCGTTGTAGCAGTTTTTCACAGTGCTATAAGATGGTGCTTCATAACCATACAAAGATTTTAGTTCATCGATGCACTCTTATCGTGATAATCCACGTCGAAAGTTGTGAAAAATGATCGCATGAAAATGTTCACGAGTTAATTCCATTTTTTTGGCCGAGATGAATTTTTTAATTCCCTGTAAATAAAATAATTCACGATTAAATGAAAAAACGTTCTGAGTGATTTTATGCTAAAAAATGTCAAACTTCCCAATGGAAATGTCAGATTGCACCTGGCAACACTTAGTGTTGTCTAGTCCAGAAATATATATATCAACCTACGTATTGAAATATTATGTATGTACATAGTGTCTTGAAAATCATCGCGATCTACCAGAAGACATGTTAGCCAAAAATTGCCCCACAAATGCTGTTAGTCAGCTGCTATAGGTGGTTCGAATCACTGCTAACTAACCCCGGACGAAAGCTATTACGAAATATTTTTGCATCTGAGCACTACTTTATAAATCTAATGGCAAATGTTTATTATCAATCAAAACCCCATTCTTCGGCATTTATTTTTTGACGATTATCTCTTTTAAATGTTGGCTGCGGCTACGTCTCAGATGGTCCATCCGTTGAATCCAATTTTGAAAACTCGTTCGACCATTTCGACTGGTAAGTGGCGCGTAATGTTTTGCTTGTAGGCCTGAATCGAAGTGGAATAGTTCGCATAGATCGTAGACTTTAAATATCCCACAACATAAAGTCCAACGGTGTGATATCACACGAACTTGGAGGCCAATCGACCGGCCCAAAACATGAAATTATCTGCCCATCGAAGAGTTCTATCAAAATCTATTGATTGATACGATATGTGGTCGTCTTGTTGAAATCAAATGTCGTTGAGATCACGAGCTTCAACTTCAGGCATCAAATACAGGGTAGGCCATTTAAAGTTGACCCATCTGGCAACGCTGTAACTTTTAACAGCGCTGACAAATCGGCTAATGTCATACCGCGTTAGAAGCGTCATTCGAAGATAATTTATACCATGGAACAGTACACTCCAAAAGAACGCGCTGAAATTGTTCAGCTTTATATTCAAAATAACTTTTCAATTGTGTTAACTCAACGTGCGTTTCGCAAAAAAAATAAAGTAAAAGTGCTCCAGTTAAGAACACAATTAAGTCTTTATAAGCAAAATTTGTGAACACCGGTAATCTCAGTAATGCCAGTCATGCATCCAGACAACGCACAAGACGTTCTGATGAAAATATCGAAGCTGTACGAGCCAGTATTGAGGAGACTCCATCGACATCGAGTTATCGCCGCTCTCAGGAATTAGACATCTCTCGCACCACTCTCCGACGCATAATTCATAAAGATTTGAAGATGTTTCCATATAAAATTCAAATGGCACAAAAACTAAACCCAGCTGATTATCCGCGACGCCTTAATTTTGGCAAACAAACAAATGGGTCAACTTTAAATGGCCTACCCTGTAGTTATCATGGCGCGATAATCGACTCCATTGACGGTCATGTTCTCACCTGCATTATTTTTAAAGAAATATGGACGAACCACATTTGTTTATAAATGGGTCTCATCGACGCCAAATCGACTCTCTACTGTCTTTGTGTACGCCCCCGGCTACGACTGCTATATTTTCTTTTCTGCGTGCAGAACGTAATCTATTTATTCGGTCGAATATTATCCAGTAATGAATGGTCGGTTTCAAGATGAGGGATAGTGTTGCGGTGGCTCAGTAGACCGATTATGTTGCCCATAAGTTGAGCGAACTCCCTAAACAGATTCTTTAAAGAACGTGAACTTTGAACGATTTGTAAATACCATACTATACAGTTATTCGTTCCAATAAATTTATGGGAAAACCTTGCATGATTTTAAGTACCGCTCAAATGGAACCCTTGGCCATTGAATATATTAATATTGATATAGGGAATTGAAAAGCCCTTAAGCATATCCACTGAACGCTGGCCATTATCGGCTACGTTTGCGATATATTCTATTTGAAAAATATCAAAATTTCAGCGTACAGCCAAGGTACATCAGACAATAAAAAATAAGACCGCGCATTAACGCTCGCTATAGTAAGAACGGAACTTTTTCGATATCACCATTTCCTTGTTCCGAGCGAAATTACTCGAATCAATACTGGAAGTCTCAACAGCTCATTCAAAGTGCCTTGTCGATGGATCAGAGTATCTTGATCCATACTTATTAGTTTTGGCATCACTAAAGACCGAATTTCTACTGTTCAAATGAAATCACCAAGATTTCCGTCTAACTTGAAAGTAAGCTCTTCTAAGCAACTTTGAAATAGTTGGAAGTCTTACCCATACTTGCAACCCATTCTATTTATATTATTTATATTATTATTTGTGCTTATTTAAAGTTTTTGGAAAAAAATCTTTGCAATCTTCGTCATATCGTCATCGTTTTTTATTATGAAGAATATAATACAATATAAAAGCAAAACTATATGAAACACAAGTCCTCAGGATAACAGATGCACTGAAATCTCCCTAACAAATTTTGCAGAGGCTTTTGAATACCCAAAAATATTGTACCACCCTTCACTTATGTAAGAAACCACTTTTAGTCAAAATGCTATTTGCATAATTTCCTCGATCGAAGAGCTTATTAGAAAATTTGATTAGTCAATCTATAATATTTAGAACCGCTGGCTTGGAGAGATTCAAGAAGACCGCTCTGAAAAATAATTGAAAAGAGTGTTCCTATGTCCACAATAATTTACTGCTCCCCATACGTGTCTGTATAATACAGATTTTTGCTTAAAATACATTTATTTTTATTATATTTATTTAATGTCGCAGTTGATGGACAATGTACAGCACACACAACAAAATTATTATGAAATAAAATATCAGCATTTTTATAGGAGAACATTTCCAGAACTAGATTACTTCCATTACAACAATTTGAAATTAATGAATTCACCGCGTTTATTGACGAACAGCAGCACCAATAGACCCATCAGCAGCATCGGTGGCGACATAGCAACAACGGTAACACCAGCTGACTCTATCGGACTTGGACTTCCCTCTCCACCTTCCTCAGAGTCCGATACCGATCTGAACACTTCTGGTGGTGGTAAGGGATCTAAGGATTGTAAGGGCATGTCACTTGAAATTGATGTTGGACTCTCTTCTTGAGCCATGACTGCCATGGCCACCAGTAGCAACGTGAAAACGACGTGGAAAAATTTTATCATTGCACTATTTCTATTTATTTTTAATTAGTTAAAAAATTGAACTAAATTTTTTATTCATCGACACGCGTGAAAAGATTGCGACTAAAATGAGTATTGAAAAACTTTTGATTAAAATGTCCTTGTTTGCAAAGTATACTAAACAAGGAACGTATAAAATCAGTTTAACAAGTTGATTAACTCTTCAAGTGCGAAATACTTTTATAAATACTCAGATCTACATAAAACATACGCATGAATATCAGAAAACATTATTTGCCCCGCAGTTTAATGACTCTTTCAGTATTTCCTCTGGATGTAAAATATTATAAGCTGACAATATTCCAACAAAATATTAAAGAGACTCATCGCTACGTTTACTCCAAATTTTTTAGTACTTCTTCCAGTACAGCCGCGGCATAAGAGGTTTGTTACCGATAGTCGGACCCAAATAAATGCGCCATAGCCGGCAGTTTATACTGCATCTTTAAACCGAAAGACCAAAAACCTGTTAACCTGATTCTACGCAAAACGCCATTTACTTTCCGGTGAGGTGCTGTAGAGTATAAACAGTAAGGCGAAATCGTCCAAATCCTAAATCAAAAACCACCCTGTGAAAGGTCGATCCAGGTAGAGTTGAACTTGTCAAAAAAAAGAAATACAAATCATTACCCTACTAGAGAATATTCAACAACCTACGCTCCTTCCAGTGCTGAAGAGGTGGACCATGAACTAATTAAGTAGCCGGCTATCATCCATACTTAATTAAACAGAGGGTTCCACATTTTGAAGTCCCCTCTTCGCTTCTGTTTAACTTATATATTTCGAAACTCCTCCACAACCAAAAAAGATAATTTCGATCTCCTCATATTCATATGATTGCGCTATATTCACTTCACTATACCATGGTAATCAAAGAAAACAATCAGCATCACCTTGATTTTTGACCGACTTCGACATAGGGTTTTCTCTACCGGCTTATTTTTTGTGTGACATTCGCTAGATTGTTGGGCAGTTTCAACGTTATACTCATAAACCCACGTCTCGTCTAAAGCAATGATACGTTTGCTGAATGTATAATCTACAAATACATTTTCAAGCGACTTCTAAGATTTATTGTTCAAAATGTGTTGAATCGATCTGATAACAACACAACGATTTTCAAGCCTGTTTCTTTAACTTTTTGGACTTTTGAACATTTTATCTTCGTTCTGGAGCTCAGAACTCTCGTCATTATACCCTGAACAGGCTATATTAAGTTTATCACGAAGTTGGTAACACCCAGAAGGAAGCGTCTGAGAACCTATAATGTATATATATATAGCCATGTTTGTTTGTCTGTCTGTCGTCTGTCTATCTGTCTGACCGTCTGTCTGTCCGTATGTATATATACGAACTAGTCTCTCAGTTTTTAAAATATCGTTTTGAAATTTTGCAAACGTCATTTTCTTTTCAAGAAGCTGCTCATTTGTCGAAACTGGCGATACCGGACCACTATAACATAAAGCTCCTATACAAACTAAACGATGGGAATCAAGTTCCTGTATGGAAAACTTTCACATTTGACTACGTACCTTCACGAAATTTGGCACAGGATATTTTCTAAGAAATTTATGTTATATACGAAGAAATTGTTCAAATTGGCTTACTATAGCATATAGGTGTTATACAAACTGAACGATCGGAATCTAGTGCTGGTATGGACAACTTTCACATTTGACAAGATATATTCACGAAATTTGGCACAGGATATTTTCTAAAGCAACAATGTAATCTGCGAAGAAATTGTTTAGATCGGCTATCTATAGCATTTAGCTTCCATACAAATTAAACACATACTTACTAAAAAAAATTCACATATGAAGGGTATATTAGCTTCGGTGTAACCGGTGGAAATAAATTGTATCTTTACCTATCAACCTATGCTCGATTTTATTGGTAATAATCCTGACTATTGTAAAGCCCTTAATTTACTAGCCTTCATCAGCACTATTACGTACATGTATTTGAAATCCTGTCACAACATAAGCCAGACATATTTATTAACCACAAATTTCTCTTAACAAGAATTTAACACACACAACATTAAACAATACCGCAAAGCGGCACTCAACCACGAATTGCCAAATAAAAACTAAGCAAGACTATACAGAGCCAGCCATAACCCGCTTACATTACCTTATAGGTGCACAGCAACACCGGCATAGCATAGTTTTATCATTTCACTGTTTGTATTTATTTTGAATTTGTTTAGAAAATTAAAGTAAATATTTTAATTGTCGAATTCCGACTAAAATGAGTTTCAATGAAAAGCAATTGTTTAAAATATTCTAGTTTGCAAAGTATACTAAAAATGAAAGGTATTTCACCTGTTTAAGAATTTAATTTATTTTTCAAATGGCAGACACTTTTACGAATACCCTTAACTATATAAAATCATACGTATAATTATCTGACATATTGAATAAATTTCCACTAACCATGGTTTTAAAACTGTTTTGGACAGTACCCCAGGGTTTGAGTTGTGTATTTATCGTATGGTTTCACAGATTGCAACAAAACATCTCGACAAGAATCGCCAAATCAGTGCTAAACAAACTTTTACACACACAGCAATGCTTCTGCGCAATTTCAGCCGGTCCGTATGCTAATTATGTAAATCGTAGTATACCCTTAGGCGTCTGAACGCATATGCAAACGTATTTCACAACTGCTATCTCATTGCTAAACCCTTGAGACTTATTTATCATATTACGCAGGCATATTTTATGGAATATAATATATAATATAATCACAAAAATATATAACAATAATACCCGCATACCCACGTACAGGCAACGGCTCTTAATTTGTATTTAAATTGTTGAAAAAATTTAATGCATTCATCGAGCGATTCAGCGGTATTAGTGGTAGAACTGAGTTAATTGAGAAATATGAGTTAATAATAATAAAAATAATATATTTTTTAGAAACTGTGTAGAACTTTATATAAGTACGTCAGAGAGAGCATCTGGTTAATTTTGTGGTATTTCCACATGGTATCCAAGTAAGATATTTGTCCCTTATATACCGAGTAACTAGCTAAAACTATTACTGAAATTGGTCCATAGTTCATTTAACTTTCATATACTAAACCAAATTATATACAAATCATGCGGATATACATATGTTTTAACATAATACGTATATAATGAAAATCAATATTTTATATAAATTGGGGATAAACTAAGCATATATCATCCGCATGCTTGTGGATCCAAATGATACCATAGAAAACACTATCAATTGCTTAAATCCTAGGTAAACCAGGAGTCATAGCCGAAACTGACATCAGTCGCCTCAAAATATTTGAGATCGTTTCAAAGCGTCTTGTCGATTCATAGGAGTCAATGCCGGCTCGCTTAATAGAGCGTCCGTTTAAGAGAGCTTTCACTATCTTAGGCATATGGTGCTCGGTGTATCATAAAAAAATTTTGTTTAAATTCAGATTAGAGTTTCTAAACATCACTAAATCGATTTTTAAAAGTTTTCTTTTAATTTTTTTTTCTTTAGAGCTGAACTATCTATTCCAAAAAGAACTAAGACCCACATGAAATTCCAGATAACAGTTTTGTCTATATGAAATTCCAGATAATAGTAAGCGGTGCCCTGCTTGTTGTTCTCTTTTTGTCCTAATTTATATTTAGGTTTTTAAAAATTTATGAAACTCTGTTTCTTACTATGACCCTGACCCCACATTTTTTTCTTTTGTCCAGGTCACTTCGATATATTATATAAAGTCCTATAATAATTTGAATTGGTTTCATTTCTTGCAAACAACCAGTATCTTTCATCGGCTTCTTTTCTATATTTTAAATACTCAAGAAAAGTTTTTTAAAAATCTACAGCCTAAAGGATTCATTTTATGACTAAGCTTTTCTTGAGAGTTTTGGATACATTGTTACTGTCATTCCTAATTTATTCTTAAAACTTTGAGTTCTTCTTGTTCACATGTATTTTGTTCTTCACATCCTTCGTCGCTTGGAGAGACCTTCGTTAATTCCCTTTCTATTTTTTTTTTTTTTCTTCGCAACATGTTCATTTTCTTTACATTAGACAAAACTAGTAATAAAATCGATTAATAATACAAGTTCTTTAAAATATCCTTCTATGCCAGCTATAACATATCGCCACCTAAAATAAAACCAACGTAACATCACTTTTTATAAGTTTATAAGCAAAGGAAAACTATATAGGAAAAACTACTCACATTGAACGAAAATACAGTTTTGGTTATAGAATGATTATACATTGATTTTATCTTATAGCAGAAACTGAAAATTTTGTGCTGATCTGGGCAAAAGCCTATTGTAATATGATGTAGTGAATCGAAAGCATTAAAAAACTCAATTTTCATTTTTTGATGATACGTTGTTTTGCATTTTATGTGACGATATGTATGTATGCCACTTTCATAATTTTTCCTTCTTCTTATATTTGGAGTCTTTTTGGTATTTTCAGAGATAATATATGAGTTTATTTTTTATGGATTTTTTTTTGGAATGTAGATATTCCGGGTGATATAAAACCCACTAACTTTTACGAAAAATCTGATTTTTTGACTTAAATTTTTTTTCTTGAAAATTACAGTCTTTTCTCGATACTAAGATCATACATATAAGGAGAGAGATCGCACGCAAATTATTTTTATCAATTTCAACCTACTATGAATTTTATAATTTTTTTATCATTTTCACAGGTTTCTGCTCTAGTCTATATAAATATAAATACGCTATATATAGAATAAATTAAAAAAGTAGACCTGATAGCTAAAAAATAACAAAAAAAAATTACACTGTCTGTGTCTCTATAATAATTTAATTCTGAATACAATTTTATTCTGTATTTCTTAATTTTTACATATATAAATACAAAAAAATAATAATAGTATTTATTTTACAAAAATTAAAATTCATATATTTATAATATTTTTTATTACTTTTCGTTTTAGGTAAGTGCCTAATTTTTACTCACACCTCATAACTGACTAATGGTAAGCTCAGATAATATTAATTATCGTTTACTTATTGTAGTCATTTAATTGGTAATAAAAAAAATTCCTCACAAAAAGTTATGCATATGTGATTTTGAACATAAGTATGTATTGTACCCAAGTAGAAAATGTCGATGTCGATGAGGAGTATTAAAGTATTGTTCGCATATGCTCGAACAATTAATGTAATTCTTCTGATGAAGCGCCTTTTTATTGATTCGAAATCTTCGTTTGAGATAGTATGTACCTGAAGCATTATGTATGTCCAGAAAATTTAATTATAGATTGCTATTTTAAATGTTATAAGTCTTTTACCGTGTATATTAAATTTACCTCGAAGTTTATGACATCCAGAAGAAAACATCGGAAACCCTTCCATATATACTTACATATGTAAATGACCAGCATAACGAGCCGGGTTTATTTAGTCATGCCCGTCTGTCGGCCTATGCCTCTGTATATATGCGAACTAGTCTCTCGTAGTTTTTGAGATATCAACCTGAAATTTCGCACACGTTATTTTCTCTCCAAGAACCTGTTTATTTGTCAGAACCACCATTATCGGCTCACTGTAGGATAAAGCTGAAATAAAAACGGAACGATTGGGAAATTTTTTGAAGTATATTCACGGAATTTAAAATGAGCTATTTTCTAAGGCAATTGTGCAATTTTCAGAAAAAATGTTGCTGATTGAACATCTATATAATATAATTGCTATACAAACTTTTTTTGCAATGTTTGGTTATTTATTGCATCTGCTGTATACAAACTGAACAATCAAAATAAAGTTCTAACAAGGAAGCTTCATTATTTGCGAAGGGTATTCTAGCTTCAGTTCAATTTTTAATGTTTATAGATATGTTTATATAATATAATAATATTTTCAATTTATTGGTAGGAATATTTCACTGAATTTATAATTTAAGATATTTTTTTTTTTTGGATGACAATATCTTCACAGTGTCTTTTGATGCTCATTTAGTTATCTGTGCATCATTTTTTTGGCAAAACCGATCTTATTTGGGCGATAACATACCTTTTTTTGGTGAATCACTGATGAGACGTAGCTATGTGGTTCATCAACTGAATTTATTGACTTGACCTAACCTCGACAAAATTAAAATAAGGGTACCAGATCTCACGACGTAAGTGGTTTAAAAATTAAAAAAAAGATTTGATTTTTTCCCGTTGTAAATACTCCCCTAGTGGTATTTTGCAATATTTTAGTATATTGATGGTAAATGTCGAACTCAAAAATTTTCCCTTTTAAAAAAATTTTTTTGCATCAAAAAAATTTTAAATTGTAAAAATAATTTCAATTATGGGTTTCAATAACCAGTAATGTATACGTGATAGCAGAGAGCAAAGTACATAAAAACGGCGTGCCACCTTTCATCTTCAAAGAAAGATTTAGAATAAGAAAATTTTTTCAAAAGTTTCGCATGAGCCTCCTACAACGCACACCAAAATAAATATATTTTTAAATTTTATTTTTATTTTTATGAGCTTAAAATCTGATTCCTCTCGAACTTATCTGCTCCTTACTTAATTAAAATGGCTTGACCAAGCATTTAAACCGCTTACATAAATTGGCGTAACTCATACGCCACGTGTGACCATTTCATATTGTAAGCAGCGTTGCATATTTATGCAGGAAAATGAGCTATTTGTGAGCAAAAATAACATTTTACATTGCAAATTGCATTTTTCGCTATGAATTTTATTTAAAAATTGCGATATTTTTTATATAATGCAATGATGTAATTATTATTTATTATTAAAAACTTTATATTATTTTGCTTTTTTTTTTTGAAATTTTTTTTTGTTGTTTGGGAAATTAAACAAAAAAAATGTTTTAAATTATTGATTGACTTATTTTTATCAAATTATCTTTACGCCGCGCATGCCATGAAATGAGCAAATACTAATGCACGCGGTGTTAATGCAAATTTAATTTTAATATTAAACCAAATAACGGCATATGCGTGCAAAGAAAAAATTCAAAATTAATATGATTATGCAGCAAATGTAAACTGTAATTTATTTATGCAACATTTATGTGTTTAAATTAATTTTATTTATTTTATCGCCAGCAAGCGCGCTTTTTTCTTCGTCATCCTCCAGGCACGCATTAAACTGATAGTTATTTATTAATTTCATTAAAATGATGCCGATTATAACTTTTAATTGCTGTGCATGTATTTCACTACTTTTCTGGTGATAATGTAATATTTTAATGAAACCGATTTTTTCACCAATTTTTTTTTTTTGCGCTTTTTGCTGCCTCTGAATTTGTGATAAAAATAGTACATTAGTGAAAATAATTTCAAACGAGCAACATTTCGCTTGATTACAATGCACATTATGCTAGTTTGACCACGCACACACCACGGGCGCACGCAGGAGTGCACACAAAGTAACGGTTGTTCTAAGTGCTGGCCATTTACTGCTAACCAAATATGCTGTTCGCGCGCCACAACGATTACAATTTGCAAAATTCGTGATTATTTAGTAATTTGGCAAATTATGTATGCGGCACTTTAACCCCCGTCGCGGCTAGCATCCCTCGCACACCCGCATACTAATACCTTTACGCCATGGCAAACCATTTAAAATTGTCCATCATCATAAACTGACAACGTGAAACGCATTCATACATACAAATACATTCTATACCGCTCAGTGTTCGGGATGGACGAAAAATTCCGTCCACTAACTCCCTCCTATACACTATGAAACACAAATAAATGAATGTGGGTGTGCTGAAAGTTTTTTTGCCGGAAAATGATAATAGCTGAACTAGATTTTGAGAATTTTTGAAATAGCAAACATTTTAGGGACACACTTTTAGGTTAGAAACACGTTTCACAAGTTCAGTTATTAAAATTTAACACACTTCATATTAAGCTTTCATATAAAAAAGAAAGAAAGTAATGATATCGTTTATGCCAATGGAAAAAGGGGTTTGTCGTAAACGCGGGTCCTTAACTCGATTTTCGCAGTTTAACTTTGCTAAAAAATATTTATCTATTTATTTTTTATATTTATAATTTATCTATTTCCACAAAAGTTCACCTAATTATTTTCAAATTCGTTTTTGTATACGAATTAATCAGATGGTCTCGTTTAAACCATTTTTTTACTCCCATTAAATAGAACATAATACTACAGTGGGCAAAAAATAGTAAGACTTTTTAATTTAAATTTCACGCGAAATACCATTCATAGAAATATTTTTTTGTTTTAATTTGGTTTGACTGTCAGAGACATTTGCGACAAATTTTACATCAAAATAATCATTTGTGTTTAGAATACGTTTGTCTTTCTGCAGTACATAAAGGCATTGGGAAATTTTTTTTCGATGAGTGAAATGATTCAACAAAGAAGATCCTTAAATTGTGTGTCCGGAATCAAATTTCCCGGGGGAAACGTTCAGATTTTAAAAAAATCGTCAGTGATAATTGTTTGTCGGGCAAGGTTTTTGACTGGTACATATTATTCAAAAAGTGCCGAGAACGCGTTGATGGCCAACTACGTCCAGGCCATCTACATCAACTGATGATCAATACGTCAATAAAATAAGGGTATTGGTGCTTGAGAATAGACGATTAACGGTCAGAGAACTTACTGACATCGTTGAAATATCGAAAAGGTCAGTGAAAACCGTTTTCAAAGAACATTTGGTCATAGAAAAGTGAAGGCACAATTGGTTCCAAAATCACTATTTTTTCGAAAACAGCATCTCGGTAACGTCTGTTAAACAATGTCTTGCGGCTACCAAGACGTGATAAAACATATTATTACTTTCGATGAGTCATTGATCTATGCCTATAAACCGAAAACAGACGATCAATCGACTGAATATCGTGGACAAGGTGAATCGAACCGGGAACAACAACGTCAAAGCAGTCAAGTCAGCAATCAAGGTTATGGTTATCGATTAAACAGGCGACAAGCCAAACTTTCAACTAAGCTATTCATTAAAAGAGGCCGGAAAATTTTGAGCCGACAACTCTTAGATTTTGCACCTAAAAAATGCACCATCCCATAGTGCATTGATTCTTTTTGAGGTTTTCGCAAAATTGTCGGCCAATATCGTACTGCCCCCAACCCAAACTTCGTGTATTTTGACAAAAACCAAAATCGCTTGGACCGCCGGGACACGGTTTGAGGCAATTAAAAACATTAAACGGGAAAATCGTTAGAAGGCAAATTTTTTGGCAAAGACCCTTTTTTACCCATCCTGGCGTTTAATTTTACATTATGTCGGGGGGCCCTTGGTTCTCAAGGGGAACATGGTCCTTTTCTTCCTTGGGGGGTGGGCGCCAAAACGGCGAAAATTTTGAAAGAATTTCAAATTTTAATGCCCCAAAAAGTTTTACCCTTTTAACCCTTTAAACCCAAAATTATCTAAGGGCCCCTTTGGCCAACCCAGCCCTTTTTGGGCCCCGTGGACCCCCTTCCCACCAATTAAAAGACCGGAAAAATTTCCCGGTGATTAAAACCTTTTCCTTAATTTTTTTTGCCATGGTCGTCACCCAAAAAGGGGCCCCTCATCCGAGGGTTTTGTCCCTTTTTATTACGGGGTTTTTTTTACTGGCGTGTCCCAAACCCAGCCCACAACACGTGAAGGGAAAAAATTTGCCCTTTTCCACTTTAAAGGGTATTTTTTGGCTACTCAGAGGAAACTTGGTCTTAAAACCGGAGATCATGTGCTGCTTGAGTCAAATCTAAAATAATCTTGGGGGCCACTTCTAAGTGAATCCTTTGGTTGGGGGGAAACTTCTACACATGACCGCCTTTTTTCTTCTTTTTTTTAACGCACTGCTTCGAAGTTAGAAAGATCCACATGCAGCGAATTTTACCCCAGATCGTCCTTTTTTTCAAGTATATGGTAGACTACAAAGCTAGCTTGTTTCAACTCCCATTTTATGGTTAGATGCCATTTTTGCATCATTTGAAACTCAACAAGCAATTTTTTGAATTTCAAAAAAAAAGCTGTATATACCTATGTATATAAATGCCTATCTACAGACAACTTGGAATTTAAATGTCTACTAAAATACACTTATCATCATTCGCCAGGTCAACCAAGGTTTCACACATGTATGTATATTCATCTTGTCAATTCAGATGATAATCTCCAAGAATTATCTTCTCAATTATCGAATATAACAAAAAATATTTTCTTTGAAATATTTTCTTTGAAATATTTTTTTTAGAAATCAGTGTAGTTATGATTAAACAGCAATTTTTAAAAACCAAATTCTTCAACTTTTCGATTGTATGCGATTATAAAAGTAGATAATTGCGCTGAAAGAAAAATTCCATGATATACCGTTACACACGTCTAAATGAATTTACAGCCAAAGTAACTGTTAACAATAATTATTTTTTCCGCATTATTTATGCTTCCATCGTTATGGCTTCGGCAAACTGAAAATATGTACCGAACGCATTTTAAATTGCTGTAATTGAGCGGAGCAATTAAAAGAAAAATTAAAAAATATGCTGCTCACTGCCACAATGTGTGCTCGGCAATATTGTTACAGCTTTAATAGCCGAAGTTTTTTCGACAAAAATGCCTGCTTTTATCCTTTGCGCTTTCTACACTTTATTTTATATTTTTATTTATTTACTTATTTGCTGTTGTTGTTGTTCTTGCTACTGTTGCTGTTGCTGCGGGCACACATAAATTCTGTTGCTGTTAACAATTGCAATTCACCAACAATTCTGCAGCAAGTGTGCGCCTGAATGTGCCGTTACAGCCGACGAAGCGCGAATATACACATAACGGTATGGCGGACATATGCGTGTATGTCTGTGCATGCGATTGTGTGCGTTCTGTGGCTGTTTCGCCATAAATTCGCCAGCAAAAGTGCCGAAGTGAGGCGCGTCGACGACGACAAGCGACCGCCAAACAAACTGAGCAACAACGAAGGGCAACTGTGTAACAACAACAGCCATTTTTGGCCACCGCCATCACAATTATTTATGTCAATATTAATTTTGTAAAAATTCGCTACCAAAAAATAAAAACTATAGTTGCTTTTATGCGCGTTGTTTGCCATTTTTGTTTGCTCTCTTATGTACGAATGGTTAGGTACATACATAACTGTATATGCATTTATATTTATATAAATGTGTTTCCGTTGCCATTTTGCTTTATTTTATTTTAACATTATTATTTGCGCTTTTGCCATAGTCTTTTTATATATAAAAAATACACATGTATATACTATATATGTACATAGGTATATGTGTGTATATGCCTTTGTATATATGTATTTATGTATAAAGTATATGCATGCTGTTATCTGCAAATATTTATTAATAAATCTGGTTGAACGCGTAGAAATCTACTTGCCACAGACATTATCGAAAAATGTGCTCTTACATACCCCCCTATGTGTTTCATAGATAAAATATGTAAATTAATTTTATACTCCATTTAAGTTTGTCAAACAATTTAAAATGGAATCAATGCATTCCAGTGTAAAAACATCGCTATCACCCGCTTCTCATTTTGCTCTTCGTGGCCAGTCAAGTGCGGAATGTATAATTGGCTATCCCAAGCCACTAACCGAATTTGTTTGTTAATGGTAAGCTGGGAAAGCGGAAGGCATTTATAAAAATATGTTTTTATATTTAAATTTTTATTTTGAAAACTAAAAATTAACTTAGCCTAATCCTTAAACTGGTGTAGTGATAACAAGGGGCAGTGCTTTTTCCCATTACCAGGGTTTGATTATGAACAAAGAGTTGTATCATGTATCACTCAAACCCCAATAAGACATTATATTTTATGTTTTTGGTATTAGGTGATTCAATATAAAAAAAAAATTTTGGGGCCTCTCCGAAAAACGGTTTCGCCAACGTGGAATATTTCCCCTTTTCTTAAAAATATCTCAAATACAAAAAAGAAAAGATTATAAAAATGGATAAATGCAGGCAATGATGTCGGAACTAATCAGGTCGTGAGCTTCGAACAAAGAACCAACATTAAATTTTGTTTTAAAATTGGTAAAACTTTTACCGAAACGTTTCAATTGATGAAAACGGGGTTTTAGCGATGATTGCCTATCCCGTAGCAGAGTGCACAAATGGTTTCAACGGTTTTTAGAGTGGTCGTGAGAACAATTTAAATGACGTTCAACATGTGGGCCAATCAAAATCCATGATCAGCGGAAATTCCAACGAAACTGTGCGTAAATTCATCAAAAATCAGTCGAAGTCATCACTGAAATTTATGGAAATGGAAGTGAACATCTCAAAAACATCGATTTATCGCAATACCGAACATTTGGGCTTACGAAAGGTGGGTGCACGGTTTGTTCCGCAAAAATTGACTGACGACCAAAAATTGCTCGAAAACCAACATTCGAAGGACATCATTGTAACCAAAAATCACCTTTTAACCATTAACCACTCCCTGTATTCACCTGATATGGCACCGTGCGACTTCTTCCTTTGCGGAAAAATGTATTTACCCATGAAAGGCAAGCATTATGCAGACGTAGAGGCCATTCAAAAGGCTTGCGCCGGCATACTGGTGGCCACACCGACCAACGAGCTAAAACACTTGTTCGACATGCTCTTGGACCATGCAAAAAGCTGTATTGAAACAGAAGAAGACTATTTTGAATAAAATAAATTGATTTTGCCGAAAAAAACATTTGTTCTGGTTTTTTTTTTTTAAGTCCTGTTTACCTTGGAACACACCTTGTAGGTTCTGTAGTAAACTTCGTAATCCCAACAATATTTCATATCGTATCTTGAAAAAATTTACTACTTAGAGAGTCGAACGTGCTTTAGAATGAATAAGTAATGTAGATCGTTCGGGAAAAAATACAAGAAGCTTGTTGCTTGAATGTCTTTACTTGTCTTTAGGACACTATAACTGCAATGGATTCAATCATCTAACGGGCAAGAAACTTGCTGGATCATAAACCAGTAAAGAAAATATATGAAAGTTGATTAGCACCTTTTAACAGGGTATTGCGTAGAGCCACGAATTTCGAGCTTTTTTCGACAATCAATGTTTTTAGTCTAAATTATTTACCATTTTGTTTACTCATATTTCAAGAGTAAATCTTTATAAAATTCTTCGTTATTGAAATAATGAAAAGAGATCGTCTTCCTTGCCACGATTTCTATCCTTATATTATCCAAAAACTAAACCATGAATAAATGATGAGAACAAATATAAATTATATCATGAACGTAAGAAATATATTTTCCTAAAATGAGGGCTACTCAAAAATAAATGTCGATTTTAACAATTCTTAATGATTTTTTTTACTAATTTTTAAGTTTCTCGATTCTTTTAAATACTTATTTCGAATAAGAATTTTTCAGTTTTTGTAAGTTTTATGATATAGGGAGATATTATAGAATTATTAATACCAAATTTCAAAAAAATCGACGTGTTAGAAGTTAAAACAAACGCAACGATTGCATAAAAACACAATAGCGATAAAAAGTGCTTAAAGTTTTAAGTTAAGACTAAAGAACAAGAAAATTTTTGGAAATATTTCTGAATATATAAGGTAACGTTGCTTGACTTCCTTAAGGATTCCCGTATACCACCCGTATTCTTACAGTGGTACAACCGACAGAAATCTCAAGGAAATTCAATTCGGAAGGAACAGCAACACACACTTTGATAGACAATAAATTGATTTACTTTTCTTTGAAAACAACTTAACCTAACTTTTGTTCTAAGAATGCAAACGAACTGAGAATTAATATCTGCTGATTACGAATTGTGTATTATTTTATATATATTTATTCCTGATATAATAAGGTATCATTTCTAGTTCAGAGATTACTTTCAATTTTCAAATTGACTACGAGTATATCGGCTTTTACTTTCTTCATTCACTTCTTGCTTATTAAGAACTAAATTAGTAGTATATTTACCACCAACAAAAATACTCCTCGCTCTCCTCGCAATTCAAAATTTAGCTGACCTTAATTAGCATTAAAAATATTTTTTTTTACTATTTAGTTGATGAGATTAATTAAAGTCGTCGTTTGGTCAATGAAAAGAAATCACTCCCAAATTAGGTTATGGTGTTATGCTTTAAGTCATTTTCCTACCAAAATCTGCGCCCCTACCAAAAAAAAAAAAAATAATAATTTTCACCTATTTCTTTCAATTTCATTTCGTGTTGTAAGCCAATTTGACCGCTTTCCGCTCTCCCACCATTTCACGCTTTTCATTAATTCGCACTTACACCAATTAAACGATGATTTCTGCTCTTCTTTAGCTTTCACAATTTTAATACTTTTTGCTTCGAGACAAAAAAGCACTGAATACAAGCGCAAATAATTTTGAATGCAATTCATCCGCTGTCAATCCAATTCAACGGTAATGCATTCACACTTACGCACACACACACACACATCTTCAACTGCGGCTATGTGCGCCTGTGTTGGTTGCGATGTGCCGCGTAAGGATTCTCACTGCTTTTAGTGCTTCTGCCGAGAGTCTGGCGTAAATCCCGCTTCGCTGTTCGTACCTCGGCCGCCTGATGGAAAGTTGGCAATGAAGAGATAGACAACGGCGGACAGACAAATGAATCGTGCGAGCTGCCAAAATGCAATTCGAATGCAATTGAAAGCAGAATAATTTGTACGACGACTTTTCGTGGATATAACTCGGTTTTTATTACACATTTACAGCACACATACAGTCATAAATATATAAAAATATATAATATATTTAAAATAAAAATATATGCAAATGTATATATCTGTGTAAGCCGCTTAATTGTGTGCGTGCGAAATGAGGCTCTCAACGCCGCTTTCATAATTTGCAAATTCGATAATAAATGAATAAATTTTGTATGCCTCATACATACAAACATATATATTAAATGGCCGGTTTGACTGGCTGAAGAGGCTGTGGGTGTTACACTACATTCAGCTTGTTTTTACCACTATAATGTGAAAGAAGCGCGTGGCGAGGCCTTATGAATCCAACGCACAAAAGCTCGTGAAATATAATTTGTAAGAGAGATTAACAGCGAGAGAAAAAAAACAACACATGTAAAAAGCTGCGAAGATTTTTCATTTAATACTCTTATTAAAATTATACGCAAATTAATTCAGCATTGTATTCAGCTGCAGCTTCACGAAAAAAACACAATATTCAGCAGAAACGCGTAATACACAAAAACGAAAAAAGCGTTAACTTCAGTTTCAGCGAAGCCATGATACCCTTCACAAATACAAAAGATGTCTAGCAAGAACTTGATTTTGATTGCTCAGTTTGTATGGCAGCTATATGCTATAGTAGCCAGATCGGACCAGTTCATTGGAGATTGCACTACCTTCTAAAAAATAGACAATTTCTAGACCGAATTACTTGAAGATGTATCGTCTAATTAAAAAGTTTTCCATACAAATACTTGCATCCGATCGTTCAGTTTGTATGGCAGCTATATACTAAAGCTGCTTGGGAAGAAATTGACTCAGCTATTTACACATATATTGTATAAGTGTCTCAAGTTTTTTTTTTCTTAATATACGCCGTTCAGGGTATAAAAAAATACTTGGAACTACAAGCATAAAAGCAATAAGATTATACCCCAAATCATAGAAACAATTTTAAAAGAATTTGAACTGAATTATCTCAAGGAAACTATTAGGTTTTTAAACAAATAAGTTTACAAGTACCAGAAATGACTATACATCACTTTCTATATGACATATCTAGAAAGGTTCCAAGGTTCATTCACTGGTTTTTAGGACCTGAGTAATAGTGAATGGATCCAATGAAGTTCTTTGACCATAGTTATAAATATTTATAAATTGAGATCTCTAAACAAAACTTCTTTCAGAAGACCTTCAATTTTAAAATCCAAGATACGTCCTTGTGAAGGACCTGAAAAATGGATAATAGGCGTAGCACTGCTTACCTTTCGGTGAAATTCTATACCCCAAGAACTACTTGACCAATATCAACAAATTTTTGGACAGAGGGTGATTTTTTAGACTTAAGATTTTCAAGAAGAAATAAAGCGCATATAATTTAATGTTACCAAGAATAGAGAATTTAGAAGGCTTGCCATTTGTCTTCAAAATTAAGCGGCAGCAGGCGCGAATGAACTCCTGCCGATATGCTCGATTCACAGTCACTTTTTGTGGCAATTGGAGCCGTATTTCAGCAACAACGTGTCGAATATTCGCTTTCTAGGCTTCAGTTTACTTAAGCTTATTCACGTAGACAAGCGACTACATATAAACCGCAAAAAATAGTCGCACGATCTTGGAGGGCATGCCACAGGCTAATGAAAATTTTCTTCAATAATTGATTTTTTCGTAGGCGTTTTGGTCTGTAGCGCCGTCTTATTGAAAGCAAAGGTCGTCCACAGCAGAATTCACCAATTCAGGCACAAAAAGTCATTAATTATGGCTATATAGCGTTTCCCATGAACTATAATGTTGTGGCCGGCTTAATTTTTTAAGAAACATAGACCAATAATACCCTCTACCCATAGAGCATACCAAACAGCGACTTTTTTACTGTGGATATTATCACTCTAAATATGACAATTTTGCTAACTAACGAGCGAGCTCCATCACTGAGCAAAATTTTCTTGTGAAAATCGGTAGCGTTAATCACCTCGTTTTGGGTTCATTTACCGAACATTGGAAAAATTGGATTTTGAAAGCCCACAAAATCTTCGATAAAGCAGATGGGCACAGCTCCAATTGTTGCGTGGACTTATTCTGGTCTTTTTCTTAGTTGCCTTTCATGGCTCCAGGTTTATCTCAGTGATCAACTCAAACTGGGTTGGAGGCATGCCCTTATAGGTAGTGTTTTCAGTGCGGACCAACGCAAAGTGGGAGTCGTTCAATCTGCACCCATCACATCAGCTTAATGACGATGGGAAGGGAACACACTTTGAGGGTTGCAAGGGTTTAATGGCACGAAGGCAGCGATGATATGAACTCACCAGCAACAAAATACCACCACTACCAGCGCAAATTTCAACCAAATCCAAAAACGAATACGAATCAACTTAAGAATAGTCCATGTCGGTCATAGTTCGATGGTCCGTAGCGAGTCGGTGAAGGCCACAGGTCGTTTGGCGTTACCCACCGCGCGAGGAAGCCGATACAACAGTGGGAAAATGAACGAAATCGGAATCGGACCACCACAAATGAAAACAAATGGTTGATAAAAATTGATTCTACAATTTAAAATTACTATAAATCGAAAATTCAGCGCTTAATATAGTCATCGTCACTAACGATCTCAATGATGAGTCAGGTGACACGTGGGAAATTCGAGCGAGTGCTTCTGTGGCATATATATTATTTCATACTACAAATTTATATTGTACAAACAAACAAATAAGTAAAACACTGACTAAAGTAGCCGTTGAGCTTAACAAAAACCAAAATGGCACTTAAATTGCCACACAAAATGGCCACAAGTGAGCGAAGTGGCTTAAAGTAATACCACAACAAAAAAAAAATGAAAATATAAAAACGGAAAATAAATAAGTTTGCAACGGCCAACACAAGCATAACAGTATTTACTGTCCATCCATCCACATTGTTGTTGCTAATATTACGGACTAGTGCCACACATTCACACCTTCAAAGTAGCGGCAGTTCATTTCGGTCGAGTTGAGCTTAAATGGCTGCATGTTTGTATGCGTGAATGTATGCGTGTGTGTTGGTTAGTTAAAAAGTCCTTAATTGCATGCAAACTCACGCACATTCAATTTTCAATTCACCTGCAGGTGGACCAAAGTGACAACAATAATAAATACTGGCAAGATAAATATGAACTGCTGTTTTACAAGGTGATGTATTTTGAGACCCTGGTTATAATATACGTAATAAAAATAAATACTTGTACATAAACCGTATATAAGTAAGCCCACTTTTACTCTATTTGAGTCCAGTATTTAACTAATCGAGAAACTTTCACAATATAATTTAGTAAGCCCTGACACTACTGGGCCTAAAGTACTTCATTTAGAGATGAAAAAGTGCCAAAAGCTTAATTATTTCTTCCTCCTTGCAAAACCTGATCTTTCTATATACTCTTCAAAGATTCTAGAATTTCTGAAACATAGGTGAGAGTCGATTCACCAAGAAGTTACTTCATCTATTTGATTCTTAGCTGAACTACAATAAACTGAGTAAAAACATGCCACCTGAAAATTAAAAAATTCTTAAGCCCTTCTTGTATACAATGATATGGTCTAAACTTTTATAAATCGCAGGAGAGACTATAGGTAAGGCATTCATATGAGTCCATTCTCAAATTTTGCAACCTTTTCGTAATAAGTATATATTAATAATTTATTAAATTTCAAAGTCCGGCACTCGAAGCACCAATTAAAAAAGCCATAATATAGCCATTGGAAAATTATTTTGTTTTAAAGTACAAAATGTTTGAAAATAATCATAAATTCAGGACCAATTCACTTTTGCTCGATATGACTACGTTTTGCCTTAACTATGGCCTTGAGACGGCCAAAAACCGAATCGCAAGCTGCCCGAATGTGACTTGCCGGTATTTAGGCCCACTCACGGACAATGGCTTTTTTCAGCATGTCGAGACGGGGGTATTTTTTATACTTCGGACCTTGCCCTCCAAAACGGCCCGAAGAGAATAATCCATCGGAACGCATCTGGCGAATTCGAGAGCCACTGTGTGGTCGTAATGAAGTTCGGAACGTTGTTTTTCAGCCATTCTTGGTTCACTCGCGCTTTGTGAGATGGTGCTGAGTCTTGTTGAAATGTTCATGGTTTGCGACCGAAATTTTGGTTTGCCCACGGTTTCAAAGCAGCCTCCAGAACTCTTTCCCGATAATATCTCGCATTTACTTTGACACCATGCTCGATGAAAACAATTGGAGAGCGCCCATCTGCGGTGACAGCGGCCCAAACCATTATTCGTGGCGGGTGCTGCCTCCTGGCGGACAACCGAAGACTTAGATTCTCGTATGAATGGTCGGTCAAGTAAACCCTATCGTTTTGAGAGTTTACGAATTGCTCAATTGGAAAAATTGTTTCGTCAGAAAACACAAAGTTTGGAATTTGACCGCTTTCGGCCAAGCGAAGCAACTGCTCTCTGAAGTCTTACTTGTTGCTGCTTCGGTGTGAGATCATGGGCCTTTTGGAGCTTGTAAGACCTGACCTTGAGCTCATTTTTCAACATGCGTGGGATGCTGCAGTCGGATACTGTGTTTTTCCAGCTAAATATAAAGCAATCACACTATTACGTTTGAACTCCAGCGCTGATCACTTTTTTTGCGTTCAATTTTGGCAAAACGCTTTTGTACTCTTGTAAACAATACTCCGAACTATCATTCAGCAAATTTATGAACAACTGATTCCAGTGCGACAGCTGCGCGAACGGTCTGAAGTTGGTTACACTTCGAGTGCCGGACCCTGTATATACTTGTAAAAAAAGGCAGAATCTGACCTCAGCCACGCCTACTAAGTATTAACCCGACAAATATTTCTAAGAAAGTCATGCCAAAATTTAAAAATTTCAGGTCCATTTGTTGTTGGTTGAAAATTTGGCGAAAAACTCAGGAAGAATCAATGCAATATACGATGGTGTGCAACCCAAGAGTTGTCGGTCCATTAATACGAATACCTTCGTACAAACGACGGATAACACTCAAATAGTATTCCCTGCTGCCAGTTTGGCTGGTCGGAAGGAATACTGAGTGCACCAGACCTCGGTAATCAACGAAAACTGTCAACATAACAATGACTTTTGACTTGGTTTGTCACGTTTTTTTTCGGCTACGGCTCACTTTTGCTACGATATTTGGCGGATTGTTCGTCTGTTTCTGAGTCGCAAGCATAGAACTAAGACTCATCGCCAATAATGGTACGTTTCATGACTTCCTGATAGTCGAAAAGCATTGTTTCACAGACGTTAACACGACGCTGTTTTCCGAAAAATTTAGTTTAGTAGTTTGGAACTAGTCGTGCTTTTACTTTCCTTAAGCCCAAATGTTCTTTCAAAATGGTTTCTTCACTGACTCTTTCTATATTCCAACGATGCCGGCAAGATCCATGACCGTTAGCCCACGATTCTCAAGCACCAATTCTTTTACGTGATTCGACGTGATTCGTCGTCATAGCGTTCTGGACCCTCTTTGAATAATTTGAACCAATCAAAAGTACTTCCTGCGACAAACAATTTTCACCAAAGGCATTTTCTAATATTCTGAACATTTCGGCAACAGAAATTTGATTCCCCGCACAAAATTTCCTACGTATGAGCAGTGGTTCTCAAAAATGCACAACTAAAATCATACTATAGAAATATTGTTTATATTAAACAGTTATTTGGTATGTATTATATACATATTTATAAAGAAAAAACTTCAAAGTATTTACATATATCAAATAATGCTATTAATATCTGTCTATTTTGCTCATATTACCACTTACAGCCAAATTAATTATAATTATAACGATTACTCATTAGTATTTTATGTTGAATTTTGTCAATAATAAGATTACCGCAATTAAACAAAATGATTCTAGTATTTCCACTAAAAATGTTAATAATTAAATACATATGCATTTATGTACTTACATATAAAATAGTAAATATATATACAAAAAGTCACCAAAGCGATTTGCATAGTAAAAACAAGCATGGAATTATATAACGGAAATTCCCCAAAAATATTACTAAGCTGCCTTGAGGACCTCAGTATACCATACATATATACATAATTGCCACGTAGCTGTAATTTTGTTTGTGTATGTTTGTCTACAACAACATTTGCTCATTATCGATGGACAAATTATAATGTCAATTTATCAAAAGGGAAATAAATGTGCGCCCAAAGCCACAAGCTGTTGCCATATACTTGTACATAATTATGTAGATATGTACATACTTATATGCACATTTTAATATATACATACATGCTTACAAATATTTGTGAATGTGTGCAAATAATATTCATGAAATATGGTTTTATAAATGATATATTTCCAGTCATAATTATATATTTATGTCCAAAGTTATGCGACAAATTGCCAATGTTGAAAAATTAATGAGGGGAATATTTATATTTTTTGTATATGTTGACCAGCCTGTGTTCTTGCGTTCTAACTATGGTGCGAGAAAATCAGAAAATTTTCTTAATTATTCACACGTGAGCAATTTGTATTTTGACACTTCTAGACATTTATCGTTTCTTCGTTTTGTCAGTTGATGAAGCCCATTTGAAACACCCACAAAAAAGTCAGAATTCCAATAATGAAAATTATATATATTATTTTACAATTCGGAATGATTTTACAGGATAATTTTGTAGAACAATCTGTGTTTACGATTTTCAGAGCAAACACTCAAATCCGAGCTCTATCTAAACTTATGACAATCAACCCTATTGAAGACAGAATCCTTATAATACTTTCACTATATTAATTTGGTTCGTCACGCGCTATTCTTTTTGACTTAGCAAGTAGTCGAAATTGTAAAACAGGCCTTCGAGACGGCGATATCCTCCTCGCTCAACTCAAATTTCTGCCCGATGGCATCTATTTTGTGACTTTTACTCGCTTGTAAATAAAAAGAAGTCGCAAAAGGTAAATCTATAGAATATGTATGTTGGATGGATGTTAGCCTATAGCAACCGGTTTTGCTGCAATTTGGCGTCGAATCAGCTCGATTAGCCGATTAGCATAATACAGCCATGTAAGCGATTTACCCCTCTTCAGCTAGTCGATACAAACCTCGCCAATCCCAGAACTCATCATAATTTCCCATCGATAGAACAGATTTCGGTTTCTTCAGAGCAAATTCGATAAGAGAAACCGTCTGTTTTGCATGTTTCTTAATCTCTGGTAAAACATATGATTCGTGGAGAGTCACAAAACAAAACATAAACTCTTTCAGTCTCAAGTTCCAGTTGTTTTTCGAAGTTATCAAATGCAGCATCCATCGCAACAACAGCTTATGGGGGTATTCTGGTCTAGAAGCATGAATTTCTGATAATTTTTAAAGTGTCGTAAAAAAAGGCAATTAATATTTTTATTATCCATTTTTTATTAGTTATTTGTTAATTTTAGAAGAGTAAAAAATTTCAAAAATTATGAGCTGACGAAGTGGGGGTCTCTAAAAAATTCCGCGTGACCACACCCGCGGAGTTATCTGAAACCAAAAAACAAAGGTTATTAATCTAGAATAATGTCGCAATGGCCGGAATTACGGAAAAGTGGGAAAAATGTTTTTCACAAAATGGCGACTGCCTGAAAAAAAAGTTTTTTTGGATAACTTTTTCTGACTATTTCGAATTTTTTTTAAATAATAAAAATAAAAATTTTGGGGATGGGGCTTGTTCCAACCATAGGCAAGCCTATAAAGAAGACTCTATAAAAATACATCGGTCCAGTAGAACCTGAGAAATCGTGGGTATCGTTCTGAAAAAGTCAGTTTAGTTTAGTCAGATTAGTTCTGGCCGAACCTGTTTGAATGCCGTCTCAGAAAAATGCCTATATCTCCGAAAATAATTTGAATTTTGAAAAATCTTCTTGTACACATATTCTTGAAAAGTTAAACTTTGAAAATAAAAAAAAAAAATCATTTTTTTTTTAATTTGTAGACCAGAATACCCCCTTATGTTAAGTTAGGTTAGGTTACGTGGCTGATCTCTCAACATAGCACGGGATAACTCATAAAAAATTTTGTACAGTGCATTGTGAAGCTGGATGAAAACGTCTTTCAGTTGGATATCAGCTGGCGGCAAAACACCCTGAACCTACCACCAATCTGCTTAAGTGCTTTGTTTCTTTTTCCGCTATCTTACTTGCATGTCGTAAAGTACTTAAAGTATTAAAACTGAGGTGTTTTTGCCTCAATCTAGCAAAGATGGAACATTCCAAGAACAGCTGTTGAGATGTCGGGGTAAATCATTCAAGAGCTTTTTCTAATATCATTGCCCTTTTTTCTTGTAAAATTAAGAATTGATTAATTATAAGTATTTTTTATTTTTCTTAAATTCGCCGACAAATCTTCACTCAAAGACATCTTAAAGCTTTACGAAGAAAGACTTTTTTCGAAAACAAAAATAAAATTTTCCAATTCTACAATTCTTCAATAGCAAGCAAGCACTCCGAGTATCTACATTTATGGTCCTGCTCAGCGCCCATACTTTTTCCCACCAAAAGCAATTTCCTTTCCACTCCTCGCACTCCCCAAAACACAATATGTGTTCCCCGGAGTTTACTCGTTTGCTCCGTTTTTTCACAAAATTAATTATGAAAATCAAATTGTAGTCGTAAAACTGAAATTAATTCAAATAAATGGAATGTAATGTCTGTTCGAATCATTTGCATAAAAATGAGTTCATTTTGCACAACAACAATAACAGCTATTTATTTACAAGTTCAGCGCAACCAATTGCACGAATTTCACATGCATTCCAAGCGAGCTGTGTGTGTATGACAAGTTGTACAATAAATTTATAAAACCAAACCAAATGCATTCCACATGCCAGTAATTCAATTTGCCTTGTTCAGTGCAACACAACAACAATGCTGCTGTGCACTACAATAAAATAATCCGCCGGCTCACTTTCTGCCATTTATTGTGCAACAAAATAACATGAAGATACAAAAAGAATCCATAAGTAGACACGAGCTGGCAAATTGTGAAAATTTTTATTACGCGGCGTTACTCACTAGTGATGGGAGCTCATTGAGGAGGTTATTTATGTGTAGAAGGTTTTTTTTAGAGGTATGACATTGCACAGAGATTTAACTGTCAAACTAACTATCAAAGGAAACAAATTCGTTCGATACTACTATTCGATATGTGTGAGCAAAGAACCACCGTATTTTTTCGTTACCAAAATTCGAAAATTTCTGGTTCAGACTGATCTCTAGAGTGTACCAGTGGATCCATTATATCGAAGGCTGCGAAACTATACAAAAACTGCTTCTAATTGCTCTTAAGCAGCGTCAGACACTACTATGAAGTGCTCTCACGGTCACGCTTGTAATCTAGAATGAACAGGAGCGATAGCCATGTTGTTGTAGAGACATAAGACATTTTTGAAGTAATTTAAATTGCGGCACAAAGCCTACCTTGACTGCAAAAAATAGTTGTCCGAATCAATGCTGGGACCTCGGAGTGCTCGCAAGTTTAAAACACTTTAGACGTGTCTTCTGTCTATCACAACATGATTGATCTGGTTGGTGGCTTTTCGATTCGAAGACACCCAAGTAACTAGATAAATCTTCCTATCCTGGAGTCCAGTACTACAGAAAACCATATTTTGAGCCCCGGCGTAGTCGATCAGCCTCAACCCATTCGAGGATATCTCATTACGGAGACTGAATTTACCGACCGTTCTTCCAAAGATACCAGCGATATGCTGAAAAACTTAGCTTTTATGCGGATTGTGGCTAGACGTTCAACCACCGGGGTGAATACCAAAACACGGAGTCTCCTTCCTACCATAAATCCCACACCGAATTTTTATATATATGTAGATCTACTGGTCCTTTTCAATGCCAAATGTAGATTCAGTTTCATTCGACCTGTGATGATCGTTATACAGGATGTCAACATTTCTTGCGAAGTTTACGAGAGACTTTTCCTCTAGTTTTGATACTTCATCTAGTCCTTTGAACTGCGAGGCGCTTCGGTGCCTTGCACATAATCTCTTCGACCCTACATGTCCTTAAGACATTCCATTTCACCGGATCTATTAGTCAAGCCATTGTGAAATTTATTTGTCTGTCGTTTTTAGCCACTTGCTGCGTGTTTTTGTGCCTGCTCGGTATCCAGATAGAATGGTACTTTTGGCAATATCATCAGTTTTTTCCTAAAATAACCTTGTGATCTGGAAAGCACTATATATGTATATGCATCCACTATCCAGCAGCCATCAAATCTACTGTCTCCCTACTTCTAAGGACATTCTCTATATTCTTTGATGTTATTGCCTTAATTGGCACTTGGCTGTCGATGTATATATTGATGTTTCTTATTTTCGTGTCTGCATTGTTAGCTTTCTCAGCAGCTTTCCTAACCACAAAGATTTCCTCCTTAAAGATAATGCAATTTTGTGGAAACTTGAAGGGTAGAATTGTGATCTAGATCCGCGAAATCGATTCCATTTCCAACTTCTTTAGCCATTTTAATCCATCTGTGTAGGTTTCGCAAGTTACGCTCGCTGGTCATATGCTCCTGAGCCATCCGCCCTATTCCAATGTGATTTTAAGTCTTCTCTCCGAGAGAAAGCTCAAGGAGTATGTGATATATTATATGTTCGAAGTATCTTATGGTAATCTCTTCTAACGCCCCCAATCTTGCATCTGATATCCCTGCAGAGCTTTCCGCTGCAATATCGATTGGTGGTAGGTTGTGTAGAGTCAGTTTAGAACATCATATATTATAAATAAATAAACTGTTCTAAGCTTGGAAGCTTGTTATAATGGAAATTTTTATTAAACACTATGAACAAAGATATCAGTTCTCCACCCCAAAGAGTATTAATGAACTAACCTCTCATTACCTTGAACAAATGAATATTAATAACAAAACTCTTTCCCTTTCACAGATAGAGATCGAATGTACTCACTTGAATTCATTATAAACACTGAAATTCAATTGTATATAAATACTTTCTGCTCCTAATGACTCTTGCATATGGATACATATTTTAGCACTTCCTATATAAAAGCATTTATTGACTTCCAGTGATTCGAAGCTTTAACTAAATCTTATGATTTTCATAGAATTAATTAATTGAAATATTTTGGTAGACATTATTCCATGAATGAAAGCTTTAGGCTGTTTATTTCAATCATCTTAATGCAACGAGTATATTAAAGGCAATAACTTCCTAAATATACAACCGATTTTCTACGAACTCATTGTCAAGTTTATAAATAGACAAATAATATAATTCTCGGCTTGCAGGCACTAAATGCTACATTTATAAATCTAATTTATAGTCGTTTGATGCATTTGTTATTGTGTGGGAATAATATGTGTAACGTTTTCCGTCGAAATCAGCAAATTCAGGGTCTTTATATGTTTTCCACAAATTGTCTATTGATGGCATGATTTTGTACAATAATACATTGGCTTTATTATGAAAATATTTTTAGTAGGGCAAGTCTCACAATGAATACCAAATTATCGAAATTAAGTGATAGTTGAATTAAGGCCAAGAGATGGATACCATAAATAAATACAGACTAGTTCAAATCGGTGATGTGAATCTTGCGAAATGAAACAAGTGAGCACAATTAATAAAAAAAAAGGATATTCTTGTTTAACTACTCATTTCTTATTTTTAATTATCTTTGACCTGTATCTACATAAATTATCTGCAGTCTAAAGTCTCCAAAATTCGCTATGAAATGAGCTCTTTTTGTGCAACTGAATAACTAATTTTTTAGTGAGAAAGTAAATACAAAAATTATTAACCATTGAGTTTTACACATTTTGGCCACCTTTCTAGTAATTTGTGGATAACATGCCAATAGAAATGTTCTTTTGAATCATACCAATCAGATTTTCAACTTCTACATAGGAACCGAAATGCTGCTCAGCCAATTCATGTCCCAACGACATCAGACAACAAAACAAATGGTAATAGGAAGGGTTCCAAGTCCTGTGAATACGACAGTAGCTCTCAGCCAAGTACTTTGATTGTATCTTGAATCGATTTTGCTTTGTGTGCTGATGCATTGTCGTGTAACAAAATTACTTCGGCTTGTCTTCGGGCCACTCTTGCTATTTTTCGATCCATGCATGTTTCAAATTGTTCATTTGTTGGGTGTACCGATTAGTATTAACAGTTTCAAAAGGTTCGAGCAGCTCATGATATACCACACCAAACACAGAGCACTGCCTACTTACCGAATCGATTTGTTTTTGCAAACGATATTAATGGTTTTCTCAAACTAATCAATGATTTTCTCCTTTTAGGATTGTTAAAATTTATCAATTTTTCATCGCCAGTGAAAATTCGATGCAAAACTAATTTTCTTTTGTGCCTTTGAAGTCAAATTTCACAGGTGTTTTTTCGGTTTTACATTTTTCTTCCATTCAATTCATATGGCATTTGCACACTTTTTGAAAGATGGATAGATTTCAAACGGTCTGAAATGGTTTGTTGTGCAACATTTAACATGGCTGTCATTTCTTTTGACTCAAAATATCATCTTCAGTCAATATGGCTTGCCTTTCGGCGTCTTCAAACTTTTTTGTTGGTCTTCCACGTTCTTAAGTTCTCACATCAAAATCATTATCACTGAGCCATTGAAACCATGTTTTGCATGTCGTTTCTGATAAAGCTTGATCACCATATAACTCGACAAACATTTTTTGCTTACTTTTGGCGAATTGACATAAATTATTTGCTGGTCTTTATGAGAAGTTACACAGCAGTATATGTCAAGTTGAGGTCTTTGCTATTGCGAAAGCTGCTGAGCTGGCCTCTAATGCACCTGAAGGCAATTCCAGAGTCAACATCTACGTAGACAGCCTCGTATGTCATGTCGGCCACAAGTGTATTGGGGAGCAGGGCAGAAATGGAAATTATATGTAAAACGGTAGATCGGAAGTACACAAAATCCCTATTGGAACTCTTTAGAGGAAACTGAAGGTACATGATCCGAATACCAAATAGTCACTATCTAAAAGATTGAGAGGACTGCAGGAAATGTCTAGAGCAAGGCATCAGAAAATCAATGGAGCATATCTTGTACACTTGTCCACGCTATAAGCACCTGGGGTCCCCACGGTACCATACTCAGGAGGAGATATCAATAGTGAGTCCTCAGAGACTGTTAAACTTTCGTCAAGCGCAAGCATCCTAAAGAATGACTACTCCTCATCGACCTAGTAACTGAACTAAGACAGAATCTCAAAGAACCAAAACTGGTCTATGTATGGCTAATTATCCTACCAGATTAACTTTACCAAACCTAACCTATAAGTGGTTAAACTGTGAAAGTTTACGCATGTAATAAAAAAGCATTCCAAATTTAATTTAGTAAATTAAATATTTCAAAAATCTATACTCAAGATGAAAAAAAAATTAACACAAATATAAGTTGCTTTGGTATTTAGAAATATTTTCGATGACAAGCGTCTTCACTTTTGGCCCACCCTGCATCACTGCTTTTAATAGTCTTCAATCTGAGATATTGAATTTTGAGAATAG
This sequence comes from Bactrocera correcta, assembly GCA_027475135.1. NCBI lineage: Eukaryota > Metazoa > Arthropoda > Insecta > Diptera > Tephritidae > Bactrocera > Bactrocera correcta. The sequence continues at coordinate 60,080,250 of CM050325.1, read as the reverse complement.
CTCCATACACACGTTCCTTTGCATTTATCAGTCAACAAATTTAACCGAACCAACAAAAGACGAGAACAACCAATAGATCTGTCATTCATGCAAGCGATCAACTCGGCAAACAAACAAGTGCGCATACCACAGATATATATATATGTGCTTAAGTGCATATATTATATTTGTATTTGCTTTATTTGTTTGTTTGTCTGCATATATGCATAATTGCCTCACTGCCAGGCGGCTTCTTCCTGATAGTCACTCGCATGCGTCTACGGGAATTTACGCATCCGCATATCTCGTTGTACATATATGTAGCCACATTTGTGTGAATGTTTGCAATTGTATGTGCAATGCAATTTGCATTGCCTTAAATGTGTAAATCCTTGAACTCATTTTATGGCTTATTTCAAAAATTTACTTTGATTAATTGCGACCATTTTGCACTTTATGACCATAACAACATATTAAGCCCCATAAATTGTCGCAAATGAAATGCCTAAACAGCATGCAACCACACATGCAAACAAACAAAGCTACACACAAGCAATGATACACATACTTAAATGCATATGTACATACATATGCAGAATAATTGTGCATACACACATACATAGAAATGTGAATTGCTTCGGTTGTGAATTCTTAAGCTAAATAATAATAATACGAAATGTTTATGTTGGATCGTAAATATAATTATTTGTGAATTACCGTTACAAGCATAGTAAACATAAGTGTCTGTGCAAGCAATTATAAATTAAATCCAAATTAAATTTCATCTTTTCTTCTTTATGTCTCTTTGCAGGTAAGTCGCTTTGGAATCATATTGCACATACAAAGTATTTTGAGAATGTCAAGTAAGTTGCACACCGCATACATATGTATAATCGCCTAACAATAGAAACAAAGCTTCCGCGACTGATAAAATGGCTCTAAATATTGGTCGTAATCTCCATCCAGGGTGATGCATTTGGCTTAACGGTAATTTAATATTTCGATACTTCGATACCAATTCGTTAATATGAAGGATCGAGGCTTAAGACTTAGCTCTTTTTTTTCATCTTGAATTGCTCTTTGAGCTTTTTTTTTTTACTCAGAGAAAGAGCAAATAGTTGCCGATGACCGAATCAGGTTAGAACATTGCATGCGGAAGGTATTTACGTTCATAGCAGACTTTCATCGATTTATCAGTTGCATCACAACTTAAATGACACGGATTATTGTCTTGGTGAAACAACAATTTTTTGACCACGTGAGGTTTCACTGCTTTGATCTCAACGACCAATCGATTCAATAACGCAAAAAAAAATTTATTATTTTACACGTTATCGCCAGAACTTCATATGAATCCAAAAAATATTGTCTACAATATATACTAGTATACATTCATGTTTTCGTTAATTGTGCGAACGCCAATTGGTCTCATGTGTAAAATTATGTATCCAAGTCTCGTCCGTCGTCACAAATCTTCCCGAAAATCGTTATTTTTAAATTGTATCAGTGCTAATCTAGCTTAAAAGTCAAGGACGTTTCTACTTTTCTTCGAAAAGGGTACCCATCCCGCCAAAAGTTTTTTTCAATTTTAAAAAATATATTGATTTACATGACCTCGCTTCATAATGCTAACCAACTTACTTAATTTCATTTCACGATCATCCTATAAAATTTCTGATATTTTGAAAATGATTTCTGTCTTACTGCCTTTTGTAACCTTTCTGAATAGGCAGGCTAATTTTTGGTGGTGCAATTACACAATATTCAGAAAATCAGTACTTGGCCAATCAATGTCTTAAGCCAGGCTTGCCGTAACAATTTTCCACTCCTTGAAAAACTTTTTGAGATGACCTTCAGCTCCTTCAGCGAAGGAGTTTTATCTCTTCGATCGACTGAAAGCGGGTTCCACGGAGCGGCAATTTAAGTTTGGGGAACAAGAAAAAAATATCTGAAGCCAAATTCTGTGAATACGGTGATTGATCGATGGTATTCATAGCATTTTTGGCTTCAGATTCGGTCACAATCGTGGCCCGATGCGAAAAAATTAAGCTTTATCGTGACAAGTCAAGCAAGGATGCATTTCATACACAAAAAATTCACCAAAATCACTCGAACGGACTCGTGGGAAATTTTGAGCTCTCTGGCCATATCTCTAACACTTGAGTGACGATTTACAAACATATTATCCTTCACTTCATCAGTTGAAGAAGTGGAAGGTTGTCCAGAATGTCTTCAATAATAGCTGGACCGTCTTTGAAGGATTTATATCACTCGTAGGCTTGTGATTTTGATGAAACTGAATCATCGTAAGCCTTTTCCAACATTCGCAAGGTTAGAAATACAAAGTTTGAGAAAAATTCTTTCTTTGATATTTTTATCCATTGTAAAAATCGCAACACAGTACTGAGTTGTACTGATTTAACCAGCTGCTGTAAACAAACTGGCTGACAGATCAAGCTCATATTTGGCATAGTAATTAAGTTCAGCCCTGCCATTTTAGAAATATACATTTATTTGAAAAATCTTTTGCCCATGGAATTTAATTACGATTCCCGTGTGCTTTTTTGTCTTAATATAAGTCAAAGCCAAAATTATTTTTTATTTCCTGACCGATTTATTGGTCAAGCCAAAAAAATGTTGTGACAATATTAACCCGATATATTCTCCATACATGTACTTCCCCAATTCTTCATATATCTTTTCCAAATTTTTTTTAATAATTTCCCTGTAAACTTCTCCATGTTTTCAAACACCTTTTCTATAGATAAGCATCAAAATACTATCAGAAGCCAAATATTATATAGTATATCAGTCATGATCTGTAGCACCGAATTTCGGTGTACTTAGAAGCCCTTAATAAGATTATTTCGTTATTTCATTAATTTAAGATTATTAATGTAAGAACGGCACTGATATTGTGATTAGAGATTTTTTTAATATTAGTTCCTCTTGCAAACACTCTATACCCTTGTCAAACACATTTGCTATGGCAAATTGAAGAGGAGATAAGTTTTTCATTTTTCATTATTTTAATACAATATCTTGCTCATTTAGTCTCAAATATTAATTTTATTCATAAAATAGAATATTCAATACAGAGAAAATTTTATTTATGAACAAAGGCGAAAACGTTTTTGTCAGTATAAGGAATCCGAGGCATTGTACTTGAGGTTTAATTTTGAATATGTTCATACAAACAAATTTCATTGGAAAGAATAACGAATTTCTATCCAGTTAATATAGTTGTCCGCTTAATAGAGAGTACATTTAATAGAGCTTTCACTATGATTTTTATTCATGAATGGATTTTACTATCCTAACTTCAAAGTTGGTTGAAACTGGACACAGTGTGCTAAATTTTACTAAAATCGGTTCAGTAGCTTAGGAGTCCATCGCAGACAAACAACATCACACGTACTTTTTATATATAAAGATAAGTCGAAGTGAGCTTCTAATATAATTACATAAAAAATTAACGAATACGATGTAGAAATTAAGAAATAGAAATTGTCCTTCCAAGCTTTTTATATAAAATTAGTAATTTTTAGCAAACTATCAACATCACAAAGGGCTACTTTGTGATCTTTGATCCAGCCTTCATACCTAATCTAACCTAATCTTACAAAGTCGATTAACCCAACTTTCGAACAATTTCCTTTTAAATTTTGTTTACTTCGCAATCACAACGGTACTATATTAAAAATCAGCAATAAATTTATCAATATTTCGTAATACTTTTCAAGACAATATGTTCATAAAGCAAATCAGCTTGTTGTGCATTATTTTTAGTTTAAGCTTAATTTTCTTGTTTCTTTATTGAACCCCTGCAGTCAAGCCTTACGCTTATATATGCTTGCTAACACTTTGCTAGCAACGCTTGCAGGCATATTGTTACATCATTGGACACAGCGTTGTGACCAGCAGCATTGACAATGTCAGTTTATGTCCCCAAAGGGATTTGACTTTGTCTTTTGCCTTGAATTCTACTCGTGTATACAGAAAGTTTTTCTTGTTATCCCTCATTACTAACCATGTTGTCAACACATAATCTTTTTCCGTTTCTTTTTTTTCGATTTTTCTCTTTGTTTTGCATTATCTCCAATGCTTAACTTGAACTGCAGTCATAGCGTTTGACCGCTTGCCTTGGCTAATAACTGTCTTTGGTTGTCGCGTAATTTTATTTGCTATTCTTTACTCACCGTTTGACTTTGGTCAATAATGATTGGTTTAGTTTGATAAATTGAAATGCCAACAGCTTTGACGGTGCCCACATAAATACATGTATGTATGAGAGTTGTTTACACTTTATCACTTTATTGAAGCATTTGTCGCGTTTAGCAGCTGGTCACGCGCGTTTGTCGAAAGTAAATGTTGAAGATGGAAAGTTTTCTCAAAGCAATTGACCCCTGCAATAATTAGCTAATGTCTGTATATAGATATACATATATAACTCCATTGGTAATAAATAATTTAGTATCTTATCATGTATCCTAACATTCTCACTGGCATCATTTTAGAAGAAATATGGAAAAAAGATTTCATAATTTACATAATCCATATATTAGCAAAGAAAAAATAAATACTATAGACAAATATTTTCAAACAACATTGTGTAATAAAATTTCATTGTAGACTTTCAATTTTGAGTAAATAAATAAAAATTTCGAAAAAATAAAAATAAGTGGCAAATAAATTTTAAAAGGATTTCAAATACAATTTTATATATAAATAATCGATAAAAAGCATATTGAACTTCAAAAATTGTTAACAATTTAATAATGATCGACACATGGAAAGTTATAAACGAATATTATCACAAAATAATATCAATTTATGAATATTGCCGTATCATCGTTTTAACATTCACACATATGCAATTCGTTTACCGTTGTTTGTGTAATAACAAGCCCCATAAACGCCTATGAACCGCAGCCTCTAATGCAGTCGCCATAAACTCACATTATTATTGCCTATAAATAGGCGCTAAAGTCAATGACTATTAGAGCATTCACTCAATTCGGTACAGACGCAAACACATACATATATATATACTCATGCATTTATTTAATAATCAACTATGTTTTACTGTGTGCGCTGCCACAATGACAATACATTTTCTGTTTATTTGCTTATACATTTTCTTGTGAAGGCTTTTCCGCGAACATACTATATAAATAAATAATTTTTAATATTCTTTAACACGCTGCATATTGCTTCATATTAGCTGGTAAATTGGCGACTTCATGTCATTCGTAGCTCAAAAAGCGGCAGCAAAAAATGCTTGTTTGCTGCGACTTCTCACTTTTCCTTCATTCGTTCGTTTTCTGCTTGTTTATTTGCCGGCACTTTAACCTCGAATTCTCAGCGCATAAACAAAATTTGCTGAGTAGAGTGTACCCAATGCGCTCTCTGGCAAGAACATTTAGAGAGAGAGAAATTATAGATATATAATTATGTACTTACTTATGAGTATCTATAAAACTGTAGCATATGTTCTTGACTAGTATATATGTAACTCTAAAAACAAAAAACTCTATAATTAACTTTCTGTGCTCAAAAAAGCCAATAACCGGCATTGAGCAGCTAAAACTATAATCAAAATTTATTTTGGCGTGATTTTTAAGACTTCTCTGACCCAAAATCAATACTAAGAAACTGAAAACGGCTAAATTTTGAACATTTAAAATAACTGTATTTACTAACTACACTTCGTTCTCAACAAAAATAATTTTAACGACAAATTTATTAAAAATATTGCATCAAAATATACCCACACTTATTTGGCTTCCAAATGAAACGACGCAATTTTAATTCACCACACGCGCTGCTCACCAACAAATACATATACATATATGCATTAAGACTCTCGAACTTAAATCACACGCTTGCACTCACTCATACATATAAACGTCCAACAGCTAAGAGCTCAACATGCGATATTTGTGGGTACGCTGGGGCGTATACGTAATGCGCATGCGTTGTGCAGAAGCAGCTTGCCGCTCAGCCAAATTTCATTACGCTGCAAGGCACTGCTCAGAAGTAGTAGTGTGAGCATAAAAGTAACATATGTCTACGTTTATATTACAGTCTCTGAAAATTATCTCTCATTTGCCGCCTGGGCGTTTTATTTCAGTTTACGTGTTTGCCGCTCTGCTTGTGCATTTGTAGTAGTGTGCCTGCATTTTTCCGCCAACAAATTTAATTGCCAAAACATGGTTGCAAATAAGCGCCGAAACGGCAGAACTGACAGCGTTTATATTTAGCATATCGACATGAAGTTGCTGCTGGCTTTGTTGGGTATAATCTTCGATTAAGCTGTTGCTTTACGGTTGTTCTTTGTTTTTTGAAATCATAAATAACTATTTTTAGTTTAATATGGGTGGAATGTATAATAATAATGAAACATTTCAAAATTAAATCCTTTTTATTGTTGTTTTTTTTTTTTTGATTTTTTGTATTTTTATAAATTTTTCGCGATGTTTTATGCAAAAAGTAATAGTTTTGTTTGTGTGTGAGAGGCGAGAGGGCTCAAAATAAACACATATGCGATTATATATACTAAAATTATCAGAGAGGGTACATATGAGTCGAGTTTTCGTCATCTATTTCGCCTTTGCGAGCGACAGCTTATGTGACTATCAAGAGATCTGACAAAATTTGTCGGAACCTTGGAGATGTTGTTATTGCACAGAAGAAGAATAAGACTTTACCATGTGCACCCCACTGTTTTTAATTGCAGTAGGCTTTAACTTACCAAAAAAAGCTCAGAACACTAAACAAACGTATTTGCGTTGTTACAACAGCCATCATGATAATCGCCGATGGCACGTGCCGCTTGAGCAGGTTGAAGGGATCTTTAAAGGCTCCTGGTCTCTATGGTACCCAAATTAAGTCTTCAGCCAGACCTTGTAGCCGAAACTACTAGCAATCGAGCTTTGTCACTGCTCTGCACTGGTGTTTCATACGCATATTGCTTACACACATATCAAACAACCCTAACATTCCGACTACCGCTAAAACCTAATTGTCCGTCAGTACAGCTAATCCCCATACACTCAGGATTCCTCATGTCCGAGTACATCGGGCACTCCACGTTCACATGCACGTAATCCTCAACACGCGCCACACACTTACATACATACACACCGAGCTATCCTTTAAAGGCCTTTGTTGCTAGTAACAACAAACGTAACGGAGCTGTTTTTGTACAATCATATATTTGAAGTATTAAGTATCGAAGAAGAATTAATATTTTTAGTTGACAGTTTGGTCGGTCGAAAGGAATTTGGAGGCACCACATACCGATAATCGAAGAAAACTATTGACATAACCACGATTTTTGACCTTCTTTAACTTAGTTTTTTCGGCTTCGTCTCACTTTTGCCACGATATACGGCTGATTGATCGACTGTTTCCGTGTCGTAAGCGCAGATTTAAGACTCATCGCCAGTAATAATACGTTTCATTACATCGTGGTAGTCGGAAAGCCTTGTTAAAAGCGTTAAAGCGACGCTGTTTTTCGAAAAAATTTATTGACTTTTGAACCAATCGTACTTTCCCCTCAATTCTCGTATAATAAAAACACTTGCTGCGACAAACAATTATCACCGAAAGCCTTTTTCCAACATTCTGAACGTTTCGACCACCGAAATTTGTTTCCGCACAATAAATTTATTGAAACATATTCGTTGAAAAATGCCACTTATCATAAAAATCTACGAATGCATTTTTTATAGTTCAGAAGGACAAGCGTATACTAAACGCTTATGATTATTTTGATGTAACACTTGTCACAAATGTCACTGACAGTCATACCAACTTAGAAAAAAATACTTTAAAGAATGGGGTTTCACGCGAAATTTAAATTAAAAGTCTTACTATTTTTTGCCCACAGTAAATTTTGCACCCTTGAATGACTCATTACTATTTATTATTATGTATTTCAAAATTTATATTCTGAGAAAACAAAACTGAGTTGTAAATGTATGAAAAAAACTACTAAACCCTTTTGTAATCATTAAAATTTTCTTTCTAAAACGCTTTATTTTTCTTTTTCTCTCTTTTGCGTTATTCATAATACTTTGTGCACACATTTGTAACCACATTTATAGCCATATTTATAACTATATTGAAATGTGTATATATCAACTGTAAATGCAGTTATTTTGCTGCATTTTCTACCAAAAAATAGCCGCAAGCGAAAAGACAAAATTATCAACATTGCCACATGACAAAGAATTCACTTGAATTTCTCAAATAAAATGCAAAGTGAATTTTTCATAGAATTTCGCACAAAGAATTTTAATTCCATTTAAAAATGCAAATTAAGAGAGAGAGAGTGAGCGAAAACGAAATGCTGATCGAAGAATGCGATACCACACAAGAGTATGTGCACAACTACAGGCATATACTAACTAGGTATATTGTATACACATACAATCAAGCAGATGCATACTTTTGTATGGATGTGTGTTTGTGTGTGTATGCATAAATTTGTGCTTTGATGTACTACATTAACACTTCGTTCGGAGTAACCACCCATTTGGGTATTGTAGCATTACCTTTCAACTACACGAAATGCAGTACAAAATATTTACATACTTAAGAAGGTAGTTTTACAGGCGGTGGAGAAGAGGAACCTTGCCACATAACTAAACATAGTATATCCGGCAGGAAATTGACCGAACTTTTAATAAATTATTGTTGTCGATTGTTGGTATCGATTATTGTTATAATTTTTTTTATCGATTTTGTTATCCATTATTGTAATGCAATAACTACCAAACTATTTTAAATTAATAAAAACATATTCCTTTCATTAAAGAAACTTTTTGCTCATAAAATCAATCACTAGAGACATCGCTCCGTTTACAAATTATTAAAGAAGATTTAAAAATACATTCAAAATTTTAAATTTTCATTTAAAAATATACTATAAGCATTTGAGAGAGTTAAAATTTAAAATTTTTCAGGAACTGATTCTGAAATAATATCAAACAAATATTATTTCAGAAAGTTCGATAAATCGACTAGAAATACTTCGATTAATCGACATTGAAGCAACGCCTCTATACCGATATATTCTACTGCTCCAAATACCTTTATCACTAGAAATTTAGTGTTAATGTAATAAATACCTTGATAATACTTTTAAGACTAAGGCTACCAAGGATATAACAAGGAAGTGCTTTCGATTTTCTTCGAAAATTACCGACAATTTTTACGATGAAAAATTCCATAATATTTCTATAGACCTAGTATGTATAAGCAGAACGAAATATTAGCAAATTACTGCCAAAATCACAATTTATATGAAAATAAGTAACAATCGATAATCCATATAATTTTATGACCGACCCTAATGTTATAATACGAGCACCTTTTTTGTCCAATCAAAGGCAATATTTTCATTTACATTTTTTTTTTTGACACACAAAAGTTCTATTCGAATGGTAGTTTTGGTATTTTTATGCGCAAAGTATAATATTTAAACTAAAAACGTGGCCTACATTTAGGAGCGATATGAATTACAGCCAAGTCACACACCCAATATTGCGTTAATAAGGTTATAAAGAGTGTTAGTAGCTATTTATAAGACCATTTAGTTTAAAAGAGCAAAAAAAACTTTACAGTATATTTTTAAACTTTCTTGCTTTAAGTAACATTTCTTTTTCTCATCCTCAAACCTCACTGAAACTTTAACTTAAAGCAGTAGAGAATTATAACAGATTCTTCTATTGTAGATAGTTGGATAAACGAAGAAAGATAATAATAATAATTTTAATTAAACTTAAAAAGAAAAAATATTCGAAAATACTTTAGGGGAAAGATATATGTTTTATACCATAAACAGCGTGTATTAAGGTGACAAAAGGCTACTGAGCGCTAAAAGGAAACAACAGAGAGAGCCTAGTCGATATGTCCAAATTTGTCTGTCTGTATATACGCGAACTGGTCTCTCAGTTAATGAGATATCGACCTGAAATATTGCACAAGTCTTTTTCTCACCGAGGCGCTGCTTTTTGTCGGAACCGTCGATATCACCACTACCACTGCAAAATCCGTTCCACGACGGTCGGGTCTACGTAACCGGAACGGACCCGGATTTTTTTTTTTTTCAAGTTGAAGATTTTTTTATCCTTGTAGTATATAAAAAATGTGCTTGTGTAGGGTATAAAAGCTGCTGAAACCGTAAACGAGAAAAGCGTTGCTCTCAACCTAATTTAATATTAGTTACGACTAGTAACAAATGTAGTCAGTCTTACACTAGTTGCTATTGAACAAGTTTGACATCAGTATTATAACAAGTATATGGTTTTACTTGTGTAATTGCCTTTTCTCAGTCAAACCCTTGATTTTTTTTTTTTCTATCTATATATTTTCCACTTAATTCAGGTGACGAAATTCCTTTCCTTCCTTTCACCCCCAGTCAAACCAACCGACTACCCATGCACTACCCACATTACCCGCATTAGCGCTATATATGTGTATATCAATGTGTATTCGTGGATGTTGCACGAGTTGGAATTTCATTTTAGTTAGCATAAATTCATCTCGTTTTGCTCCGCCTTTTCATTTCGCGTCAATATCAACATGTCAGCAAGTTGCAAATTCCAAAGTAGATGCCAATAAAAATGAAACTGCTTGCACTGCGGGCGTTCGCAGGGTTGGCTGATGTTGCTGTTGGTGTAGGTGTAGGTGTTGTTTGGTACAAAGCCAAGAGTTGGAAGTTCACATTCCTCACCTATTCGGTTTTCAGTTCCGAATAAAGCGCATACTTAAATCGACATTATCGGCAAAGGGGTCGTCAGCTGGTTGGTTGCCTGCCTGCACGGCGTCTCAGCTGCGGGATAAACAGCAAGTCAGCATCAGCAATTTTCATTTCATTTATGTGAGTGTGTGTGTGTATTTTTATTTTTTACTCTTTCTTATGTATCACCTGTGCTGCGCGGCAAATCAATTGAATGAAAAGTGTAATGTGTGCAAAAAATTAGGAAAATAAAAAAACTCACTGAAGGATGTGTCAGGAAGTGCAAAAAGGTGGGTGCGAATAGATAATGGGTGGTTGTAGCCGTAGTAAACATGAAATACAAAGTCACAACACGTTCGCTGCAAATTCCTACATCACACACACACATAGATGTGTACACCCAACTTATGCAAAGCAAATAATTTAATTTCAGACGGCAACGCTGACAAACATTTATACAATAGACAATCGGTTCATGGGTTCAAAAAGCGTGGGTATGCGATGTTATGACAAAAATTTCTGCTGATTGATGAATTTTGCAGGCAAAAGCAAATTTTGTATTTTTCACACGCACCGCCCTTTCTTTGTTGGGGGTATTGACATGGATATCAGCCTATAAACCCATTTTTGTGCACATGAGGGATTACATGAATTTTCATGCCCAGAGCATAAAGATGTGAGTTGAAAGCATTCAACATTGTAGTCTTTCTCATTCTCTTTAACTGCGTTAACTTTAATTTGATTTTCGAATCGCACATTAGACATGAAATGTCGCACGTGTGTCCTAAGAAGGACTCGAGCGCATATGTGCGCAATTATTGCGGACCTTTCTTTCATTGCAAGTAAATAGATTTGTCATATGCTCTTAAGTTCGTGGCTTTTTGTATTGTACTTTAATTCCGTCAGCTCTTAAATGTGAGCATTTATGAAGATACTGCTTCTTGTCATTGCGTTGAAATATTCCATTATAGATCAGCTGATTCCAAATTTATTATAACTGCTTCTTGCTCAAGTTTATTAGGCCAAAAATTAATATATTCTTTGTTCTAGAAGTTTTATCTGCAATATTTTCAACAAAACAAAATTCCAAAAAAATATACCTTTCTTTCAAACAAATTCTGCAGTACAGCATGCCATTAATTTGAAGGCTCAAAGCAACAATTCCTTGTAACTCAAATATGTCAACTTACACTTTTCTCAAAAGTCATCGTATTTGAGTAGAAATTTAAGGTGAAAATGATCTTGCTGGGCAAACGTGTCAAAAACAGGTTTGTCCGCTTTAAAAGTGGTGAGTTTAGCTTGGAAGACGAAGAACGTTTGGATTAACCAAATATGTCCGAAGATGAGGAAATGGAGTCATTATACGTTGAAAATTGTTGCTAAACACTGAAAGAATCCACAAAATCTTTAAGCGTCACTCAAACGGTCATTCCGATACGTTCAAAAGCATTACGACAATCCTTAACGCAAAAGATCAACTCTGTAACCAGCCAAATCAGCGGAAAAGATGAATATATTGGGTACTCGAAAAATTCTTTCCGTATTTTCTCAATATATGTCGTTGCAGTCGTATATCTCCAGTGCTACCAATCGCATTGTGTCATACCATATCGTGTTGGAAAGGTGAAATGTGAAGCTTCATTCAACCAAAAAAAAAATAAATTGTAGGAAGTTGAAAAAAGTTACAGCTGTTCAAAAATTACTGAAAATAATGAAAAAATTCAAATACGACAATAATGTGCGAAAACGGTCATGGTCCAAGGGTGATGAAGCTCAACAAATGGTCGCAAAGCCAGGATTGGCGCCTCGAAATGTTATGCTGAATGTTTGGTGGGATTGGAAAAGAATCATCCACTATGAACAACTCCAGGCTGGTCGAATGATAGATTCTATATTTTACTACCAAGAACTTTTGATATTGAAGAAAGCAATCTGAAGAAAGCTGCAAGAACTGGTCAACAGGAAAGGCTTCGTCTTCCATCAGGACAACGCTAGACCACACACATCTTCGATGACTCGGCAAAAACTGAAAGAGCTTGGCTGGGAAGTTTTGATGCATCCTACCATTGTTTCGGTCAATGCAGAACTCCCTTAATGGAGTAAAGTTGGCTTCAAAAATGGCCTGTGAAAATACTTGTCGCAGGTCTTCGTTGAGAAACCAGAAGAGTCTTACATTGATGAAATGATGCCTTTAGCGGAAAAATGGCAGGAAGTAGTCGACCCAAATGGTACATATTTGGTTCATTAAAGTTCATTATAAATAAAAAAAATTAAGTTGAAATTTGATTATAAATACGAAAAGATTTTTTCGACTAACCAATACGTGATACCAAAATAATGAACCTTATTTGGTGGTATTAGAAGGGCCATTTATAGCTTCTAACACCTTGTGAAAATATGAATAGAGAACGCTATCGACAACGACTCATTAAAATTAAGCGAACGCATGTTGAAAAAAGCGATTGATGTCCATTCTCTTAAGTTTTTTCTAATAAAAATGAGCACCGCCAAGGTTTTTCTACTCATTTTCTCAATTTTGCTCAACAACTGCATTCCAAATAATGTATTCATGAAAACAGTTCATAAGAGTACTGATTCCATTCGCTTTGGCTTAATCCTTACCATAGCATTGGAAATAAATTTTGAAATATCTCAACAACCTCCAATATAATCGCTGAATACTAACTAGATGTTTGAAAGGTGCTTTTCTTTAAATGTTTCAACCGACTTAAATAATGCTATGTAATTAAATATGCCGTTACATTATGTCCACACTTAACTGTAAAACATATCTTCCTGCCGTTTATTTGAAATGTGATTTTAGATAATTTACTTTGTGGTCAATATACAACGCTTTCGTTTACTTTCACTTTTCTTCGTTTTGTTTATTTAAAAGCATTTGCTTATCATCCATCACAAAGCCACAAGACACTAGCGACACTAAGTATATACAGTACAGACATTGTTTTTATATGTAGATACGTTAAAAAATATACTAATATTAACGGGTGATTTTTTAAGAGCTTGATAACTTTTTTAAAAAAAAAAACGCATAAAATTTGCAAAATCTCATCGGTTCTTTATTTGAAACGTTAGATTGGTATGACATTTACTTTTTGAAGATAATTTCATTTAAAAAGTTGACCGCGGCTGCGTCTTAGGTGGTCCATTCGGAAAGTCCAATTTTGGGCAACTTTTTCGAGCATTTCGGCCGGAATAGCCCGAATTTCTTCGGAAATGTTGTCTTCCAAAGCTGGAATAGTTGCTGGCTTATTTCTGTAGACTTTAGACTTGACGTAGCCCCACAAAAAATAGTCTAAAGGCGTTAAATCGCATGATCTTGGTGGCCAACTTACGGGTCCATTTCTTGAGATGAATTGTTGTCCGAAGTTTTCCCTCAAAATGGCCATAGAATCGCGAGCTGTGTGGCATGTAGCGCCATCTTGTTGAAACCACATGTCAACCAAGTTCAGTTCTTCCATTTTTGGCAACAAAAAGTTTGTTAGCATCGAACGATAGCGATCGCCATTCACCGTAACGTTGCGTCCAACAGCATCTTTGAAAAATACGGTCCAATGATTCCACCAGCGTACAAACCACACCAAACAGTGCATTTTCGGGATGCATGGGCAGTTCTTGAACGGCTTCTGGTTGCTCTTCACCCCAAATGCGGCAATTTTGCTTATTTACGTAGCCATTCAACCAGAAATGAGCCTCATCGCTCATCGGACACGGACGCGAAACACATTTCGAACCGAACACTGATTTTGGTAATAAAATTCAATGATTTGCAAGCGTTGCTCGTTAGTAAGTCTATTCATGATGAAATGTCAAACATACTGAGCATCTTTCTCTTTGACACCATGTCTGACATCCCACGTGATCTGTCAAATACTACTGCATGAAAATCCTAACCTCAAAAAAATCACCCGTTATAGTGGACATATACAGTTGTATGTTTATATACAGAGTTTATAGTGAAGGAGAACTTTTGAATAGAATTAAGGCAAAGAAAATTTAATTAAAGCAAATACACTGTTCTTTCGAGATAAGAGATAAAATATTCGTAGTTAGATTCACATTCAACAAGAAATAATGGAACTACAGCTGCAATGAAGCTGTAATACCCTTCTCGGTACACTATTTGTAGCAAGAAATGGATAAAAGTATCATTTTCTTGATTGGAATCGGGAATTTTGTATAACAGCTACATACTATAGTGGTCTGATCTGCACAATTTCTTCGGAAATTACGTAATTGCCTCAGAAAATAGTCCAAACCATATTTCGGGAATATATCTTGTCAAGTGAGACAGTTTTCCATATAAGAACTGGATTTTCAGTGGTCTGTATGTATAGTTATATCCTATAGTGATCCGATATCAGTGGTTCCAACAAACACCATCACCCATCTTGAGACTCAGCATTCATTATTGGATAATATTCGACCGTGGTCTATTTGTACAGCGTGAAATGAAGAAAATATAGCAGGCATAGCTGAGAGTGTACACGAAGACCGTGGAGGGTCGATTCGGGGTCACTCACAGCAACTTGGACTTACGTATGGAACAACTTGGCGCATTTTACGTCGACATCTTAAATCAAAAGGGTACAAAATAAAACTTATGCAATAATGCTGCTCGACCTTCCTCAGCGTCATTGCTTCGCTCTATGGGCTCTTTAAAAGTTCCCAGAAGACTCGAAGTTTTTGAGCCAAATTGTGTTCAGCGATTAGACGCATTTCTGTCTCTATGGGTATGTAAACAAGCAGAATTCCCGCATTTGAGACGAAGAGAAACTTAAAGATATTCCAAGGCTATCATTTCTTCCAGAAAAAAGCGGTTTTTTCTGGCTTTAAAGCTGGTTGAATCATCCGTTCATATTTCTTCTAAAATGATGAGAACATAACAGTCAATCGTGACCATTATTGCGGCATGATAACCAGCTATTTGATGCCTGAAATTGAAGCTCTAATCTCAGAGACATTTGGTTTCAACAAGCGGGGCCGCTTCCCACACATCGCATCAATCGATGGATTTATTGAGAGAAGACCTCGGTGAGCAGATAAATTCACGTTTTGGGCCGGTCGATTGACCACCATGCTCGTGTGATACCATACCGTTATACTTTTTACCGTTGGAAAATGCCTTTGCGGACGAACCCGCTTCGATTCAGGCTTTGGAACTGCATCACGCTTATTGTTCGCAAGTTACCAGTGGAAATGCTCAAACGAGTTATCAAAAATTGGACTCAACGAATGGACCATCTGAGACGTAGACGCTGCTAAAATGCCAAATAATGTTCTTTCGAATTATAATAAATATTTTCTATTAAATTTGAAGTTCTGTGTTTAATTAGGGAACATCGAAATGGATCAAACCCCTTTTATAAAATATATATATAGTATACTTTTTGAAAGATTTGTGGGTGTTCCAGACTTCCTGTCAAACCTAATATACACTGTCAGGATATACATATATGTACAATATAAATTTATAGAAAATAATTAAAATTCCACTTGCTTCTCTTCATTCATACAAAGGTATTTTCGAATATGTTGAATAAAAATATATTTATGTTGAATTTAAAATGATTGAGCGTGACCTTGCACCACTAGCAGAGAGTAAATACCTCGAAGCAGCACTGCAACACCCACACCAATTAACAAGCACACCCACAACCCTACCAAAGTATACAAGTGTGGGAATTTCAGAAAAATTCCGAATGGTATATATTCCCAACCAAAAAAATATATACGTATGTATGTATATATTTGTCATTTATTTCATTTTTATATTTACTTTGTAGTCTTCTATTTCTTTAATGAAATGAAAATTCCACGCACGCAACGGGAAGCACATTTACTCATTCGCCAGCGCCCACAAGCGCCGAAATGTATGCTAGCAAATACGGCCTAAGGATGCACAAACACATTCGATCAAAGCACACACGCACGAACATATAATAACAAACAGGCCGGCTTGTGTATATATTCCACCACAGCACATGGGCAAATATTCATTGCACAGCGGGGCGTTTTTGAACAAAAAGAAAAAATGGAAAAAGTAAATTTTAGCGAATATCACGCACTACTTCCTATTGACATGTTGCATGCGGTTTTTGTCTAACTGTGAGTGTGAAAAACAAAAACATACAGAAACGACTTAAACGAATCTACGCACAGTGAGAGAAGTTTGTTTTGGGGGAGAGGGGGATGCTCTACCCACTAAATAAATATCAGGCCAGCTATGCTCTATTTATGACCAAAAAAATCAACTTGCAGCCACTCAAAAACTTTAAGAGGAATTTCTATGCAGAACGGGCGACATGAAGACAGCTTGCCACAGCCAATGATGCCAACGCAAAGAACAACACACATACATACAACGAGACAGACTCTGCTACGCAACACGACTTAATTAAGAACAAAGCAGCTTAGCAGTTGTTAAGATGTGGCCAACGCGTAAGCACACACACACACTCATACACATTCACCTCCTTATATAGTCTACGCTTAAGTACAAGAAGAAGTTATTCCAGCCGACGCGCTTGGAATAACAAAAATGAAATTTAATGAAATTTAAAGTAGAATTAGCAGCAGTAGTCGTGGCAGTCTTCTAAGCGCTCTTACTGTTGCCAACGGAGAGTAACGTTTGGCTAAGAAAAGTCAGATATTGCCAAAAACAACAACAGTTTTACTGTGGCAGAGTCTAAGACAGCGCTAATACCAACTGCGAAATGTACTCGGAAATATAGCATATAGTAGCCGCAATGGTAGTACGGTGCTTTTATAAAAGTGTGCACTAGTTTGAGTTATTAAGTCGCACAGTGGGCGCAGAAAGTAGCTGACAGTATAAAAAAAAACATTGCTGGTATGGTTAAAATAGTAAAAATTGTGTTGAAACAAATTAAAAAGTTGTCTGCATACACTATTAATTTAGGATTAGCAAAATGCAACAATCCCGAAATATCGGGATTAAAAAAAAAATTTTGTCTGCATACGTTAATAATTTAGTGGATTTCGGGAGTGCCAAAAAAAATTCAATCCCGAAATATCAGGATTTTTTATTTGTTCTGAGTAATTATCTACTCTAGCAACTTTCAAGAGTTAAAGCCAAAGTTCCTTCAGATACATAAGACCTGTCAGTAATTGAAAAATTTAGTAATGAATAACTTGAATTTTCTAAATATTACCATATTCAAGGACTTTGGTAGTAAAATTATTTTATATTTTGTTTTTCATTCATGACAGTATAAAAAGTATACTTTAAATTAAGCAGTTATAAAGATAAAATTTTCGGGATCCCGAAATTCAAAGGTACATCATTCGGGATTCCAACACTAAGGAACGACAAGTGTACACTATAAACAATTTTCCAAATTTTTTATTTAAAAATATAAATAAGAAATAATTTATTTTTCAATATAGAATATGAGACCCTGACCACTTTGGTAGTAAAATTATTTTATATTTTATTTTTCACTTATGGTGCAAAGTATACTTTAAATTAGGCAGTTATAAAGATATAATTTTTCGGGATCCCGAAATTCAAGAGTACATCATTCGGGATTCCAACAGCACACTACGTCAAGGATGCATTGAAAACAGTTTTCCAAATTTTTTATTTAAAAATGTATATAAGAAATAATTTATTCTGTAATCTAGAATATGAGACCCTGACCAATTGCATATAATGGTAATTTAGTCTATTGTTGTATTAAAAGTAAATTTTCGGGATTTTTTGTATATTAGTGTATATATTTATGTTGTTACTATATTTTTTTATATCGAGAATTATGAATATGAAATTTTTTTCTTAAATTCAGGCGACAGAATGTATTTTAATTAAGAATTATTTTAACATCTCTTTTTTCATGGGGAACCATAACCAGGTTTGCATATATTCTTATTGTTTTATTTAAATTTTTTAAGGAATTGCGACTGTATTTTTTATTTACATTAAAATACTGCATTATTATCCAATTTTGTATTCAGGATATTCAACATTACTTGAGCCCTTTCTTAATAAAATGTCGAAGTCCCGAAAAAATAGCACTTTTTGACATTCCGACTCTTTTGAAAATTTTTTCTCCTTATTTCGAAGCTCTTCCAAAACACAAAACTCCAATTGTGTACCCACTGTGCAACTGCATAATGAATTTATGGCTTTCGCCATGCCGCTGCGTTGCTGTGCACTTTATGAGAGCAAACATCAGCACGCTCATATAACGGCTTATGACGACGTGTGTGTATGTGTGATTTTTGTGTCGCATCGCTAAGCTCTAAACTACACATTAATTTTATGAAGAATTTAAAATTATAAGTTAATACTTTAATCGGTGCTAAGCACGTAACGAGTTTAGTCTATTGTTTACAAAGGAACAATGCTGCTGCATTGATAAAACTCCGCTACTTTTGGGAAATGGGAGAAGATGTGCTTGAGTGCCTTTCACAATGCATTCTTTGCAACGTTGAAGCGGAGACGGAGATGGAGTATATTAAAAATATAATAAAAAGAGAACTTAATTAAAAATTATTTCAATGGGACTTTTAGAACCCCTAAGCGCTAATAAAGTAATCAAAGGACTTAACGTCCTAAGTGAAAATCATAAAAAGCAGTTAATTCATTTCTTTTATTTCTAAATTTTTAAAATTTTGTTTAATGGTTCTATAATCGTCTAAAAGTCACTAATTTTTTTATCTTTAACATCTTTCATTACAACCTTTTAGCAATTTTCAAACAGTTAGAGAAAGCGAATCTAAAAAAATATAAATAGTGATTTATCCCGACGTTCCCTACTTTTTTAATGAAGAAACACAGAAACTTCAAATGTAATGGGAAGTGTTTACTATTATTCGATAAAACATTCTTTGGCATTTATTCTGTGAAGATTTTCTCTTTCAAATGTTAGCCGCGGCTACGTCTCAGATGGTCCATCCGTTGTGTCTAATTTTCGATGACTCGTTCGAGGATTTCAACTGGTAACTGGCGAATGAAACGCGTGTATTTTGCTCCAAGACCGAAATTGAAAAAGATTGTCCGCATAGACTTTAGACTTTACATATTCCCACAAGAAAAAAGTCTAACGGTGTGATATCACACGATCTTCGTGGCCAATCGACCGGTCCAAAACGTGAAATTATCTGCTAAACAAAAGAGTGTCTCACTTAATCCATTGACTGATACGATATGTGAAAAGTGGCCGTCCTGTTGAAACTAAATGTCCCAAGATCACGAGCTTCAATTCCAGGCATTAAATGGTCAGTTACCATGGCGTCACTGACTGTTACGGTTCTCACTGGCATAGTTTTTTAAAAGTAAATTTTGGTACATTCCACTGGACGTCAAAACCCTCTTCTTTGGAAACATTTGAACCCCTTTTTGGGTTTTCATCATTAGTTTTTTCATTAGTTTTTTTAATTCAATGTGGTTTCTTGGGACTTTGCTTAAATTTTGGTTCGCGCCCATAATAAGCGGTATTTTATTTACATATACCATAAATATAATATATAAATGAGTGGACCGATAGCAAATCACAAAAACTTACTGTGTGTAACTTCAAGTCACACTAGTTTACAGTAATTTTGAGACTGTGAAGACTGTTAGAGACTGTTAGAGACTGTTGCTAATTTTGAGTTGCTTAAAAGTTTCCTAACACGTAGAATTTTTTATGGTGATGCATAAGACTCAAACCACCACTTTTTAGCACATCAATCGCAAATTTTTCCTTCAGATTTGATGAGTAGTTACAAAAATTATTATAAATGTTACTTTATTTTCCAAAGTTCAGACGTTGCCTACATTTAGGCTTGCACTCAAGTAACAGAAAATGTGAATCTATCAGAGACACGAGAGCAATGCATTTAATGTCAAATTAACTAACCGACTTCACAGAAACTGATGCCATATGGTATATTCAGGGTTCTAAGAAAGCATCACTTCTCAGATATTAAATTAATTTTTTTTAAATAACGGTTTTACAAATAAAAGGTAGCTAAAAACTCGCAAACCATACATGAAAAGCATGACAGCTGCATTAGTTTACGAAACTATTCGCATGCAGTTGAAATAAAAATCACGTCGCCCAAGAGTAAAATGGCGTTAGCGCTATTCTTATAGCTCGCCACAAACATTGCATACTTTCGGGGAGACAAGCAAGGATTTCCTTGCAGCCACTAAACATTTGCTCTTACTTCCCAGCGTAAGCAGTAGTACTGTGCAACTGCGAAAAAAAAAAACATTTCTAAGAGCGCATGCAGTAAGAGCGAGCAGCAAAGAGCGCGCAAACCGACACGAAATAATTCTTCTTCGTTGATAATTCGTTTACTGCTGCTAGTGGACACGCTGCCCACACAACGCCGCATTGCCAATTTCATGCTGATTTTTTCGTTTGCCACATTTGCGCTCAGTTTTACTCAATTCTCTTTGCTGCAACGTTGTGAAGAATCAAAACAAGCGGATAAATTAAATATTAACGTAAAAATCTAACTAACACACATACATACAAACATATGTACATATGCAAAATTAGCTAATAAAATAAAAAAATAAAAATTATAGAAAAAATATATATTTTTTTACTAAAATAAAAAATAAAATAAAAGTAAATATTTGCCAAGCGAGTTAATTGTGCATAAACAGCAGCGTTAGTCGAGACGTCAGCGGGTGAGACATACGATGTGCCTGTGCCATATGGTAAGCATTTCTTAAGCATGAAACACATTTGTCGCCTTCCACTACACGCTTGCCAGCCTTAGTATGCGTGGCTTTAAATTTTTCCTTGTCAACATATGTTGGAGAGACAACGCAACACAGACACACACACATATGCAAACAGTGATAAAACTTAGATTTGTGTGTATGACACGTCCGCTGGTGCGCGTGTATGTGTGGCCTTATGTGCATAAGTGGGATTGTAAAGTGCCGGCCGTAAATCTTGAGCGAATTTCGTTTCTATTTTTGAAACTAAAAGTGTGCGTAAATGTGTTACTTCTAGCTGTGTATGTGTGTATTTGGTTTGGGGTTAGCTCTTTTATGAAGAACCCTTCTGCGCTTAAGCATATGCATGCGTGTGAGTCCGTATGCGTTAGCATATGTGTGTGTGTGCTAGTATTTTATTTGCGGCCATGATAGTGGTATGTTCTACTTGGTTGCATATTGTGTCTTTTTAAGCATGCTGCAGTTATATTTAACCGTCATCATAAAAGAATTTTAAAATTTGTTTGGTTATTTTTTAGTAGGCGAATATTGTTTGGGCAGCTTCTTGAAATAATGCAGTTCAGGCAATTATGTGATGTATGGATACATCAATAAACCTTAGAACATTGACTATATTTATGCCATTTATATATAAGGATGCATTTTTTATTGTATGATTTGCAAGTTTGTATGCAATAATTGCATTCAAAAAAAGAATTCATACGATTTTAGTTTAGGTACCGCTATGTATGTAGGTCTAAATAAGGTGTCTGAGAACTAATGTGTATATTTTTCAATGAAAAGGAGCAAAATTATTATAAAATATGCCCTGAAAGCCTGAAGTATTCTGAAAACACTAAATTTGTACATATTGTTGTCACGTATCATAAAAAAGAAACTGAAAGGATCATAAATTATATGTTCTATACAACTTCTGTTTGGACAGTACAGTTCCCGTTAAGTTTTTTTTTTGTTTGTACTGTCATGAAACAAGATCTACGCCATGAGGCTATAGATGCAGGGCAGTCAATGGATGATGCTGGTTTTTGTGCACTCGAAATAAAAGTTAGGGACTTAAATTCGACTATAGTCTTCTTCTAGCCTGCGTAGCCGCTGTCTTATAATTCGCTGAAATATATCAATGTCGTCGTATATCTCATAAAGCTCATCGTTTCATCGACTGCGATATTTGCCGTGGACAACGCGCAAAGAACCATAAATCTTTCGCAGAACTTTTCTCTGGAAAACTCGCAACGTCGACTCATCAGTTGTTATCGTCCATGCGCCATATAGCAAGTAGGATTTGGCCGAGAGAGGACTTTAATTCTCAATTGCCTACGGAGTACGAAGTAACACCTGTTGACAAGAATTATTCTGCATTGGTTTTCAAAACTGACAATTTTGTTGATGTTAATATGGTTCCAAGAGAGACGAAATTATCTACAACTTCGAAGTTATGACTATCAACAGTTACGTGAGAGCCAAATCCCGAATGCGACGACTGTTTGTTTGATGACAGGAGAAATTTCATCTTGCCCTCGTTCAATAGCAGAACGCTTTACTTCTTTGTCCAACCTGGAGTAGGCTGAACTCAAGGCGCGGTTCTTATGGCCAATGATATCGATGTCATCTTCTCAATTCAGCTTTGCAGCTCAAATTATTTTATCCAGCAGTAGATTGAAGAAGTCGCACAACTGGTCTAAAACCTCTTTTGATTTGGTTAGGTTAGTTTAGGTAAATTCTCATGAAGCCACGAAGAACTCCACTTGAACTGAGAGACACGCTTGTTGGTCATGAACTTCTAGAACTCCTAGATGTGAATCAAATAAATCGTCACATATTAACAAAACGTTAAGAGCCAGCCGCAAATTTATTGAGCTGGTAAAAATCTACTCCAGTCAATTCGCCGGGTTCGTAGAAAGTATGGCAACTGAGGGGCTTCAACCCTACTCCGACGAAAGCTGGAGAGAGGAAGGAAAAGTGTATAGATGTTTCACATTTCGTCAGTGGATCTTTTACGTTTCAACTCCGTAAATGCGGGTCATGCACTCCTTGACTAGTTTTGAGTGCACTGTCGGCGAGATGCTCTGCAAACGGATTGGTACCTCCTTAAAGGAATCCGATTTTCGGAGAAGTAAACCCGTGGCGCAGTCGGCCAAATTCTCAAAGATGATATCGAAGTGAGAGCGGCTTTCGAAATGTCTCTTTCTGGGCTATTTAATGTGTCCAGTAAAATGCCATTGGTTCCTTGTGGTTTTCAAAGTTTTATTGCACTTAAATATTAAAAAGTTCTTAGAGAATTCAAAAGAAATTTTCAAATGAAGAAAGTAAAAATAACTCTTGGTAAGAAGAGAAACAGTAGAACAGTTCTACATAGATATTCTTTGAGAAATTTTACAATATTTCTCAAATCCATTTACATTTTACCCGTCAAGGTTAGATTAAAAATTCCTTCCAGTGACAAAAACCAACAACAATCTGCCTTGAACAGCTTAAAATGCTGGTCCGTTTTGATCACTAACACTCACTGGTTTCCTGATTATTAATACATACAAGCAAATATATCATAGGTCACAACAACAATTAATTTCCCCCAATGGTTTCAAGATTCAAAAACAGTTCTTTTTTATGTATTTCTATTATTTAATTATAACTTCTGATTAGCCTGTTCTAAAGTCCGTGAATATTCTGATGAAAATGACAAAAAGTAACCACGCCTTGTACCGTTTGATAACGGACAAGAAAAAAACGCAATAATAATTACCATACAAATTAGTGTCAAACATCGAGTGACGTCCGTTGTACGCCATCGCCATCGCAATCGCAATGTCATGAAAACACACACACATACCTACAGACAAATACATACATATAATCTCATTTATAACACATTCATACATAAATACATAACTCCGATGGATGTTGTGTAGATAATGTACGGATATTTAGCGTGTGAATGGAAACAATGGACGCAGGCAAAAAATATTAATGTATTTTGAGCTATTCTCCTGGCGGCTGGTGCAAAAGTGAAAACGAAAATGGCATGAAAAGCGAATAAGCTAATATTTTCATTGAACAAAAAACTAATTTCCTCTTGACACTAACGTCATTGACAAGCTAATTTCATGCCACAACACACAGATTTTCGATTTTTCTTTTGTGTTTTAATGTTGTTGTGTTTTTTTTCTATTTTTTTATTTGATATTTCTTTACTGTGTTTGGAGGGTGATTATAATTTTTATCAGAATGAAGCATTCGATAAGGCAACAGATACTGGATTGTATTCATGTTTTTCCAAGGGAAATTGTATTTGTTGTAGAAATCATTATTTTTTCAACTTTCTTCACGAATTTTGTAAACAACAGTAAAATACCAAGGATTCTCTGCAATTGATTGATACAATGATTGTGTTGTAAGAGTATATATATTAAGCGGGTTGATTTACAACAAGTAACGAAAACGGAAAAATCGCGTAAGTGGCAATAGATCAGAAACCGGATCGAGCCAGCGATTTTTAAGGCGAAGCTTATTAGGGATCCTACAAATTTGTTCGTCAGTTTTTTAGAAATCCTAACAAAATTTAATCGGTAAGCGCACTTCGATATTCTACTGATCATTTGTCGGAAACTGTCAAATCGGATAAGTATATCTCCTATATAACCGATTATTCAGATTTTGGAACTTCTTCATTTGAGAAGATATCTTAACGAAATTTGGCGTGGGGTATTATATTAGATAAGACAAGTAAATAAGGATCATACCGCGACCTAGGGTCTATTGTGCCCTCGACTTATAGCAAAATCGGTCTACCACTTCATTGTACTGTCACTAAGCTGTAGAGTTCCAGAGCGAAAGTCCATTATATTTAGACTCAGCCTTACTGCTGAGAGTAACTTTAAACTTTCTAGTGAAGTTAACCCTTTTGGTATTGCTATTCCTTGGACGAAGAGCCAGTGGTATTTTGCAACTTAGGTCCTTCATGAGTTGAGAAGAGATTACCTTACCTCTATCAAACCCTTCTGCTGTCATTTGGGTGTTTGGCGACTTAACCGATTACCAGGTGAAGCGGTGTGAGTTCCAGCATGGCGTGGCACCTGACCCGCAGATGCACTCGAATTGTTGAAGCTTCAATACTTCTACCGAAGTTTGCGATGCTTTCGGTGCCCAAGCCACTGCTCTATAATATGATAATCGGTCGAACGATCATGTTGTACAACCACCTGATAATCCTTGGCTTGTAGCCCCTGGATCTACCAACAGGCCGATTGCATACTATAGTAGACTTTGTATCTTTGACCATCGTCAGATCAACATGCTGACCAAGATATTGGACGATATTGGTCATCTATATCTCTCTATCGCGTCTCGTAAAAGGTGTCGTCTTCAAGGGGTTGATATAGTCCAACACTTCTCCACCATCTCTTGGCTCGGCTTAGTCCCCTTTTGTAACAAATCCCAGAAAATGTCCTTAATTTTTCTTTTGGCTATGATAACAATGTCGTCCGCATATCCTTGACAGCGGATTCCATTGTTAGTTAGCAACATAAGTAAGCTGCCAAGCCAGAAAGGCCGTAGCTCCTCCGCATTGGTCGTATAGGTTCCGTCATGTCTTTTAATGGCTAGTACTGTGTCAGTCTTTCGCTTAACCAGATCCTTGTGCAGATTTGTTACCTCTGCTGCCGAGAAGACGTTTTCACAGGTATTTCTGAAATTTTTCTTTGGGTTTTCAGACCTAATATCTTTATTTTAGGTAGCTAGGTTACATCTATGCAACTCTTAGTTTTTAGCACATTTGGTCTTGTTAAAGAGCTTACGTATCTTTGATCTGAGTACTGAGAGCTCGCTTGACCATCTGGTCATCTGGCGGGTGCTGATGAGTGCTCTGTCTAGCTTCCCCTCCCCATTAACATTTAGGTTTAAAATATTCGATATGTCGTCCGATTGGTGTTTTTTGGAGTACGTTTAAGGGGTATTTGAGTGACCTCTACCCTCAGCCCGAATCTCAAGATCCTGTGGTGTATTATCTAAGACAATACTGCGATCTCCCTAGAAATTATAGAAATCGAATCATTAAATTAATCATGTCATTCAAACTTAATGATCGGAATCAAGTATTTGTATGCTTTTGAAATTTTTTGTATTTTTGAATGTTGTTACATCTTCTGTGCGATCGAAGTTAACATTTTTTTCTTGCATTGCCTTGTTTTTTTGTCCACTTGCCTAATACACATAAAATGTTGCCTACATTTAGGCTGATATTGCATGGATAGAAACAGAAAAGCAATAAATAGACCACGCTTTAATACCGATAAAAACTAAGAAAATATAAAACATAAAAATCTACTTAGTTACTAATTCGTAGAACTACTTGTCATAGCACTGTGATACAATGCTTTTGTGACAACTCAAATTTTAATACTTTTTTAATTAATACCGCTAACAACGTCACTGACATTTGACAGTCACTGAACGTGAAGCATTGCATAGCGTTCAACACTTGTGGCTCTTATATAAATGAAGCGAAGTGGTGCCCATTTTTTACATTTTTTAAACTTAAAGAATTTCATAAATACAATTCTTTATTAAGAATAATACCCAATTTTCGCAATTCTTTACGTAATTATTTTGTGCACTTGCTGCCACTCACATTCCTGCAACGCTGCCATCAAGTGTCATTTTCCTACGATCTTATACATTCTTGAGTTAAGCAATATTTTCCGCGTCCTTGCATGCCTGTGTGTAATGCCTAGCATCTGCCACCCCCACCCGAAAGTCCACTTTGCGCTAATCCGCATATTTTTTCATATCTCTAGCTTTTACATTGCAGTAGAATCAGCATTTGCCATCTTTTTTCTTAAAATTCCTTTGCATTCTGCGGTTAAGTGTGATTCCAACAACACGCACATAACTGTACAATGGATATACATATGTATATATACACTAGGGTGATTAAAAAAAAAACATTTTTTTTTTTTGTTTGGTATTCGGAAAAATAGGTTCCTAGACACCTCTAAGAAAGCCTCTCCAAGCATGAGTTCTTAATTGTAACGGGAAGGTCTTCCAACATACAGTTTTCTATTTTTTCTTATTATCAGATAGAAAAATTTATATCTCGCTTCCAACTACTTGAAAAAATATCTTGTTTCTTAATTTTGTAGGAAATTGAATGCTCTACAAAACAGGTCTCCACGATTTTTTCGTAAACCCAACCGTTTAAAAGATATTAACGGTTGAAGTTTGATTATTTTTGGGAAAATCTTTTTATTCTTATGAATTTTACAACTCAATGAAAAAAATCACTACGAATTAAAGGTGTCTAGGAAGCTATGTATTTTTCCGAGTACCAAACGAAAAAAAAAATTTTTTGAAGCACCCTAATATACACTATATATGTATATATTTACAACTGCCACAACTAAATATATTGCACTATGCCTGTATTGGTATTGTAACGGTGACGCGTCGCGACGGTAGCCATTAGTAGCCAATTTTCTATCATTGCTTTCATCATCTTCCGGTCGGTTCCGGTGGAGCACTTACGCGTCCGTGATTATTTTCACTAAAATGCGGGCATCCGTGCACTTACCCTATTCATCGCCCACGCGAAAGCACACAAACCGTTATACATATGTATATCTATATACAAATACGTAACATTCTGCCCGTACCCAGCAGCCGTTTCTTCATCCCGAATTTCTTGGCACCCTCGTTGACTTTCCTTGCCGCTAAGCCCGTCCGCCTATCAGTCAGCCAAATGGGGGTTTATTTTATTTCGTTTTTATTTCTAGTGCGATTTGTTTGAGATATCCCATTTATATGTATTTATGTATATGTACATACATAACCATTTACATTCTCTTCACTTTTGCTATTTCCTTTTTGATATGCCATTACGGCAACAGGTTGCTGTCGGAGGGAAATAGGCGCTTCTTCCAACTGCGTAGTGAAGTGGGTAGTTTTCTTGCTTTGCGACACTTTGGCACTCTCGACGTCGCTTTCCTAATCTCCACGTGGAACATTTCAGTCAATTTTTATAATTCTCCACGCTTGCTGGCTTAACATTATCCGTCTGTATGTATTTATATCCGTGAGCCTACCGCATTTGTGGTTATATGTATTATATGAAAGGTGGGCATTCGTCATTCGTTGGACGCGCTCATTTAATACATAACTTTTGACCAACGGAAGTCGACGCGGATAAAAGTGATAAGAAGGAATAAATCTAACAATGTGTCATTAAAGTTTGTGTTTAAATTTAAAGTTCAGTGAACAAGAACGCAGTTAAAATTGTTTTTAAAACATGGCAATATGTTCGTCGCGATTGTGGTGAATTTTAACTTTTTTGAATTGTTGGTCCTAAACAAACCTGTTGTTAGTGGTATTCATAAGCATATGGACAACTAATCCTATTTTAATATGAACACATTATTATTGCATACTTTTGAGCGCCGAATTCAAGACAACCCACAGACTTGATAACAGCTGTTACATCATATAAGCGGCTATATGCACTTGTAAGTTGCGAAATATTGACCTTTTTTTCTGATTTATCGAATATGTATAGTACATATTCTCTGAAAATTTGATATTAACCCGACAAATAGTTTCGGAGTTATGAGTGTGTGCGCTAAAGACATTTTTGGGACGGGGCTGGAAGTGTTCATGTAGCTGATGTGCATAAAATTTAGTCGTTGCTCATGATTAATTCTGAAGTGTATTGTGATCAGCTAGATAAACTGAATGATGCACTCACACAGAAGAAACCAGAATTGATCACTAGAAAAAGTGTAGTGATCTATCAGGATAAAGCGAGACCTCATGTAAGTCGTATGGCTCGCCAAAGGCATTTACAGCTTGAATGTTTGGATGTTTTTCCATGTTAATATTGCCCAGACTTAGCACTTTTGGACTATTACTATTTTGGTCTCTACACAATTTTTTGTTTGGAGAACCTTAACCTCAAATCAGGACATCGCAAAAAACATATGGGAATCCTAAAGTTATCTAAATAAATTGCCTGTTATGAAATCTGGAAAAAGTATCCAGCAGACATGTAGTGTTTCGAGATGCTTGGTATTGTATCTCTCAGCAGAGGCTGTCCTCTATTAATTTTTCACAAAAACATAGAGCAATCAAAGTGACTTGAGAAGCATTTGAACAATATTCTTATTTTTTTATAAAAAAGTTATAACTTCCCAGTTTATCATATCTTTTGTTATACAAATTGACATATTTTCCGAAATATCACCATATATCAACACCATAAAAATTTATTCTAACCTTATTTTGTTTTTTCTTTACAGGTAAGTGATTCTATAAGCTCTATTTACAAGAAATTATTTTATGCGGAGCCACTATTTCTTTTGGGAGTGGTAAGTCTTTAATAAAAAATTTTTCATATTTTTTACGGGATTACAGGTTAAAAAAAAATTAAATGATTAAATTCTACAAAAACCCTAGAATATTGTCCTAAATTTTCAAGTTGATTGGAGTAATAGTTTTGGAGATACAGCTTTAAGAACTTGTGCGCTTGAGGTTAGCTAGACTTAGAGCGCCGTCTTTGAATGCATTTTTCTCGAAACTGTGTTTTTGAAGTCGTTTAGCAAGATTTCTCGCGAACCACCCAAGTCTTTGAGATACAGTTCTTAAGGACTTACGCAGAATTTTTTTGTAAAAATATCAGGTTTTTTCTTCGTCCAAGTTCTGGGTTAAGGTTTTGGCTGAAACACGGATTATCGGAAATGGGTCGCAATGGCCAAGTTTAAAATATGTTTTCCAAAAATTTCATATAATAATTATATTTCATATAATTTTTTTTATGAGAAAAAAAATGCTGTTTTTTACCTAAGTAAACACATGTAAATAACGCTATGCTTTTACTTTAAATAACTTCGATTACTAAATTGCCTAGAAAACCTCTTCAAATACGTTTTGAAACAATAACCCATGATTACATAGCAGTTAGAAACTACTAGTTATATCGTGCTTCGTTAATGTAATATCGAATATATGAGCTGACAAATACTTATGTTATAAGAAATAAATAGAATGTAGAACCGTTGAACAGATCTTCCTTAAGAAAGAGCTAAGAATTTATCTTTATATGCATATATAGGGATTTCGAATAAACAACCCCCACAGCTGCTTTGTATATATTTATTCCAGTCAGGAGGGCGAATTTTCTTTTGCAGCAATTGGAGCCGTATGAGAACAATAACGCGCTGAATATTCACTTCCAGGCGTCAATCACCTCAGGCTTATTTATGTAGACAGGCGACTTCACATAACGCCACAATAAAAGGTCTAGCGGTGTCAAGTTCTTGGAAAACAACCCACAGACCTCCGACGCGATTGAGCGTCGTCTTATTGGAACCAAAGGTCGGCCAAATCAACATTCTCCAACTCAGGCACGAAAAAGTCTATAATAATGGTTCTTTAGCGTTCCCCATTGACAGACTGTAACATTATGACCAGCATCATTTCTGAAGAAATATGGATCACTGATTCCCTCTGCATGTAAAGCACACCAAACCATGACTTTTAGAGGATGTAACGGCATCTCAATAATGACTTGTCAATCCACAATCCAAAGCGACAATTTTGTATTTAACGCTCTCATTCAGCCAACATTGAGCTTCATCTCTGAACAAGATTTTCTTATGAAAATTGGGATCAAAGGCCATCTCGTTTGGACCCAATCACCGAAACTGCCCGGAACATGTTTCGGATTAAGTCTGCTCATTTCGAAATGGCAAAGCAAACTGAGTATAAATCATGTAACAACTGTCAAAGAAACAAAAACACTCTTTACATCCGCTAAGTAAATACATGTGTCGGTCATTCAATAACAAAAATAATATTGTCACAGCTCTTCTCCCTTTAATATAATTTTTTCACTCACCACTCTTGTTAACTTGGTACCACCGCGCCGAAATTGTCAAAGTTTGGTTCAGTTTTTTCTCCTTCTTTCAATTTTCCGTGGGAATTCCGTGTTGCTCGGCCAACAGCGCTGTGCTCTTCACATATTTGTATTTGTAATAATATTGATTTTTGCGTGATTGTTATTTATTTTTCATCATAAAGGTTGGCGAATGTGTGCTAACAATTTCTGTGTCGCTTTGCGCTCATTTTTATTTCATTATTCTTTTATTTATTTTTCGTGCTTTTGTAATTTTTGTGCCAATAAATGGCGTCATATTATTGAAATCGTGTTTAACTTTTTACTTGAGCCTTTCAGTTTTATTGCCGAAAGTACTTTCTTTTCTTTTCCGCACATTTTTGGCTTCTGCACAGTTTCCCATGTAACCTAAAGTGCATTCTTTCTTACAGAATCTCAACAACTCTCTTACCTTTAGCCGCACAAACACAAGTGTATATTCACACCTTAGGCGATACACATATCCCTTCGCATATGTGAAAGTTCATACGGAAATTGGATATGTAAAAGTTTTCCTTTTTCTTTAATTTCAACCAAAAGTTAGGTGAGCTTAGTTTGGCAAACCATAAAAATCTCCGAAAGCGGTGGTAGTTCTGTACAGTATTTTCCACTTTTTAAGCATATTTGTTTGGAGGAATGTGGTGTGCAAGAGAAAAGTGTTGAACAATGTCCACTGCAGATTGGAGACAGTGGTTTGAATCGACTTGCAATGTATTAGGATTCCAATTCGAAAAATTAAATTAAATTAATTTATATCACTTCTGGATGTTATGTTAGTCGAAGGTGGTATATAACGATCTAAGTTTGGGAAAGAGTTGTTGTCCTATATAAGTGCCATCAATACCATAAATTCAGTATTTTTTTTTTATCTTTTTTATCTCTTTATTTCTTCTCGCTTTTCATGGTATTCGCTCTGTAATTTTTCTATAAATGCCTAGAGATCCATACTAGTGATAGAACTAGGATCTAGTTGAGCTATAGAACTTGTAGAATTTGTTTGGTGAATTTTCTTGAGACTGCCTCGGACAAATTCTTAACTTTGGTGTTGGGTCTTACACTCTCCCTTTCTATTGTCTATCTCTCTCCACAAGAACTCGAACAAAGTTGACATATGATTCATCGATCGAATATAGAATAATATTTTCGATCCAAAGCGTCCCAACTTCTAAGTTTCATTGACTGTTAACAGACCGCGGAAGCCTTCCAAACAATTTTATGGAATCGGCGCTAGAAATCCCAATTCTTGTTTCGAGAAAGTATTTTCGGGATGTTGTTGTTAGTGTCACCGAACTTTATTTTCAGTAATAAAATACCTATAAATATTTCGCATTTGCCAAAATTATTATTTAACGATCCCAGACTCGGAGCTTGTACTTTTAAAACATAATACTCAGGTCACAAAAGAGCACTTTCGTATAGAAATGTAATATATTCAAGCAGATTATTTTGATTTTTGAAACCCTACGACAGAGGAAGCTATATAGAATCTGTGATAAAGTAGCAGCCAAGCCAATTTTATGGAACCTGACGATCTGATGCCAAATAGAATTAGAATATGTACAGAAGGCTTTCTTCTTTTCATTTAAGGTATGGTTTACGTGGTGGATCCCAAACCCAGCGCACAACCCTGGGGAAGGAGATTCGCCTTCTCATTTTAGCCTGCTTTCAAACAGATGTTTTTTGGATACTTGCTCTAAGACCGGAAGTTGTGAGCTACTTGAGCCATATGCAAAATAATCATTTCTGGCCACTCCCAAGCGAATGGCGCTCAGAGATCTTTCCTCACATGCGTGAACTTCTACTTGGCTCCATCCTAGAAGTTGTTCTCACTAAATCACTTAAAGGTCTATCAAGGAAAGTTCTTCCTTTTGTAACTATATTAATTTTTGGACTGATACTGTCAATATTTCCGATATATTAAACTTCTAGTTATAATATTTTGAGTTTAGACTTTATACATCAACAATTTAAAGCGTTCAAAATTAAATGCAGCGCATAGCTTTCTGCGGAGTAACTCAGCGGTGTTCACACTCCCCACTGGGGGTATGAACACGTGAGACTTTTAACAACACTGCAGCGTTTGGAGTCTGCAGCGCTTCTTCTTCCTCGGTCTATGCACAATAGCGCTAAAGTAAAGCGATTTAGATGCAGCAAACTGTGGATGTGGGTGCGCCCGTGGCTTGTCAACACCCGTGCAGCTGCTGCAACTGCTGCTTGGCATTGGAGCCAAATGCGTGCGACAGCAGAAACTCGACGCAGAGTTGCATCGACAAGTCTTCGTACTTGTACATATTCCGCGTACGGATTTGTGGTTTTCTACTCTGCAAGCGAAACAATTGCGACTATGCGGGTGAACCCCAAAAAATTTGCCTCTGCATCTTATTCTGCGATAACTGCAACGTGCGGGAAGCGTAACCCCACACAACCTCCCTCAGGGGCTGCTGTGACATGCAAATAGAGTTGTTGTTGTTGTTGGTCATAGCTGTTGCCGTAAAACCATTCACCAATGACGATAATGTCTAAAGTGCGGACCTCAAGCGAAGAACTCATCCGCTTCTCCGCCGTGCAGTCAAGGCGAACCTTCTGCTGATTGGTTGTGGCAACGTACGGGTCGCGCAGGGCAAACAATAGCCCCATATACCCGTTAACTAAGTGCTTGTGTATATGTGTGTATGCGTTTCGTCCCAATGGTGTGACAACTTTATCTTCCGCTCTAGAGCTTTCGAGCACTTTATGGAGTTCACGAGCACTTTTGCCACTCTAAAAGTTGCATATGAGTTTGTGTGTGTGTGTGTGTGTGTGTGCGTGAGAATAGCGCAAACTGCATACTTGAACTTTCGGTTGCCGAATTTCTTAATTACAAGCAACTACGCGTAATTTCATCAAGTGTTCGTGAGGTGTGCCGTTATGTTGAAGCACTTTGTAGGTTTGAATTTGTTTTTGTTTCTAGTTAATGTAAAGACTGCACATATAACTCTCGCAGCTAAAACCAACAGCACTCTCTTTGTTTTACACCACCCCGCGGCGCTGCCAACACCGTTATTCACTTATTAAAATATGCATTGCATTCACCGTTGGCAATTCCGTGCTTACTTTTTTGCAAAGTCGTAATAACTCAGTTTGTGTTTTATTAATTTAAAACTTTTGAAACAATTATAGAGGTTCTATATCTTTCTAGATATATGCGGTCCGAATAGAATATAAGACACTTAACGCCCTATAATATTTTAGGTGGATATATTTTGAAAATAAAACTCTTGATATTACCCTAAATGGAAGCTTTAGAGAACTGTATACTTTAAAGAGTATAATATTTAAAATATGTATGTGTAAGAGAAAGTCACCGAACAAAAATGGGATTAAGAAATGTGCAATCTCACCAAATTAGACCCGGACTGACACTAAACAACATATTCATATAATGGGTATTCGAAAAAGTCATTTCGTATTTCTAATCAAAATTCAACTTATTTTTTTTATATTTTAATAATAAGTAAATAAACAACTATGTACCAGTTTTGCCATTTTCCGTTACCATATACCAGAACGGAAGCGAGCGAACCATTGTTGTGCTACACGAATTGAGACAGCATCGTCTCCGTAAACTTCACAAATTTCATTGATGGCTTACGTGCCTTCCTCGCCCTTTTTTATACAAAAATTTCAAAATATCGCGAATTTCTTAATTATTTTTACTCATTTTTGAACAGCTGTAAATTGTTTTCAACTTCCCCGAATTTAATTTCTTTTTTTAAATAAATCTTAAAATTTCACCTTTCCAACAGTGATATACGACTGCAGCGACATCTATTACTAAAATACGAAAAGACTTTTTCGACTATCCAATATTTTAATACACATCTTTATAATCCCCACCGAAGGCCTTTTGAAGCAATACAGTGATGCCAACGCAACGCCAAAGTTCTATTTCGAAAACCGAAAAAAGTCACAGGGAGCCGCATCTAGCGAACCGACGGCTTTCGTTTCGTGCTTTGCCAAAAAAGAAACCACAATCAAGCTCGAATGCGACGGCGCATTTCTGTTGTGAAAACTACATGAATTTTCTGTCCACAAATCCAGCCAGTTACAATGAATTACTTCAGGTAGAGTTCTCAAAATGGCTTAGTAGGATTTTTTTGACCCCTTGGCCCTCTGGAATAAATTCATGGTGAACCACACCACGGTAATCAAAAAAAATTTTCGGTTTTTCAATTTTGGAAGTCCGTTCGCAAGATTATTGGAAAATTTCGACTCCATGTTTCGATACACGTTCAACCACCAGTAACTGTACTAAACGTTTAATGAATGTAGGGTCCTCAGCCCAAGCATGTCTCTTTTGTGACCTTTACTCGACGTCTTTTATGCAATAGATTCTGGTCGTTTGGTTCGAGTCTAGCATTCACACGCTTCATACCCAAAACATTTACCAAAATACGCTGAGTTGATACAAAAGAGATGTAGTCATCCTCTCTTAACTCCATCATATCAACATAAATGCTGTTTCTTTAAGTTTTTCAATGATACCGTTTATGAAGGAGACGGGTGACTTGTATGAGGTAAGTTTTCTTTGACTTCAACAACTTACCTGAATGTGAATTCGTGATAAACTAGACTCCACAAAACACTTCTTGTTCAACGATTCCATAATCTTGGTTCCTTTGAATACACAGAGTTATAAGCAAACTCGTTGGTCAATTTTTATTTTCATGCTTAAAATCGTCAGACAAACTTTTCGCTTCCAAACGCACACTAATCGACATATGGAGATCAACCAATAAATCCGTCAGGTCACAATCTCATCAAGTAGTAATTTTTGGTTAGGGCATAAGTAGCTGGCTCCATCATTTTCAAAGACAAGACTCATAAAGTAGAGGAATTCGTGACCGGTAAACCGTAATTTTTCAGTCTTCTTGTTATTTTGGAATTGGTTAATTTATCCACAGATATTCGATAAAGGGAACCCATTCAGAGGTGTAACAAGCATGCTTGCATACAGTCTGAGAGAAGTTTTATAAGTTTGTATGTAGAAATTAAATTAAAAATATAAAAACAATTAAAATTTCCGAAATGCTTCTAAAATTCATTAACAAATCTCTCGAGATCTATCCGATTTACTTAAACCTTTTAACGTGACTCACCTGAAAGTGCCTTAATTTGAATGCAATTGTATTTTAAGCTTTTGAAACTAAACGCTTCTGGCCGTTAGCGAAAAGAACGTATTTCGAATATTCCGAATAAGCGAGTGAGTGGAGCGAGTGAATGGCAAAGAACAAACGTGTCTACACATTGCACGCGCCATTAGAGTTAAGGCGTCTACTATGGGTGTTTGGTCGCTAAATAGAGAGAAGGGTTTGGTGGTATGATGCTATTGGTATGTAGGCAGGTCGGTATGTGGGCCGCTGGCAGCGATTCAAGTAACGCCAGCTGAACTCTGTGTGCGTCTTTTGTTGAAAGTTTTCAAGTGTACTCGAATAAATTTGCGCATTTCCGGCATGACTACTGCGGTGGCATGGCCCAGTTCATTTTCAACTGCTTATATAAGTATGTGTGTGCGTATGGGTGTACGTGTGAGTACACTCATTTATGCTTAAGTGTTTGTGAAGTTAAACGTGCGCACACGTCATGCCTCCGCATGTGTATGGATGTAAGTGCAATTGAACCTTTTAAATTATAAAACTCTATTTAATCCGAATTAAACTCACTCCTATTAAATGCGAAGGCAAAACAACTGCTAAATGTATACTTTTGAAGTTTTTTAAAATATATTTTCGATTCTAAATGAATACAGCAATACAATACATTTTATATCAAAACTGTATCTTTTCTGTTTTAAATAATTTTGACTCCTTATTGGATCGTATGTCTTTCCATGATGAAATGGCAAACCTTAGTGAAGAGAAATGTCAAAAGAGCGTGAAAAAATATGGCGTCTTTTGCAAGTTTTGAAAAAGCCGTTTCTATATTACTGCTTACAAGAAGTATGTTAAATATTTTGGGAATATTTTAGGGTTGCCCACTTTAGGGACTGCTCTACTTCTAACTAACAGGTCTATTTTAATCGATCATATTCCACAAAGCTTCATCATATTTCATGAGCTTCTTGTCATACACAAAAGCTCTTGAGGTACCACGACGTAAGAAATCCGACGACAAGGGTTATCCATTAGCATATCTGTTATGCTACGTAATAAGAATTTGATACGGTTTTCTGGATACCTGACATCTGCCTAAAAATTTGGTTAAATTTCAAGGCATTTTGAAGATTTCTGCAGACTTTTTATAAATAAAAGACTTAAAGAAAATGTTCTTCGTGCCAGGTGAAGGTTTTCTTTCAAACCACTTGGCTGACAACGTGTTAATAGTTAAAAACATGGCAATCCTATTCACAAAATTACGAATTTAACAATTTACCATATGCTGGCTGCATGTTAAAATAATATATTAATGTACATAAGTAAATATGATAACATCAAATAATTTTATTTCGCGAAATAGGTGGCAACCCTAATGTAAAATTTTTATTTTTTTTTAATTGCTTAATATTAGTAATAATAATATTAATTTATATACAAGTATATTTTTATTATTTTTTTTACCTATGTGGCAACTTTGCAGAAAAATATTTGTAATTAGTTTAGAAACTCACTCATTATTTTTATTTTTTTTTTATATTATGAGTACTTGTGTGGATTCTGTGCTGACAGATAATTCGTAACCTTATAATTATATTTGACACTTCTTAATTGACACTTCGTCAGTCTATCTGTCAAATAAAATATTGACATTATTCGGAGCTTCCAGTTTATAAGTATTTAACGACACACTTCATTTGCACTTCTCCACTACTAACTATTACTATTGCTAACTATTAACACTTAGAACCACAGACACACGCACTGACATACTTTCAAGTGCACTTTTCCCAACACACATACACACACACACAAACAGACCGATACATGCACAAAATTCGAATGTCATGGGTTTGAGTTGAATTGTTTTAGCAGCTACTCAACAAAAATTCCTCTTGCTAATGTCACAGCAGCGAATTGCGGCGAAAGCGGTGCTCAACACACTGACTCACACATACACACTTTAGTACACCACACACACATAGGTATACATAAATTTACTCAAACCGCAAACTTCGACCGCCCAATGTCACTTAATCATTCATGCATTCATTTACCCTCGAAACAGCGTACGCCAACAACACCTCCTAGCACCCTTCTCACCCTCAGCGTGTTCGGTGGCACTCGTGTCGCGGATGATGATGACTATTACATCAAAAACTAACGTCGAGTGCAATTAAATTACTCATAAATTTTGTCGTTTGGCGAAGTTTTCGGGGTGTTTTTGTTGTTGTGGATGTTTCTGTTGTTGTTGTTGATGTTTTTGTCATCATTAGTGCTATTTTGTTTGGAAATATTTTGTTGACGTTGAATGGGCGTGTGACTGAGTCACTAATTGCTCTTAAATTACTGATGGCTTTTATCTTGTTAAAAACTCTCTTGAATTGATTTACTAAATGAAGCGTCACATACTAAAATCGTTTGCTACTTAAGAACTTATATATTATATTAAATTGTGCTTCCCTTTAATACTATTTGACTAATGAGTCTACACAAATTGGATCAATTAGGAGTCGATACAATTACTAATAATAATAGTTACTTATGTTACTTTGTTGGTTACTATTCATGGATTTACAAGAATTTTGCAGATTTTTTTTTTATTATTTCAAATATTGCTTTTGTTCAATTAGTACCTATTTATTTGAATCTCATATTTCGTAGTAATAATCGAATAGCTTCTTTATTTTCGAAGGCAAAATAGATACAGGGTAGTACGAAAATTCTGAAGATAAATATTTTCCTGTAGTAGTGCTTAAAATGTTCAGATATTCATCCCGATTTTCGATGACTCGTTCGATCATTTCATTTGAAAAATTCTAACGGCATAATATCATACGATCTTGAAGCCAATCGACCAGTCCATAACGTGAAATTATCCGCTAACATAAATGTTTCCTCAATAAGTGCATTGATGGATGAGATGTTTTCATAGACTCAAAGCCGTTTTTTTCTTTTGCAGCTCTTGAAGTTCTTCAGGTTGCTCTTCGTGCCAAATGCGGCAATTTTCCCTGTTTACATACCCATTGAAACAGAATAAATTTTTACTAGAAAATGTCCGATCTTCTTAGAACCTTTCACGAGCTCATAGAGCGAAGCAATGTCGGTTGGGAAGATACAGCGGCTTCAGTTCTTGCACAAGGTGTACTTTGTACGCTTTCAATTCTAGATATCGGCGTAAAATGCGTCAAGTCGTTCCATAGGTCAGTGCGAGCTGCTGCAAACGGCGTCGATTGGACTCTGCGCGGTCTTCGTCTCTCAGGTACGGCTGTTATATTTTCTTCACTGCGTGCTGATCTTGGTCGAATATTATCCAAAATCGAGTGCTGGGTCTTAAGATAGATGATGGAGCTGCGAATAGTATGCTCAGTAATCCAATTATGTTGATCATAATTTGAGCGAAACGCTCGGAAAACATTCTTTACAGAACGTGAATTTTCGTAAGATTTGAACGATTTGTAAACGTTGTTCAGGCGTAAGTTTTTCCATGATGAAATGCCAAACGGTACTGAATGAATATAACATGACAGGTTGACATGATTCACACGAGATCAGTCAAAAAAGGCAATTGAAACAAAGTACCTCTACTTGGTTCACCCGTTATAATAATTCATGCCAAATTCTGTGAAGATCTCTCTACACATGAAAAAGTTTTCAGTTTGTAAGGCAGCTATATGTTATAACGGTCCAATATCGGCGGTTCTCACAAATTAGTAGCATCTTGAAAAAAAAGACGATATGCAAAATTTCAGAACGATTTATCAAAAAGAGAGGGAGTAGTTTATACGTACAGGGCATAGCTAAATTGATTTTTAGGTATCTGTTCTTCCTATTCAGTGTGTAATAATAATAATAATTTTAAAAGTAATGACCCTTTTTATTGCCACCAGCCACCATTAATCCATAGGGACTTACCTTGTACCATTTAGAATATTTTTTATTAATAAATAATCCAGTGACTAATCGAAGTTTTTCTTAATTAACAAATCAGCGGCCTCAGGAAATGTTTTTCCAGGTTTTCGGGAAAAATTAAAAGTTTTTTATTTGTAAAAAATTAAAACTCTCTTCATTATTTTTCAAAAAAAAAAAACTTGATGTTTCCAAAAAGCTGTCTCAAGGCATTCAAAACTACCGAGCGGTTTTTAAGTTACGCTGTTCACCAGTTCAAACAACATGATTTTGTGAAAAACGCATTTGAAGTTTTGAAGCTGCTGCTACTTACATGCTTTCGAAGGTTCCAAAGCGCCCGAGAACCCTTTGCTAACTACCGAACAACTCGAAAAGTATTTCACTGATTTACTATATTTCAAGTTTTCAACGAATATTATAAAGATAACAAATCATAAGAAATTCAAAAGAAAAATCGATTTTTGAACATTTTGACTATCCCATACCCCTTAACTACACTTGTAGACCAAATTTCCAAGTCAAGCGTTCACATTATCAGAATCCTCTCAGAGCATAATTCGTTTATGTAGCTTCAGCTAGTTAAGATTACTTGGATTACTAATATAGAGCTTTAGTATCAAAATGCATCCTATCACTCGTTTTTGGAAAAGTGATTTCTCAGATTTCGAAAACATAGATCTAAAGGTCTTTCACATTAATTTGCACTGACACAAAACTGTAATTTGGTGTTATGCACTGAAAAGTTGAGCGGCACCGGCGGTGAATAATTTTTTCTCCTTATATGCCTCATAAACCATTAAGGCTGCAACAAGCAAACTTGATGAAAACAATTCTCATCCAGCGCTTTTGCATACTGTGAAAAGACGGTTGATAACCAAGCCCATTCTCCATATAACAGTTATGTTGAAAACTAGTGAATTTGCGATAACTCACTCACTAAATATGCCGGAAGCAATAAATTTTACACTCGAGATGGTAAGAAGGTGTAAAAATTGTAAAACGATCGTGACACCGCCCACTTTAGACCTCATTACTTTAGTACCTCAGAAATTCCTCGACCAACATCAACGAATTTCGAAGCATGATGCGCCATAACTGTCTTCTACCACCGTGAAAAAATGAACAAAATCGTATATTCTTACACTTTACAGTATATAAAGACGACATGAATGAAGGTTGTGGAAGTGTTGTTCCAACTTTGCAAAAATGATACCTCAAAGGTCGATGTCCTCTTGCGTTCTCGCGTTGGCCCCTTTAGCTCTTCAGTGAGTAAGCGCTGACCAACAACCAGAACTTGTGCTACTGCGAGGTCCTTCCAAACCAGAGTGAACCACAAGAGGCGCTCCAAACTACTGGCATTTAATAATGTCAATCTTACCGCAATTAAAGGTATTCTGAGGAGACACTGCCCAATAGATTCACACACTGTGAGACTAAATATTCTGTCGAACGGTCTTTGCCAAAGCTGAGGGAGGTGGAATGATCTTGTCACTTCTTCCTCCATTGCCCAGCTTGTGTCAGACTGAGATGGAAATTTCTCGGCAGACATACCTTTAGCGAATCTAGCGAAGTTGTGGGGATTGATATTAACCGCCTTCAAAAATTAGTGTTAACAAACGCTGAGTTAAACTCTCTGGTGATCCATCTTTAGGAATTTATGGGTAATCCAAAGGACGAATATCTGTCCAAGATTTGGATCAATGCTACGACCTAACATAGCTAATACCTAATTATGTGTAAGCATCCTTCAGTAATTTTGTAACTCAAATTCTCTAAATAAGTGAGTATTCTCAGTAAGTAACACTTACCTTGACAACACATCATTGCGAGTTTAAAAATTAAGCGTCATATTTAGCTACCTCATACCAGAGCACTGGAAAAATCCAAACCTCATACAGATGCCTACATTTATATATACATATATTTATATACTGGCATCTCCGCTGAAGTGCCACAAGAATTTCATAAAATACCAAGCGATGCTCTGCTGTTTCATACTCAGTCATTCTTCGACCTTTGCAACATGCAAGTTAAAAGTTTACAACAATAAAAACAAAAACTTTGCCAAACAGTTTTAGATTTCTTACACATACATTCCAAAATTTTTTTTTTTTATTTTTGCCGTTGTTGTTGCGTCCACCGCTAAAGTACGAAAATACTTCAAATCATCAAACTTCTGCTGGCTTGCAGCAACA
Organism: Bactrocera correcta; assembly: GCA_027475135.1. Classification (NCBI taxonomy): domain Eukaryota; kingdom Metazoa; phylum Arthropoda; class Insecta; order Diptera; family Tephritidae; genus Bactrocera; species Bactrocera correcta. The sequence continues at coordinate 60,037,649 of CM050325.1, read as the reverse complement.
GCAACCATTACCATTAAGCAAACGGACGCGACAACAAATGTCAGACATTGTGTGCTGCAGTGGTGACACCGAGTGGGTGGTGGGCGGCCGGTTGGTGATGCTTTGTTGCCCGCCACGTTGTTCCCCAAGTTGTAACTTCATGTTTTTGCAGCTTCTTTCTGCGTTTTGTTGAAAGTGACCTGATGTGTCACGTCGTTGGTGGGTTGTTATTTCGTGATTTTCATTTTATTTCGGTTTTTTCCATCTTTATTACATTGTTTTACGTTCCACTTCTCTCCAGTGGCTAACACGGCGCAATATGGATTTTGCAGAGCAAACAGTTGTTGCATGTTATTGTTGTTGCTGTTGCATGTAAAACATGCATATGTGTATGTACAAGTATAGTTGTATGTGTTAATATGTGTGTTTGACGGCGTTTCGGGATTTCTCGCTGTATGCAAAGGTCGAGAAACTTTCGACAAATTTTTCGCCAGAGCAACAAACTCTATGCAATTTTTTTCAGATTTCTTTTTGGCTTTAAATATTTTAATATACATTTTTTTTGGTTTACTTAAGGACATTTAACTCATATCATTGCAGTTACCCATATATTGCCATATACATATATTTGTTGAAATGTAAGTAATTTTGAGAATTTTTGTTGGCAAGGACATTCAACTTCGTTTATTACAATTTCATATATTACTTTTCTTGAAAATTTATTTGAGGCCTAATTATAGGCTTGTAGAATATTTACGGTGATCTATAAAAGTCTGAGTTATAATTTTGTAGAGCCTGCTCTACAAGGCGTACTAGAACAGCCAATGTTCCATGTGAGCTCTGAACTGCAAAGAGTAAGAATATATGAAAACTTTACACCCGTAAACTAACCAAATTGTTCCATATATGATTGGCAAACTATAAAAATGTGATTAATATCAGTTTATGGTATACCCGAGAAAACACTCAAACCCATTTTAACTTATAAAATAATTCCTTACGACCGACTCATATCGTCAATACTTCATGCTTCGCTTAACACATAAGAGGGTTGCCTGTAAAAAGGTCTGAAAGTCTGACAATTTAATGCTCAACGTAGTCTAACTTTAGCGCCAAACGCTTGATAAAGCGACGCTCCAACTTCTCTAAATAAAGCATATATTTTTCTGGGGGTCTGCAATGTAGAGCTTCAAGACGGCGATAACCAACCCATTCGACTCAAACTGCTACCGGCGAGTAACTAAGTATATCATATTTGGAAAAAGGTAGTACGGTTTCAAATTTGTCGATTACGGTTGCATATTTCGTCTAATTTCGTCGATGCGTTGTCAAGGTAAAGGAATTCTTTTTGTTTAACACGTGGTTCAACTTTCATTCACTACATACATATGTATAGTATAGCCTTATGAACATTTTGGATATCTCCAAGTGTTCGGTATAGAGCAGACTTTAAATATCCCAGAAAATGGCGGCCATCACCTATCTGGACGATCGGACTGTTTTTGTTTTCTCTTCAGAGAAAATTCGAGGTGAGAAGGCTAAGATTTCATCGGACGTCACGAGCTAACGCAGAAACTTCTTAGGATTATACTTAAACAGCGTCAAATACTGTTGTGAATGGTCTCAATCACCGTTTGTTTTCCAGAATGAGCAAATACTGCTTTCTCATTCCTAATACCTTATAAGACTCATATGCTATCTTGAGACGCCTGTTGCCTTTACTACATTTCACACTCTCAAGGGAGCTTTTGTCAGATTATCGTCAAAAGTTCTTCTTAGCCAACATCCATCGGATTTTTTTGGAAATTTTGTAGTGCCTCTTATAGATACGCTCTTTCATTGACCTTAATAGACAAAAATACGTATGGGTAGGTGTTAAAAAATTTTAAACTATAATTCAATAATAATAAAAAGTCTCAGATATCTCTCTAATATTCTACAATCATAGTCTGTACACTCACATCTACCGTTCTATTTAAGCACAATTCTTAGTCTTTGTCAGTCGGTTTTGCTCATTTCATATTTTTCAAAGATTAGGTGCAAAGAATAGCTTTTATTGTGTTCGCAAAGAATTAAAAAAAATGAAGGAAAAGAGTGACAAAAAGTTAGGAACGTGATATTGCCTGACGTGCGAGTGTTTGTTATAGGAAACGTCAGATAAGCACAATGAGAAAGCGAAACCGTTTCTGCAGCAATGAACAGTGGTTTATTTTCATTATAGTTGCTGGAAAAATATTTTCGGAAATTATATTAATTAAGAAAAATGTTGTAATGCAGATTATTTCGAAAAAAACGCAATAAGAAGAAGATTTTAAAAAAAAAATGTCTGGCTGTCCATATCAGGGTTTGAGATATTGTCCTGAAATTTTGTACACGTCCCCTTTTCTCCAAGAAACTGCCTATTTTTCGGAATCGTCGTTATCGGACAAATATAACACATAGCTGTTATACTAACTGGCCAATCAGTTTCAGGTTCTTGAATGGAAATCTAAGGCAAAGGTACAATCTTCGAACATATCAGATCGCATTTCATATCGGATAACTATAGCCTGTAGCTGCCTTACAAACAGACATATCAAAAAAAAGAAAAGTTACATTCTCGAAATTTTGTATGGGTTATATTCCAAGATCACAATACAGTCCCCAAACATATTGTCCAGATCGGACAACTTTAGCATATAGCTTCCATGTAACAGAACGATCAAAATTCAATTCTTATAATTTTTATCATTATAGAAACTCTTTTTTCGATAAACTATCTTTACGAAATTTGACATAGAGGCAACTTTTTAATCTCCAAACATATTGTTCAGATCGGACACTATGGTCAGACTATAAGAAATGCACTTGTGGAGCCGAATTTAATATTTATCCTGTTTAATTATTATTTACATTTTTTATTTTTTTGCTTATCTCTTTTTAATTTTTTTCATATAAATAAACTTTTTAAAATTCCATGTTAATCGTAATATTAATTATTAAATTTCCAGCGTATTAATCTATAAAGGACCATTGTACTTCGCACCATATTGCATCCTCCATTCGCTATGCGCTGATCAAATATGGATGCCAAACGTGACAAAAATGTAAAATTGATTTCCATATTATCTTCTTCCTTTTGAAGATGAATTATTATTATTTTTTTTTTGTTCTTTTTCAAAATTACTCACGCCACTTCATTGCGCTGCTCGTTGACTTTAGCGTGTTATTTCTAATAGCTTGACTCTTATTATGTATTTGCCACTCACCAAAGCCAAGCTGTGCTGCCTTCACTCACTCGCAGTCTGTCTTATTGGACAGAAGAAGTCGTTCTATGATTGAAGTATGTCTCGTTGTAGATATGTACCTCTATCTATATATATGTATATATATACTTAACAGTAAATTTTGTTTAATACTTTGATGCGTTGCCACCCGTCCGAAAAGCTTATGAACATACAAAGCTACAGTGGCATGAAATATATGGATTTCGTTTTGCAGCATCAAATGAATACAAATGAGGGGATATACATACATATGTATATATACATTTGTATGAATATATACTGGTATTTGAAAGTATTTATGGCTGATGAATTGCTAATTCCATTTGGCGCTTATCTGCTAATGTTCCATAATAAGTCCAGCTTTAGGTGTATTCTCGCTCATTTTGCAATTTCAGTTGTTCTACTTTCGTTTTGCTTTTTTTTCTTGTTCCCTCTTTTTTGTATCAAATCAGTCATTTAGTTATGCCATTCGTTTCAGATTCGCTGTTTTATTTGCTAATTTTTACTGAGATCTCGATTCTTTTAACTTCTCTGAGTAATAAATATAGCAGACAAAAATACCTTCCCCTCTCATAGTCAATAGTTTTCAAATATTTTCGAACTCGTGTGAGAACTTGTCAACAAATTTGGTACTGGAAACAGAAGACTTAAAGAAACAGCAAGCCTAACGGAATTAATATTCTAACAAGAACCACCTCTGTCATAAAAACAAAATCTTCATTTAAAAATCTCCATTGAGGGAGAGAATATGAGAAATTAGTTCAGTGACCTGATCGCACACTTATTTACCCCCTACCTTTACGAAGCCATGAAAAAGCTTCATACTTACATACATAAAGCCATCACCAACTTTTGCCAACAAACCATTTGAATTAATATTTCTTCATTAGCGAACTCAACAAAAGAGAATAAAAAGAACAAAAATAAATTTTCCTATTGGTTTTCACTCACCCCCAGAGCAAAACGCAGGCTCATTCATTAATTTTCATTCTCCGCAAATCTATTTGCATTGCTTTGACTGTCCGTGGTGGTGGGGATAAATGTTCGGAATTCTAATGATTTGTAGTTAAAATGCGAAGCCACGTCGAATGCGTGCACATATTTAGTCTTATTTATTTATTCATACCGAGAGATATTTGCTTTGTCATCAGTCGAACCATTCATGCAACAAACCGAAATGTCCGAAAGGATAATCTCTTGTCCTTTTGACCGCACAATTACTACCCGAGAAGCTAGCTTTGCTCTCTTGTACACGGCGTACATTAATATTCCTTAAGCGTTTTGTTAATATATTATGCTCAGCAATAGTTTCTGGGGATTTTTGCATGCATATATAAAAGCAACAATATATACATATTAGAGTATATACAAGAGAGTTAGTTTACAAGTCACAAAATAACTTTGAGAAATATATTTAGTTTGCATTGTATGGAGGAAATCTTTATAATCTTTGATGGCTCACAAAAGTTTCTTGCTCCGAATATGCCAAAGCTATATTTGTTAAACATATAAATATCTCTCAGCAAATATTTATATAGATATTAGGGTTATTCATATACATTAGGGTGTTTTTTTTTTGTTTTTTGAACTATTAATTTTTTTCAGTCCCGCCACGAAATTTCCTTGGAAATACCCGAAGAAAAATTCCCTGAAAATTTTAACCCTTAATATTAAAATTAAGAACTGGAAAAATTTTCCATAAAAAATATGTACACTAAAATCGTGAGTTTTTATCTTTAAATCCCTATAGCCCAGGGGCATTTTATGGCATCGCTTTGACTTTAGACGCATATTTCTCAGAATTGTTCACTCTACAAAAGGGCCACAAAGTCGCACTCACATCGGCGAGGTAGTAACCCGATTTTTTCCAGAATTTCACAAATTTTTTTATATATCTCGTAAATGACAGGAGCTATAGACAAATTTGTAGGAAATTTTATTTACTATAAAAAAGGATCGAGGTCAAAATCGCTATCATTAATACTTCTCGAGATATACGGATTTTAAAGTAAGGCTTTATAGAATTCTTATAGAAGGTATGTATTAAAAAATCTATAAAAATTGCATGCCTTTGCACTTTTTGTCGAAACACTTTTGCCACTCAAACTGAGTTTTCTGTAAAACATGCGTTCTGAATGCATGAACTACCTCTTCAGGTATCAGAAAATGTTAACCTCTTTTTTCATTTTTGTTGGACGGGAGTAAAGGTTCGGTTAGGTTAGGTTAGATGGCTGATCAAAGATGGCACGTGGACTAATAGATGTACTCCTTTGTGTTGCCATTGAAAATAGAACTCCCGTGTTCGTACTTACAGATCGCCAAAACGTTTAGTAGCCGGTAGTAAAAAATTCATGCGGTGGATGACTCAACACAAATTTTGCTCAAAAATGCAGATTTTTCGGTTGATGTGTGAGAACCCGCTTTATCGTGTTGAAAAGTGATCTGTCTTCGGCGGTTGGACAACCAACAAACAGATGGTTGAGTATCACTCAGAATTTATTGCTTCCTTCTAGTGGTATGGTTGCGACACATCCATCTTATTTAGAAACACCCATACTGTCGACTGTTGTTTACTTTCTGGCTCATACGTTTAAGTCCACGAATCATCAGCTATCAAGTTGTCACGTTTTTCGAAGCACTGGTAACTTATTTTTAACATTTTTTCCGACAATCGACATAAGCTTCTTTCTAATGATCCACGAATTGTCTGGGATCCAACGTGAAAAAAAAAAATCTCACGATAGGTCACGTGACCATCTTGCAATATCAGTTTCGACACAGCATCAATAGTTTCGGGAACTAAAATGATTGGAGTGATCCACGATCTCTATAAAGTTTTGAGTTCCTAGATTGCAACGATAAGATTGCCAAATCCCGGAATATAAAAGGCAATATATGTAGTACAGTGATCAAATTGAAATAATAAATAATTATAAAAATTTTTAATTTATACTTCGCATGTTTTTCGAATAGGTAATTTTTTTTCTGTAAGTTGGTAGTACTGTTGGTAACATCTATGCTAAATTTCACGTCAAAATATTAATTATTATTTGAAATACGCGTCGTTTTGTGAGACTCTAAAAGTGAATTCTTCGAGTGGAAGGGGACTACTTTGAAGGAGGAACAAAATTCACCTTTCAATTTGATCACTGTAGTAAGTCAAATATATTTCAAATATATTTTACGCAATGCTTTTTATGAGACCAATTTCAAGTGTATGAAAACTAGTTTAGGGTAAGTGGTATAATAGAAACCCAATAAACTGGTTGGTACTGTATTTTGGAAGTTCAAAAGTTAATATGTAGACCAAAAAGCCTCAATAAAAAGTAAAAAAAAATATATATTTTTTAATAAAAAAAACTCAGTTAACGAACTTTTGAATTAACTACGGCAGTTCCAGTACATATTTTGATTCACATATGTACCTTTTTAATCGAAGATTAAACGATTTGCCGCAAATGTTTTGTGAAAATTGTTAGAATATATGTATATAGAATATATATAGAATTAAAATAGAATAAAAGCTTTCTAAATTATTTACAAAAAATAAATACAAATTACCCTAAAATGTTTTAATTGATGAACTTTGAGACACAAATATAACAATCTTAATAAAATATTGTTTCAACCGTTTTTGAATAATTTACTAAGAAAAATATATGATTTTCCACGCCTAAATGTAGGCAATGCTTGTAATTATTTTATGTACACCTAAATGTATACAAGATTTGTTAAAAATTTTTCAATTCTCCTTAACTGCTTTTACTAAAAAAATGTTATTTTATTTTAATAACCTTGACAATGGCGTCACGCTTGGATTGGACATAAGTGAAAACTAATCTTCGAACATTAGACTCACGGCAACAATTGAGTCAATTTGTTAATCACATGTATTTATTAATTATTTAATGTATATATATGTATATATACGAGAGAAAATCGACATACGCATTAATAACGGCATATACATAAAAGTACATTATGGAGAGTAGTCCACTTCTATGCTAACAAACTCACATATTGTGAAAACTTATGTCCATCCCACCCAGCAGGTTCATGAACCTGTGACACCTCAAAGGCAAAATCACCCTTACACTTTACATATGTATCTACATATATGTACAGTTATATATAAATATAATGCTTAGTTTCAAAGCAAAACTCGTTGAGCATCTTCTATTAAACTTTACCGTCGGAGCACTTTCATATCTTTTGCTTGTGTATTGGCCATAGTTTGATTAAACTACGCTTACATAGCCATCAATCAAAGCATGTACTACAATATACTGATACCATATTTACAAACTATTTATGTATACTCGTATGGTATGTAGAATCATACATATGCATATGAACCGCCGCCTTTTGTCTTGAAAGTAATAAATATGATGTATTTCACTCCTATACTTATGCCTTTTAGCCAACTTCAACAAACTTTAACAAGCACATAACAACAACAGATGTGCTATTGCTCCACACGCCCCAATCTGCTGTCCTAATACATCACTTACACTAAAGTGTTGTTAGCCATTGTTGCATATGTTTATCAAAATTATTGGAAAATCAGTTTCTTGAGAGTTTTGACAGACTTCCCTTGCACAGCCATCAGTGCTGATAGTAGTTTGTAGTTTAAGGTGGTTCATAAAAAATCACAACGAGAATTTTTGTTGATTTTGATAGTGACTAATAATATTTAATTTAATTTAATTTTATTTTATTTTATTTTATTTTATTTTATTTTATTTTATTTTATTTTATTTTATTTTATTTTATTTTATTTTATTTTATTTTATTTTATTTTATTTTATTTTATTTTATTTTATTTTATTTTATTTTATTTTATTTTATTTTATTTTATTTTATTTTATTTTATTTTATTTTATTTTATTTTATTTTATTTTATTTTTTTTTATTTTTTTTTTTTTTTTTTTTTTATTTTATTTTATTTTATTTTATTTTATTTTATTTTATTTTATTTTACTTTGTTTTATTTTATTTTATTTTATTTTATTTTATTTTATTTTATTTGTTATATAATTTTTTTTTTGATCCCACTGAATCTTCACTTTGTCTAAGAACCACCCTAATATGCAAACTATCTAGCCGAAGGCGCCATAAACTTGTCGGTGTGTGGCTTTCTGCTGTGAGCAACGTCAAGCTATCAATCCGCAACAATGAAGGAAATTTATTTTACTTAGAACACAATTTTACTAACTTCGAAAGTCATTGGCAGAATTGATGTATCGAGCATCTCAAGCAACATATTGATATATTGATAGCTATTTAAATCTTTATTAAACATTTTATAGTTTTAGTAGCTCGATTATAACTTAACTAACTGGTTTCTCTTTTTCATTTATTTATTTGCAGGTAAGTGTCAACGGAGAGCTTCAACAAGTGTTGCTGACATAAAAATAAATTGAGTATGGTAATGAGTTTAGTGATAGATTGTTGTTCTTGCAATAACGGAAATGCCTTGGAAGGAACTATATATGTATATACATATGTATGTAAAAGTTATGAGCTCATATTGCGCTATTTGATAAGGCTGTACTAAACGAATTTTATCAAATGGAATTTGTCATGAGATTGAGGGACTTGCTTTCGTTTAAGAGATTTTTAGTAACAAAAAACTATGTAAAACATAGCTGGGTATTGAGCTAAACCAATTCATTCCAGAGATTGATTCATATTTAGTTAACAAATCAATTTCAATCAATTTCTTCGCTTTCCGAACTTAGCCTTCAAAGTCGAAATATTTGCCTTCGAAATTCGAAATTGCGCTTGTTAAAATCATTGTTATTTATCATAGTATGTGTTTTATGTTACCAAAAGTCAAGTGTTTTTGAAATAGACTTTTTTTCGAACATGCAACCTTGATTCCGATTAGCAAATGTCATAAAAATTTGGCTGATAAAAAATAAGAAATAAAGTATATCTAATAGTAATGTTTTTTTATTAAGTTTATTTTCGAAATTCGAAAGAATATATTTCGATTTCGAAAGCCAACTTCGAAAAACAGAGAAGTCTCTTTAATATCCAGTACTTCGTACATCTAATAGTAATGTTTTTCAGTAAATTTATTTTCGATCTTCGAAAGAAAAAAATCGATTGCGAATAAACGGAGAAATCTTTTTAATACTCAGTACCTTTATATCTAATAGTAATATTTTTTAGTAAATCTATTTTCGAACTTCGAAAGAAAATATTTCGATTTCGAAAGTTGACTTCGAAAAACGGATAAATATCTTTCATACTTAGTACCTTTTATATCTAAAGTAATGTTTTTCAGTAAATTTCGATCTTCGAAAAAAAATATTTCGATTTCGAAAGCCAATTTCGAAAAACGGAGAAATATCTTCAATACCCAGTTCCTCGTATATCTAATAGTAATGTTTTACAGTAAACATATTTTCGAACTTTGAAAGGAAATATTTCGATTTCAAAAAACAGAGAAATCTCTTTTAAAACCCAGCAATCCGCATGACGAGCTGAGTCGATTAGTTATGTCCGACAAAATAATTTTTCATTTTTAAGTTTTTTATCTGAATTTTCGCACACGCACTTTCCTTCCCAAATATTTTTCAATCAAAATCAAAATCAAATTCTTGTATTTTTTCTAAGATATTGATGATTTTGTATGACGTGTAGATTATTACCGAAGGCAACGTCATCCCAATCTTTATATTTTTCTACTTCCTATCGAATCGACAGTTCCCTT
>CM050325.1:59846135-60027183 GCA_027475135.1 Bactrocera correcta | reverse complement strand
TAACATAACTATAGTATGTACTGTATCTGTATGTATGGGCAAGCGAAACTAATGAGCGCCGAAAAAGACGCTGTCAACGCTTTAATATTTGGGCAGGTACATACATTTACTCGCACTCACGTTACATATGTACTTAAGCCTACAAATTACATATAAAGTACATACATACAAAGTACAAATATATATATATATATATATGTATGTATATATAAATTTACGTACATTTATATTTATATGAAATTTCGTAGTGTCAACGACGCTTGTGAACCGCCGAAAACCACCTTGACACTTGGCTCATTGGGCAGGGTGGACAGCGCCGATGAGCATACGAATTAGCTGCGCCGTAAGAATTGAAAACAGATTTAAAGTTTGAATAGTAATTGAAATTGAAATTGGTATAGGCCTAATTTAATTACTTGTTGTATATATGTACATATGTGGCTATGTGTGTGTGCATGCCTAAGTACATTTATGGTGACAGCGCCAATGTATGAAGATACACTTACACACATGCCTGTGTGTGTATATTGTATCGCGCGTGATCGGACCCGTGCTAAATTTTAACGCAAGACTTTCGTCTGCTGCTCGGGCATTGTTGCTATGTCATAAATAACCACATACACGACATATTTCGGAAATTTGCAATCTAATTTTTTAACGCACTTACGTGTATGCGTAGCTCTGCACACACTCACACACATACACGTGCTCAAATGTACAAGTGTATAGCAAATACTCTGTCATAAGGAAGTATCATATATACATACATGTATGTATGTAAGTATGACTACACAATTTTTGCTGACAAGCTCGATTTTTTTTTTCTTTTTTGCTCATCGCGCGCCTATTCGGCTTTCGAAATACATTTGGGAGGCAATGACGTGGACATACATACATATGTACATAAACTAATTTATTCAATAAGCATACATATGTATGTATGTATGTAGGCATTTAAATTTGTCTGGTAATTTATAAGCAAAATTAATTGAATTCATTTTAATGAACTTGACTAAGCTTGCTGAATCGAGAATTTGAAGTTTTTATTGCTCGTTCGGACTAATATTACCGATGTACTTCCCTGATTCCCTTGACCAAAAATCGATTTTGGATATGAACGATGATTTTTATACTTTTACAACATGGTGCTAATAATCACCTAAAACTAAGCGAGATAGATATAGGGTTATACACATATGTACATACATATATATAGTGATAGTATGTGAGTATCTTAATGAAGCTCAAGGAAGATTTTATTAGTATGTGGCATATTTTAGTATCGACAAAAACAAAAAAAAATCGGGTCGATACTAACCCCAACTCCCATATATTACATATAATGATTTTAATTTTTCTAAAAACCTTTTGTCGAATATGTAATATGAGGATATTGGGCGATTTAGGACTACCCGAAGCTTTTATCGATTTTGTTAATATATTGGGACCGCTACTGTGAGCAAAAAATAGTCCCAAACTTTAATAAAAATTTCACGTGATGAATGCATTTATCTTGTCAAATAAAAAAGTTTTCCATGCCAGGACTGAATTTAATCGGTCAGTTTATGTAGCAGACACATCATATAACGATCCGATATCGGCTTCCGACAAATAAGCAGATCCTTAGGGAGAAAAGAACGAGTACAAATTTTCAATCCAATATCTCCAAAAATTAGGGACTAATTTGTGTATATGCAGACAGACGGACACGGCTAAATCGACTTAGCAAGCTTAGTATATAGAGTTTGTCCGGAAAGTAATATGACTGATTTTCTTCCGACGCGACTGTAGTACTTTCTAGCTAACGAACGGGCGGCTGTGAGTTGTCTCCGAGCACCTGGAGAGTTAGGACAAACATTTTCGCGCGACGTGTTTCTGTGAGTGGAGGTATGCGATTAAATGCGGTGTGAAACTTGGTAAATCTTCGGCTGAGACATTTGATAAGATCAAGCAGGTTTACCCAGATTGTGCTTTAGTAAGAAGCGCGGTGTGTTTCGGTGGCATCAGGCCGGCAAGAGGTCGCTAATAAAGACAATGCTGGGAGACCTGCTACTTCGACAAACATTGACAATGTGACTCGTGTGCGCAAAGTTTTTAACTCAGGCCGTCGGCTAAGTACTCGTTAAATTGTCCAATAGCAGCACTGCATCGACGCAGAAGGAGTCTATTTTCAAATTTTTAAAAGAATTGTAACCATTGGTTCAATACATTTTTTTAAATCGACTCAGGGTATAAAAAAACTATATGTGACCTGGTCTACGAAAAGGGAGCTAACGTGCGAAACTAGTTTTCTGGGAAACAGCTGTTAAAAATAATCTTCCATCCGAATCAACTAAAAAGTGAAAATTGATTTTTTGACACCTAAGCCCCCTTTTCGTAGACCAGGTCACATATATATAAACACAGCAAAATCCTCATAACCGGACATCAACCAATGCAGCATTTTTGTCCGGCTTAGTAAGCTGTGGATACAGTAATGTAAGTCTACATATCGCCTATATAATATATAGTAATGTAAGAACCCATTTACATATCCATTTACATATTTACATTACTATATTACTGCTAATACTACCTTAGTTTTAAGAGAAATTAGAGTGAGAGAACAAGAAGATATTAGAAGAGTAATTAGGATTAAGCTTTAAAACAAGATAGGATAAGTGTAAATGATAGAAAAATAAAAAAGGCAGTTCTTTAACAGACACTAACGAAGGCATTTGTTTAATTCCGAGAACGTGATTATATACACATGGGGACGTGGCAAAAATGAGTGTTAAAAATGTATTCTTAGAGTCAGAAGCAGTAACTCAGAACTATATTTCTATTCAACAATTAAATGAAAGCTAATGTTAAGACAGGAGTGAATGAATGAATGAACTATAAATTGTACACAATTTCCTTGACCAATTTTACGACCTTTTGTCCATTTATCAGAGCTAATTTGAAAGAAATATTACCGCAACGGACATCGTCGTTAATTGGAAGGTATTCATGTCAGCTTATAGGAATTACTTTTTAAATAAATAAAAAAAAAAAACTTTGTGTTCATGAAATCTGTCCAGTTAGGGGAAATGTCCGGCTATGAGAACTGTGTGTAATGGGGAATTTCATAATATTATAGTGTGGGTAACAAACTCAGTAGTTCTTGAAAATAATTTCGTAGTTGTAAATAATAAATTAAATAATTATGTATTTTATTTATTTATCATATTCATAGGAATATTTTATATCTAAACAAATTAATTGTAAAATATTTCTCATAGCCATATTTATAGCCATTGAATTCAGAGAAGTTTCTCGGTTTACGCAATGTTATCGTTGTTAAAAAAAAAAATAATTATATGAGTAGAATTCTGCGTAGCCGAACAATTTTTTTTTTTACAGCGATAACATTGCATGTTTCAAACAAATTTGTCAAAAATATAAATGTACATACGTATGTATGTATATACATAAATAAAATTATTTTTTTTTTTTAATTTTCGACCATGACCTGCGATATTTGTAAAATGCGTTTTGAATTAAATAAATTATGAGAAACAAATTTAACGCACAGAGGTACATACATATGTATTTATGTATAGAATGCGTTTGTTTTCATTTTTGCTAGCTTAATTATTTTAAACTTGAAATTAATACTCTTATCAATACATTTTTTTTTGTTTTCTCAGAACCTGTTAATATGTATGCAAATATGTGAGAGTTAGCTTTTGTGTTTGTGGTCACTTCAGCTGTTTTGAGATAAAACTTGCTATTTTCACATGAAAATATTTAAAGCTTCACTGATTGTGCCTCACACTAAGCAGCGTCTGCTCAATTGTGCTGCTGTCTTTAAGCGTTTTTGCGCACACCCTTTTGCGTAACCCTGACTTCCTCTTTCAATTCACCAACAAACAGCGGCAGCACTACACATCCGTTCAACGAACAATCATAAAAAAATTTCAAATTAAACAAAATACAGTATTAACCCGTGTAAGTATGCACAAAAGAGTCACTTGTCGTGTTTATGGACTTCGCGCAAGGCTCGCAAAAAAAGTAAAAACACATAAAAGCCTTTTAATTGGGAGGAAGGGCCGCAATTATGCCTAGCAACAGCCACGGAATTGAAAAGCACATAGCGTACGCTGGCTTGCCCAGCCGACTCTTGCACGCCAGCAATCAGCCGTTGGTTAATTGCGCAAATTATATACATAAATATGTATAAAGTATCACTCCTTCTGGTATGTGTGTGTGTGTGTGTGTGCATGATAATCCCGCAATCCACGGCAGTTTATTAATTAATCGTCCATATTTGACTACACAAATTGACTGGCAGCAGGCACGATTGATCGCTTAAAGGAAATATGTATATCTACATACACATATGCACTACACCATATGTACATATGTACTTATGTATATGCAATGGTGAACTGCAGTATACCAAGGTGAGGCAGACACTTGTGTAAATGTAAGCACATGTGTACACTTATTAATTTGTAGGCTCACATTTGCTAAGTAGTATGTATGTATGCATATACAATACATTTGTATATTTGTAGATGCATCTATATGTACGTCTGTACGCATAAAAATACTCATTTACCGTGCATATAGATGTACATATTTATGCACCTACATATTATTTGCATTTCTGCATTGCAATGTCGAAGACCCGGCGTATTTGCGCAGGGTCCGTCCGAAGAAAGCTTGATAAAAAATTATTTAACACGGTCAAGTGGCAATGCCCGCCATGGAAATTAACCGTACATACATAAGTATGTACATGTGGTTGTTATAAGAAATGAAAAAAAAAAAAAAAAAACGAAGAAAGGAAAATAACAGTGCAACAAGTTCACAAAGTACAATGCATAAGAAGGTGGATGATGTCATCAGTTGGGGAAAGCCGTATTGAACTTAACGAGAGTGTAAAGAAGTTGTTCAGAATCTTGGTCTTATGTAGACATTCAAACTTCTAGCTTCTTGTGTCAGTTTGAAACATAATATTGGGTAGTCGAAAAAGTCTTTTCGTATTTCTAATCAAACTTTAACTTTTTTTATATTTATAATGAACTTTAAGGTAGTAGTCTGGTAACTTGGGTTCAAAAAATCGAAATTTTTTTTTGCTTAATTTGAAAGTACAATGTCTTGAAAATATGCTATGAAAATTTCAGACAGAAATTCGAAATATTTCGGGAGTTATAACGAGTTTCCTAGATCGCCTCGGAGTCTTCTCTCTCGGAGTTGTTGAACTTTAAATGTGTTGTTCTCAAAACACTGTTTTTCTGGTCGGCCCGGTACCTAACTTGTTTGCACTGAACCGATTGCTTTCAAATTTTAACAGGCTGTTTTACACTCTTATAGTTTCCGTCGGTACTAACGAGAATTTTTTCACCTCAAAAATTTTATTTTACAACCCTTTCTTTGTTAAAATAAAAGCACCTTTTTTCAAAGTCCGCTATTTTGTTATTTACCCTTGAAGTTTAACTTCAGTAGTTCCGCCCAGAATGACATGTCTATAGATTAAGAATAATCGAGAATATTTGATTTCAGATAACATCAAGAGCGAAAATCACCCGGGCCACCCACGTGCATTTTTTGAGGTTCCAACTTCGAGTGACAATAATATAGTAATAATATATTAGATTTTTTTCAAATAATTTTTTTTGTTTTATGTTTTCAATATTTAAAATAAAAACACTCTAAATATTTAAGAAAATTCAATTTTATTTTCCTTAAAAAACCACCCTCCAAAGAAGTCATGAAAATAGGCTTGAATTGCCACACTACTATTATAATGAACCAAATAGGTACCATTTTTGCCATTTTCCGCTAGAGACACTATTCCAACAGAGTTCAACTTTTCTAGTTTCTCGGCGAAAAACTGCGACAAGTAATTTTCACAGGCTTCTCTTGAAGCCAACTTTACGCCATCAAGGGAGTTCTGCATTGACCGAAACAAATAGTAGTCCGACGGTGACAGGTCAGTGCTATATTGTGAATCCATCAAAACATCCAAGCTAAGCTCACCCAGATTTTGCCGAGTCGTCAAAGATGTGTGTGGTCTAGTGTTGTCCTGATAGAAGCCGAAGCTCTTTCTGTTGATCAGTTCTTAGCTTGCAACAATCTCATCAGTTGTTGAATGTAGAATCAATCGTTCGACCAGACTGGAGCAGCTCATAGTAGATGATTATTTTCCAATCCCATCGAGGTGTCAATCTTGGCTTTGTGACCATTTGTTGAGCTTTACCACGCTTGGACCATGATCTTTTTCGCACATTATTGTCGTAAGTCGTCTTCTGTTACCATTCGCTTCAGAAATGGTTCGATTTCATTTCGTTTCAGCAGAGAATCGCAGATGTTAATTCGGTTCATCAAACTTTTCACATACAAGTACAATTCATGTAGTCCACAAACATCGAGTATCTTTTTGTAGCCAGCCTTTTTAAAATGGTTCAAAACCGTTTGATGATGAATGTTAAGTTCCTTAGCGATGTCATGACTGCTTATGTGACGGTCCTGGTCAATCCTTTCCATAATTTCATGACTTTTTCAACGATAGGTCGATCAGAGCGAGGTACATCTTTCACATCGAAATTTCTAGAACGAAAGCGAGCGAATCAACACTATATGGTATGGCACAATGTGATTGGTAGCACTGGCGATATACTATACGACTGCAACGACATCTGTTTCCAAATACGAAAAGACTTTTTCGACTACCCAATATTTGCTTCAAGACATTTAGCAAGAAGAATGTTCAACATTGCACCACATAGATAAAAGTAATTTTTAGTCATTCTAACCTTTGCTCTCTAGGAGAACTTACAAGAAGACTTGAGTTGATAGCTTTTGAGAAGTTATTGGCTTTAGGTCGAAAGGAATGGAGGTAAGGAGACTGGGAATCAGGTTTTATTTTATATGGGTTAAAGTTAAACCAGCAAGTTAAATATTAGACCTCCGGAGAAGGAAAGGCGCGAATCCAATTAGTATATAAAGAAAGAAATTCTGTAAACGAACAATAGCAGCTACACCGTCGCTGCCTAAAGGCTGGACATTCGTGAGGGGTTGGTCAAGAACATGTTGGTCCTGTACCATTAAGCCATACATATACACACATATGTAACTATATAATTTAAAATCTATAGACAACAGTCACCACAGATTTCGGAAAATTCTGGGCGTACCGATTAATGTGATAGCTGTTAATTTCTGCAGGGGATTGAAGCTGACTAAAATATTTGGAAATATCCCTCGGTTAACGCGACGCGGCTGTGGACAAACCATCATCATAAATTACGATATAGGTTTGTTATATCGGACAGAGACTAAGTTGTTAGGAAATATAATTTCTCCAGAATCTTATGATTGAACAACGAACTCTAATAGAAGAATATAATTCAGGGAATTCAGCTTCGAGTAAACTGGCATATCGTCCTAGAAGCTACAAACTTCTCGATGCAAAAATTGTTTCCCCTAAGCAATCAATAACTTGAAAATATCGTAAAAGTTTTCGGTCAATACGAGCCGACGACATTGTGGTCGGATAAATATTAAACACTTAAAAAGTGGAGGAACCGATAAAGTATACAGTGAAATTCCTCATTATCGGACACCCAACGGCGCAGTGTTTTTCTGCGGCTAAAGGACCTGTCCATATATGGGGCCGTTGCAGAAACGAGTGTTTAAAATGTTTTTTTTATAGTCAGAAGCCGCAATTTAGAACTATATTTTTGTTGAACTAATAAAGATGGGCCAACGTCAGCCAGGTGTGAATGAATGACAATTATTTCATTAGTTTCCGTTGAAAAAACCGCGAACCAGATAGCGCCAGAACAAGACAATTTGTTAGTAAGTTTACATATTTTTCTTACAAAAAAAAAAAAATGTCTCAATACCGCAAAAATTAATAGGTATTTAAAAAGCAGGAACTATAAATTATACAAAATTTTTTTTTGAACAGAATATTATCAAAATAGTCTGAGTATCTGATCATTAGAACGTAGTGTTGTCCGGTTATAGGAATTACTTTTATATGTTAATAATAAATAGAACGTAGTGTTCATGAAATTAGTCCAGTTATGGCAGATAACCGGCTATGAGGACTGTCCGTAATGTGGAGTTTCACTGTATTTACTATCAATTTACACAGCAGTTACCAGCTGTACTAGTGACTAAAAACTACTGAACAGTACAAGTGATTGTTAACAACTTTAAGCATAACCATAAATAGTGGTTTATCAAAAACATACATATCTAAATCTATAAACTCGGCGAATGATGGCAGAAAGGCCCTGCTAGTATTAAAAGCAGAAATATGATTATTTTCCTGCTGCTCTTCAAGATATACCTAGATAAGTTTTATATACAGCAGACATTAAAACTGGGCGATAAAATACTCGTACTCTTATCAGATAATAAAATTTTATGTGACTATGTTGGTGTCTAAATATTTCCCAAAAACTAGATGAGTACAGTATGTCAAATAAGGTTTCACGCAACACTAACTTCATATTGTCTTCAGATTTCTTGAATTAAAACAGTTTAGTTTTTTTAGTTTTTCGACATATGTGTATGTATGTAAATATATATTTATCAATTCGAGTGTTTTATGACAACAGTTTTTATGAACTACATAGTTGGAACTTAACTTACAGACCATGAATGATATAAATACTTTATTATCTTTTATTATGTTAAGAGTAGTTTGTATCAATATTAGGTTTGATTAGGCTTTATCTGCAAAGTAATTTATTAACGGACAGTTTTTAATAAATTCGACATATCTCAGCAGTCAAAGAAATCTATTTTTGTGTAGCACACTTGACAACAATATCGCTGCGATCTAACCATAACTTTCGTAATCCATGATTTCCTTAGAATATATTTCAAAGCGTACATAAGATATGTTCGTGTATTACAAACAGAAAAAAATAAGATATTTTCCTTTAAGTGGTTTTAGGTATATGAGGTTATGAAGTGAAATTGAAATCTAATAAAAAAATCTTTAGACTGATTGCATTCATAGACTGATAGGGTTTGATTTCTCATATATTAATTTGTTAAGGAAATGTTAAGATAATAGTTTACAAAACTAAGAAACAGTTTGGCAACCGCATCATATGCACAAGGTCTGTCGCAAAAGAAACAGGACTATTAAAAAAACAACAAAAAATTAATATTTTTCAAAAGTTATATTTTTTTATTCAAAGTAGTTTCCTTGTGCTTCGATACAGCGTTTAGACCGTTCAATTACAATTTTAAATGAGTGTTTAAGGTCATATTTCGGAACGCTCTTGAGAATATCGGTCGTCGCTTTTTGGATAGCTGAAATGTCCTGAAACCTGTGTCCTTTCATGGGCAAATTAAGTTTTCCAAATAGGTAAAAATCACAGGGTGCCATATCAGGTGAGTAGGGTGAGTGATTAATGGTTAATATGGAGTTTTTTGTCAAAAAAAAATCAGTGACAAGAGTCGACCGATGACACGGCGCATTATCGTGCAATAGGCGCCAGGACCCTGCCTCACGGCATTGTGATCTAGCACGACGAATGCGTGACAAAAGACGCTTCGTTTGGCCAGGTGGGACGAACTCTCGGTGTACAATACCCTCGGAATCGTAAAAACAAATCAGCATTGTCTTTACTTTTGACTTCTGAAGACGACTTTTTCGGTGACTTCTGATCGTTACAGAGGTCCTCACGACCTTCTTGGAATCGTTTAAGCCACTCATGCACATTACTACGGGATAGGCACTGATCAGTATAAACTTTTTTCATCATTTGAAAAGTTTCAGTAAACGTTTTCCCAAGTTTAAAACAAAATTTAATATTTGCTTTTTGTTCAAAATGCATTTTACGACCGATAACCAACAGCTGCTGTGACTTTTTGATCGATAACATCGATTGTAATTATCCAATTGTCTTAAAATTTTTACGAAATGTCAACAAGAGATCAAACTTTTTATTTCATATACCCACCAATAGGTGGCGCCACCAGAAACAGTTATATTTAAAAAGTTCTGTTTCTTTTGCGACAGACCTTGTACACAAATACGAGTTTCGGAATGCGAGTTCAAATTAAAACAAAAAAAAAAAAACATAAAACTCAGACGATATTTAGGATAAGCTCAAGGATATTTGTAAGGTCATATTCTGGGTTTGTGAATTTTTATTTTTGAAATAATCAAGGGGGAGAGATGTTTTAAGCGGTAACATGGGTTTACGGGTTTCAAAAAATCTAACCTCTTGAATATTGTCCTAAATTTTCAAGTTGTTCTGAGATATGTATATAGATATAGCTAGGCTAAGTGAGCCGTCTTTAAACACGTTTTTCTCGAAACTGTGTTTTTGAAGTCGGTTGGCAAGATTTCCCGAGAACTATTCAACCGATCTTCATAAAATTTTACACAGGTCTTTGAGATACAATTGTTATAGACTTGGAAGAAGGTTTTTTTCAATTAAAACTATTAAAAAAAAAAAAAAAAAAAAAAAAATGTCACAAAATTTTAGTTTTTTTTTTTGTGAAAATGTCTGCCAAAAATCCAGTTTTCAGTGTTTTTTTACTTCATCCAAGTTCTAAGTTAACATTTTAAATAAAACACATTTTATTTCACTTTAGATGATTCTGTAAGTGGTTATCATGCCAACGGCAGCGCATATTTTTCCGAGGGGTCACCGGAAATGGCGTCGCAATGGCCGAGTTTAACATTTTTTTTCCAAAAATTTCAGAATTTTTGTGGTAATAGTGTATTTTTGTAACAATAAAAAAATTTAATAAAATATTTTTAAATATTTTTTATGTGAGAAAAAATTTTTGAAAAAAATGCTGTTTTTAGGCGAGGAAACTCATGTAATCCCTTAAACAATCTAGAAATTGTATTAGGCCTTTGAACCTTTACTGAGATCTACTCGAAAAAATACTAATAAAATAGGGTTAGTAATGCTACCCAATCGAGTATTCTTCGTATGCAATTTTTGGATAACTTTTATAATCAATAAACCAAATGAATGAAAAATTTCATATTAATTCCCTCTAGACCACTTAAACCAAACAGCAAAAATATTTGACCATTCTTCCACCCCCATAACGTCACATCTTTTTATTACGAGCGAGACTATGAAACAATTAAAATTTGCCACCGCAATGAAAATGCTGATAAATAAACATAAAGAAATTAACATAGATATGCATAAAATGTATTTTACTTTTGAAAAATTAAGAAATAATAGCGTACATAATTTATAAGTATTAGGCGCCCTACAACAAATTGAAATAAAATGGTATGGTTAATGTGGATGAATACGTTATTACTACTAATGACATTGCATGCAACATGAAAGCAATTTAGCCACTCCAACAACTGACAGACATTCGTCTACTTAAAGCAAATTTATGCAATTTTTTCGGCTCAAACGCCGATAAAGTACAATGAAACAGCCACTGCAACCCTCGCGCGAAAAGTGAATAAATATTTGAAAATTCAACAGTAAGGCATATGAAACACGATAAGTCAATAAAGTAGAATTTGAATAGAGCAACAACGCATTAGAAGCGAGTGTGGGCATTTAAAAATCGATTTTAACACAAATGGCGTGAAAGCAAGAGCGCATCCCTCCCTTAATACCCATAATTTTTAATTATTTTTCCTTACTTTCACACTTTCTTTGCGGGTGTCACTATGAATTCCATGATTATAGTATATACAAGTACAGTGGCGATGGAATTTTCAACACCGTTCTAGAAAAAAATTTCATTCAAATTTTCAACATATTTTCGGGATATTTTAGTGAGAGTTGCTGATTTATGGCAATGCTGGAAAATTCTACGAAAAGATGCGGCGACTAACAGAAGGTTTCAAGACCGTAGCATACTCTTTTAGAACTCCCTGAAATGATCTAGTGACTGATGCCCAGAGCATACTGAATTTATGGAGGGAACACTTCGCTAACCTGCTTAATGACAGTGAAAACAGCAGGAGATGGTGAACCCGATTTCTAAATCGATACTTTCCATTGTCAGACCGAGAAGAAATTTGAATAGAAATAACTCGTCTGAAAAACAACAAAGCGGCTGATGGATTACGGGCCAAGCCATTCAAATACGGCGGCGAAGAACTGAAAAGGAGCATGTATCATCTTCTTTGTAAAATATGGTCGGACAAAAGCATGCCCGACGAAAGGAAGACCCCACAAGCTGCGGCAAATATCATGGGATAAGCCTCGTCAGCATCACATATGTATAGTATAAGGTCCTATCGAGCGTATTGTGTGAAAGATTGAAGTACACTGAATGGGGCCAAAATTATGTGAAAACGCAACTACATAGTAGGGTTTTCAAAATAAGAGGGTCTATGCTCACAACACGTCAAATAATATAGAGTAATCTTCTAAGACTTCTAGCAAACCAACGACCCTAAACAAATTCCTAAAGTGCGGAGAGTCTGAATACAGACAAGCTAGAAATACTAAACGTCAATCGTGAACTAAATTCTCGCGAAAAAATTGGAACAGCTGTAAATTTGCATAACATATATATGCTTAATTTCTGCGCAATACTGTAGGTATGCATATACGAGAAGGGAAGCGAGTGCTGCGTATGCGTGAGCCACAAAAACTCGATGATATATCACCAACTAGTGTCAGTTGGAAGATTTTTACTGCAATTGTGGTTGATTGTTTCGACTGTTCGTACAACGATGTGTATGGATAAAATGCAGTTATTAATGACTTATGATGTTGACGAAGCCGTCGACACGGCAAACGCGATTTGAATAGCTGATGTGTTCTGCGCAAACACACAGGCATGCTGATTCGGCGACACGCACGCGGGTCGCTCTGCAAATATGCCGTCCAATTTGTGTGTTGATCCTGCCGAGAGATATTCTTATCCCAGCTCAGTAATCATTTGGCAGCTGGAAGTGTTCGAAAGCAATATATGGCATACATATTATATTCCAAAGGGATTTGGGTTGTTATTTATTTAACCATATAGGAGAGTCATTTATTTTAGCAACCGGGCCGGTGTGGCATTTCGAACCACTGTTCTTATTTTATTTGTAAAAAAACCGTCACGAACAACGGTAAATTCAATATGCAGCTAAGAAAAAGTCATTAAAAATAAAAAATGCGAAATTAAGTGAAATAATACCTCTTTTCTTTGCTGTGACCTTTCAAAAGAGAAATCAGCATTTACCGAAAAAATGTCGAATCAAAAACTTTAAAACCTAAACTTCCATCTCTTTACCGAGATCAAAAGGAACAAATGTCGCAGATGTCATATGTACGTAACTAGACGAGTTCATCAACTAGCTTTAACAGCCCACTTTCGTCACTTAGAAAGGCAAGTGAGTTCAAGCTGAACATAAAATGTCTTAAGAAAGCTCTTGTCTTTACTATTTTTTACATACAACGCTCGAATAAATATAGAAAATATTGTTAACGGTCACCCAACCTCTCAGTTTAAATTCTACTTTACATCTTTTACATATGTACATATGTAGGTTTTTCAAACTCAAATTATTGCGACTGGTTTTTGATAACATTAAACATGAAGTGGTTTCAAAATGAAATCCTTAACTTTAAGAATATAAATTCTTAGGTTGACGATTTTATATTAACTAGGATTTCTTTTCGGCGTGGGCCGATGGATTGCCGGCGAAGGTGGCGAAGAACAAATGAGGAACATATATCAGCTTCTTCGTAGAATATGGTCGGACGAAGGCATGCCCAGCGGTAGGAATTTAAGTGTACTCTGCGCAATCCACGAAAAGGGAGACTCCACAATCTGCGCCAACTACCGTGGGATAAGCCTCCCCAAGATCGCATATAAGGTTCTATCGCGGCTACTATGTCTAAGACTGAAGCCCGTCGTCAACAATCTGATTGGACCCCTTATCGGTTGGGCGCTAGACCTTCAGAATCTAGAATCAACAGGTTTTTAGTAAGTGCCAAATCTTGAAAGACACCCGTGAAAAGAAGATCGACACACACCACCAGGAACCAGGATTAGGACCAACAACAACGTCAATCTTGAAATCCAAGGCTCGACGAACAAATACCAAATTCTACAAGTCACTCATCATCCCTGTCCTGCTATATGGTGCAGAGGCATGAATGATGACAACATCTGATGAGGCGGCGTATTGCGCATTGACGGTGGCGAATACCGCAGCCAATGGAACGATAAATTGTACGAGATATACGACGACCCTGACATAGTTCAGCGAATTAAGATACAGCGGCATGTCGTCCGAATGGATGAAAACAATGCAGCGGTCTGAGAGCATTCGACGTGGTACCCGCTGAGTGTACCCGAAAACGACTAACACAGAAAACAACATGACAAAAATCAACGATCTCGTATTGTCAGACTGTCGTTTGCAGATTCACTAGACATCCGAGACCAACCGAAAGCTGTCGGCGCGGATAAGAAACGCATTAGTGACTGCAGAATTGGACGCTACTTAAGCAGAATCCGAAGGAGTTATTGCTCCGTTTAGAAACTTATTCCACCATCACAAATGAGAGTTGATATTGTGAACTTCACATGACAAACCTGCTCCAAAGAGGGCGAAGACTGTTCTATTTGCCAGAAAGCAGATGACCACCATCTTGTGGGATTAATATGGCGTATTCTACATCAACTAATGTAAGAAATCCGTTAGCAACTGGACTATACTGGATACAATTGTTGGACCGGTTCGTATCCGAGTTGCGGAAGATATCTAGTTCACAACTCGCAGTGAGTTTAATGTTTTGGAAAGCCAAATAGAAATTTGTATGTGGTGAAACTCCTTTTTTTTATAAAACTTAGCGTTGGCATCTTAGGCAGCACAGATACGCTGAACTTTATGACTGACATAAACTATTTACATGTAAATACATACATACATATATGTGTGTACATAATACTCCAGCTAAAGCTCTCCCTTCAAGCAAGTATGACAGTACAAGTGTCTATATGCATGTAAGAATGTGTGTGTGTGTGTGTAAGTGTTGTGTGTAAGTGTGAAGCACTTTTTCCCTACCACTTGTCAATTTATCACAATTTTTTTAAATTAATTATCATCAACCCAAAACTGTCGCCAACCAACAAAGCGAGCAAAAGAACTTAGCAAAGCAGCTGACTCAGGCGGCTGATGTGGCACCGCGTCTGTCTACGAGTATGTATGAGCAAGTGATGGTTTTGTGTTTGTTGTTACGCTGATTGAAATCGACGTGTGACACTTCTTTCCACTGTCGGTGCAAGGGTAAATATTATATGCTTTGAATGTTCTTTCTTCTAAGGTGGGGGCTGATTAGACGTTCGCTTTCGCCACGTCGGTGGGAGTCAATGAACTCTGGCGAGTGCTGGCGAGCCGTGAGGAAAGACAAAATTTGTTAATTGTTTTATTTTCACTTCCTAAACGTATCGCTAAGCAAGAATAGTTGGAAAAAACCCCTTACGTGGCGTAAACTTGTACGAACAGAGAAAAACTTGTACAACTTGAGACATTTTTAAAATAATTTTCATAAATTTGTTGAGTTCACTAACTTGTACGAACACTAAATGGGAGATTTTCTGTATAATTTGCGGTTAGATTTACTTTCACTTGAAATGTATAAAGGTTTGTTGGCATTTGTCTCGTGCCAATTTATTTAATTTTAGCACAAAACACAAATATTTGAAAGGGTGCCTGAAGCGGTGGTAGCTAATGTGCGGTTAAAAATATATGAAATAAAGACATTCTACTACAACATTATATTATATTTTAAAAAAGAAATATTAAAGTAATAAGAAACTCTACAGGGTCTGGTTTTTTTAGAGTTTCCGTTCAATAAAAATATTTTAGTAGTGTTCGCCACTGAAGAAAGGTTAGCGATCTTCAAACTTCAAACAAAACGACTCATAGCATCCAACAGAAGTTCAGAGGTTGAATCCAATAGCTATATGTTTCCATGGTGCAATTCCTACAATTTGTTCGGAGATTGTAGCGTTGATTTAATTGATACTCTATGCCAAATTTCGTGAGGATCATTTCCCAAATAATATAGACTTGATTTTAATCGATCTGTTTCTAACATGTTTTTGTTGTTGTTGTTGTAGCGGCAGAATTCTACCGAGTTGACAGTCCTTAGCCGCATAAAAATCCGGATCCGTTCCAGTTATGTAAACCCAACTGTCTTGGGAATGCTATAACAGATTTTTCAATAGAAACGCTACAAAAGTAGACCGATATGGACAGCAACCGACACCATATTTCTCTTTTCACATTTCTCATTTCATCATGGAAAAAGATACGATCCAGCGGCTCGAAATTATTAGAATTTATGTATAGTCGTCATAATCGTCCTGTTAGGTCATAAATTGAACGCCTAGTGGAATTTTGGATCCATAAGGACAGTACAAAATGTTCCCGTGCCAGCGATACAAAGAAGTGCCCGTAGTGTCGAGAATGCCGCTAGCGTATCAATTAAGGAAGACCCAAATCAGTCTCTCGCACGTCATTCTCAAGCGTTGGGCATGCCTGTGATGTCATCGTGGCAAATTTTGCGAAAAGATCTTGAACTACATCCTTACAAGATCAAATTGACGCAAGAACCGAAGAAGTTTGAATATATCATATAAATATATGAAACACATTTTTGATTATATTTTCAGGACACAAAGTATGGCAACACTGCTATTTGTCATAAATGTAAACACGCAAATCAATTGAAACTTTGAATGTGTAAAATAATTTTTAAAATATACATATTTATATTCTTAAAAAATGTACAATTAGTGTAAATTTTTGATAAATACGAATGTGTACAATGTAATTAAATATATATTAATTAAAAAATATGTGAAAAGTGGGTTAGAAATAACGAGCATTGTTTTTACAAATTTTTTAACTTTAAAGTAAAATATCTCTGAAACTATGGGTCTGAGGACCATATATGTGTATACATTTTTTAATGCTGAGGACCTCCTCTATCCATCCGTACCATCAAATCGCGGCGCCGGAAAAATCGTAATATTGCCAGTTTGACCACCAAAACCGTCGTATGTGATTCGGATTTTCATCGAAAAATCATCTTCAGCGATGAGGCTCATTTCTGCCTGAATGGCTACGTCAATAAGCAAAATATGCATTATTAGTCAGTCCACGAGTCACTAATGCATCCCGAAAAAATTATGTTTTAGTGCCGTACTTCTTCCGTGATGATCAAAACCGGCACTTTAAAGTGAATAGGAATCGCTGCCGCCCAATGATAACCGAATATTTTTGGTCCGCATTGGATGATATGGACCACACATAGCGAATGTCACAATCGATTTATTGAAAACCAAGTTTGATGAACGTGTTATCTCACGAAATGGCCGTTAGTTGGCCTCAGCAGTCGTGTGATTTGACGCCGTTATACTCTTTCCTGTGGAGCTACGTCATGTCTATACAAGCCAGCGACGATTGATGAACTTTGTACGAATATGAATATGTGAAATTGCATCAGTGTCGGCCGATTTATGTTTGAAAACCGTCGAAAGTTGGGTTCAGCGTCTGGATGAACATGGCTAAAGACACTTTACAGGGTATACAACGTAATATACACTGTTCAGAGTATAACAAATTTAGTAGAGCTCGATAAATGGAAGCTTATTAACGAAACAGAAACTAAAATCATCACTTATCTTATTTAACCGATTTGGCGCCCTGCGATTCTCCAGCTTTAATTCAAATATCTGCTCTGAAGTACGTCTTTTTTAAGAGTTTTAGCAACATTACAAAACAATTATTGGGATCTACAACAAATCCATTAAAGCCAAACTATCAAATTTGAGCAATTTATAACAAATATAAATCAGTTGGGTAGATTTTGTGCTAAATAACTTGTAATTTCGGGGAGCCAAAGAGTGCTTACATAAACTTCTTACTCACAATTGTAAATGCTTGTTGTTTTTGATGACTAAACGCGGTGCATTGTAAATTCATTTCTTAATATTGTTGCAGGTAATTACCATAAACAAATTGTTTTTTCGAAATAAATGTCCAAAGAATAAATTACAACTTGAGGTATTTATTTACATATGATACATACATATAAACCATGTCCGTCTGTAAGCAGTTTGCGTGGGATGGAGTCAACGCACTGGTGGACAGCAGTTTAATTTTTAGTTGTGTCAAATTGACGACACTGTTTAAGCAATACGCAGACACCAGCGAACGGTAATAGCGTGATATATTTGTCAAAATGCCAAATTAACGGAGGGATTATGTAGGTAGCAGATATATAGACATAAACATATATATGTACAATGTGGAGAAAGTGTAAAATTAGATAGATGTTGATTTTTTTTTAACAAAAGATTACAAAATTTTCCGATTTTTACGCCCAGTTGTTAAAGAATTAGTGAAGTAGTCCATTGACCACGCACATGCCTAGCGCATAGCAACAGCTTCTGGAATTATAGCTTTTACATGAGAAATTTAAAAGACATACAGTACATATAGGCAGGCATTAATTTAGTTAGTTATCACTTGAGCAAACGATTTTGGTGAATTAGCAAATATTTGATGTTTTTGATACATTTAGTTCTTAAATCGTATGTGGACAAACTGCCTAATGCTTCAGTTCATGACCGACGTGAAGCGCCAACGTAGTTTTTGTTTTTCTCTCTTACTCACATTTGAGCCATGTTGAAAGAGACTGCAACCAATATGAAGGATCTTGTAAGAAAAAATCATTACTTTTGCATTAAATGGAAAGTTTTCCTTAGCATAAATTTGTTCGAATTTCATAATTTCACTCTCATAGAAACCCCCGTCCGTATTGGAGAAACTGAGACATACGCTTTTCAGAAACTTCTCTTTAAGCGAATTTTTGACCAGCAAAAATTTTTCGCCACAGATAGAAACTGGTAGTAATTATTTGGTACCCTGTCGAGACTATGCGTAAGGTGGATGCATAAAATCTCCCAAAGTTGCCCGAAAGATACTACGGATTCACTATCGAGGTGTGTTGTCTACCCTATTGGACAAAGTTGGCTATAACTGAGGGATTGATTAATTCAGACAGTTAAATCGTTGACAGTACATGTTTCAATTAGGAGTTGGCGGGAAGGGAACAGTTCATATTGAAAGATTACACCTTCTAGTCCTTCCAAACATATTGCAAAAACACCCAGTCCATTTATTCTGCACCGGCCATCGTTTGCGACGACTTACTGCGTTTCGACCACGATCGTATCCTCTTGACATTGTCATAAGTGACCCAATTTTCAACACCAGTAACCATTTGCCTCAGACAAACTAAGAATTTTGCAACAAATAACTCATTCCCAACAAGTTAATACAAGACCGTTCTCAGGACATGCCCTCAATACATATAAGTTTAAAGAATGTGTTTCGCGCTATGTGCTCTTGAAAAGTTCCAAGAAGATCCGACATTTTAGAGCCTGGCTCAATGAGCATTTAGAACGAAGAGACTCCAGAGCTGCAATTTCATTCAGAAGTAACAACGGTTTAGTATGGTTTGGGGCCGATGATTCCATCGAATATATGTCATCGGTATCATATTTCTTCAACAATGAAACCGATGACAATGAAACCCGTCAATGGCGACCATTACCGCGCCGATAACAGAAAATGTGGCGCTTGAAATTGAAGGTCGTGATCTCGGCGACATTTGGTTCCAACAAGACGACGCTACTTCACACACATCGCATTAATCAATGGATTTATTCAGAAAACACTTCGGTGAGCAGATAATTTCAAGTTTTGGTCCGGTCGATTGACCACCAAGATCGTGTGAGGATATGTAAAGGGTAAAGTCTATGCGGACAATTCGATTCAGGCCTTGGACCAAAACATCACTCGTATCATTCCCCAGTTACTAGTCGATATGCTCGAAGGAGTCATCAAAAATTTGATTGAACATTTTTTTGGCCAATATTTGAAAGAAAGAAATGTGGAAAAAAGTTTTTTTTTTTTTCTATAAAAAAAAAGTAGGGGACATGAAAATGGATAACAAAACTATTGGCAGATGCCAAAGCACAGCTGTGTTATGAACCCATATTTATGTTACTATGCTATTTCTTAGCAGAGGACTTGACTTTGGAAATGTTAATACCTCTGTGCTAGCAAATGTCGCATATTTCACACATCCATCTTGACAAATTCTTTGAGTGTAAAAAAAAATTTAACTCGCAAAGATTGTAGGACAAAGATCTTATAATCTAAACGTGTACATTTAGATACAATTATTATAAATAAATATCAAGCAAATAAACGTTGTTTGTCGTTGTCAAGGATGGTTACACCGCATGAGCCGTCTTAGCGGCTGCGATCGGTACACACTTCGGCACAATCCGCTGTAAATCAATCATCAGCGAAATTAAACAAACAAATTGGCACGGAGAAATGATGAACCGTAAAGAAGAGGGTTGAATTTACCAACTCGAAGGCGGAATCATAAAAGCAATAAAGGGAAAAGGATATGCTAAGGTGGCCCAGTATTAAAAAAGAGACAACAAATTAATCACTTTCGACTGGGTGAAAAAGCGTAACACACTAAACAAACATAATACATATGTATGTACACTTCTGTATCGAATATACAGGCGACGTTATTCTCAGTTTGTCCCTCAATATTGTCGCTTTCTTTTTATTGACTCAAATACAGCTTGCAGCAAAAAGGTGTAACTCAAAGACTTTACGCTTGTGGCATACTTTCTTATACAACCATACATACAAGCAACGGTTAAGCAAATAGCCAAGTAATTAGTCCGTATTATGTAAGCACCTGTGACAAGCAACAGCGAGGGAAAATTCCGTCAACAATTGGAAAATATTTTAAGAATTTTCTTGAAAGTTCTGAAACCACTTACGAATACATGTACGCGCTAACAGCAGGCAACCAATTTTCTAGAAAATATTGCGAATTAACTGTAGTTTTGAGGCAACAGCCCTACTGCCTTTACATTTATACATCCACAACATGCAATTTCCCTCACATCGCTGAACACAAACACAAGCAAATCAGATTAACTAGCCGGATTTATGCCCAACAATGATAATAATAAATGCTACAGATATTGAAAGGGTATGTGCAATGTGTCACGAGGATCCCTTGCGATCTTAAGACGGAACAGACATGGCATAAATACCCAAATACAAAGTGTTTGTACGATTTACCTACAACAAAACGGAGGAAGGTAAGCCAAAAAGGTAAAGGAAAGGAAGTGAAATTCTTCGACATTTCTAAGCTGTGAAATCGTTTTCTTTATTTATGTTTATCAATAGCGTCTCCTCCGTTGGCGCATATGAAAAAGAGGCGCACACACGCGCCATAGGTGGTAAATGGTTATGAAACAAGCGTGCATAAATTTTTTTCGGTTTAATAGTTTTGCTGGTTAAAGAAGATTTAAATAGTGTGACATTATTCACAACTAATTAGAAATGACAATAATGGTGGGAAGTGAGAGAATTCGGTGTTTTTGCATAAAAAATATATAAGTATAACATATAGAATAAGTATCATAGGTGTGTCAACCAAAGACTACTCCAGTTACTAGCAATCAGTAAATACTTTAAGCTGGCTCTTTTGAATACTGAGTTGTTCAAACTATCTACAATTTGTTTGAGTTTACCGTTCAACTGAAATTTCGTAGGAAAACGTTAATCGTTTCATAAGTACTTTTTGGGATAGCCTTCAACTTCAGTGAATTTTGTTTTATCTCTTCGATCGACTGAAAACGGGTTCCACTCGAATGATTTTTAACTTGTTTGCATGTCAAACTAATAAACCCATGTCTCATCGGCAGTTATAATGCTCTCTATGAATGTGGGATCGGAATTCGCACGATCAAGCATATCCAAAGAGACCTGTTTGCGTCACTCTAATTGCAAAAAATTTAGCTTTATCGGGACGAGTCAAGTAAAAACGCGTTTCATACCTAAAATATCCACCAAACTCATTCGAACGGACTCGCGAAAAATGTCGAGCTCTCTCGCCATCTCTCTAATATTTGCCTGATGATTTTCAAACACCATATCCTTCACTTTTTTAATATTTTCATCAGTTGAAGAGGTCGCAGGTTGTCCAGAACGAGGCATGTCTTCAACGATCTCTCAACCGTATTTCAAGGCTTTGTTCCACCCGAATTAAGGACAGTCCTACCAACTTAGCAAAATACATTTTCTTGAAGTATGATTTACCCGGGTAATTTACTTAAAACTTATAGCATATAATGTCATAGCTTCTCAAGCTCAATATTAGATGTTAGAAAACAAATACGACAGCGTATCAACAGTGAAAAAATGACAGTTCGGCAGACCTAAAACTGCAAGGGTCTCGGAAGACGTGATGAACAAGAGTGTAAAAACGTAAACACCTAGAATTCTTGACTGGAATAAAAAGAATAAACCACTTCAGGCTGCATTCTGCACACAGATTTGTTTTAACTGCCGTAAAAAGTAGATTTCTTAGGCTCATGTTTTCCAATTTTTTTTTTCTCAGACGAGACACACTTCCCATTGCGTGATCATGGAAACAGTTTAATGCAAATTTTTCAACGGCAATAATGACACAAAGCAATATCTCGGAAAAATGCATAATATTTAAGGTAATAGCTAACAAATCGAGAATAATAGTTGGGCGAAAGACAAAAGAGAAAGTAAGAGCGTTGCTATTGCTTTGAGAGTTTTAAGTTGAATATGATAAGATAAAGGAAGACTATAAATTGAAAACGTTTAAGAAAGTCAATCATACAATTACTAGAATATGATAATCGAAATAACGAGGCAATTTTATTTTCAATATTTAAAAAAATTTAAATTTTAAAAAAACTTTAAAACTTGAAAACTTTTAAATAAGCCAATCACACAATTCCTAGAATTGTAATCAGATAAACCTACAACCACCATTAGTAATTCTTACCATACCATGGCCATATTATTCGCATACGATT
This sequence comes from Bactrocera correcta, assembly GCA_027475135.1. Lineage (NCBI taxonomy): Eukaryota > Metazoa > Arthropoda > Insecta > Diptera > Tephritidae > Bactrocera > Bactrocera correcta. The sequence continues at coordinate 60,004,272 of CM050325.1, read as the reverse complement.
TTCACTATACCCTTCCACATTTAGTTATAAGAATCACAGAGCATTTAAAATTTTTTTTTTTTTGGTTTTATTTTTATTCAAAAGTTTATTTAGTCAATGGTTTACTGGATTCCTGAAAAGCCGACTTCATACAAAATCTAAAATCGCCAAATAAGCAGTATTGACCCTACGACAATATTTCTGATCTTTGGCAACTTTCAATAATAATTAGTTGGATATTGAAATGTTAAAACTTTTTGGGTGGCACAGTTCGAGGGCCACGACATTGATAAGTATCATATTCAAAGTGTAATATTGTACATAGCGTTCGAGTCCTGATGCTAATATATAAGATTGTGTTACTAGAGAACGTGCTTAAGTTAGGTTAGATCGTTTAGCTGATCCAAATTCTAGGGATATCACAGGGTCTTTTTTTGACAGCTCACGCGTGATCAGTGTTAAGCTATCAAGCCATTTTTGTTTTGGAATTTCATTATGGAAACACTTAGGTCTAAATGTCGTTTACAAATCGTTCAACATCATTACCTATCTTGAGATCAAGCATTCAATATTGCATAATATTCGACCAAGCGGCCTTGGCTGAGAGTGTGCACGAAGACCGTGGAGAGTCGATTCGGTGCCATTCGCAGCAGCTCGGACTGAAGTATGGAATGACTGGGCGCACTTTATGTCAAGATATTAAATTGAAAGCGTACAAAATACAGCTTGTGCAAGTACTGAAGCCGCTTATTCCTCCTAAGCGACATCGCTTCGCCTTATGGGCTCTTGAAAAGTTCCAAGAAGATCCAACGTTTTCGAGGCAAATTTTGTTCAACGATAAGGGTCATTTCTGGCTCATTGGGTATGTAAACAAGCAAAAAACCTGAAGAGATTCAAGAGCTGGATTTCATTCAGAAAAACAACGGTATAGTGTGGTTTTTGGACCGGTGCAATCATCGGCTCATATTTCTTCAAAAATCATACCGGGGAAAACGTAACCGTTAATGGTAACCAATGATAACCGACTATTTGATTCATGAAATTGAAGCTTGTGATCTCGGCAACATTTAGTTTCAATAAGACGTTGCCACTTTTCACACAACGCATTAATCAATGGATTTATTATTGAGAAAACACTTCGGTGAATAGATAATTTCACATTTTGGGCCGGTCGATTGGCCACCAAGATCTTGTGATATCACACGGCCCGACTTTTTTCTTCGGGGCCGCTTCGGTTCAGGCCTGGCGCAAAACATCACGCGTGTTGCCAGTCTAAATGCACGAACGAGTCATGGAAAATTGAACTCAACGGATGAACCATATTCAATTTTCAAAAATTAAGTGCCAAAGCATGTTCTTCGATTGATAATAAACATTTTCCATCAAAATTTGAAGTTTCTGTGTTTTTTGTTTAAAAAGGTAGGGAACCTCAAAATAGATCACACTTTACAATCCAATTATGGTTAAGTCTTAGCACTTGGTGCATTTGTTGAATTAAATCAAAAGTAGTGCACAAAGCAGAGTTGAAGATTTAATAGAGAAATCGCTGATCTTTAACTTAGATTGTGTCAACCTGTCTTTGCCACTTTACTTTAGTTACAACTGACCACCTTTGACACCTAACCTAACAAACCAAAGCAGCAACTTTTCTAAAATCTTAGAAAGCTACATTTCATCTTATCAAGCAACACATAATCGTAATTTATAATATTATGACAATAATTGAGGTATCAAAAGCCGCGCGCATGCGCATTCAAATTCAATTAAGACGTAAAAGAGTACAACTTTATCCACTTTGAGAATCTTCATACCGAATGACAGCCACTTCCGCAGAGACGCACGCTGACATTAAAACATGGAATTAAACAAAGAAGAGTGTAATTTCAGAACATTTCAGCTGAAATAACTACAATCAAAAAGGTAATGAGTGAAAAGTGCTATGTTGCAAGCTGCAACAACATAAAATGACTTATTGGCCCGCCGGCCTGTTGCCCTAACCGCACATCTACTTGACTGACGAAATTTTAAAAGAAATTTTTAGAATTTTTATTTTTATTGCTTTTTCATTGCATTATCACTATCATTTTTGCTCGCTTACTTCCTTTTTTTTTTATTTAGTAAAACAAATAATGACGCAGGCAAAGCTGAGAAGAGACCAGCAAGCTGACGCAAGTCATGGAGGTACAGTTGGTGCAAGTGGCAAATTGCCAAAACCAAGCCTCTTAAACGAGATGACTCAGTCAAAGAAATTAAAAGCAACTGGTCAAGGTTCATTGTTATATGTGGACGTACATATATATGTACCTATTTATGTAGACATGTACGTTTGTATGTTTGTTTTTTCATTTATAAGGAAAGCATGGAACCCAAAGGAATACGCAAGCTGGCGGGTGCAGAGATCGGGAACCAAAACAAAATGCATAAAAGTACTAAAAATAAGTATACGAAAAATATTAAAAATGTATGTACATATGTATGTATGTGTGTACATACAAATTTTTGTCTGTCAGTGCAGTCAGCGCAAAGGAGATTGAGGCACGACATTTTGGCGCAAGTTAAGGGCACACCGCTTTTGGCATATGGAAGATGAATTTGCATCCTAAAGCGCTGCTAAAAATCAACTAAAAAGTAATTCAGGACATACACACATATACATACGTCTATACACAAACATAAATACATACATACCAACAATGACAAAGGCAATGACACACAACAAACAAGGATTGCAGGAGCAACAGAGTACAGCAGGACACAGCCTTCACTGCTTACGCTCACGGAACGACAAACGAAGCCTGGTCTACTAGACATACATATGCATGTGCAAAAAAATATATATACACATACATATGTGCGTCGAAAATAAGACGCAAACGCAGAACAAGTCAGCAAAACAAAGGCGTCTGGAATTGAGAAGGATCAATGCAATCAGACACGAAGTAGACATGTGCAAAAATTACGAACACATTTACCGACAAACACACATATACTTATGTGTGGCATATATCGCTCTTGAAGATGGGATAGCAGTGCTGGAAGAGGAAAATTGAAAGCTGCAAAAATGTTGTTATTACTTTTGAGGAAAACAATAACTCCACTGGCGGCAGAGCAACGTTTACGCTAAGGTAGACTCAAAATAAAACGAAAAACAAAGACATGTTTGAGGACGCATGATACGAGGACGATTCGATAAATACTCAGCTTACGAAAGAAAAACGAATATTTTGGAAAAAATTACAACGTAGGCTCTCTTAGCTCGATGCACTTGGCCAACAGGCAAACTTCTTTTGTTCGTCCGGGAAATACATTTTCTGGAAACAATCGATTTAAAAAAAAATCTGGAGAATTTGAAGAATTTGAAGAATAAACCAGCACTTCGTAGACGAATTCGACAAATTTAGCCGGGGCGACGACGGAGGTAAAAATAATTTGCATTTTCATGAAAAAAAAACAATTTTTATCTTTGTCAAAACCGGTGATTTTTGTGCAATTTGGCGTTGATCGATTCAACAATCCGACATAGTTGAACCCTGCGAACGTTTCGCACTCATCCAGGTATCTTATGTAGTTCGCACCTTGCCAATCGCAATCATTTTTCTTTTACAGCGCAGGTTCATCAGTTAAAACTCACTGTTCGACTGTTCTTCAGTTTCTAGTGTCTACCAACGGATCCATGTTTTGGCGCATTCCAGAAATCCGAGGCCATCACCGTTCCTTTGCAGAGCATGTTTACCGTCTGTTTCTTAGTCTCTGTTGTGTACCAATTGATCCATATTCGGAAAATCATTCGGATTACGTTGAAACAATGCTGTAAAATGATCTCATGATCTCACCTAGTAGATTGCCAGAAATGAACAAACGGGTCAGCCAAGGCGCTAAAAACCTTTTCATACTCAATATTTCTACCTGGATATGATCCACACGGTCTTGTCTGCTGACTTAGCTGGCTTGCATACTTTTGATCGATACCAATCTGCCAATAGGAGATCGTGTCACGTTATACTTCGAGGTAACCATTTTCGGGACACCTAAGCTTGCTACCACGTTAAAACTCACTAACTAAGTTTTAACAGTCACCGAAGGAAATGAGTCGCCATAAAGCGACCGATAATGCTCTTCTTAAATTTTTCTAAAATCGATGGTCAACACCGGTTCCCCATGCGGTCCACTAAGGATGAAATTTTGATAGTACCCGCCTACGAGAATGTTGCAAACGATGCTAATAACGGGTTTTTCATTAGCGACGCTGGAAAATAATATCGATAGTGACAGCAAACTACACCATATTTTTCCCGCTCTTTTGACACTTCTCTTCAAAAAGGTTTTCCCTTTCATCATTAAAAGGGACTCAACTTTAAGAGCGCTACATCCAATTTACAGTTGTCATAATCGTCCTGTCAAAACAACAATTGCGCGTCTAGTGAAAAAATTGTAATCCACAGGCACAGTACAATATGTTCCCGTGCCTGTAAGGTAAAGAAGTGCCCGCAGTGTCGAGAATATTGCTACCGCCTGCGCATCAATTGAGGAAGACCCAAATCAGTCTCTCATACGTCGTTCTGAAGTGTTGGCCATCTCTGTGACGTCGTTGTTGCGAATTTTGCGAAAATATATTGCCCTACATCCTTACAAGCTCAAATTGACGCAAGAACCGAAGCCGCTTGGCCACCAAAACCGTCGTATGTTTTTGAATCGGGCTGAGCAACAACATGAAAATGATCCGAATTTTCATCGAAAAATTATCTTCAGCGATGAGGCTAATTTCTGCCTGAATGACTTTGTCAATGAGCGAAATATGCGTTATTGGTCAGGCAGCAATCCACACGTACTCTATGAGTCGCCATTTCATCCCGCAAAAATTACGGTTTGGTGTGGTTTACAGGCGGGGCGTCATTGGGACGTACTTCTTCCGTGATGATTAAGACCGGATATTTTTGACCTGAATTGGATGGTATGGACTTGGACAATATGTGGTTCTAACAAGACGTCTCCATACAGCGAATTTCGCAATCGTTTTATTGAAAGCTAAGTTTGGTGAACACGTTATCTCACGAAATGGCCCAGCCAAATGGTCGCCTCTATCGTACGAATATCGAACGTGAAATTGAAGCAGTTTCGGCCGATTTATGCATAAAACCGTCGAAAATTGGGTTCAACGTCTGGACATCTGCAGGCTGTGTTACTAAGCACTTAACGGACCGCCCTCGTATATATGTACGTATATTCTTGCTGCCTACTTTACGAGTTACTATGCGCTTGCGCATGCCAATACATACATACATATGAGTATAACCTCAATGCAGATGAATGGCTAACTAAGGGAACTTACTGGTTCCTTACCACCACTGCCTCATTACTAGGTACATACTCGTACATATGGCAAAGCAACAAGCATTCTACTACAATTGCCCTAGCAGTTTTGCTTTTGCTACAAATTACCACATTCCCACCTCAAACCCCCCTACAGTGTGATTGCAAATTACTCCACTTTATGAAATACCCATGGCATGGCAGTGACCGAGCGTCTTTCGGTGAACATCTGTCGCATTAAGTGGCAGCCGCTGTGACTACAACTGTTACTGGTCGGTCTGGCCTCCACAATAGCCGCATCTTGTCTGGCGTTGTCTTCGTTCGTGGTGGTGGTTGTGGTTGTTTTGTCGAAGAATTTGCAAGCAACAGCTTCTTTTGTGCAACAGTTTCTTTCTACAGCTGCGTCTCCATTTAAGTGTGGCATGGCATGACATCGCATGCTGAAACACGTTTCCCGTTAGCACGTTTGTATATGCCGAAAACACCACTCCACCAGCAGGATCGACCACCAGACCAGATACCGAGATCGGTAGCAAAATACCCAAAGGCGATTGTGTAAGACTTGGTGATGCGGCCAGCCCCCCTCTATGTTTTCTTAATTTCTATGTTGTATGTGTGTTTGCCTGCGCTTGTGTTGTGTATCATTCATATTCATTAAGTACCCGAAGTGCCATTGTAAGTATGTATGTATGTATGTATAGTATGTGCACCCTAATATTGTATGAGATGTAACTGGTTAACAGTTCATTGGCGCAATCAAAATGTGTTTGTTTGCGAATTATTATTGCTCATTTGCCACGTGTTGCATGTGCTCAGCATGCAAACTTACCTCCAGCAAACTCTTGTGGGTATTCACATTGAGAGGGAAACGAGATCGCGGCCGGCGTAAAATAAGACGAAAAGGATCCTTAACTTCGTAGATAAGTAAGTATGTATGTTGCGCAGTGAAGCGTGAATTTCAAGATCCTGTGAGTGGTGTAAATGGGAGTGATATTTTAGATGGACCATAACCTACCCCTCAATATTTAGCTGAAGAAATCTTACTTTCCAAAATGCAACATAATCTGTGTTATTCATACATTAAAGTTAACATTGGTAAATTTGCTTTTAACAAAGAAGTACTTTTTCACGGAATTTTTGGACTAAAACATACAATAAAATTCAACCCAAGCGCCAATTTTCGACCACTAAAAGAGAGGAAGCTTCAGCGTAGTCATTCCGACATATTCGGTTTAAGGGCTCGCGGAAGTCGGTCTTGAAATAAGTGTCTCACTATACGCATAAATGTGTTTAAAGTTCACTTAACGAGGATGAGCGCTGGGTTTGGACCCGCCACGTAGAAACCACTTCCATATAAAAGGGAACAACAGCGTCGGATAAGATTTATTCAAACTATTGCTATAGAAAATAATTGACTTTTTCAACCTCTTGCTGGAGAAAATAATACGAGCTGCAGAGCTAAATAGAGAACGTACAGTCTATAAGAGATGTGATGATATTGATACCTTTGGCCTCAACACCCGCCGTTAGTTCTGTTTTTCCCAGGTTGAATAAAGAAGCGAAAGAAATGGGTCTGGCAGTGAACGAGGGCAAGACTAAATATATTGGGCAAATAGCGAAAAGAAGAAAACGAGTAGAAAAAGAACGTTCCTATTCAACGCAAAGTGAGCTTTAACGCTGAAAAAAAATTTCTGTTATAAATCGTGATCGGTGTCCACTCGTTTAGGGATCATTTACTGAACGTGTGAAGGACTTAATGATCGTTCGGCTTACATTCCTGCACGAGTTGGAATTTGTAAGCGCGTAAACCAAGATCATTTCTCAAATCTTCAGTAAAGTGGATGTGTCAACTTTAATTGTTGGGCGCGATGACGGATGAACTCATTCGAGACTTTTTGGATATTTTGCACCACAGCAGTAATAGCGTTTTCGGAAGGCTGTACGGCGTCGCAAAAAATGCGCATTATCCACCAGAGTAAACTTCGTAAACGAGCTAGGTTGCTCGAATTATCGCCTTTGCTGTCGATTATGTCAACGAATATTGAACGCAACGGGCAATGTAACGAACATTACTTGGGTAAAAAATTTTCACGATTTGCAAACATTGTTTCGGCATGGCTTTTTTTTATGAAATGACAAACCTAATTAAGTATAAACCAAGTAAAAAATCAAAAAAATGCCAACTCCAGAACCAATATTTTAATTTTAGGAAACGCAAAAAAAATGTCATAGATTTTTAAATGGTTGGGACTTTCGATGACTTATTTATATTTCTTTACCAAGAACCTGCCTCCGACATTTTTTCAATGTTCACTTTGCAAAGTGTTCGGTATTTTGGTACTTGTCTGGCAGTAATACGATATGCTTCATACTTCAGGTCATTACGAACAATTTCTTGAGTCGATCCATAAACTCAGGAATCTTTACATCCTAAAAGCTAAAATCGCCGATCCAAATAGAGTTAGATCGCCCAAATATCAAATTGTCGGTGCAGTAGCTTCCAGGATGATGGGGCTATAACCATGCATTGCGGTGGGATCCCACACCATAAAGGAGTTGTTCCGCACGGAGGAGGGAGTGGGGAGAGATCAGCACTGGCAGCAGGCAGCAGGAAAGCGCCATGCCAAGCTACTACTGCGAGGTTACTACCTTGCAAGGTTTAGATAAATGATCAACCTCCCCTTAAACAAATTTCGTAGCCTTGTCGCGCTCTATACAGGGCACTGCAGTTTCAGGAAGCACTTATCTAACATGAACATAGTCTCTTGAACAAGCTGCCGGTTTTGCGACATGGAACAGGAAAAGTCCAGACCACTTGATTTTAGATTGCCCAGCAATTTGCAGAAGCAGACTCAAGGTTATAGCATCCATCAACGTATATAGGCATCACATCACCTCAGTCGCGCCCAACAAGCTCCAGAAATTATTCAGAGCGCTGGACTTTTGCGAGCATATGTGTTATAGGAGAGGGCTCAATAGACCATAGGTGAGACTCCAAATTAATCAATTATTTTTCTATTTATCACCGGAATAAAAATCCGCCGCCATTCCGTTTAGGTAGACCCAACTGTCGTGGGAGCCCGAAATGGTCGTGTTAATTGGTTGTTGTTATTATTTTTAAAACTACTTTTCGGCATTAAAAACGACAAACCGGAACGGATTCCGAAATTTTTATGCTAGCAATAAATTTGTCATTCGGCAGAACTGCCGCTACAACAAAACCCAACAACATTACAAACTACATTTTCCCAATTGCAAAGACCAAACTGTCATGGTAACGTTCGTTAGCCGTACATTTTTTTAAGAAATACTAGAAATTAACTATGTTTTCACGAGAAGAGACTGTCCTAGCTCAGCAAAAAATAACTCGATTTCTACAACAGTTGCCAGCACAATTCTATAAGTACCTTAAAAAAGTACCTGCTGCAAAAAAATTGTTTCAGTGTCTGGTCAAAAGCTATCAGTTAGCAATATGTTTGTCAAAACTGTTCATCTCGAGGATTGCTCCTTAATAAATCACTACCAGCCTTAATATAAAAAATATGTTTTCATGACATGAGTGGTATAACCAATGCGATTAAAGACTTTTTAGGTTATAATTTCCTCCATATGGCATTACCATAGAATAGATAGGTGGATGATCCGATAATTACAAAAAACACTCTGGCGCAGTTCAACGTTGTTGCAATTAAATGGATTAATAGCAAGACAAACACGCTAACAACAACCACAGCAGGGCTAAAAATATTGTTGCAAAACACGAAACAATTGCGAAAAGCGAATAAAAATTTTGCAATAAAAAACGAACATGAACAATCGTACGGAATAATGCAATAATTAGACAGCGAAGCAACAACAGGGATAAGCAAAAGAAAGCGAGTCATGAAAACTTGCAAGCTGGAGAGAAAAACTACACAAATATACAAATGTACAACATATGTACATATGTACATATGTATATTTTATATAATAAGTGGTTCATATATAGCTATTATGTGGAAATAAACGATACTTAGTGAAGGGCAAATTGTTTGTAGCATCAAACAGCAATTAAAATCAATATGAGCAAACAGAAGAAGCTATGAAAGAACTTTGAATTTTATCTATACTAATATTATACTCGTAAAGAGGAAAGATTTGTACCTATTTTTGTATTTTGTATGTTTGTGATGAATATGCTCAAAAAGTACTGGGCCGATTTAAAAAATTCTTTCACCAATAGAATGCTACATTCTTCCAATTTGACATAGGCTACATTTCATTTAAAAAAAATGAGGGATCCTTGGTAAAATTTGAACAATGTAACCCGAAGGAGTAGAAAAACTGCCGAAACTATTAGCGATAGAACAAAATAAGTACAACAATATTGAAGAACATCATAATGTCTACAAAAAACTCCGCGGTAGCATATGTCCAACTATTGTAGTTATGTCACTACAACAATTTTTTCATTTTAATAAATACTAATAAAAGAGGAAAAATTTGTACCTATTTTTGTATGTTTGTATATGAATAGGCTCAAAAAGTACTGGCCCGATTTAAAAAATTCTTTCACCAATAGAATGCTACATTCTTCCAATTTGACATAGGCTACATTTCATTTGAAAAATTGGGATCCTTGGTAAAATTTGAACAATGTAACCGAAGGAGTAAAAAAATTATCTTAAAATGTCTTTCGTCGAATGCGCTGCAAACTATTAGGATAGAACAAAATAATGTACAACAATATTGAAGAACATCAAAATGTCTACAAAAAACTCCGCGGTAGCATATGTCCAACTATTGTAGTTATGTCACTACAACAACTTTTTTCTTTTAAACATTAATGAAAATGAAACCAAATTCAAACCATGCTATTTATGTGTTTATATTAATTTTCAAATAAATATTAGGTCAAGACCATTTAACTACCTATAAAATAGTTTTTAAATTGGACTTTCCATTCAAAAAATATTACGAATTAAAAAATTCGAAAAGTAAACAAAACCGCCATAGCGCCGTGGCCGTTGTTTGCGATGCATTCTGAAAAACGCGCCGGGCCAGAGAATGTAAAGTATAGAGAAGGTGCAAATTGAATTCTGTATGATGTTCGATTTGGCGGCTAACAGAGCCGGTAGAATCAAAGTAAGGAATTCGACGTTGTCGCTGTTATTTAGCAGAATTCAGCACGTGCAGTGGCAAAAATACATGTAAAACGACTGAATTCATTATTTATTACTGTTATTTTAATTTTTTGATTATTATTATTTTAATTTTTTAATTTTTCATAATAAGTATTTTTATTTTATTTTATTTTTTATTTTTTCGTAATTATTACTTTTACTTATAATATTTTTATCACGCTAAGTTTTAAAGAATATTATTATTATTATTATTTAATATATTTATTTAATAATTTATTATTTACTTATATGTAAAACGACTGAATTCATTATTTATTACTGTTATTTTAATTTTTTGATTATTATTATTTTTATTTTTTAATTTTTCATAATTAGTATTTTATTTTTATTTTTTTTATTTTTTTCGTAATTATTACTTTTACTTATAATTTTTTATATGCTAATTTTTAAGAATATTATTATTATTATTATTTAATATATTTATTTAATAATTTATTATTTACTTATATGTAAAACGATGAATTCATTATTTATTACTGTTATTTTAATTTTTTGATTATTATTTTTTTATTTTTTAATTTTTCAAAAGTGCCCGCCACTTAAACCATCAAAGAAATTGAACATAAATAGACTTACATACAAATATAACTGTGGGATTTTTTAATACAAATAAAAATATTTGTGAAAAAAAGTGTTTTATATCCAAATTTCCAAAAATAAATAATTGTCTACCCCGTGCGATGCCGGGACGGGCTGCTAGTGTTTAATAATTAGCTACCACTGAAATGGAGGAAACACATACAGAGGCACTCATACACATGTAGGTACGCACAATTAATAAATTCACCACTAATAGCCAAACTATACCAAAAATATATGACAATTAATGGTTTTTAAGTCCGCATACACATACAATATATATGTACATATACACTCACACATACATATATAGTATCAGTTGTGAGGAAATTTATTACAACAGTTTTCTCATAAATGCCTAATTAAAATGTCATTGCTAAATGAAGTGTAACAGTTTGTGTATTGTCGCAAGAAGAAAAGGACCACAAACTGTGCCGTATGACGCTGTAGACCAGGCGCTTTGCCGGTTTTTAAGTAGATTGTTGAATATGACGAGTATTTTCAAAAGGTTTTTTAAGAATTTTTTCGCTGAAACCTTGGAATTGGTTATAAGTGTTACTTAGTAACGGTTTTAATAACGGTTCACACACCTGGGAAAGGTATAAACAACAAAAACGTTAATTTGCATTCACCGTATGAGACGTAATTTCAAAAATTCCTGTAACTTGTAATTAACAAAACTGGAAATATACTTATAGATGCCGCTGAAATGTCACACTTGGCCTCCACGCCTCGCTAAAACACATGGAAGACAAGGAAAAAAAGGAAAAGGGGGATGAACGCAGTAATCACAAACACATTGTGGCCATTCACTTCCTTCGAGAATCAATGAGTTCGATCTTTTTCGGCTGCCTGCGCTGGTGCTGCCTATGAATTTCACTTTTCCACTTACAATTATGGACTGTCTCCACATGTATGAATGTATGTATGTATTTGGATTTATTTTTTTTATATAAAATACCACTTAAAACAACTCGTGCATGTTAAGTATGTATTTACTGTATGCATTCCCGAAATGTAAAGATCGACCCCCTACTGATGAGAGATTTACAGCAAAACACGAACAAAGTGGCCGTACACAGGAGAGGTCGCAACATGTGACAATTTGAGAAAATCCTGAAAACAACAAAGTAATGTGAAAGCAACAAGCGGATTTGTCACTTTAAAACGACAATTAAAAAGAATTAAAAAAAAAAAATGTAAAACGATATTGATAAATCGTTCTCTTTAAATAAAAAAATATTTTAGCGACAAATCGACGAGTGAATGAAGTAGGAAATTTAAAAAATATATATACATATATATAATCGCTATGGACAACTATTTAGAAAAATGTTGTTGTAGCACAAAAAAATCTCAAAATAAGATACATATAATGTCAGACTCACAGGCTCTGACTGTAGGTATGGTCGATTCAGGTACTCCTACTTATCCAGAATCGACCCTGACATACCAAATACATATATGTATGACTATAAAGAACAGCTTTGCATACCCAGATAACCCTACACATCTGAGACTCCTCTCCCTATGGTCTTACCCCGTTGAAACAGCATGTTTCCAGCTGGGTCTACCGATGGATGACCTATATATGTATGTATGTAGATGACAACTTATCTGAACGTTACCACCCTGACGGAGACTAGATAACCGTTACAACAACAACAACAATGAGTCCGTGCATCTGACAAAGATTCAAAAAAACTTAAGAATTACTTTGGTAAAAAAAATTTACAAAAGAAATATCAAAATATCAAAAATTATTCCATATGGCTTTTAACGACGAGTTTGTATTTCGCATATCAAATTGTCGCACTGAGATTTCGAAAAAACTACATACAACTACACATCCTAACTATACATTACTTGAATGTATCCATGCCTACCGAGAAAAGTAAACGCATTGTGGACAAAAGACAATAAAGTGTATAATTAACGGCAATAGGAAATGTCCATTCAAGTGCCTAAACGAGGGAGCCAATTGTAAATTATAACCTCCATTTTCCTACTTACCTTTCACATTCCATGTTTACGAACTCAAACGTGGAGCGAATGCTAACCACATTCGTTGAAATTCATCTTCGAAATGTTCCAACAACACTTTATTAGAACTGATTACAATATTCTCCCAATTGCCACCAAAACCCTGAAAAACCATTACAAAATAATTATTCAATTATACGGGCTTTTAATAACTTTATATTCACCTGCATGGTCCAATTGAGTGAGCCGGACATAAGAACCCCTTTTACATTACGCAAATCATCTGTTTTGCCGACATTGCCCAAAACCGAACGCGCACGTTTCGGTCCGTCTAGCAGGCAAAATTTATGATGCATTAGCATTGTGGTCATTGGACAACGAACCGCCACGCCTAAAAGTGGATTAGTATGAAATATTCATTGAATTTAGATTAAATAACTGAAAAAAAAAATTTTAAAGGCAAAAAAGGTCTCAACTGATTACTTTTTGAAAACTACACATTTGTACATACATAGTGCAAAAGTACATCTAAAATTAGACTAAACTTGCCACGTTATTCAATTTTCGAAATACCATGTATTCTACATGTTACACAATCCACTCCTGAAAAAAGTATTGTCAAAAATAAAAGTCGCTTAATTAAAATAATTGGTTTTTAGTGTGCCGCACTTTCTTATCGACACACGAAGCTAATAAAACGAAAACTTAGCTAACACAGCTTCCGTTTCCTCTATAAACCCTAAAAGTATGCAATATTTTTTGACTTTACTTTTGCCGAGTTGGTAAAGCAGTGTTAAATGTTAAACTGCCACCGATTCTATCAAAGAACCAAGCCCAATTTTACTGTTTTATACAAATTTAAAAATTTTTAATTTTCACTCAAAAAATATAAAATATTATTCCAATTAGAAAGGCACTATCACTAACTCAAATGTTTCCACTTACGTGACCAAGCACCTGTTACTTGTAATAAGAGCAGGTAAGTTGCGGTTGCACAATAGGATTTCTGCACTTGGCAACAAGGCATTGCCGCAATATTGCAAAAATCTTCTTGAAAGCGCAAAATTAATAAATTTGTATAAATTAACAATTTACAAAAGCGACAAATGAAATGCAGTAAAGCATGAAAACGTGGCTGCTTTATGCGAGCGAAAATTTTACCACGAAATGCACGTGGTTCAATCGTTTGCATAAAGAAATAAGACCACAACGTCCGTACTTACGACGCAACTGAGATGCCTCAAAGAACATCAATACGTTTGCGCGAATCCATAGCATTTGTTATTGTACTTGTCGTGCCGTTTGCCAGATAGCAAGTGCAAACTTATTTTTGATGGGGAGAGCGAAAATGTGTTTAATTGCATGGATACAGAAAGTTTCCACAATAAAGGGATACGAAATACCTGTAAAAATATGCGATTTAAATCCACACAAATACGCTGTGGACATTCATAAAAAATCCAATTAAAGTCTAGAACCATTTCAAAGTATACATATGCATATGTACAAATGTACGTATATTTCGATAAAATAGTTCGAAATGTGTATTCGTGTAAGCCGCAGCGTACATACGATTGCATTCGTACAAATGTACACACATATATGACATCATCAGCTGATTTGCAATTTTGCACGTCCATAACTAATATGTAGAAATATAAAGCATATCACGTTTTAAAGGTATACATTACTAGAAATACACTTTACTAACCTGCCTTCGTTAGCGTTATAATCTGAGATCCACTGGAGTATACCATTTCTTTGTCACTTATTATGCGCACTGAAACTCCTCGGCGAATGGCACGCATAAATGCTTGAGATAGATCATAGGATGTAAACGTATACATTGCTAGATCAATGGTATATTTTGATTTATCAATTAACGCTATTAAACGACCGACATTATTGGCAGCACAATACCGATTCTGACATGAAGGACTCACATTTGGTGTAGGTAATTTCGTAACATGTCCATTTTCAACCATTCCCTTCGATGGACTATCGTATGTAGGGCTCTTACGTTCTGCTGGTGATTTTAGTATGTGACCACCAGCACAGCTTTGTGTCAGCTCATTCGTCCAGATGACTTCGGCTATTTCGTCATCAGATGCATCGCGACGCCACAAACGTTCGCGCACGTACAAAAAGCCACGATAAAAGATTTCTGACAACAACACTACCGAAATGCCCGTAGTCAGGCTATAAAAAGTGTAGCGCAACACCCGATTCTCCAACATTTTTTTAATAAACCAATATCGAAGATATTTCACTTGCACAATATATTATCAATTTTATTTATTAAATGCACTTTTCACTTAATATTTTTCAATAAAACTTTCACATACACAATATGAAATGACAGAATTGAATTGCTCTGCTTTTGTTGGATTTTGTTGCGCTACAAAAGGGAGGGGTGGGGATATTTGATTACCTACAAATTTGTTGTATGCAAAACTGAAGTAACACACAAATTAAAAATTATCGAAAAAATCACTAATTTAATTTTGCTTGCTTTCAGCTATTATTTGCATTTTGAAAACGAATAACCACTTGTAATACAACTCGATGAATTTCAACATTTAAAATTGGCCAATTGCAAACCGAAGCAATCAACATGCATGCACTAGCCGGTGTCAGTCGAACAGTGCAAAAACTTTTGTTTCAAATGATTAACACCACTTTTTAGTATATTTATTGTAGTTTATAACACATTTTAATAAATTTATTTATTGTTATCTTCAAAAACTTACAATTGCAGCTAAACGGAAATGATGTCAGTTGCAAAAAAATATAGGTTCGCGAGATGCAGCGGTCAAAAATGCACGTGTCGTGAAGGCAATTGCTGACAGGCAAATCAGCTGTGTTAAGGTGAGTAGTGTTGCCAACTTCTACATTTATATTGATTTATTATTCGCACAATTGGTACAAGGTCGCAACAAATTCTTATTGGAAATTGTTTTTAATTGTTGTTGTAATAATTAAAGATGCAGGGACACTAATTATAACAATATTTCGGACTTGACAGGCAAATGCTGTTTTGGCTATGATTCATATTTCAGTTATTCGAAAATGGCTTGTCCTAATATATTCAACAAAACATACGAAAAAATAGTTTATCTTGAGTAGATAAATTGCACATTCCGGTGATTGTGAAATTGTTTATTTATTTAAATTAAACAAATCATATACTGTTTTAGATAATTATCTATGTTTATATATTGAAAGTAGTAAATCAAACTTATAAGCGTAAGCAAAACTTTAACTCATTTTGATAATAAATTCTCCATCTGTTATCTCTTTCTATTATTATTTATGCATATCGTTCGATTCGTGCTTTCTTCGTTTCTGGAGATTCATTATTAAGTTCTCTACCGTAACTGATTATAACGAACCTCACCTGTCTTGCGGTTTGAGAAAAAGTTACGCAGAATTAAAATCTGGCCAAAGCCAATGACTAAGACAATACCCGTCTCAAGAGCCGACCACATCATCACAGCTTCATTCAAATCTTCCGCCCTTTTGCGTCCCTTCGATTCACTTAAACGATGATGTGTTTGAGCATCAAGTATATCATTGAGGCTTTTGTGTATCGACTGTGAGGATGTTTCCATTTGAGTAAGGACAGTGGCATGCTCATCGATACCAGGCAATGCTGGCTCGTCTCCCACTTGGAAATCAACATACACGATTTTATGTGAAAATGATGAAAATTGATTGCTAAAACAAACTTTGTAGACACCAGTTGCCTCGGCGGTAAATTGATGACTATCGAACGTCGCACGTTGTTGCTCGTATATTACTTTGCCATGAGGATTTGTCAAAGTTACATCGACATCCAACTGACCTCCAGCGGATACTTGGAACTCAAGATAGCAGGTGGTATTACGACGCACCTCTTCGAAGAAACAATCTTCAGAATTGTCCGCTAAATCGAATGTAAACTCCACCGCCTCTCCTGTACGACACGCAATACAGAGCATAAGTGCCAAATAAGCAATGACATATCTACATTTTATCGTAGGTGATAACATTTTTCGTAAAAGCTGTTACTCTGAAGCGTTAGCGCAAAAGTTTTGATAAATACGATGATTTCAATGCGGTGCCACGCAATGTGTAAGGAGCAAGAGCTGCACCTAAAATATCAGAAGAAACTTCAACTTGTACGAATTATAAAAAATACTATACTTGTCTTACTGGTAAAAGAAACAGCAAAAATGGGAATTAAAGTACTATCTTTGGTTTATTATAAACTAAAATCGAGTAATAAGATTTGTTTGCTTTTACGTTTAACTTTTCTAGTTGTACAAACGATAGAAAATTCTGCTTAAATTGACAGCTGACAACTGACGTGTCAGAATTATTCACAGCGTTACCAGGCAAGTAGAGATTCAAAATGAAAATATTTTTCGTCAAGTATAGACTATACATTTTTTCTTAGCAAACAATTCGAATATAAAATTATATATATATACATATGTGCGGTTTAAGTATTTTCTGATGAAATTTAATTTTTCTGAACAACTTCTAAACACGCTTCCATCGCTGTGGGATACTTAAATTTAAAACCACTTTCCAGAGTCCTTTTCGGTTGAACTTTAGCACCGGATAGTAGTAATGCAGAACGGTCTTTGCCAAACAGCGCTTGTACTACAAACTCTGGTACTGCGAATAGACAAGGACGTCGTAAAGCGGAAGCAAAGGCCTACGGACATGATGGAAATATGTTAATTTTTACTTACATAAATATAACAAAAAAACAAATGAAATCTTACTAGTGTAAAATACATATGTATCTTTATGCATTAAATACTGTTTTGTTTTATATACTTACTACTTTTAAACGAAATAATTTATGGGTCAATTTACCTTTGAAAATTGGCCATTAGTTACAATTTCCGGTGCCACACCGTTCATTACTCCCTCTATTTTATCATTTTCGATACTGTTTTGTATTAGTTGGCATAAATCATATAAATGAATCCAAGGCAGAATTTGTTTTCCACTACCTAAAGGACCGCCTAAACCCAATTGGAAAGGAAGCCAGATATTCTGAATCATTCCACCTGTTCGTCCTATTACAACCCCAGTACGTATTTTAACCTAAAAATATTACATAAATTTTTAATTGAACTGTTTACGTATAACATTAAGCCAATTACTTGAAATATTATTATTATTAATAATACTCACGCCCCTACAGTGCTTAACATTCCCTGGTAATGTTGCTGCTTTCTCCCACTCTAAGCATAATTTCGACATAAAATCAAATCCTTCTACTGGATCGCTCTCAGTATAAATATGCTTATCATCAGGTTTATAGTGACTTACTCCTGATACATTCACAAAAGCTTTCACTTGAGGTGCATCTGCAATGGCTTTCACTAATGCTGCACTTGTGTTAACACGAGAAGTCCACACATTTTGTTTAAAACCATCTGTCCAGCGTCGACTTGGATCTAAGACATTTTGTCCAGCTAAATTGACAACAGCCGTAATACCATTTGGTATACCGTTCCGCTCCAATTCCAACCAGGTTATGCGCTTCAGCCCAGGCATTCGGGATATTACAGTGACATCATAACCATTTTTGACCAAATGTTTGTTTAAACCTTTACCAATGAATCCCGTTCCTCCGCCTAAATAATGTGTCCTTAGTTATAAACTGAAAATCTAACATTTTTTGTTTCTACAAACCGATTAATGCGTGTCGCGACATAATTTAATAGATTTCAATTTTATTCTATAATTTACGTAAATTCACGAAATTCACACAAGACTGAAAATTTCAGTGCCGTAAGCGAATGTTGTGAGCAAAACAAAACGGCCAATAATTGCATTGAGTGCATTTCGCCAAAAATACGGCAATTCCCTATATGGAGGCCACAGGGAACATTTTTCATAGCTTCATGATTAAATGCTGCTTAAAGCATTGTAATGTTGTTGGATTTTATTGGTGTACTTAATATCTTTCAATGCAAAACATATATAGTTATTTAATGTTGTTAACAGATAATTAATTTTATAATTCTCAATGGAATTTACTTTGCATGTTAATATATTACATACGGCAACCATGCGTAACGAATACGATATGGCAACCAATTCACTAAACTGTCAAATATTTTCGCATTTGCTTTATTTCTAAATTCGGCGCAAACATATCTCATATTCTTTTCTAAAAGTCAAACTACAATTTCGTGATCTAAATTTTAATTTTCTTCTTATATTAAATTGCTAAAAACTTTGTTCCTGTTGTGAAATGTCTGCTCCACTAGAAAATCTTGAAACTCAGTTGGAGATGTTTATTGAAAATGTCCGCCAGATACGGATTATTGTAAGCGACTTCCAGCCACAGGTACGTCAAAGATTACAAACTACTTACCATATACACTATATTCAACAATTTTTACGTTTTTTTATGTAGGGTCAGAATGTGCTGAACCAAAAGATGTAAGTTATTTTGATTGATCCTACCATCTATTGCATGTAAACGTTTTTTTATTATTTTTTCTATAGTCAAGGTTTAGTGACCGGTCTGCAGGAAATCGATAAGCTCAAGAACCAAGTGCAAGATGTTTTCGTACCATTCGAAGTATTCGATTACATTGACCAAGACAAGAATCCTCAATTATATACAAAAGATTGCGTTGAAAAGGCATTGGCCAAGAACGAAGAAGTTAAAGGCAAAATTGATGCTTACCGCAAATTTAAGGCCAATATGCTATTAGAGTTATTCAAAACGTTTCCGAATGAAATGAATATGTATCGTGCATACCGCCCGGATTCTATTTAAGTGTATTAAGTGCATATGAAGACATTATCTTCGTACGACTTTGTAATTTTTGTATAAGTTAAACAAAAAATGTGTGTACATTTAGATATAGTATTTTAATAAATCCTAGCATGCAAATCCGAGGCTGTTGTTACCTTTTCATTGAGGGCGTTTTTTACGTGGCGGGTCCTAAACCCTGGGGAGTGATGGTTCACCTTCTCACTTTTGCTCGCCTTCAGATCGATGATTTTAGGCTATCCTGAGGATACCTGGTCTAAGATTGGAGGTCGTGAGCTTCTTGGCCCATATGTAAAAGCATCGTTTCTGGCCACTTCCAAGGAAATGGCGTTCAGATAAGAATAATTGATCGATGAAAGCACAGTTCTTGTATGGAATATTTTGTATTTTGTGAAGGGTATTATAGCTCCAATGCAACCGAAGCTAACGTTTTTTTTTCTTTTGTTCTTTGCTGTCTGTTTTGTTTCACTTTACGTATGATCTTAGGCTACCCAGAGGATACTTGTTCTAAGTCGTGAGCTGCTTGAGCCATCTGTAAAAACATCGTTTCTGGCCACTTCCAAGGAAATGGCGTTCAGTTAGATGATCGAACAGTTCTTGTATGGAATATTTCGTATTTTTGAAGCGTATTATAGCTTTAAGGTAACCGAAGTTAACGTTTTTTTTCTTTTGTTGTTTGCTGTGTCTCTTGTTTTACGTAGATTCGACTTTCGTGGGAACGCTAACCGAACCGTAATTAGAGATGTTTTGTTTTGCTTGATATACAATAAAATTTACCGTTTTCATACAAGAAAGAAACATGCTTATTTTGGCTGGTTTGTGATAACGTTTAATAAGATTTATACTTTTGATTTGTTATTACAGTTTTTGGTTTTTAGTTTTCATAATACCTGTTTAAAATTTTCTTCTCTTCAAAAGAACTAAAGCACGACGTGATTTGAAATCGGGAAATCGGTTTCGAATAATAATAAAATACATCTGTCAGATTGTTGTAATCAGGAATAATGTCACTGTTTTTTGTTTTCTTTTTTTAATATTTGCAATAATTAATCATGTAGGTAAAGCTTAAATGCATTATTAAGTATGTAATTAAATAGCTTATAATAGGAGATTTTGTAAATATATAAATAAACGTTTCTACATTGGCTTTGAATAATCATTTCTTAAAATTTCCAGTGCTCACAAACAGTTACAGTTTTAGTTATTTTTTTTCACAACATACGTATTTCAAAGAGAGGAGATACAATAACATTGAACATAAATCCACTTTGAATAAGTCAAAAAATTGCATATGTTTTTATTTGTGGATTAATCAACAATCTCAAAACAGTAAATTTTACACCCGGCCATACATACGCTATATGGTTGCACATAGTATATTACGTTTTTTTTTTTTTTTTTGTTTTATTTAGATATCAAATAAAATTTATTTATTTAATAGCCATAAGGCTTTGGGTTAAATCAATTGCTCTCAAAAGTTTTTCAACCATTTTTTGTTTCATTAATTATATATATTTTTTTTAAGTATAACAAAAAACATTCAATTTGCAGCATCGACGATGGGTAAAAAAGTTTCGTCATCATCATAAACCTATAGCATCACATTTCTTTTACTTATACGCATTTAATAAAAAAATTTACTGCTGATCACATTGCCCAATTATAGTTTGCGCCTGCGCATTGGGTGGTCATTTATTCTCGCAGCAGCCGTTCAATGCCAACTGCTTCTGCAGTGCGGGCGGCAGCGAATCTTTCGTTTTGGAATGATTGCCTTTACCGAGTAATGTGGGTTCGATCACTTTGCCCTCCTGAATGTCCTTGATTCGCTTGAGCAAATCGTAGTTGATGCGATCGCTTACAACAGAGTCTTGTCTGCAAGAGGAAAATATATATTTAGACGCAAATTAGTATGAATGTTTATTGGAGTTTATTGTGGTGTGTTTTTTTTTTATTTAACTAAAGAGAAAACTATAATTACAAAGTCTTTCATTGCAAGTTGAAATTTACATAAAATGAAAATTATTTACTCACTTATAATCTGGATGATTTAGCACTTGCTCGCGCATCCAAGTAGCAGTTGTGACCAGCTCACCAGAAGCACGCTTCTCTATAAAGCGTAAATACTGCTCAATTGTGCAATGAGTGTCAGGATCAACTTCCATTGACTGCAAATAGCTGCGAATGAGCGGCACGAGACCAGGGAAAGTGTCAGCCTGCAATAAGAAATATTTAATTTAAATTAATTTATTGCTGTTGTACGTTAGTGTACAATTTCAGCTTACCTTGCCATTGAAAATTTCGCCAACTGTCAACAATTCGTATTCCTCATGATTGGTTTCGCCATTCTCCTTAGTACCGTTGTGTACGCCATTAACGCCGTTGCCATTTATGTAGCAGCTCTTTTTAGAAGTTTTGCGGAACCAGAATTTCTCCTTGCGACAAGCATCACGCTTCTGAGCAGTTTGCATGTTTTCATCAACCTGAAAACAATTGATATTGACGTTTAGTTTAATCACAATTCATTACAAACATGTTATTCGTTCCATTATATACATACATACATACATACATATGTACCTATGTACATATATTATTATCACTCGCTCACCTTACTAATGGGGATCAGGAAATTTAACTGATACGATAGTATCACTCGTGTCAGCAGCACGACAAAGCAAACAATGGCAGCATTTTCAAAGTCACTTATCTGCGCCTCGCATGGCCGGAACTCCACGCGCCAGCCGATCGATGAATTCGGCGGGGGTGGCTTGAAGCGCATTGTCTGCCAATTGGTCGATTGTATATTCTCAAAGTGATCCGTGTCCTCTTCGTCATTTTGATCGACTTTCTCACTAAACAATGAAACCGTATCGCGTATGAACAAGTGTGCCACATGTTGCGCCAATAGCGGATCAATGCCACCATCGCGTAGGCGCTTGTAATCTTGTTCGTCGTATGTAAGCGGTACGTCGTTGTATGCGGCACCCTCTGGTGATAGATATGAATCGATCGAATCATATCTCGATTTTGCGATACGGAACTTATTTTCACTTAGTGGCCGTAAACCACGCTCCTCCTCGGTGCGGCAGTCTACTGAGGAGCTTATCACATTCCAACGACAGTCGGATTCGGTTAAATAGCCACGATATATGGGCGATGCTGCTGTAAGTGCTAACATAATGGGGCACAATGGCGCCAATTGATCATACAATTTGCGTGCCTCATTGATGTTACAGGCCTGGAATGTAAGTTGCAGACAACAACAGCCCATACCGAAGCCCATGGCGTCGAGTGCAACGACATCGGGTTCACCCTTGGGTGCACCCTCTACGGGTAGCTTTGTGTTTATATCTTTGAAAACTTTTAATTTGATGGCGACTTTCTCGCCACGTCGTTTACGTATATTACGTGTTAACGTCTTGAAGCGTGGATGTGCTGGAAATATGGCTTCATCTGGAAAATATAGCGATTTAGCCGAGCTATTCGGATCGTCCGGATTTGGATAGTAGATGGGATGTGTGAATTCCGGTGCGCCCAAACGTGGAAAATTCGTTATGGACATGACACACTCATCTTTGTCCAGTATTTCTGTGACCTCTTCACGTCGATAACGCATATTCGCCTCCACGAGGTTGAAGTGTGCCATCAGGCCACCAAACGGCCTACCTGGTGTACCCTCGATCATGTAAGCACCATATTCGGGACGCCACAACGATTTGACGCCTTTGGGATCGGCTAACTCTTTTTCATTAAGGTGATTGAGTAGTTCTGGCGCTTTCAGTGAGACACGTGCAACGCGATTTTCATCGTCAAACTTGACGATTATATATTCAACCTCATCACCCCACTTGAGTATGTCACCAGTGCGATCCTTTAGCCTGTGATAGAGATTTATAAACTGCGTGATGCCATGTTCACGCACATGATTGGCTAATTTTTTGGTTTCTTCCCATGAGAGTGGACTGCCTTCGCTGAGTAAACCCATTTTAGATGTGAATAACTGCAAGAAACGATACAATACATATTATTAGAATTTGTGCAGGCATATACATATGTATGTACGTATAAATCTAGCTAAGACTCTATATGGATGCTTGCAAAAATGCACACTCAGCTCAGAGCTCAGTTTGCTATTAAGGAAATTTGCAACAGTGGCGTAGGAATAGGAAAACAAGAATGTGATATCTACAATTCCGTGAAGCTGCTACTGCGGCAAGTGTGTATACACATATTTTGTTTACATATATACATATGTAATTATATGGTACGATATACTATAAACAATCGCATACTCTATACTTTTATTTGATAGAAGAAAATTAGAAACTAGTTTCCGTTCGGACATATGGAAAAACTAGCGATCATTTACACTAAACCACTCGCTTTTATGCACATAAATACATCTCGCATACATACATACATACATATGTACTATAATTGATTTAATTGCAGAAAAAGTGCACGCGAACCGCTTGCAAATTTCCATTGTTGCATTAGAAAAGTCGATGGAGTCAGCAGCGTTAGCGATTATTGTTATACAGATGAACTCGTATTTATAGTCAACACCAAAGCTGCCTCAAAGTCAATGCGACTCAACTGGTGCGTGTAAAGTGCATATCGCCATATGCATACATACAAAGCTATTGGTGTGCATGGAAGTTAAGTTTCAGCATCGGAAGAGCTTGCCGTATTCGTGAGAACTAAACAAACAAATAAATATCGATTACGTTTTAAGCGGAACAATAAATACATCATTGACTACGTTTGCATATGTATGCCCATACGTATGAGTAACACTGCGAGTGCCCGGCATATAATTCATGAAGTGTATTTTCGTTGAAAGGGGTTTGTAAGGGGTTATTATTTCACTTGCAAAAAAACACAAGTTTTATATTTATGTATTTATACATGTTTCAAGAATAAAGAGTGAAATTTCTGAAAAAAAAAAAAATAAAAAAATTCGACCATCATCTGAAAAAGTATACCTAAACAGGTCTTGCGGAAATATCAAGTTCATCGGTCCAACAGTTTCACAGTAATTTTCCTCACTTTTGAAACACTATTTACACTAAATTAATATTTGACACATACACTATATACTCTTATTGGGAAACTATTTGTAACCCCATAAAAGGAGCCATAATGGCTATAAAAAGAATTTGTACATGTTTTTCCACATTTAGCTGAACTTATCATACACTTTAAAGCTGAAAAATATTTTTCTAGAAAGCTTTATGATTTTAGAACCCGTCAAAAATGTTCGATTTCTGACAGAATTGCATTAACAGACCAACCAGTTCTTATGAGAGCCAGGTGTATGAAACTGAAAACGAGCATGGTTTCCCCAACCAAAAACTGTCAGTCCGTTGTTATATCTACAAATTGAATAATGACTTTCAACGTAAGAAAGAATGGGCGAAGCATTCAAAACTCGTAGATATCTTTCAAAAATTATATTGCTTCAAAGATTCAAAGTTCTGCAAAAGCAATTTTTATTTATTGCTAAAAAAACCAAAACAAAAAAAAAAACAAAAAGGTTCGATTTACATTAAAATTATAGTCAAACTAACAATTGCTTTTGGCTTCGCACTATGTCACTAGCGTCACAAAAAAGGAAGAAACAAATATAAAAATTAGCAAATATTTATTTATTTTTTAATAACTTTAATTTTGAAGTAAACAACAAAACAATTCTTAATATACGTTACGTATTTGAATAAATGTATTTACTACTTTCTTTATGACATGCGACAAATATATACAAACATATGTATGTACATAAGTACATATCTGGTGTTTTTCTATGAAATTATTTGATAATAAAAGTAAATACGAAAGGGGTATCTTAACTACGTTTTAATTATTAACTATAACACAATTTTACGACTTTTTTTAATTTGGCTGATTTGAGCGGCCTTATTGAGTTGAAAAGTTTTCACAAGTCATTAAAATGCTTTGATATACTTACATATGTACATATGTATGTACATGAGTAGTTAGTGGTGCTTAATTTCACAACAGTTAGGCTTTTGAAAGGTCGTTTAGGTCTGCAATTAACGGTTAATACTACGCACATGCCCAAAGCCAACCAGTTTTGGCGCTAATGGAACAAGTATTTAATCAATTCAAAATTGTTAGGTTCAATTATAGGTTATCTATTATTATCTGCATGCATACACATATGCGCATGACCTTGAATAGCATGCACACACACACATATGTATGTACTTATGTAGATATATTTAGAAATATGCACACTATTGCTTATATGATTGATGTGTTTCAGTATGATAAGAATTACAAGTACAACACATTGCAGCAAACGTTAATTAGTCAATTTTGTTTTATTTGCATAAAGAATAATTTACTGTTGAGAAATAAATTATTTGATAATATCATTTGAACATTGTAAAATGATAATTTTAAATCAGCCGAGCGTCAAATACAATTAATGACATGTGATTTGCTGTTGTAGCTGTCTATATTGGTGAAATAGAAATGACAGATTTTGTGCAGTTGCCACCGTAAATAAAATAGACGTTTAAAAAAAACATGCGATTACCGCACATTTTCCGCCACAATGCAAAATATATTACTACATAATTATAAAATATATACATAAGTATGTATGTACATGTATATATTAGCATACTCTTCCGCAATAATTAATGTTCCGGAACAATAATATACTGCCAGATTCCATAAGATTGTACAAAAATAGTGTACATACATACATATGTACACATTCCCATTAAATTTACATACATACGTACATACATATGTACATACATAGTTCAATTAATTTGCTGAAAAAGCGACTCAACGAATCGACAATATCGAGAAGAAAATTGTCTAATTGTATGCGACATACAAAAATACAAATGCACACTCATATGCAGCTGGCATGAGGTTCAAGCAGACTGATAGTACAGTTGAACGACCAATCACGAGTTCATGCGAAAAAAATCGATAATACAACAATATATTAACAGGTTCAAGCAGCTGATAGTACAGGTTGAGTATAAGGCGCAGACACTCACTGAGGTTACATTATTCTAAATAAATCAAAATAAAACTTATTATGCGACGGATATATTTTGGCAAATCGTCAAATGTAAACTTTACTTATGTACATAAGTATATACAAATGATCAGCGTGACGCGTGAGTCGATTTAGTCATGTCCGCATATCTGTCTTTCTGTATATACTTGAAATAATCTCCGTTTTTGAGATATCAGTCTGAAGTTTTGCACACCTTATCTCGCCAAGAAGCTACACATTTGTCAAAAATGATACCGGCCATAGCTACAGCTTATTAGCTGCCATACAAACTCAACGAACGAAATACAGTTTTTGGGAAACATTTTTATTTGTGAGGGATATTATAGCTTCAGTGCAACCGAGCTTTACATTTTTTCTTGTTTTTAATATATTTGACACACATAAATATGTATATACTATTCTTCTAATACTAAAGTATAATTAGTCGTCTTTTCTATTCCTTAACGATCGAATTTATGATAAGAAAACACGTCTCATTGACCTCTATAAACAAATGCATACATATACGTATGTAAGTACATTAGAGCGGGTCCATTTTTTTTCTGGAAAATCCCGTTTTCGGGAAATGTTGTACGGATCTTTCTAACCAACTTTCCCTAAGAGGAGGTTATGTGTCTAAAACCGGTTTCGAGCCAGCGCATTTTAAGGCGAAGTTTCAAAAATCTGAATAAAGGGTTGTATGGGAGATATGTATGTGTTATCTTTGTCCGATCTGACTGATTCCGAAAAATGTGCAAAAAAATATCAAATTGCACTGTATGTATTAAATTGGGTTCGATATCTTAAAAGCTGACGAACAAATTTGTATGTATAATCTCGAAAAAACTTCGCCTTCTATCAAATAAGTATCTCACAAGTTGACCTATATTTTCCATAAAAAGTTCGATATAGGAACTGGACTTGTTGTTGTAGCGGCAGAGTTCTACTGAGTTAACAGTTCTTGGTCGGTCAAAATCCAGGTCCGTTACGGTTACGTAGACTCGGCTGTCGTGGGTACGGATAGAAACTGGTGTCCATATATTAGGTACCTGGGGCTTTCAACAGTTTTGACCCGATGTGGATCTTAAGTTTACACACATACTTCAAAGACACTTATCGTTGCCTCTTAAAGTTGCCTCTTGTTATTTCTAATGGTGCTTAATTTGAGTACTGGAATCAGTTGCAATTTAAAATTGGGTTATATGAGGTTTGATTGTAGTCCGATTTTCCCAATTTTACACTGAAACATAGAAATGTGAAGAAGAAGAAGCTATTTGTCAAATTTGGTTGAAATCAGTCGAACAGGTTCCGAGACATAGACATTAACTTAAATGTGGACAGTGCAACGTCTATCTTCAAATTTTGAGAGCGGCTCTTATAGAACCCGTTCTTATGATCTCGAATGCAAAATTTTATATTTTTGAGACGTCCATCTATTGATTTATTGCGCTTTTAGCAGTTTTTAACAGAACCGTTATATGGGGAGTGGGTGGGGCTATCAACCGATTTCATTAATTTGTACAATGTGGGAAGGTGTGTTTACTGAATTTGAGTTTCGCCCTTTCAAAAGGTGAAACCATACCCAACTTTTCAAAATTGTTTTCCTACAGGTGTCCCTTGCTACTTCGATCACCTGTGTCATATTTTAGTTCTATATCTTAATTTATTCTTATGTGTACCAAGTTTCATCAAGGTCTTTATATACAAGGTCTGTCGCAAAAGAAACAGTACTTTTTAAATATAACTGTTTTTGGTGGCGCCACCTATTGGTGGGTATATGAAACAAAAAGTTTGATCTCTTGTTGACATTTCGTAAAAATTTTAAGACAATTGGATAATTACAATCGATGTTATCGATCAAAAAGTGTCATCATTGGTAAAATGCAAAGAGCAAATATTAAATTTTGTTTTAAACTTGGAAAAACGTTTACTGAAACATTTCAAATGATGAGAAAAGTTTATGGTGATCAGTGCCTATCCCGCAGTAATGTGCATGAGTGGTTTAAGCGATTCCAAGAAGGTCGTGAAAACCTCTGTGACGATCAGAAGTCGGTCGTCTTCAGAAGTCAAAACTAAAGAAAATGCTGATTTGTTTTTACGATTCCGAGGGTATTGTACACCGAGAGTTCGTCCCACCTGGCCAAACGATTAATGCTGTGTTACCTGTTACCTTGGTGTTATGAAGCGTCTTTTGTCACGCATTCGTCGTGCTCGACCACAATACCGTGAGGAAGGGTCCTGGCGCCTGTTGCACGATAATGCGCCGTGTCATCGGTCGACTCTTGTCACTGATTTTTTTTGACAAAAAACTCCATATTAACCATTGATCACTCACCCTACTCACCTGATATGGCACCCTGTGATTTTTACCTATTTGGAAAACTTCATTTGCCCATGAAAGGACGCTGGTTTCAGGACATTTCAGCTATCCAAAAGGCGACGACCGATATTCTCAAGAGCATTCCGTAAAATGACTTTAAACACTCATTTGAAACGCTAATTGACCGGGCTAAACGCTGTATCGAAGCACAAGGAAACTACTTTGAATAAAAAAATATAACTTTTGAAAAATATTAATTTTTTGTTGTTTTTTTAATAGTCCGGTTTCTTTTGCGACAGACCTTGTATATGTATGTATAATCCCATTATTTTTAGGTGATGCAAACAACCGTTAGTAATAATATTGGGTATCGTTGCAGTGGAATATATCTCTAGTGCCACCAATCACATTGTGTCACATCATATGGTGTTGAAAAGGCAAGCTTTATTAAAAACAAGAAAAAACGTTAACATCGGTTGCACCGAAGCTAAATACCCTTCACAGGTCCATTTCTGTTAGTAACTTTGTGTCCAGTTGTATGGCAGCTATATGGTATAGTTAAACAATCTGAACAATTTCTTCGGAGATTACATTTTTGCTCTAGAAAATAATATATACCAAATTTGGTGAAGATACATTGTCAAATGTGAAAGTTTTCCATATAAGAACTTGATTCCGATCGTTCAGTTTATATGGCAGCTATATGTTATAGTGGTCCGATATCGGCCGTTCCGACAAATGAGCAGCTTCTTGAAGAAAAAATGACGTTTGCAAAATTTCCAAAGGATATCTTAAAAACTGAGGGACAAGTTCGTATACATATATACAGACAGCCAAACGGACAGACAGACGGACATGGCTAAATCGACTCAGCTCAACATCCTGATCATTTATATATGTATATACTTTATAGGGTCTCCGACGCTTCCTTCTGGGTGTTACAAACATCGTGACAAACTTAATATACCCTGCTCAGGGTATAAATATTAAATTCGGGGTATTTGAAAACAAGTTACAGCTGTTCAAAAATGAGTGGAAATAATGAAGAAATTCGGTATATATTGTGAAATTTTTCTATCAAAAAGGGAAGAATGCCACACAAGCCACCAATAAAATTTGTGAAGTTCGCGGAGACAATGCTGTATCAGTTCGTGTAGCACAACAATGATTCGCTCGCTTCCGTTCTGGTAATTTTGAAACTTCGATTTACACTGATGGAATAATGTCTCTAACGGAAAAATGGCAAAAAGTGGTCTATCGAAATGATGCATATTTTTGTATTTATTTATTAGCATAAATAAAAAAAAGAGTTGAAGTTTGATTAGAAATACGAAAAGACTTTTTCGACTACTCAATATATTCAAATAATATTTAATTGAACGATAAAGCCTAGAATTTACACAATAAAAAAAAATATTTGTATAATCTCACCGTCGATTAGGATACTTAGCAGCACTGCTATATAAAATGTTTGAAATAAATTTAACTTGCAAAATTTAATATAGAATTTTTAATTAAACTCAACCACTTCTACACATGCGTACCCACGACAGTTGGTCTTGGCGTTACAACAACAGCAACTTCCACATATCAACTATTATTAATATCAATATTACTAATGCAATTCTGGAAGGAAACCCCAAAATTACTCAATAATTGGAAAAAATGGTAGGGAATTTTCAGCGGAACTTCTTGATAAGAAACATACGTATGTATGTAGATATGTAAATAAGTACATATGAGGTTAGAGAGTTAAAATTATGAATTTGTATCTTAATTTTATACTTAAAAATTATTAAATGTGTCATATTCATAATTTTATTAGCAGAAATATTATTTCTATTGAACACGAGCGGATTTAGCTCCCTCCATGTTATCTGGAACCACAAAAGTATTAAAAGTATCTCACTCAAAACACAACAATTTTATTTATCGCGGCTGTAATGAAGCACAAGTTGAGTACCGAAATACATTACAAACACACTGTCCCAGTATTTATGTGAGTACTTATGTACATACATACAAACGTACATGCGCTGTTAATGGACATATAAACCTAATCTTGCGACTGTTGCAGTCGGAATGTTTTTAATTTTTTGCGCAGTTACAATTAAGCGAACTTTGCGCAATTTTAAATACAAACATACAGACACATATGTACATGTACATATGTACATACGTAATGACGAAGTGAACGTCTAGTCAATTATTTAATTAATCATAAATTTTTAAGCTTGCCAGTAACGTTGGACAAATTATTCTTAATTAAAATCCATTTCCATTTTCATATTGAGCCCTTAATGAAGGGAATTGAACGAGAATTATAGTGTAGAAATGTATTACAACACAAAATTTCAGTTGTGATTGCATGGAAGCTATAATAAATACCTCTCACAGATACAAAAGATGGCACGTGTATGCTATAGTGTCTCGTTCTGAACAATTTCTTTGCTAAATTTCGTGAAGATACTTGTCTTGTCAAATAAAAAAGTTCTCAATATAGGGACTAGAGTTTCATAGATCAGTTTGTATGACAGCTACACGCTATAGTAGTCCGATATCGGATTTTTCGACAAATGAGCAGCTTCTTGGGAAGAAAATTAAGTGTTCGAAATTTCGATATCTCAAAAACTGAGGGACTAGATCACGTACATATGTAAGTATATATGTATGTATGTATGTACAGAAGTATATACCGACGAACAAAGTCATCACAACCGACTCAGCTCATTGTTGTTGTTGTAATAGTGACATAAAACATTCCTGAATTAATTTTGAAAAATATTTTGGTAAATATTTCTTATAAATTTACACTGTTCAGGGTATGAACCTGCAAATATAGCTGTAAAGAAAGTATGTATGTATGTAAGTATGTGTATGTATGAACCAATATAAGCATGTCTGACATCCAAATCAACTTATTTAAAGCTTTCGCGTTAAATATGGAACATCATTTACCTATGCACATACTATGTACATACATATGTAAGTATGTGCATAGATAGGTGAATATACAACACATGTGATATAAGTATGTACATACTATCGCCAACCAAAATGCCAAATAGCGTTACATCACTTTTCCAAAGTTTAGAAGAGAAGCAGAATCCGTTATAAAATAGAAACCACTCTTATTATAACACAATTTTTTTGGTTGTAACTTGGTTATATCCGTTAACAGAAGCTTAAAATTATGTACATTTAAATATTATGATATGGTGAATCGTTATCAATAAATAACTTAATTTCGAATTTTTTGAAGATAAGTCGTTTTACATTTTAGGAAACGATAAGCCTGTGTAAATTTATAAGTACATACATACTTATGTAAGTACATAAGTACGTATGTGTTCATAACTAGTAACCGATAAAGTTTTTTGTTAAAGTGTTTTGTCATATGATTTGACAAAATTTCAAGTAAGGCAGTGCTAAATACGACTACAATCAAGTACTAAGTAAACATCAATCAAATTTCGAGAGAATAATAAGCTATTTGATGCCGAAAAGTGGTTTTCACAAAAAAGTAAGTGCAAGTTTTGTGTACATATCGATGAGAAAATTGAAGTTTAAACAGAAATAAGATGGAAATAAGATGTCTCAAAACACAGTTCAACACAGCGAAGGAGCATTGAACCAAAAACTATTAATTTTCAAAAACTATCATTAATGAGTGAAATTATCGAAAACTTGCTTCATATTAGTACATCGAAAAGGTAAAAAACAGTGCCTTAAAATCATCGTGTTGGCGTCACAGAGAAAGCAGAGGACCTCTACATCACTTATGAATCGACTCAACACATTTTGGTTAAAGTCTTGGGTATGAAGCGTGGCATTGCTAGACTCGTACCAAAAATTATCCTAATTTTGCATAAACTTGACGTCGTTTAAAGGTTGCAAAGGAGATGCTTGATAACGTAGCTGAGGACCCTCCATTCATCACTAGCTTACTAGTCAGGGACGCGCGTTTATGAATATGACGTCGAAACTGTCTAACAATCTGGCGAATGGAGCTCCAAAAATGTGCACTGAAAGCCGTTCAAGCCTGAGTTTATAACAAGTAAATGAAAAAGTAAGACGGAGCAAAGTTTGGCTATAACCGAACACTTCATACTCTTGCGACTTTCAATGATTAAAGCCAGGGAAATATCTTCAAATACATAAGGCCTGTTAGTTATATGGAGTCTAGCGCGATTTTTCACCCGATTTTATTCATTCAATTCAATTAAATTCAATAACTCACATATTGGCTGATGTATGCGGTATAAAATAGCCGGAAGGAGAATCTTTATGTTTGGTATATAGGGGCAAAAGGAAGTATTAACCCTATTCAACCCATTGGTAGCACACAGGTATAAAACTATTAGGAAAAAAATTCTCTCTCAATTGTTTTTATAAAACTGACAGATTGACCAATATTTTCGGTCAAAAATCAACTCTAGGTACTGGGGTCCAAATATTCGGTACCTAGGGGCCTGAACAGGTTTTGTTAGATTTGGGCAATTTTTCGTAATATTTTTTGCCAGGAAACGCACATTACGCAGTTTCATTAAGACGTCTCATATTTCAGTCAAGTTTCAAGTTGCATGGACGCACGGCGGAGACAGAGAGTCAACCGGGTTTCAACTCGTCTCATCAACCAGATCATTTATACATATGTATGTATGTATGTATGTAAGTATATATAACCCTATACTTATCTATCTCGCTTGGTTTTAGGTGATATGTAAAACCGTTAGGTGTACAAAACTAGTAACATGTTGCAAGAATATAAAAATTTAATTAAGTATACGGCGGCAATAAAGATTTACATAAAAATATGAAAATGTTTTTTTACAGTCCAGGTTAATTTTGATCAAATGATGTATAGTTGGAACTCAAGTATATCATTACATTATCGTTTCGTAGGATAAAAAGTGGTAACATGTAGGTATGGTGTGAGTGTTTGAGAAAATCTATAGTACTAGCCTTTAAACCACATGTAATAATCGTAAAAGCCAAATTAACTAATTTCCGTTTCATTAAAATCAATTTTTGAATGTAGTACACTATTGTGCCCAATAAATAAGGTGACATTGTATTTATTTTGAAAATTCTTTATTTTTTCTTCCAAAACAATTTCATCCCCTTCAAAGTAATCTCTTCCGATGCAATGCACTTATGCCAACGGATTTTCCAATCTTCGAAACACTGGTTGTAGTCACTTTCCGGGATGGCCTTCAGTTCCGTCTTCGCTGCGGCTTGAATCTCCTCTGTCGTATAAAAACGGTGTCCCCGGAGCGGTCTTTTGAGCTTGATGAACAGCCAGAAGTCGCACGGCGCCAGATCAGGTGAATACCGTGGTTGCGGAACGATATGGGTTGAGTTTTTGGCGAAATGATCACCAATTACGGGGGCAGTATGGGATGGTGCATTATCGTGGTGTAAAAACCAAGAATTGTCTTTCCACAATTCCGGCCTTTTTAGGCGGATAGCGTTACGCAAACGACGCATAACGTTCAAATAATTTCCTTGTTGACTGTTTGACCGGTTGGAAGGAATTCATAATGCACAACACAACGATAATCGAAGAAAACAGTCAACATGACCTTGATCTTTGAGCGACTTTGGCGCGATTTTTTTGGTCTCGGCTCTCTTTTGGCACGATATTCGCTCGATTGATCGGTTGTTTCGGGGTCGTAAGCATAGATCCAAGTCTCATCGCCAGTTATAATGCATTTCATGACACCCTGGTAGTCGGAAAGCATCGTTTCACACACTTCAACGCGACGCCTTTTTTTCCAAAAAATTAAATGTTTTCGGTACCAGTCGAGATTTGACGCGCTTAGGCTCAAAACATCATTCAAAATGGTATTGGCTGAGCCTTTCGATATGCCAACTTCATCAGCAAGGTCTCTAATTGTTAATCGACGGTTTTTCAACACCAAATCTTTAATTTGTTGAACGTGAGCTTCGTCGGTTGAGGTTGATGGTCGCCCTGGACGCTCTTCGTCTTCGACACGTTCACGGCCGGCTTGGAACTCACTATACCACTTGTAAACATTTTTTTTAGACGCAGCCTCATCACCAAATGCTTTCTGCACATCCTCAACGTATCCGTAGCAGAAAATTGATTCCGTAAACAAATTTAATGCAAATTCTTTGCTCAACAAATTTCGACATCGCAAAAGACGAAAAACTCACTTTTAGCGGCTCATAAAACGGCACGTATCTCAAACACTAATGAATATTTTGACATGAAATTTGACATAAATGTGACTGACAGTACTACCAACCTAAAAAAAAATAATTCTCCAAATCCTTCGACCCGCGCAGTTTAAATTCAAATGTTTTTGGACACAGTGTACATACTATTTACTATGTGGATTGTGGGAGTCGGAATTTTTCCTAAAATTTGCGATCTAACCGTCAACTAATTAATCTAGCAATGAGTGTTTGTAGTTCATAACACTTGTAGATATCACATTGTAATATTATGAAAAGATGTATATTAACTGCGTATAAGTGCATACATACATAGTATATTAAATACATTACGTCAGATTGAAAGAGCGCAATTGAAAGATAAGTGGGCGACAAACAACATACATACATTGTACATACATATTTCAAAGGCATGTGCGTCTATATCTTTAAAATATTATCTTATTTAACAACACTTCATAGTTAAGAAAAGCTGTTAGTTAATCTCTTGATCTCAAAGCCTTCATAAAAAGATTATTAAATACTTATAAAAGTTGGAAAAACTTTAAGTGTAGATTTGACACTATCAGAATTCACCTATCTATCTACATATCTACATATGTACGTACATATATCACCTCACATATATTTTATTTTGTTTTATTTTAATTTTTCTTGTTTTTATAAATAGGTTTTCAACTTCTAGTAGAGGGGTTATTCCATTCTGATATGGTTCAGTTGACGAATTTTATTGGATTTCCCCCTAAATTAACAAAGTCCATATAGTATTTTTCAAAAGCACCAAATTTATTTGAATTCTTGCTAATTTTGCCACGATGTTTGTAACATTAGAAAGGAATCGCCAGAGACCCTATAAAGTACATGTTTATATTAAGGAATTTTCAATAGAGACAGAAAACGACGCAATATTTTCCCGCTCATTTGACATTTCTCTTAAAGGTAAGGTTTGCAACAACGAGTCGAAATTATTAGAATTTACTACTGAAGTTCGGAGTTAGTGGCCTCAAATTTAAGAGTGCTACGTCTAATTTATGGTCGTCATAATCATCCTGTCAGATCGACAATTGAGCGTCGAGTGGAAAAATTTGAATCCATAGCCACAGCCACAGTACCAATGATCCCATGCCAGTGAGACAAAGTAGTGCCCGCAGTGTCGAGTATATTGCTGCCGCTAGCGCATCAATTAAGGAAGACCCAAAATCAGTCTCTCACACGTCGTTTTCAAGCGATGGGCGTCTCAGTGACATCGTTGTGGCGAATTTTGCGATAAGATCTTCCTTACAAGCTCAAATTGACGCAAAAACTGAAGCCGCTTGACCACCAGCATTGTCGTATGCTCGTGAATTGGGCTGAGCAACAACTTGAAAATTATCCGGATTTTCATTGAAAAATCATCTTCAGCGATGAGGCTCATTTCTGTCTGAATGGCTACATCAATAAGCAAAATATGCATTATTGGTCAGGCAGCATTCCACACATACTACTCCATGAGTCACCATTGCATCGATTTATTGATAACCAAGTTTGGAGAACGAGTTATCTCAGTCAAGTGGCTGCCTCGGTCGAGCGATTTGACGCCGTTCGACTCCTTCCTGTGGGGCTACGTCAAGTCTATGGTCTATACCAAGAATGTGAAATTGCAGCAGTATTGGCCGATTTATGTTTGAAAACCGTAGAAAATTGGGTTCAGCGTCTGGAGTTCTGCAAGCAAAAGAAATCGAGTTCCATACATATCACCGAAATTTCGAACATTCGAACTTTTGCAGCGCTCTTATTGAAAAAAGTGTGAAATCATCAGGGTGACGGTAACTGACATAAAAATTAATCGATCGAAATCAAGTGGTTGTATGAAAAGCCTTTTCAATTTATGAAATATCTTCACGAAATTTAGCATGGCGTGGCATAGCGTGGTCTATCTTCAGTATAATCGGGTCAATGTTTGTTATATGTATGTATGTATTTCACGGCCCCATTCCAGGGTCAATGTATATCTTATAGGCTTACGTATTTATGTGTGAAAAACTTCTACCAAAAGTTAGAATTTTCAACTAAGTCTATATCGTCACTTAAAATGCAAAATAACGTAACAAAATTTTCGGAAATTTACAGGAGAAAAAATGAAACACGTTTAAAAATGGAACATGAGTTAAACAAAATTTAAATATTGGTAAAAACTGGGTTATATCTGATAGCAGAACCTTAAAATGTTGTAGATAAGTATGTATCTAGGGTTCAGACAGGTGTAAAAAAAAAAAATAGCGCATCCTGGTGACATTGATCCTGACTCTCCTGGTGGTCTGAAAAAAAAATCAAAAGAAATTCTTAATTCTTAATCTGTAAGGATGCTGTTATAGCCCGGGAACACGCAAAATTTTTTTTTTGAAAAATGGCGACTGCTTGAAAATAAAAATCATTTTTTACGCTTTTTTTTGAAATTCCTGATTTTTTTTTAAATATTAAAAACAAGACGCGATGCTGGTAGGAACGATAAATGATTATATAAAGAAGGTTCACACAAAATTTCAAGTAAATCGGTTGTATAGAACTTGAGATAATGTCGGTACCGTGTGGAAAAAAGTATTTTCGAGAAAAACGCGTTTAAAGTTTAGGAGATAATTCTAGTGAACACGGACGCCACCTCACAAAATCAGCTGTATCTCCGAAAATAAGTCGAATTTTGAAAAATCCTTCCAAGGTCGTATTTTTGAAAGTCTAAACTTTAAATATACGAAGAAAATGGATTTTTTCAAAATTCTAGAATAGAATACATATAATAAAAATATTTATAAAAATATTAATAAAAATTCAAGGTCATATTTTTGAAAGTATAAACTTTAAATATATGAAAAAAATGGATTTTTTCAAAATTCTAGAATAGAATACATATAATAAAAATATTTATAAAAATATTAATAAAAATATTCAAATTATTATTATAATTTGACTTTATCAGACAGACTTATTGATCGCAATCAGTTGTCGATACTATATAATATACTTATTAGATAACCACTAAAACAACAGCAACAGCGGTAGTGTACTCAATTTCAATTAAATGTTATAAATGGAACTTATTTGTCATACACTTTCACGGCGCAGACGACCACAGAGAGCTCATTTACCGTTCAGAGTCTCATGATTCTCCTATATCAGCACTATTTCACTCCACCAGTTGAGCCTTTTAAATATTTACTATACATATGTACATATGTATGTATGTTAAAAATATTTTGTGTCAGAGTCTCAAGTTACGAATAGCAAATATAAACAATTTTCACTTATGTGTATGTGTAAGCATTTGCGAAGGCACACGAGCAAAACTGAACTTGAAGACTTATGAAATACGTAATTGGAATCTTCACAATTTGATAAGACGCCGGTTTTTTTTAAATTTTTTTTTTATTAGCATTTTGTAAGTTTATTGGTACAATTGATATTTGTAGATAATATACTATTAATGAAGGCAATACGTTGGCCAACACATAAAAACACCTCCCTCTATCGGCCGATAACGACGCAACAAATTGTTCCTTGAACGACCCCCTTGAATGTTTTTTCCATGATAGTTATAGAAGCATTGAAGAATAGATTATAAAAACTAGATAAACAAAGCTGATTTCGGTGATAAAAAGGGGACCGGAAGAATTAGCTGGAATGCATACAAGTTGTATGGAAATGACAAGGAAAGCTCTGGAAGACATGTGCATGAGTAGGTATAGATAAGGAATTTCACATTTCATAAGTGTTTGAAACAGATAATGCCAGTACCTTTCAAACGCGTGTTCAGTATAAAAAAAAAGTACAAAAAAAATGCTCGTCATTCCAAACAACATAAAATTAAAAGGACTACTCAAAACACGCACGATTTTGATGACAAATCGATCGGAAACAAATGCAGATTTATTTCGCTTATAATTGAAATTAAGCTATCGTTTTTCACATGTGATTTAATGACTGTTTCAGGTGCATTCTTTGGAGATCCAGTCATGATCACAATGGAAATTTACAAATGTTTTATGAGTCCGTTAAATGAATACTTTTTAATTGGTTCCTTATCACTGGCACCTTACGAGAACAAATCATATTTAAAAATGCTTATGAGAATGTGTTGGAATTTCTTTGGCATACATATGTATGTATGTACACCAAGCACGTTTAAAAGTGGTGACTGTGCTCTTCTTATTCTGTACCCTGTTATCGTGTTGAATGCGAAAAGCAACATGTGAATGAATTGAAAGGTAAAAATAAAACTTAAAAAGTGTCAGTAGGTGAGAGAGTAGCAACCACTGCCGGCGCTAAACGAATTGATTCACTCAAGTACGAATCGGATACACGCAATTGTACAG
This sequence comes from Bactrocera correcta, assembly GCA_027475135.1. Lineage (NCBI taxonomy): Eukaryota > Metazoa > Arthropoda > Insecta > Diptera > Tephritidae > Bactrocera > Bactrocera correcta. The sequence goes on along the minus strand of CM050325.1, from coordinate 59,964,539 downwards.
ACATGCACAGTCTGTGCGAAAAGTTTTCAACTTGTAGCACTTGAGTTGACAATTCCAAAAGTTTAAAAACATATTTACATATTATCAGATACAATATATGTACATATAAATATGTAAAAATAAATTAAATTTTTCATTAAATTCATAATAAGTATGTGAATAAATTATTAATGTTATATAAAAAAAATTTCGACTTTGGCTTAAAAAAAATTATTAAATATTTATTTACATATTTTTATTAATTTAATTTATTTAACATTTTTTTTTTATTTATTTTAATTTATTTTAAATATTTTATATAAAACTTTAGATATAAAAATTGTTGCGAATTTATTAATATAACATTTTTGGATGAAGTATTTGATTTTAAATTTTTAATTAGAGTTTTGGGATTCGAAATTTCAACTCTTAATTCCCCTATAAGGACTTAAAATTAAAAATTTCCCAAACCAGAATGAAAAATATAATTTTAAACGTCTTCTATTTGAAATTGAGAAAATATTTTTTAACTGAAAAATGGAAGTAACAAATAAAAAATTTATCTAATTGAAAAGGGATAAAAAAGGAAAAGATTTATAAATGATTTGGGGTTTTTTGGGGATTTTGTTTTTATTTTTCAATATGAGAAAATGATAAAAATGACAATATTTATATGTGACTTAGATTTTTTTGGGATTTTTGGTTTTAAAAAAATATTTTATTTTCAATATGGGAGTAATTTTTTTGTCAATTCGACATTTGGGATTAAAACTTAACTTCACGATTCATTAAAGTGATTTTTGCTTTGAAGAAACTTTTTATGTTTTTAATATTTTTTATAGTTAAGTTTCCTTCAAATTTTTTTTAACTTAAAAAATTGTGAAGAAAATCACTTCCGTTCTTATGATTCGCATAATGACGAATATAAATTTATTTCTGTTTAGTTTAATTGGCTAAGAAATAGTTCCTTGAAGTAATTAAAATTTCATATTTAAAAATAAATTTCGTAAATTGTGGTTCTCACAAAGTGTCTGAAAATTTTGTGCGACAGTGTATACACACTTTATAGATACTTATGTACGTATTTAGGTAGCGTTCTTTTTTGCGTGTTTATCAGACATTTTACACGGAACTTGCAAAAATAAAATAAAACAGCTAAACAAATGTATGTATGTATATAAATTCATATCTGCATATGGTATGTTTATATGTGCAAATGTATGTACATATGTATGTAGATAAATATAAGTACATACATATGTACACTGATATTAAATTAATTTCTTCAAACAATTATGCACATGATAAAATCACTACTGAGGGAAACAACAACAACAAAGTTTACTGTATATCTGGTTTTTTGCACACGTTGTGCAACAGTATTTAGAAATGTGCTGTAATGATTTTAAATTATTAAAACACTTTGGGATCACGAATGTACATAAGTATGTATGTAGTTCACAACAATCATTCAGGTCGAACTGATATGTATATACATAAGTATAATAGAACAGCACATGTGTATGTACATATGTTCCTAAATACATAAATGTGTGTATTTATGTATGTATGTATGTGCATGTGAAAAAAGTAAGGACTTAAATGGGCTAAACAAAAAACGTTTGTCAAGCTTTTTAGAAAATTGCAGAGTCATGATGAGGTGACGACTAAGCAATTGCAAAGAGGCAAATCTATGATAATATACATACATATATTTGCATATGTATGTACTTATATACATACATACATATGTAAGTATGCAATTGGTATAACGAGAGAGGTTTGTTAATTTCACAAGACCAATTTGATGACGTCATGCAGGCAATGAATTTATACATTAGTTTCGGTAGATACATACATATACACATAATAAATTCAATGAGTGAAATGCCATGTGTTTGGGTAAGACTTTTCTCCTTATAATTTTTATTTGGAAATAAATGGTTTTTCGTTCAATTTCCATTGAATTTTCATTATTGATTAAAAATTACACATTTACAACTTAACTGCAAATTTAGTGCAGTTTAGAAAAATCGGTTTTTCAGTTATTTGAATAATTTTAAAAGCTCTACTATAAATATTCAAACTTCCCAAATCATAAATCGAATACAAACAAAATATATGACACCAAGCGTATTGACAACTAACAAACGTATACAAATTGGAACACCCAATGAAAAATTGCTAATGAAATTCGCAAATTAACAGTTATTGTTAGCTACCTGCACAGGCAATAATTAAAAAAGTTAAAGCTGAAATCTTGTCAACTCTATTGGCGGATATTTTGCATTTTATCATTTACCTCATGTGACAATGACTAATATAAATTAGTGAATATGTAGAAAACTGTAAACTGTGTTTCTTCTCAGCAAATAAGCATGAGTGGACTGAGTTGATAAATATTTACATAAATGTTGATAAGGAAATGGTTTTTACAGATTCTCCAGATATATTGGAGCGAACTACATATATTACTCTGTTGAATTCGATATAGAAATGCGTTCTTTGGTTTCTCAGAAAAAATATATAGTATTCAATTTCTTTAAATATTTAAAAATTTGGTCTGGGTATTAGCAAATTTTGGCGAATTAATAATTGGAGTACTTTTATTTAAAACAAGATATGTTATAATTTACATATTAAAATAAATTTTGCTACAAATATGGTATGAAAAGCACTATAAAACAATAACATTTATATTTAACTTTTATATCATTAATATTCGTTTTGTTCAGAAAACCGGTTTATTAGTGAACTTCATAAATATTGTATACTCTTTGGGTTTTTTTTTTAACAATTAGTCACAACTTCTCTTATCGGGCAACGATTTGCGTCTATTTTTACTATGACGTTTAGATATTTGTTAAAACAGCTGGCTTCATTTATAAACAAATTAATTTTAACAATACCACCATTTTGTGAATCCCATGGTTAAAGGAAATAAAGTTTGTATTATGTTTTAATACTAAACTAATTGGATTCAAAGTTATGGTTTCACGATAACTAAATTATAAAAACAAATGTATTCCATAAAAAAAAAACACATGCAAAAGATAAATATGTATAAAAGCATAAATTTCAAACGCTTAATAAGTTTTATCTACTTCTGCTCTGAGTTCCTTGGCATTAACACTTTATAATAGAAGAACAAAAGTAATTAGAAACAATATAAATTTGATATTGTTAAATTTTGTATAAATAACATTTTTTTAAAAATGATGATTTTAACGTTGAAATTTTCAAGTATTGTTCATTTGGTAAAAATTCAGTTAACACTTTATTCATTAGTCAATGTTAATATTATTTTTTATTTATTGATTTATAAAGGTTTCTTTTTAAGAATTAAAAGCATAAAAATTGCAAAGTTTTTAAAACCATTAAAACATTTAAATAGTAAATGTATGTAAAATCAGAACGGTATCTGTTTCATAAAATGAATTATATCTTCAAACTTTATGTGTCTGCAGACGCCTAGGTTTAGTTAGTTGTATTTCATAATCACTAATTATAAAGTTGTAGTATTACATGAATTTCAAAAATACACAAGACAAAAGGTAAAATAAAGAGAAATCTGAATTGAAACTAATGTCAAGGTTAACTGAGTTATTATATACCATTCCATTGTGATACTATAAGCGGCGGTGAATGTTCAATGATATTTATTTTCAACTTTTGTTGTTATATTGCTTATTAGAGTGTATACACAAAGGCATGTATACTAATACGCATAACAGTAATTGCAAAGTAATTTAATAAAGGTAGATACGTAGCAGGTATGAGATTATTCCCACGAATTGCCATCGATTTTTTAAACAATTAAAAGCTCTTACCAGCAAAAATATATATTCTACACAAATTTTTAAGAATATAAATAATTTTCATACTTCATACAATATTTATAACAACTTATACACTTTATTCACTTACCTTTTATTAACTTTATAACTGGTGAGTACGTATTTTGTTAAAAAATACTAAGGCCGCAATATGCACTTATTTCTTTGCACTTCAAACGACTAATGATATATCCAGTTTTCGTATAGCTACGGGCACGTGAAAGTGTAATCAAAAATATTAAATTGTAGGTAATTATTGACACGAAGTCTTCAACTATACAAAATGTAGTTTTGTGTGCTTATTGTGTAATATTTTGCCGGTCAGAAATGCAATATTCGTGCCCTTTTCCTAAATTCGGTATGATGACGAAATACTATTTCTTACTAAAGGTTTTATGGATCTATTGTCAACTTGTCCTTCTAGATTACTATTTCGTCGTTTACTATTTACACAACAATTCTAATTTAGAATTTCTATCTTTTATTTTCTATCGGCGCCCGCCTATCGGTTCAATTTTTGTGTATACGATGTATTTTCCTATATTGAATTTTATGTTCATAGATATCCACTGAATGACCTCACTCACTCTTCTACACAGAGGCAAGAATTTTATATGGTTCTCACACAGCCGAGATTTTACTGTCGGCTCCGCAGGAAGGGTTTGTTCGTGGCAAATACAATAGACGATTGTCCACAACAAATCAAAAAGTTTGCTCAACCACACGTTCACAAAATGAATTGACTGCGAAACTCCTCTGCTGATACACTTTTCAAAAAATTTTATATTACACTTGCTATAAAACTTTTACACAATTTTTCATTTACTTTTTAAACTGTTGCTCTTTTACTGCGGGCACAACTAAAACTATACACTTTCCGCACTTCCAAATTGTTTAATATTCTCAAGTTTGTGAAGCACGTTGTTCGATAGACTCGCTATTTATGCAATTCCGCGATAGCCACCGCAAAGGTTTATTTCCAATTCCACCGAATTCCACCGCATGCCCGTTGTCGTTGGTGCTTTTCCTACTGCTGCTTCTGCCAAAAGTCATAAAAAATTTCTGACATTTTGCTTTCTAGACATTCTTTTAGTGTTGCCATACTGTATACTTTGTTTTTAAAATACACCCTGTATTTTTAAATATACCGTCTTCGAATAGTTTTTGGTTTTAAGCGAATACAACATTAAAACTTACTCAAACTAAATTCAATAATCCAGTTATTAACTTATATGGGCAAAACTAAATTGAATACAACCAAATATTTTAGATTCATAAAAAATTCATTTTGCATTATAAAATGTATATATTATATTACTTTAGTTAACTCAACTGCAAATGTAAAATACAACGTTCGGTAAGTATTGTTACTACATGTTCAGCAGTCGCTAATCCTAGCACTTCACCAGCGTCTTCAAGTGTTATTAAATGCTGCTTGCCTATTTGAACTTGTGGACCATTACGGTTTCTCAATCCATCTGCTCCGTCGTAATTTGATTTGTAAAGAAAAACATGACGATGCGATTCACAAATAATTGCGTAGTTTAAGTCCGGTGAGCAATCAACGAACTTTCGTTGTTGTTTGGAAGCTTGGACATATCCAAATGCATGCAAGTTGCCCTCATGTCGAAGAGACCAATCTTCAGGTTTGGATGGATTATATTGCTGCAACCAAAGCCCAGCATCAACGTCTTGTCGTATCGCCAAAGCGTTAGGAAATCCGGGACGCAAAATAGTGGAAAATAATGGAGGCGTTGATCCGAACAAAACAGCGTGAGTAACCGACTTACTTCGCATATGATAGCGACCTTCAAATTATACATGTATAATATAACATTAAAATGGTTTAAAATGTATGCTTACTCACCAATTTTGATTTCATCGTCGATAGTACCCATTGGAAAGTCACAATCTTCGATGGGTGTCTCTAAATTTGCTATAGGCTTTTGATCAATAGGCAAATCGGATTGTCTGTTGTCATCTAACGTTTCTTTAGGTCCAGCATTGTTCTTGAGGAGTGATAACCAGCTCGAAGATTGATTTTGTTTAATTAGAGTTATTTGTAGATAATTGTTTTCCTAAAAATTACAAAAATGGGTAAGGAATATTTACAATAAATATGATAAATAACATACGATAGTCCACGTCGTCAAATCTTGATCAACCTTATCGTATAGCTCATTATCAAGAAGCACTTTCTCGCCTACTTTTACCGTGAGTTTATTAGCGACGTATTTTATGTTATAATCTGATCTTTCTTTTCCTTCCTTAACGTCAAATTTGATTATGATGTCTTCGTCTGTTTGTGACCAAGTGAAACCCCCAATTTCATAATTTTCATCGTGGAGCTCAGCTTTTTCAACATTAATTTCGCAAGTACCATTCGTGTTTTTAGAACGAAAACTATATTCATGATTCGAACATATAATGAGGGATTCCGCACGCGGTTCAAAAGCACAGTAATACAAAGATCCTTTACCTTCAAGGGTATCAATCACCGAAAAATCCCAGTTTTCATTTTGTATCCATTTTCCCCAATGTAAGTGCATGAAATGACTTGACCCACCCGCAGTGGCGTTGTCAATCCTCTTAATTCTACCAATTGCCATACTGATTTGTTTTTTCTCCTGTATAATATCCAAGCGACAATCAAATAGCATAAAATTACGCTCTCCAAGCTCCTCATTGTTTAAATTCGTTTCGGCAATCAAAATCCATTCGGTTGCCTTAAGACGATCTTTGGTGTCGAGTAAATAAATGCCTTGAATACCATCGCATATAACACAGTACTTTTCAGATATAAAGCGCATGGAATAATTGTAATCTCCTTTCACACGTGTAGCGGACGTATTCAGGCGATAAACGATTTGTATTGATTCGCCACGACCGGTTGATTCATTATAAGCAGTCCTTATAATCTCTCCAAGGCGACTAATATAATAGCAAATTGTACGAGACCAAGGATCCACATGAAGCAAATTTTGCATGGAGAAGAGTTCCGCGTGCAATAGAGAATACCTTAAGAATGTCTATATATATTAGAGCTATAAATCGGTTATACTATATATATTTACATACTGGTCTTCATTGGTCTCAGCTCTAAAAGGAAGGTAAGACAGCTCCTGGCGTAACAGTGGCACCGGATCTAACGACAACTTGTAACCATCGAAATTGTTTCGTATGAGATTACGATCAGGACGCAACTCCACAATTTTAGACATTTCTAAATATTTATTTCAGCACACAAAAAAAAAACGCTGAAAAATGTAATTCCGGCTTTTCAATACATGACGTTTTCGTAAACAACAAATAAACACATGTTTAGGCTGTGTTTAGCACTTTTTGTATTTTGGAGATGCCACTACCAATTATTAAAGTGATAAAAATTGCTTCGTTCACCAGGATAGAAATGTCTACTGCCTTATGAGGTAAAATTTATAAACTGTCTAAAAATTACAATTACTCTTGACGAATTGAAATATTTTACCTCTTTATTAGCTATTAACCAAATTGTGTGGTTACACTTAATTTGAATATAGCATTATTTTTCCCTATCCTTTCTTATCAAACTCTGCCACTCTGGTACAGCAGATCCAATTTGACATTTTATTTCATTTTGTTTTTCTTTATTTTGATTCCCGATTTTCATTACAGTATCCTTTTTATCCAGAACCTATAGGAAATGGGTGGGTAAATTTTCAGGCATTCTGTATGATTCTCTGTTTGCCTTCATATCATTTATATGTGGCATTTGGAAAAATTAGTTTGATTAGAAAATCTAAACGTATAATTTTAAACTTTGTGGGAAATTTGTGTTATTTGCTTTCAGTGAATGTAAATTTGAATAAGTTGTAAACAAAATTTGAAAAATTCGGAAAAAATTTGAAGCAAATAATAATTTAAGTGTGCATACATACATATATATATATATAAAGTTTTGGTTTAAAGGACTTTTTATTGCATCGCTTGTGTTGAAGCCTAGCGCTCCCTATATTGTTACTTAAATAATATACACCGCGTCAATGTAAAAGAGAAATAAAAACAAGAAGTCCAAATTACGTCCTTGGCTAGAAAATGGGTAAGTTATAAGTAAATAAGGAAACGAAATGCGTAAAAGCGTGGCTAATAATCGTGGTGCAGGATGTGTACAATTACTAAACTAAAAGACGTGTGTGAACGTTGTTGGGGAATGGGGGTGGTGCTGGTGTGAGAATTGCATTATGAGCAAATTTGGCAATTTCACACCGTTGTCTTCTGCTTTCCGCATTCTGACTTGCCAAATCGGGCGAGTATTTGAAGCTTCGAATTGGAAACAAACGCGCTTAGTGCCTTGGGCCGCAGCTTCTGCTGCAGACGTGCTTTTGTTATTTCGATTGTGTTGTTTTTATTCACATTTTACCTGTCATATTTGTTCTTATGTATTTATCAATTTAACTAAATAATTTACTCATGCCTTTTAATAATATCCTGTTTTTTCTATTTTGGTTGCTTACATTTCTTGGAATATCTTGTTGGGTTTCGTGCGCGTAGAAAGCATCGAAATGCTTAAAGCACTTTACGACTTCCAGGCGGTCTATCCCAAAACGATAAGCTTCGATGAAGGAGAATACTTCATACTATACCAGACTTCAGCACGTCAACGGAACTGGTGGCAAGTAGTTAGCATGAAAGGCAATATTGGTTTTGTGCCATCAAATTACGTAATGAAAATTAAGGTAAGTCTCTCAATGTTTTGTCTGCCTCAACATGAAAAGTGGTCGGTTATTAATATTATACTTACAAAAATATGCGGAATAATAATTAATAGCAGTCGGCTATTGTGTAACTCAAATTTAGGGGTGTGGTCAGTAAAATTCAATGCAATATTTAACCAGTTTAAGTTGCCAACTCTATTCCTAGTGACGTAGGTCGGAATATTCACTTTATACGTACACGAGGGGGTTAAAATTTCGATTGTGGAGGAAATAAATACTTAAACTGTTAAAAGCAAGGCAAAAGTTGGTAATAAACTTCAGATATTGTGCGATATTAATCATAAATCCTTAATTTTGGCATTTATTGAATAAATATTTTGTTTTCTTATTTATTATGAGTGTATATAGTCCATAACTGATAAATCTTAATAGAATTAATCAGAGTGCATTGTTCATGCTCAATCTAAACCGCCGTAAAATACATATGAGTAGAAACAAGATCATTTATTTTGATATATTCAACAGAGTTTTAGTTATATAGTCTTAGATTTGATTTATTAAGCTTTTGAGAAAGCGATTATAGCTTATAGAGCTACTCATAAAACAACAATAACGGAAAATGTCTCTTAATGATTGATGTGATGATGCATTTCAACGATTTCAAGACATTAAGTTGTTAATTTATAGATTAAACTGATTAGAATTAAAAACAAATAGCATGTCATTAACAAAATTTAAAATGTTTTTCTTCTTCCAAATCTTGAAGATTTTGTAGCTGTAAAATTTGTTAGCAACTTTTTGTAAAAGAGCTGAGAAAATAGTAATATTTATACCAATGCCAATATACAAGTATATGTATGTACACTTACGTTACATAAGGCCATTTAAGATTGGCAAGCAAATCCTTCCAAATTTGTCAGAAATCATTTTCTTATGCAACGAAGCAACACAACTGCTTTTAACGCTGCACTTCTGTTTCGTATTTCATATTTATATACATAGAAGGTATATTTCACATTACAAAAATAACTTTTAAAGGTCTGCAGATTCAATATTTGAAAAAATCTTAATACTAAATCAATAGCCCCAATTTTCAAATGGTTTTCAAAAGAAGTTATCAACTTAAATGTAAAAACAGGTCTTATGAAAAATAATCTCATGACATTACAACTTGAATCTCTATATGCAGCAACATATCTAAAAATATCTTGCAAATGGTGTCCATTTTGCATTAAATCCCTCTCGCTTCATATGCATATTATATTGATTAATTCTTTAATTATACTAATATACTTTCCACTTTCACTTCGCCCTTTTCGCTGCTTCCGTTTGTACTTTAATGCTTGTCACTACATAGCATGGCCATCGAAGTACGAGTAGCCTTTGTATGTGTGTACATACTCAACCTATAATTACCCATGAAGATTGCCTGTTTTTCGGATTTACTTGTCTCCCGGAGCTGCAGCTGTTGATGATAGCATCAGTGAGTGGATAAAATGCAACTTGAGGGTTATTGACACCAATATTCGGGCAGAAACTCATTGTAAAGCATTATACAAGTAGAGCTACTCTATAGCGTTGACTATATTTATAATAGTGCTTAGTTATGTATGTTTGAAGATGTCTACATATGACTGCTTCCACACTTTTACCTATTGCATTGATTTAAGAATTTTAATGTGTCAAAATTTGGTGCTTCTTTTGTTGCACTAAAAACTGCTTTGGTTTCGTTTTTGTGTATGATTTACAGTGTCGAAGAGAGGGATTTGGACAAAAAGAATAATATATGTATATGTATGTGTAAAAAAAAAAAATGATTTTTTGAAACCTAAGCCCCCTTTTCGTAGACCAGGTCACATATAATATTTTTTGTTATTTTCATTGATCAATAATCAAATGATTTTGTTAGTTAATCGGAACATTTATTTCGAAGCTTTCTTTTCTCCGTCAGGCTTTTTTAAAGTCATGGATTTCTTCTTCGTTATCTTAACTATAAAATAATTATAAAGACTCTCGATTGGGTTTAGACCAAAAATTTGCTTGGTCAGTCCTATCGAGTTTTTCTCACTTTATACAAATATTTTATTATTTAAAAATCCGTAGATACCTAAAAGTTTGGTTATCTTTCTTAAAATAATTAAAAAAAGATAAATCAAAATAAGTTTTATTGTTTTGACAGCAGAATTTAAAGGATGCCACTTATCGGCATATGAAATGACGAGGATTTAAAATTGTATCACACTTCTCCCCTGTTTGTGATCCCATGAATTACTTTTCAATCTCTAACATTATAATAACTAAAGCACATATTCGGGATGCGGCTTGGTCATTCCTTCGCCATTAACCGGTCGAAACCGGTCAAACTCTGTTTATTTAACATTCGTCTAAGTTAAGTAGTATGCTGAAAAGATTCTGGTATATATTTTATACGGTATGATTGAATGATCTTTTCGTGCAACTAGTTGTCAACAAGAGCATCATTCACCTACGTCTTGTTCCATAAAATCATATACATTTAAATAAGTATGCATATATGTACTATGTACATGCATATATTTACTAGCTGCTGTTTCCATTGCTGATAGATCCCAAATTGACAGTAACAGCTGTAGTTTTTGGGTTTTCCGTCATTTAAATTTAGTCTGTTGCGTCTGTGTAAATCTAGTCTGTTCTGTTCAGTTTATTTACTATTAATTTGCAAATATTTTCATCACAAAAAATTGCAATAAATTTTTATTGATCTACTTGTATACTAAAGAAGTGCTTTGCGAGCAACATAATATTTCTTAACTATTATAATTAGTACTTAGTACTTGCTTTGTTGTCACATGTGTGACCTTATTCAATTAACAAACCCCTATACATATGTATGTATGGATGTATGTGTGCTGCCATCAATCTAATTTGCAAAATCTACGCATATATTGTCATTGAGGGCGCCCGCAACGTCGTTTCCATCCCCATCCCCATAGGAATGGTGAAACTCCAGATGTAGTTTTCAGTTTGTAGAAAAGGACTTCAAACCAATACCTCGAATACCGCTTACGACTTTTGATGAAAGAAAAAATATAGCCTCCCCCGTTGCTGTTTAACTTCTACATCTCGAAACTCCATAAATCACCAGAGGGAATCTCAATCACCTTGTGCGCTGATGATTGCACGATACTCGTAATGACGTCGGGAAATGGAATTGATGGCTTGTGTTCAAAAGTAAACGGTATCTCTCCGAACTTTCTCGCTTTGTCGCTGCACGGAACCTAACAATCTCTCCCACTAAATCCACAGCGATCATATTCACTAACTGTAAGAAGGACTTGACCTTAATATTGCAGTCGATGACTTTAAAATTCACACTGTTAATAACCCAAAAACGTTAGGACTGGTTCCCCACTCACACGACCGCGATTATTGCCAAAATACACAGCTGCAGCAAAATCCTCTAATCGCTAGCCGGCACCACATGGGGAAAAGACAAACAAACGTTGTTGGCAACATACACGGCAATCGGCCGGCCGGTCCTTAATATGATCGCCTGGATGCAGAGAAACGCAGACGAGGAAGCTACAGGCATGTCTGAACACTGTACTCCGGGCTACTACGGGAGGTCTCTTGATGTCTCCCATTGAATATTTGTACAGTGAGAACCGCACGCTCCCAGCTAAGGAGCATAATGAACTCCTCTCCAAGCAGTTTCTGCTGGGGCGCTTTCGTAGAAATCATTCCTGCAGTCATCTGCTTGTAACGAAACCACCCCCTAAGAGCATCAAGAGGGCGCAGCTTGCGCTGCTCCGTTCTGGATATTGTAGCAGGTTAAACTCCTATTTATCCAGAATGGACCCCAACATATTCAACATATGTCCTGCGTGCAATGTGTCTCCGCATGACAATGGCCACCTCTTTGCATGCCCCACCAACCCCAGTCATCTGACACCCCTTTCCTTTTGGTCCGACCTCGTCGAAACAGTACGTTTCGTCCCGTTAGATGACGTCGACGACAGCCTAGATAATGCTTATCATCTTAACGGGGATTAGATATCCGTTAGAATAACAACAACAATAGTATCAAGAGGTATTCTGCCGCTACAACAATAGCAGCAGCATCAAGCGGTACTTCCTCAACTAAGTCGACTTTGAACTTTAGACATGCACTGACTGCCATTCACAGTGGAGTCGTAAACACCTTCACAGACTTCTCTCAGTGAATAGCGTACTTGGAGGGAAATCACCACCTTTTTCAGACGAAGAGCTTGAGTTGCCGCGAAAATCGAGAGTGACAGTAGATACAGTAATTTCCTACAAGGTTAGTGTTGTAACAAGGTTCTATGAAGAAGAAATTACATATATATGTACATATGTATATCGTTTTGATTGACGCTTTGGGATCTTACATGGATATGTAATGGAGTGTGCTGAATGCTTGACTGCCCTTGTTGCATTTTTTTTATTGTAATAGTTATTCCTAGCCTTGGTAATTTTAGACAATGTCTTTCATATTATTTATTAGTAGATATAAACTCTATTGGACTTGAACTTTGGGGAAAAGGGTGTTAGATGAACGGGTTTGAATGATCATGAAAACAGATGGCTGTTGTCTTTGTTGTGCAAATGTTATTTGGATTCCACGACCCACCTCGAGCTCTTTGTTTCCAAAAGATGTTGATTTGATTGCTAGGGCTAGGTTAGGTTAGATGGCTGATCTAGAGAGATCGCGCGTGAACTGCTATATGTAGTCCTTTGTGAAGCTATAGAAAATAAGTACTCCTGTGTTCGAACTTACATTTCCATTCCCGTCAGTTCGGTGGGATGTCTGAAAACGCAGAACAGTCAGGAAGGAAGTGTTGAGTTGCTTCCGACTAATCTTTATACAACTTCTGCAGATGGTGTTTGGTAAGAGCCAGCCTTACTGCGTAGACGCCAATATTACAATGGCCTGTTAAAAGCCACACATTAGGAAGAGGCAAGCCTTACTCAGGGCAAAGAGATCACTAGATCTCTGGCGGTCTTGGGCCAAAAGGCTTTTGCGACAGCGCATGTACCGATGGTGGCCCAATGAGGGCCAAGCTTTCGCGAGGACCAGCTTTCTTATCACAAAGACACTTGATATAATTGATAACGAGGTTAGGCACTCCTTGACCAAGTCCGAACGCACTGTTAATGTATCGCCGCTCTGCTGATTTGGCTGCTAGGTCATAAATAAGAAGAATCCTCTGTGAATAAAGTCAAGTGGCTGTTTCCGAAATGCCCCGTTTAAAACACGTTTAGTTGTTTTTGTAGCGGCATAAAAACATTTCTGAATTTATTTTGAGCCATGGTCCTTGGGCGCATAAAAATCAGAGCTCGTTCCGGTTACTTAGACCCGACTGCCGTGGGTTTTACATGTAGTATATGAAAGCGGTCTTCTCTCAGCTACATATGAAAATACTATATTTTGTTTCTATTTTGAAATTAAAAATCCATAAAATATTTTTGGAGAATACTGTCGAGTTTTGAATACTTGGTTAGAGAAAAATCCAGGTCTGTTCCATTTACCACTATTACTACTATATCTTCTCATTTATTTACGATCATTTGGGGAAGCTCATCGGTAATAGTTTTATCTTAGTTTGATAAAATTATTAACTTGAAGAAAAGTATTCGAAACTAACCTCAAGTACACGCCATTTTGAAGGTGGAACCGGATTTTCTCATCAGTTTCCTCAACTCCTCAATTGAGTCACTTGAAAAGTCGAAAGAAACAGAAATCAATGGAATTATGCCCAAAGAGGAACTATTGGAGCGGCTGCGCGAGAAGAAAATGGCCATGGAGAGAGTTTACTTGGTAAATTTAATATAAACCTAAAAAAGAGAATATATTACTTCATATATATTTGTATTGCAGGACTACTCAGAACGTGACTGCGACTCTTCCTTATCTTTTTCGCAAAGTATTAGCGAGAAGAATTGCTCCAAATCACATAGTAATCGTGCCACTTCCGCTTCAGCGCAGCCAACACCGCACAGTCCACTAAGTCCACCGCGTTCAAATCGCTTGGATAGCAATAAAAAATCGATGTCTAGCCCAGCTGTCGGTATTGTGTTGCCACAAATTATGCAAGAATCCAATAGCATGGGCACCATGCAGATACAGACACAGCAATCACAACAGCAACAACAGCAGCAACAGCAACAACAACAGTCACAGCAATCGCAAACACAAACACAGAGCAGCAATAAAGCCAGTGATATCACACAGGACAACAGTGTCACATCAGAGCCTTCAGAGACTACCACAACTACAACGACAACCAGCGAAGATGTGGTGACCACATACAAAGAACCTAGTCAACGTGAATCGCCCGGCCAGAGCCATGCCAAACAGAATGGCAGCGAGCGAAAATGTGAGGCGGGCGACGCTAATGGCAGTGGCGGTGCCGGTAATAGCTGCAACGGTGCTGGTATTACCGGCAATGGTATAACTGGCGGCACAAATACCTTAACTGATACCAGTGAGCATTTCAATGATGAGAAGTTCGCTGAGAAATCCGAAGGCAGTGAACCGGCAAGCGATGGACGCGACGTTGCCACGTTGGCGAACGATGGACGTGGTGACTTTACCAACAGCGTTGAGAATAGCCAAGCGCTGGATAGTGAGGAATTAGCTGTGCAGCAGGCTTTGCCAGCAGGTGCTTCCGGTACTACTATAGTTACCACAAATACTGCGGCATATGGCGTGACACGCGCTGATTTGAAGGTGGAATCCTCTGATGTTTATCAAATTGTAGATATAATAAGGCGTAATACGAATTTAAGCTTCGATTTGTCATGCGAAGCTTTACGCGTCGTCCTCACTAGTCTAGAGCAATTATATAACGGTGCCATAAATCCATACTTAGAGGCTGTGGCGATACATGTAACCGACAAAGTGGAGACACCAAAAGCATTGTTGGGCATGACGCATGACTCGAAACGTCTACAGTACATATTCTCGCAGCTGGCGGATTGTAAAAACGATACGGAGCAACGTTCGTGGATGCTGTACGAGGATGAGGATGATATAATACAATTTCTGGAGGAACTAGTTGAAATTTTGGTAATTATTCTGAAAATTTACAAAAAATTAAATTTCTTTTAAAACACTTTTTTTTTAGAATAATGCCGACGAAAATATTAGTTGTTATGAAATGTCGTGCGATCAGTACCAGGTGCTTATTAATCTAGTGCAGTATTATCAAATGGAAACGCGTTGGCCTATTAAACAGCTATTGCTGAAGACTTTTACCGCTGCTTGCCATTTGGACCATATTATAGTCGATATTTTACTCACATCTGTATTGCCATTAGAAATTGTGAGTTCGAGTGATTTTTTATTTTTGTGTAAAATTTTCATGCTAACTGTTCACTAATTTCACTAATTTACTATATTTCAGGTAGAAGATATGAAAACCAATTTTGCCAACTTAGATAAATTTAAGAAACTTGTCAAAATGTTAACAATCATCTTTTCATTAGGTCAACCAATGCCAGTCAATCATCAAGGTGCGTACAATGTCAGTTATGCTTGAAATCCCCGATTTCAAAATCCCAAAATTCACAATCCCCTCATAAAATAACCCTGACGAATCCCAAGGCGGGGTATCATCTGTTCTTACCTTACGAACTTTTTTTTGTAGTGGCGGACTTCGGTTGCGTTCTAAAAAATTAGTCCTGGGTGATTGTTGTTGTTGTTGCGGCAGAATACTGCCGAGTTGACAGTACTTAGACAAATAAAATCGGGTCCGTTCGGTTACGTAGACCCCACTGTCGAGGAACGGATCCTGGCGATCCAACACCGGGTGATTCAGTTCTTTATAAGAACTCCTTTTTGAGTAGCGGCCTTCAGTTACGGTTTAAAAAATAGCCCTGCGCGATCCAATACCGGGGAATTCTGTTGTTGTAAAGATTATTCAGACTCTGCCTAGGGGAAAGCAATAAGTTTACTGTTGTTGTTGCTGCTTCTTTAGGGAAAAGTAATTTGTTAGCTGTCACCGAGGTCACTTAAAGGGAGGCTCAGGAAACGAGCATTTCGATGCGTTCGGACCAAAGCAAGAAAAGGATTAACTGATTTGGCTTCATGAGGCATGCAGAGAGGTGAAATTAGTATCATGCGGGAACTCATTGCATGCAGGACATATGTTGGGTATGTCAGGGTCTACTCTGGATAGGTAGGAGTTTAGCCCTCTACAGTACCCAGAATGAAACTGTGCTAGGGTAAAAAGAAGCTACCTATAATCGAAGTCACTTAACGGTAGGCACAGGAAACGTGATGTTGCGACGAGTTCGGAAAAAAGGAAGAAGGGGTTAAGAGAGCCAGCTTCTTGGGACATGTAAAGAGGTTATTAGTATCATGCATAGACTCAGTGCACGCAGTGTGTTTCTAACCCATGCTGTGGCGGGTTCTTGGAACTCTTTTTTTTTCTTTTAGGATGAAAATTTGTGGATTTCGAGTCAGAAGATGTTAATTTGCGGATTTTGTCTTTGGGAATTGAATTTTGGAGGTTTAAAGCTTCTCTCTAAAAATATAACAACTTTTATTAAATGTTGATAACTACAAATTATTGCTTTCAGATTACCTTGGTGTGCACTTTGCGAGTTTCCTTTTAGAAATCGTTGAAGGCAACAATCCGGAAACTCTAGTCGATATGGTTATATCCTTAATATTGGCATTCAATCTGCAATTCACCGACTTTTCGCAAAACGTTGTCGTTGAAGCCATGCAAAGCTTGCCCAGCGCTAAAATATTCACTGAGAAAATACTGTTATTATTAAATAGAGAAGGTAACTATAACATTTTCTTTCATATATCCATAACAACTCGTACATTTTACGCGCTTTGCAGAAGATCCAATAAAGTTGTTGAAACACTCAACGGATACCATGAATTCAGTGCTCAAAATGTTTATCGATATCTTCAGCAATCCCGATACGGCTGGCATGTTTTACACGAATGACAACAAAGTGCTCATTGACATTTTGGTGCGACAATTGTCCGATTTGTGTGCCGGTAATCCGGTAAGTTTCTAGAATTACGTTATACATATTAGGAAAAAAAACTGGGTACAACTAACGGTTGTTCGCAATATCTCAAGGTTATGTGATCAAATATGAGCCAGACCGTGTTACGCTCAAACCGAATCGATATATATTTTTTTAATAGTAGAGGATGTCAACAACTTTATGAACCGACTCAACAAATTTTGGCTAATGGTTTGGGTATGAATTGTGTCAATGCTAGTTTCGTACAAAAAGGCCCGTAAAACGACGTCAAGAACGTCGAAACTGTTAACCAACCAAAAAACAATTCTGCAAATGGCGCTCAAAAAATTATATGACATCAAAAAAACCAAAAGTCACCCAAGGCTTGAAAGCCATCTCAGCCAAGGCTTATAACAATTCGTGGGGAATATTTGACTAATCGTTTGCATGCTTGTACAGGCTCATGACCCTAGAACATAGTAAAATGCATGAAAATGTAAATTTTTTTTCGCAATCCGGTTCAAATTTGATACGAATTCATAGTAGAAAATTTCAAGTCAATCAAAACTTCGAAAAATTTTTCTGTTTAAATTTTCGAAGAATATTTTCAAATATACAATATTCATTCGATAATATTAGCATACAACAACAAAATTTAATTTTTTAAAATTCCCAACCCTATGTGTTCTTGTTATTGTTGTAGCGATTATCTAGGCCTCGTTAGGATGGTAGGGTTCAGTGAGTTGTCATCGAGGTCTTCCAAGGTAGGCCCCAGGGAACCTTCTGTTTCGACGGGGTTGGGCCATTGGGAGAGGGATTTCAGATGTGTAGGGCTAGCAGGGCATGCAAAGAGGTAGTTAGTGTCATGCTAGGGCATATATTTGATGTGTCTGGGCCGATTTAGAACGGAGCTGCGCAAGGGTCACTCTCGATTCTCGAGCTCGTTGTGTGCAATGGGTGGTGGTTTGACTTCAGGTACATCATTTACTGAGAGGGAGTCGGTGAAGGTGTTAATGAGTCCATGTGTGACGTTTGTTGCGTTCGAAGTCTGGTCGATGTATTGTTTTATTTTGGGGACGTAGTTGAGAAAGGACGTCTTGATGCTGGTACAAATGACTGCAGGGATGATTTATACGACAGCAACCCAGCAGAAACCGCTTGGAAAGGAGTTATTTATGCTCTTTACCTGGGAGCTTGCGGGCCTTACTGTGCAGATGTTTGATGGGAGACATCAAGAGTCATGCCGCTGTAGTCCGATGTGCAGTGTTCTGACATGTCTGTAGCTTCCTCGTCTGCATTTCACTGCATTCAGGCGGCCGGCGTAGTTAAGGACCGGCCGGCCGATTGCTTGTATGTTGCCAACAATGTTTCTTTGACTTTTCCCCATGTGCTGCCGGCTAGCGACATAAGGATTTTGTTTCGACTCTGTACTTTGGCTATAATGGCGGTCGTGTGAGAAATAACGGAGGACAGACTGTCGAATATCCCACTTAAAATTTTAGGGTTATTGACAGTCGTAATTTTAACACCATCGACTGCAATATTAAGGTCAAATCTGTACTCCCTCGTCCAGTTAGTGAATATGGTTGAATTCCCACAACAGCCGGTTCAATTTACCGAAATCGACACGGGTTTTTATCCGGCCAAAGGCTGAACTTTCAGAGATCTAATCTCGTTTGGATCGGTAAGTTTTAGATCTAACCTTAGTTGTCAACGTGGTCATCTAAGAGGAAAAATCGATTTCGACGGATCATAAGAAGTGGGTGTCTATGCAAATGCAACCTTTTTTCAGTTATAGCCAAATATTATTTGTATAATTTATGAAAGTATCTAGCGTTTGGTTATGGTAGAGTTTAGTCCTTACTTGTTCTAACTTCAGCTGTGGCTTCTTCTTACAGATGCGTCGTTGCTACTTGGAACTATGTCGACGCATTCTACGCAATACAAATTATGCTGAGCACCAGCATCGTAAGCAGGACTTTATGAAAATATTTACACGAATTTTTTGTGAAGAAACCGAGTGCAGCGCTTCGGATCAACAGTTAGTGCGGGAGATCGCTAACGAATTTCCACAATTATTCAAGGCCTAAAGGCTGGAACGGCATTTATGATAGGGTAGGTTGGGAGGAGGAGAAATGCATTTCGATGACTGAGCTAATTGTAGTAAATCCTTAGTATTGCTATATTATTTACTAAAAACGGTAACATAAATCTAATTTTTATTTTGTAAACAATGCTATTTTGTAACGGAAATTTTAATGCAGCTTTTACTTTAAGTGTGTTTGTCGCTTTTGCATTTTGTATATTTACTTGCGATAAATTCGAATTCTCATTGTTAATAATAACAATAAATTAACCAAAAAAATTTATTTATTTATATAAAATTATTTATTTATGTAAATTTAATTATTATATTCAAGAATTTAATCATTGATTAAAATTATTAAAATCATACCTTATTAAGTACTTGGTTAAGTGCGAAATGTTCTAAAAGGCAATGAAGCATACGCTCACACAGCTGGCAACGCCACACCAGCGCATAACAAACATTTGTTTGACATGTTGATGGCGCAACAAACAAAAAATAATATTTAACGTAAGCAATTAGTTAAGCAGAAATATTGAAACCGTTTGCAATATTTGAAATTATACCTGAAATATTATAAAAAAAAAAAAAAAAATTATAAAAAAATAAGTATATTTAATATCGATGTAACATTGTATGAGCCCTAAGTGTGCACGCACTCATTCACAAGGCTACGTGGTTGTTCCAGGAACAAAGCATCAAATGAAATACTCAAAGATTTCTGTTTGTCAACAGGAAAGCGCGCAGCCAAGCACAAACTTCACAATAAACTGAAAGTTTTAAACGGGGTTTTAAGCGCACCTCGTTAATTATTTAATTATTTTCAAAATACTAACATCTCAAAAAGATCTATATTAGCTTTTTAAAACAACAACAACTAGTCCGACATACAAATATTAATTTAATTTTTGTTTTATTTATAAGCAAATTTACTTTAAGCACAAATGTTTAGAAAAAAATGTAATCGAATTGGCGTTTGAAGCGTGCAGCAGCTGCAACAACACATTTTTACCTTCTAAAAACAATTCTAATGCAGAACAACGTAACGAATAAACGAAGTTAATAAATATATACAAATATAACAAAAACAAAAAAAACACTTTTAAACAATACAATGTTAAATTTGACTATATAATCTATATAATGAAATTAAATAAATGACCATATATTAAATATATATATACGGAATATGTTATAGCCAATACTGAGAAATACTGTGAAACTGCAAATTGACAAATTACATATGCATATGGTATAATAAAAATACTATTTATTTAACTTAAAAAAATTTTCTAAACAGTTCTCGATCAGAAATATTAAAAAAATATAAACAGTAAAAGTAGCCTAAAAAAATTGAAAACATTTACAGTAAAACTGTACTTAACCACACTGTGTAAACATTTTTTAATACATTCAAATCAAATACAACATTTATTAAAAACCATAAATTTTAAAATACTGGCATTCCAAATTTATGGCACAACATTTTTTTTTTCATGAAATTTATCAAATTTTTTGGCATCTTCGTAGAGTTGAAGAAGTTAAGCCTCAGCTGCCCTTGTCAAGTTAGTATTTACCATATATATGTATGTAAAAATTATTGTTATCTATTGTATATATTAAGTTTGTTGTTATATGTACTATATGACTGTTTTTAAATCAATTCAAAAGACATCCAATGGCAAAATGTGTTCAATTCATTTTTGAAAAAGTCTACACATACACTAGCACATTTTAATTCGAGATTAAATCAAAAGTTTTAAGGTGAAAGTAATAAAAACTTGGTTTTATTTAAGAGGTTATAAGCAGTTTGAATTAAAAAAAAATATTTTATTTTCTTAATGTACATACATACATATGTATATTTAAGAATGCATACAGAAAATTCTATATCATTCCAGTGAATATTTTCGAAGATACACGCAAATTTGAAAAACCTTTTCGGGGTCCTTGGAAGTACAAATCCAAACTTTAAAAACTCGTTACAGTGTCATTGATACACATGTTATCAATGCCTAAAAGCACTTTCTGTGCGTCCTTATATATGTTAAAGTTTACTATCAAATATTGAAAATGGCAAACAAAGTCGCCAACTTCACAACCTTGCGCTCTCTATTCCCGTCGTGGTGAATAACGACCTCATGTAATGTTGTTGTTGTAGCGGCCGAAAACATTTCTGCAGTAATTTCGAGGAATGGTTCCGAGTTGACAATCATTGGACGGATAAAAATCCGGCGGTACTTAGAACCGACTATCGTGAGGACGGAAAATGTTTACTGTAAGCAGCCATAACTTCGTGGTAAGTAAATATATGAACTATTGTGGCATCAACTGTAGTTGAAATTATTCCCAAAATTCTAATATTCACATATCCATACAAATAACACGTTGGTTGGATACAATCGGATAATATCGTTTATTATTTTTGTTATCCGTGTACTACAGATATCCGGTATAATGTCGACATCGAATTAATCTACTCAAATGCGGTTAATATGGTTATCCGGCTAATTTTCACTTATCCGGATATAACTATTTTTGTAAATTTATACTAAAACTCCTTGAAATATCGATGTTCGTGGGAAACGCGGCTAATTTTCACTTATCGGATATAAGTTTTTTTTGTAAATTTATGCCAATTTTCACTTATCCGGATATAATAGTTTTGTAAATTTATACTAAAATTCCTTGAAATATCCATGTTCATGGGAAACACGGCTAATTTTCACTTATCCGGATATACTTTTTTTTGGTAAATTTATGCCAATTTACACTTATCCGGTTATAACTATTTTTGTAAATTTATACTAAAACTCCTTGAAATATCGGTGTTCGTGGGAAACGCGGCTAATTTTCACTTATCCGGATATACTTTTTTTTGGTAAATTTATGCTAAAACTGCATGTAATGTCGATGTCCGTGGATATCACTTTTTTGTATATCACGGATAATATCCGTATAATATTTCTCTTATCCGTGTACTACAGATATCCGGTATTTTGTAGATATCAGGAAAATATTTTTAAAATGCGGTTAATATGGATATCCGGCTAGTTTTCACTTATCCGGATATAACTATTTTTGTAAATTTATACTCTTTATAATGTCGATGTCCGTGGATATCACTTTTCCGGATACTACTGCTTTTCTAAAAACTAGTTTTGGCAACTCTGAAATGTTGAATTGGGTATAATCCGAATAATATCCGTTTATTATTTCTGTTATCTATCTACTACACATTACCGGATAATATTTTTTATGCGGATATTCGGTTAGGTGATTACTACTATTTTTTAAATATTTACAACTCGCTAATACGGATAAAAAAGATATATCGTTCATATTTTCTGATGCGGATAATGTGAATATGGGGTAAATATTCTCAAATGTGGTTAGTATGGCTATCAGGCGAATTTTGACTTATCCGAATATAACAACTTTTGTAAATTTATACTAAAACTCTTTTCAACAGAATTTATCGAACTTGCTCGCAGTCGATAGAACGATGAGCTAGATATACGGCGACATTGACATAGTTCAGCGAATCAAAAGACAGCGGCTGCACTGGCTAGGCCATGTCATTCGGATAGAAGAGAACACTCTAGCTTTTTCATTCAGTACTCGGTGGTGGAAGCAAAGGAAGAGGAAGACCTCCACTCTTTAGTCATGTTCTCAAACTAGTCAAGTAATATATTACGAGCTCAATACTAATAACCCTGCTATAGTTACCACTCTGAAGAGGTTGCACTCCGGAGCAGTAGATCTATGGCAGCGACCTGCGCTTGAAAGACGCTGCAGTGGAAGCCTAAAATTGTAGCAAATTGTATTCACTAAAAGACGTTGAAATAAAATACAGTTTTTTCTTTTGTTTTGTGTGTTTTCCAATTGTCAAATTTGCACTTTTTTGTTTATTTCCAATGATTTGTTATAAAGCATAAGTACATCCAATACAAGCACTTTTAAAATCATAATAAAATATTTTATAAATACACAGTTATTTACGTTTACGATTTCGATTTACAAAAAATTTTCACAGCTTTTTTAACTTTGTTGGGAGACAATACATTTTTATTGCTTTCATTTAAATTTTCTTATTTTGTTTTTAAATAATTTTTTTTGTTATACATATTTAATTTATGGCGCATACATTGGTATGCATGAATATTCTGTTTGCTGGCGAAAAACATTAATTTTGAATTTTGAAATAAAATATCAAAATAATGACAACAAGTCGAAGTCTAAACTAATAAATGCACTTGACTCTGGTACTTAGCTCTTCCTGTTTTAAATCAATAACTTAGACGAATATTAACTATAAATGAATGTTTTTGCCAGTTGCAACAGACGCGTATACATACGTACATACATATGTCTTTACTACTTATACCTGAGAAGTTGCTGTTTCAATAAAGTGCCTAAAAACTACAACTACAAAAAAATCTCTTTCAGTGTCTTCCTATAACCACAAATTGACACAGTAAACAAAAACTTAATTTCTCAGCATACATTAGTGCTGCACATATATAGTACATATATATTTTATAGGTTTTTGCTGCAGAAAATATTCGAAAAGATATTGCCTATAACATTTCCTAAATTAAACTACATTACCTTAACCTAATCATGTAAAATAAATAATATTAGAAACTTAAGAAATTAATATGTAAATATGAAGTCTTTAAATTATTGAAGGACAAGCTCAGCGAGCTTCTCCAGTATAGTTTTCTACCTTATACACGCTTGAACTAATAGTACGACTGCATAGATATATGCATGTAGGTGTGTGTGTATAGTGTGCCAAAGTCGACACAAATGCATCGCTGACTTTGGCGCACCGTACGACCAAAACATTAATGCAATGTTTGGCTAGAAAATTAAAAAAAAAGTGGAGCTTTGCCATTTCCCGTAAAAATATAAAGGTAATAGTGGATAAAATACCCGTTAGCGCTGCTTTTGTCCATACCATAAGCTAAGCGAATAATTAAATTATAGGTAAATAGTGATAGTAAAGCTATTTCTCTCAAAAAAAGAAAATTTAAAACTATTAATACACTTTCTTTTGCTAAGAATCCAACAACAGAAGTTGCAGGATTTCGAAGACGTAGCACGTGAGTGTGTACTTTTAATCAATGACCACCGCCCATGGGTGATCTATTTTGCCATATTGAATGGCTGTTAGTGTTTCACGTATCCATTCGTGTATGGGCTTCTCCTGCTCCATGGTGGGTATGTAGAGATTGGTGTCCAAATAATTGATACGATTAATGGGGCTGACCACACAGGCTGTACCAGTGCCAAAAAGTTCGAGCAGCTGTGGGTGAGAGTGACAGTATTTAGTAACTTGTATACAACAATGGTGGAGGGTGGTGTACTTACTCTTCCTTGATTGAGCAGCTCGCAGACTTGTGGCATGGTGATCACTTCTTCGCGTACTTCAAATTGACCCAATTGTCTGGCTAA
Organism: Bactrocera correcta; assembly: GCA_027475135.1. Lineage (NCBI taxonomy): Eukaryota > Metazoa > Arthropoda > Insecta > Diptera > Tephritidae > Bactrocera > Bactrocera correcta. The sequence goes on along the minus strand of CM050325.1, from coordinate 59,939,493 downwards.
CGTGAGTATCGAATCTCTTGTAATGCCGGGCAGAATGAGACCGCTGAGTGGTGGTGTGACGAGTACTTTCTCTGTAAAAAAATGTATGACGTCACGTTATATCTACTTGCGTTTCGACTATTACCGCTTAAGCGGTTTCTACGCCAGTAAAGAAGAAGAAGACTTGTATTTACCTCCATTTTCGTTCACGTAGAACATGAAAATGTTCATTGTGCCGACTTCGGTGAGTTGATGATCCTCGCCGTACAACCACAACACTTGTTGCAAGCCCTTTTGGGCAGCCTCTTTTTGTACGTTGATGGTGGGTGCGTAGTTGGAGCCCATTTTACGATTGCCAACACCGCCGGGCCACGCTCTGTATGAACGAATATATAAATGTTTAGTTAGTTTGCCTACACTTTTGGGATTTTTGAACACACTCACCTTGTGTAGCGTGGATCTGCGAGCAGTGAGACTGCACCATCACTGTCAGACTTAAAGTAGCAACCCACGGGGCTGAGTATTGTGTAGAGCAGGGCAGAATCGGAGGAGGCAACACCGAGCGTCGGGTCGATACCGATCAATGTGGGGCGGATATATAAACTGGCAGCTTCACTGTGTGGCACCCATTCGGAGTCGATGGATATGAGGCGGGACATGCATTTGATGTATTCTTCACCTTCGAATGTGGGTAGGCCGGAACGTCTGGCTGAGAGATTCATACGATTCATATTCATGTTGGGGCGGAAAATGCGAATTTTGCCATCGACACCGCGATAAGCTTTCATGCCCTCAAAAAGCTGTAAAGAAGAGTAGAACATTTTTGTAATTTCAGTGTGAGGATAAGAAGTTTAACCCTGGACGTGCTTCGTGTTTTGCAAACAAGGCAAAATAGCGAAGATCGTCCAGGGTTAAGCTGTGGTTGAGTTAATAAACGAGGGATTAACTCACCAAGAGCCCGTTACTAATTTTGATTAAGTAATTATTTAAAAAGAAAGTCGCCTCACCTCTACAGCGTAGTGCAACACTTTGGCTGCGGGATGCATGACGAGATTTTCGAGCGGCGTAATCTCCGGTCGCTGCCAACCGCCCAAACTCCGGTGGTAGTAGATTTTCAACATGTGATCTGTGAATACTTTGCCAAAATTTAAAGCTTCATCATTATCGGGTTTGGGTTGCAATTGTTGTGGCGAGGCCAGACGTACGGCCAATTGTACGGCAGCGAACTGTTGGCCGACATCCGGGTCGTGTTTGATGGGTTCTGGCGCTGCTGTGTATGCGCTGGAGATCGATGTGGTGATCTGAAAGTCTGGCTCTGCCTGTTGTTTGGCGTGTTTCTGTGCGGTCTTCAATGACTGATTGCTGCACAAACGAATTGATTGCTCAATGAAACGTATTAGCCTATGCTGGTTGCGGAATATATCCTGAAAGGAATTAAGCAGAATAAATATTAGTAAAAGAAAAGTGTATAAAATGAGAATTTGAAAAATTGAAAATAGAATATTCTAAAAAAAAAAAAATAAAATAAAAAATATTAAAAAAAAGTAAAAAATATTAAAAAATAAAATAAAAAAACATTAAAAAAAATTAAAAAACCATTAAAAAAAATTAAAAAAACCATTAAAAAAAATTAAATCTTATAAATTATAAATTCAAAAAAAAAAACCAAAATCGTATGAAAAGAGAATTTTAAGATTAAACCCTAAAAATCAAAGAAAAATATTAAAAAATAAATTATAAAAAAAATATTAAAAAAAAAATTATAAAAAAAATTAACAAAAAAAAAAAAAAATTTAAAAAATGTAAAAAACTCAAAATCGCTGTTCTAGTTTTAAAACAATTTGCATAACAAACTTAATTGCTAATTAACTAATTTTATTGTAATATATGTAATTCATTTGAGGTGCCTGTGGTTTAGCCCTTGTCATTTGCTGAAATCTACATATTGCGTATTTACTTTATATACACAAAGCTTTTTGTGTGCGTAATAGTGATAATATTTTAAAACTTTATGTATGTACATAATTAATTTATACGCCGGGCGTGATCGAGTGAAAGTCACTTGTTGGCGTTTTTTGTTTCAAGTACTTGTTCCTTTTGGACCTTTTTGAATTTAAAACGCAGATGTGTAAAGTTCAATGCTGCGGCAAATCGTGGCGTATTGCAAGTAAAATATGCCATTACAAGCAAATATACATAAATACATATGTATGTACATACACGCGTGCAGTCGGCGAAATGAGAACCTACTTATAGCAACGAATTTAAAAGGCAAAAAGGTAAATGCCTCAATAAAAGGGTGAAATAGTGACGCGCCTGGGTTTTCGGGGAAAAAGGCAATTAACATAATATTTAAATTGAGGAAATGAGTTAAAAATTGCGTCTCTGTTGTGAGTTTAAGGGGTTATAACCATACGTAAGTTCAAAAAACGGATTTTTCGTTAATTTTGGTGGAAGCTTTTTTTAACAGGATTATTTAAAAAAAAATTAAATAAAAATAATATACATTTACCGAGTTGTACAATATTATTGCGCAAATTCGCCTTCTCCAAAAAATCCAAAATTTCGAAAAATCCGAAATTTCAAAAAATCCGAAATTCCAAAAAATCCAAAAATATCGAAAAAAATCGAAAATTGTGGTAAACGGTTGGAGACCATTTAGCCGACATTTTATTCGAATACATATGTATATAAATTGGAAAAAGAAAAAAAAATCTACCTAACAAACAAAAACATAACCCATTTTCATCATTCGAGTCTTTCATTGTATTTAGTTTAACATCACGTCGTTTTTGTTTTTTTATTTGCCGGATAAACTTAAAATTTTTGGAGATTATTTTCAAACATACTACGTATACATACATATATGTACATATATTCGAAAATAAGCAAAACAAGAATATATATTTTTTTTAATTCAATGCCAAAAATCCAATTCTCACTTTTTTTACTTCCTCCAAGTTCTAAGTTAGGTTTTAACTCAAACACGTATTTTTTTTCTTTAGATGATTTTGTAAGAAGTTATCCTGCCAACGCTGAAGCATCTTTTTTCCGAGTGGTCACCGGAAATGGCGTCGCAATAGCCGAGTTTAAAATATTTTTTTTCAAAAATTTCAAATTCATACATACATATATTTGTAAATAAGCATATATTCATAAAAATATATTTTAAATATTCTAAAAGTATAATATATATTTTTTTGATTAGTCCACTTCCGCACGCAGTCGACAGCGTTGATTTTGCACACACTCCCCATCAATAAATTGCCATTTGATTAAAATTAGACTTAATCTTAATTGACTTTGTCAAATACCAGACAAATATTCCAAATAATTGATTTCAGTTCCATTTATTAATTTTTTTTTTATACTAAGATAATCTACATTTGCCTGCTCATGTCCCAGTTAGGGCACGTTGTTGACCCAATGATAACCCAATTAAAATCTTATTTCGATTAATAAATATAGACATTTAACTAGTATGAATCCAGTTTGTTTGATTATTTTAATAAAAAAAAAATAAATTTTGTCACCGACCAAACAATTTTCAAAACATATTAATCTTTTAAAATATAAAGGTATGAGTGATTGATTTTTTCTACATGAAATAATGAATAATTATTAACAATAAGACAGATTTTTTCTAAACTTACAAGCAAATCGTGTTTTAGATACTCACAGCAAGAAAAAATAGTTAAATATAAATATAATATATATAAATATAAATATATAATAGTTAATATAAATATATGTATGTATATGTACATTCACGAGAAAATATATGCAATCAGTCAAACAATCTGAACATCCGATTAATAATCAATAACTAACTATTTTCGTCCAATTAAATCTGTTTTTGCTTATAACCAGCTTAAATTATTTATTTATATAAATATATTTCTAAAACAGCGTTCATCTGTAAGCAACAGCTTATCAATACGCTTGGCGGCTGAACGTTAGAAAATCACAAAAAGCCGAGTTCGCAAAAATATTGTTAGGCTCGATTAACTGATGCAATATACTGGTTTTCAAAAGTCAACAATTTTCCCAAATATATTTGTTATTAAACAAATAATTTAATGTTTATATGTGAATACCCTTGAAAATTGCTTTGGGTACTTTGCATCATCCAAACAAAAACTGATGTAACAACTTGTTTGTATGAGGAGAGAACGCGCAAAACGAATATTTCTAGCTTGACCGCGGTCAGTGTTAATGATGAACTATTTTAAAACTAGAATCTATATATAAATACATACATATGTACACTTAGGCCAGTAGTAAGTATGGAAATAAAACATAAATAATATGATGCAATAATATTAAGCTATTAACACTAGTAAATCAAACTTAAATTTTCGACATTTTTTTCGAGGTACCTGTTAAATATACGTATATCAAGGCCTTAGTCTTCCGGATGAGAATTATTTTAAATACTAAAGAAAGTCTACTACAGGAATATCTCCGATTACTTATAAGTATCTATTTGCACTTTTTGCAATCTATCAGATGTATAAATCTGCACTGTAATTTCAAGCAAATTCATAAAAACAGCAAACTGTATTTTCCAGCTGCTGCTCTCTACGTTTTTTACTATTACCTGCAGCATATTTTCAGCGATCTGATTAGCAAGTATTTAGAATTATATATTTTCATATTAAACTTATAGAAACATACTGATTATTTTCGAATTTTGCATAATTTTTAATATTTTTGCAAGACGTTTTGTTTACATTTTCATTCACACTTTGCTTTTTATTTTCTTCTATGTGCTTTTGTTATACTCTTGCAACCTGTTGCTAGAGAGTATAATGAATAATAATTTTTAACACATACGTACATATGTATGTATATATAATAAATTTCAATTATTTTGGCTACCGCAAAATACATGCATAATTTCACAAACAATTCGCAAACAACGTTATCTCTTAAATATTATGTTAAATTAATAAACAACACAAATAACATATGTTTGCTTGCTCTTTGAGCAAATAATCTCTTTGTTTAAATAACAAAGTTAAGCAATTTTATATTGCAGCATTCTCCTATGGCACAAGCGTAAAAAAAAACAAAAGTCACAACTGTTAAAAATCAAATGCAATAAAATACATGAGAGCAGGAGAATGGTTCTCAGCGCAACCGTAGGCAATGCATGCAAATGCACTGAGTGCGCGCCGTTATTTGTGTGTTGTGCAGTTATGAACGAGTTTCATTAAGAAAAATGTGCATATCATCGTTGGACAAAATTGTAAATTCATTAATAACTTTAAGCAATAATAAATTATATTATTTTAATTTGCGATGGAAAAGTGAAAATTTGTGTAAATAATTGGTGCGAATGCATGGAAATATTTGAATACTCAATGTGAAAAGAATTTAAATTGAAACAGAGGTTTGTACAAATGTGAAAAGCAACATGTTTTAAATTTCCTGTAAAATTGTGAAAAGTGTAAAATGTGTAAAAGTGGTTGGAAATATATTAACTTCTGGAACAATTTTTGAAGTTGCATGAGCATTTTGTTTGTGTGTGTGTTAAGAAATGTATTGTGGTGTAAAAATAATAATAGTGCAAGGAATTCTTATTAGAAAGGTTTGCCGGGAAAATACTGCTGACTATAAGGAACAACAAATGTAAAGGTGAGTCATTCACATGTTTAATTCTTGCTAAATCCTTGCAAATTATGAATTTAACGGAATCCAGGAACATTGAAGAGGCATCAGCAACAGAAAATAATAACCTTGCAATATACTTGTACATTTGTTTGCTTTTGTCTCTGTTTGCCCTGAAATGTTTCATGTATAGAAATAACTGATTCCTTTGAATTCTTAAGTTTATTACTAAAAATAAAACATTATACTATAAATAATATTACGAATTATTTACTCTAATCGCCAGCGTTGCAAATTGTTTTATTCAAACAGTTTGTATTATGTTTAGGATTAAAAAAAAAAAAAACAATTTTATTTAATAATAAAAATTGAAAAATTAATTTTTAATCTCAAAATCGGAATTGAAAATATTGTTTAGATAAAAGAAATTTTAAATATGTTCTAATATAAAAATTGGCGTAAGAAATAAATAATGTTTTTATGTTTAATATTTTTATGTTTAATGTTTTTTATTTATTTCTTATAATTTTTTTAAATTAAAAGCTGGAATGGAAAGTAAAAAAGCTAAACTTTTAACTGAACCACTATAATTACAAGCAATTATTTATAAATAAGAAATAAAGTTGAACTATTTGGAATATATACATATATTGAAAATGAATTAAAAAATATTACTTGAAATAAAATGGTAAAACGCGTTTTTTTTTAATATTTTTTGGAATAATTTTTTTTTTAATTTTTTGAGATCACCATTTATTTTTAATTTTGTTTTAAATTTTTTTTGGGGGCTTAAATATATAAAATAACTTTTTTTTTAATTCTTTAGAAATAAAAAAAAATTGTAAAACGCTGGTTTTTGTTTTTTTTTAATTAGGTTTGGAATTATTTTTTTTTTTTTGTAATTTGGTAATAATTTTGTTTGAGATTATAATTTTTTTTTAAATTTGTCTTACATTTTTGTGGGGCTTAAAATTTTATTTAACTTTTTACTATTTTTTTAAGACTAGAAATTTAAAAAATAATTACAATATAATAAATATATACAATATATATTTTTTTATTTTGTTTGGAATAAAAAAACATGTTTTTAATGATTTTATTTGAGATTAGAAATTTATTTTAAATTTTTTAATAATAATTTTTGGATTAAAAAGTTGTTTTTAAATTTTAATAATTTTATTTGAGAACAAAAATTTAATAATTAACTTTAATTCAGAATTTTAAGATTACAATAAGCAAAAATAATTAATTCAAATTGTTAACTCAACTGCTTTTAATGTATTTTCTGCAACCCTGCCGATCGCAATAATTAATTATCAAATTATAAAAAAAATAATAATTTAATAAAAATTAGTTTCGACATTTTTATAATAATCAAGAACAGTTGTTGTAAAAGGAAGACCACTAACAAAAAATATGTGTTAAAAGCAACTAGTTTTGAGAAAACAAAATATTTCTCATCAATAAGATGTTTATTTTGTTCTACTAAAGGATTGAAAAAGTACAGTGGTCAACTATCACCATTATGCCTTCTAACTTTTCCTATCACTTAAGACAACTATTTTATTGTTAATTACCTATTGTGTGTTATGTATTAATTAATAGCCCTCTCGGGCTTCCAAAAATTGCCGTAGTGGACGGTATTTCACGTCCCCCATGGCGGGGTATTGGTTAAAGTTTTCAACTAGCAATAATCGCACCTCAGTAGAACTTCATTGGTTACGATATCGCCTCTGCGCAAAGCTAAAGAATACTTCGCCAACATGGACTATTTAAATTCCTCCACTTATGAGTTGGTTGAGAAGTAGTTGATAATGACCAATTTGAAAAGTGTATGGCAGTGAAAAATAAAACAAGTTTAGCAAAAGAACGAAAAACACAAGACTACCTAAATTCTACCTTTCCTACATACCTACTCATATACGTACAAGATGACAATCTAACGGCAATTTGTTTATTGTTGCAAGCAACAACACTGTGCTGCAATCTCGAAAGAGATGCCCATGAAAAGTGTGTGCAAAAACAACCCCACTGGACCGAACTGACATTGATAATCTGGTTGTAGATAGGGTGAAGGCGCACAAACACACAAACAACCTTTGCATTTGCATGCGTGTGCCGGCTTATGCAATTGCAGTGCATTTGCTTTTGCTGGAGTTGCAGTCGTGAGCAGCGCTGCACTTTTCATTTCTTGTAGTCAAACTGTTGTAGTACTGTTTCAAAATTTCTACTCTTCTTCTCTCGTATTTACTTATTTCTGCGTTGAGCATTTGTATTTGTTGCATTTTATAGCATCAATGCAAAGCAAAAGTTTCTGGCACATGTTTAGTAATAAAGAGGCTTTCGATTACTGTTTATTGCATTTGTAAATATACCATGAGCATACGTACATACTTTTATGTACATATGTGTGTTTTCTGAATGATTACAAGCCGAAAGAGATAATATCTTTTAGAAAAAATCATGAATGAAGCATTTTACTACGAAAGCGTGTTTTTAAATAAACATATAAATTATACTAAAGGTAAAATATGGTATGTAAGATAATACATACTTCATTTTGAGTAATAAATATATAAATACTTAAACACAAATACACAATTTCATATTTGTACATATAAAGTTTCCGCACATTATCAAAAAGGGTGAATGACATACATACATACGTATGTCGTTTCAAAACGGTTATAATGTGAGACATACATACATATACAGACATACATACATACATACATATATTATTTTATTAAGACTCCGAGGGTTTTGTGGAAAAGAAGTTACGATATCGTACGAAATGAAGGAAATTGGTTGTAATGAAAACTTGAAAAAAAGAATCGTTTAATAAGGACATTTATGAGGATGTCGTATGAAAAATATTGAAGAAGAATGGGTATTTTGCACGTGTACCACTAAGACCACTTTTGAAAAAGAAAACTGTTAAAGAAGAATTATTTTTTAGGAAATGTTTGAGAAAATAAAAATTGAAATGTTAATAATATAAATATTGCTTTAAATTTCCGGATTAACTTTTTTTAGATATTTATAATAATTTTATTTTTTTTTTTTTAACTAGCCTAAACTTCTTATTAATTTTTTTTTTCCTTTTTTAAATTGAGTCAAATAATATTTAATAGTTTTTTTCTTAACTAAGCGCATGTTACCCCATTGAGCTATAAAAAAAAATTATTGCTTATTTTAAAATAATGAAGTTCACAAGTCAGCGCCAACGTGTCTTATTTATAGATGTGAAGTGATAATGAAAAATATCTCCGAAAATTAAAATTAATTAAGTTAACGTTATATATTAAAATTAAAATGAAACGTATGACCAAAATCAGTTTATTGCTACGTAAAAAATTCTAAAAATGCCAATTAAAATGACTAAAATGCGCGCTGATAACGAAAACTCATTTCTTTGCACACTTAGAACGAAATTTGTTGCGAATATAGCCGGGCAAGAGCTCGAACAGAGTCAGAAAAGTCTCGAGACACAATAAATCTCAGCGAATGCTTGAAATAAACATAAGAAGTTGCCGAAAGTATTCATACGATTTTATTATATATAAAATATGTGCATATATGTATAGTAAGTATGTATGTATGTATGTATGTATGTATGTATGTATGTAAGCATTTACATATATACTACATAAATTTGTATGGATGTGTGTCATTAGGTGTGTAAGACAGACTACTTATACGCACACTTATCTACTACAAACACCTATTGGCATGACAAATTTACCACGTTTATTTTGCAGCAACAAATTCCTAAAACACATGCGCATAAATATAGATTTCAATAAAGTGCGACCGCTAAAAAATTCAAATAGCGTCCGTAAACTTCAAAATCAGCGAGCAACAAAAAATGCCGCATTTAAATTTTTTTTCTATTTTTGCTTTAAATTTATGCGAACGAGCAACACACTTAAATTCCATTTCGTTTATTCCTTGATAGCAACAAACGTCTACAAAAATCGAAAGAAATGTGTGCAAAAAGACTAAAGTAATAAAATTATACAAAACGTCGGCAAGTATGTAAATAACCAGCCAGACTTGCGCTAGGTGGCAAACCAAGAAACCACATTTTAGTTGCTCGCATGCCTTTCGGTGAGTTTGTCTTTAATTTTTGCATAATTAAAAATGATTTTTTTTTTTTGCGAATTTAAAATGTGCTTTGCACTAGTTTTATGCAACTGTTTTATACAAGGTTTCAGGTTTTAAAGGTTGAAAATATTTTTTACTCAACTTTGATACTGTAAACTTTTAGTAAATGATGGCACAGCTCCACATTTTCATAAATATATTTAGATAGCAGTGGTTCTTATTGTTCTCGAACAGCCTGCACTAACATTTAGTACCGCTTTACATCTAGTTTTTAGTACCTTTCTACAGCTCGCCACAAATAATTATTTGTTCGAATTTTGCAAATCAAATTATACTTTCTTTTCTGTAAAAACTTATAATTTTGCTTTAAAATTTTTTTTTGTCTCATACGCACCTTTGCATTAATCGCCATTTTGGTAGTCATCTTGATGGGTCAATTATTATGAGATTCGCCAACAAGTTGATTATGTCAAAAAAATATATATTTTCGTTTATTTATTCACACTGTCCCACACACTTGGCACAGTCAGTCCTTTGCAGTTTTGCTTTTATTGTAATCAGCAATCAAGTTCACAATTTTTACCGTTTTCTTCTAAACTATTTCATATACACGCATATATTTTATCACTATCCAGTTTAAAATTTACTGATCCTGTGATTCAATATTTGGTAGCACTTATATTCCACTTTTACTTTACTTTGCGTTTATATTTTTCTTTTCCACCATTAAAACCAAACAAATTAATATTAACACTTCGAAGTTTCTGCAACAACTGAGTTTGCACCGCGCTGAGCACCTCTATCTATAGGCGCTCGCCAGCACCAACACCAATACAAGCAATGTACCTCCGCCTCCGCTCACCTAGCAAATATTAGATACAGTTGTGGGCATATTATTAAAACGTTTTCTCACATAACTGGAAACTTATTTCGTTTACAACTAATTCAAGTTAACTTTTTTGTAGGTAGCAAGCTAGAATTTTTACACCATAAATGCTAAAGGTTATCACCACAATACCATAAAAATGTTATAGTAATATGTAAAAGTAATAATAATGTAATATATTATATGAAAACAGTGTTTGTTGACATTAAAAATAAATGACGTTGCATACAATAAAATAGCATGAAAAGCGATAAACTTAGTCGCGTTTTCTCAATGTTTGTTTAGCAGCCATAAAAGCAGTTAAGAGTTTAACTTAACCAAGACTTCTTCTTTCGTTAAAATCCTTTTTTTAACAGGAAACTAACAGGCAATTGGCTGCTAACCAGTCATTGAGAAAACGGCCCCTAGTTATGTGTCCACAAGTGTATGCTAACGACTACTTGCCTATGTTCAAGTGTCCTCTCAGGAAATAAATGCATAACATACTATGTTATGGTGCGTACTGTTATTGCTAGCGTATTCATGTAAAAATATATGCAGAAAATACTATCAACATAATTAGAAATGGATTTTTTTTTTTATATTTTTTATATGGGATTTGGTGTTCGAAAGATATTGAGTCTATTATTATTAATAAAAATGATGTACCAACTTTAAACAATTTTATTAATATTATTAAATTGTGAAATGAGAAAGTCCATACAAGAACTTGATTCCGATCGTTCAGTTTGTATGACAGCTATATGTTATATTGATCCGATATCGGCAGTTCCGACAAATGAGCAGCTTCTTGAAGAGAAAATGACGTTTGCAAAATTTCAAAACGATGTCTTAAAAACTGAAGAACTAGTTCGTATATATACCGACGGACAGACAGACAGCCAGACGGACATGGCTAAATCGACTCAGCTCAACATACTGATCATTTACATATATACTTTATAGGGTCTCCGACTTCCTTCTGGGTGTTACAGACTTCGTGACAAACCCTGTTCAGGGTAAAAATATTCCAAATTATATTTAAAATAAAGTCTATAATATATTTATTATAAAATTTTGGGTACATTAGAAAAAATAATCACAATTTACTGTAATAAAACTGTGATCATTTTGTAGCGCAGTAAATGACCTCAAAAATTGGGATTTTTTCGATTTTTTTGATTGCATTATAAAATTCACAAGAAAGAAATATTTTCCCTAAAATAATCAAACTTTAACCGTGACAAGAGGTCTTCTTGTAGATTCGTATTCTATTTTCTACAAAATCTATGAAACAATATATGTTTTGAAATAATTGGAAGCGAGATTTGAGTTTTTCTAACTAAAAATAAGAAAAAAAAATAAAACTTTAAGCGGAGGACCTTTCCTTTACAATTAAGAGCTCATTTTTGGAAAGATTTTCACAGAGGTGTCTAAGATGCTACGCTTCATCGTATTAATAGTACCATGGGTCGGTACGTTTACAATGACATTCTGGAAACCGTAATGTTGCCACATGGTGAATAGGAAATGCCACTTAAGCGGGTCTGCCACCAAACCAACGACCCGAAGCATATAGTATAAGCTCTAAAATCGTGGTTACAGAGGAATAAAGTGGATGTTATAAGTGCCTCTCCAGTTCCCAGGTCTTAATCTCATAGAAAATTTATAAGAAATTGTAAAAAAAAAGAATTGATCGCAGTAATGTGCCAAATACTGATCAGTTTTTTCAAAAGGCCCTGGGGCATGGAGAATTATACCCCAAACCATAGGAGATAACCTTATAGCTTCAATACCACTGCGATGCAAAGCAGTTATTGAGAGTAATGAGTTTGCTATAAAATACTAAGATTTTCTTTTATTTTATTAAAAATAGTGAACCGTTTTCTTTGAGTTGCATTTATTTTGTCTCATTGAATAAAAATGTTATATCGTTTTTTTATATACATTAAGCAAATAAACTAAAAAATATTATTAAATTAATTTTAATTAACATGTAATATTTAAAATAAATTTAAAATAGTAGGTCTCCGGCAATTATTTTCTATATAATCGACATAATTTTCAATATCATATTTCAGTTGCAAATGTTTTGTCCGATACTATAGTTTACAGAGTACCAAGGTATAAAAAAATATAATTTTTTTGCATGTAGTATGTATCAAAAAATATTTTTTTTTTAATATGTTTAAATCTTTTAACAGTATTTTTTTTTATTTGCGATAAAATATAAAGTTAATTTCTTATATTAATTTTTTTTTAATTAAATACGTTTTTATTCAGAATTTAAAAAATTTATTTTGTAGTAGTTCTTTTAAAATTAAAAAAAAGTCAGATGTATTTTTACTTTGAAAAATATAAACAATATTTTCCAATTCATGAAGTAAGGTGAATCCAAATTTTATTAAAAAACTTAATTTTTTTACTAAAATTGTAAGTAAACTCATCAGCAACAAATTTTTTTTTATCAATTTACCAGCTTTTCAATTTCTCATTGGCTTCACATACACATCTTTTATAAGTTATACCAATTACGCATACACATGAGCCGCATAACATTTGCGCTCACACACTGCAATCTTTACATATTGTACACGTGTGCGCTCTAGTATTTATTTACTGAATTTATTTTACTCGCCGCCACACTTGTTGAACACTGCCGAAAATCGATCAAAAGTATATAAAGACATATCAAGAGCTTCAAATAGGTATGTATGTGTGGCTCTATAGGAGAAGTAAATATCTCTGCTATGTGAACATGTGTTTGTCATGCAGAGAGGGAGACGGTTCGTTGGCTACCACGCCGCATGCCGTCGGATCTGTAAATTGCTGCGCCGAGTCAACTGTACTAAAAACTAATGATACCGGAGCGGGAGATCCAGTGTACTAAAATTCTAGTATTGCGCGGCTCTTAAGATCTTGGCGCTCAACGTGTAAGACTATGTGCGTCCACATATACTTATGTATATGTTTTGTCCACTAAAATATGTATGTATGTACATATGTGTGTATGTACACAACTATGTCTTGGTCTTCACAATTATGCATTAAACTTTTAAAATCATTTCATTTCTAATGATTTTTCGTCTACAAGTTTTAAGAGTGCTTTGCCGCAACTTTTTCGTTCTTTGAATAAATGAAAGTTGGGCAAAAAATTACCGGTTCTTTGAATCATTAACAATATATGTACATACGTGCATACATATGTATGTACATATCAACATACATACATATAAAAATGTACATAAAATTATTGTTAAATATTTCTAAATTGTACGCGTTCTTGATTACTTGATTTCTGAAGCTTCTAGATCTGGCTGGTATTTTTAGAATTGTTGTACAAAAAAAAATTAAGCTGCTGAAAGCCACTGAAGAGGTGTTTAACTGAAGAATTCTATAATGAAGATCACTTTGTAACGTTTTTTACTCACTCTACAGTTAAAAAGAGCGGTAGCCATCCGTTAGTCAGTTCTGCTTATGCTCACACAGACTTGTCTATGTAATTACAGACATTATTGTATGTTAAGTTAATCCAGAAAACGTTATTTTTCTTTATTGCCTTTTCCTTTTTAATTTTTTAACGTTTAATTTATATGTTAGTCTTATGGCGTCCATCATTTTAGGCATGTTTACGTTTTGTTGCCAATTTCTACTTATCCGTCTACACAAACACATACACATTTCTGTATGCAATGTATATTTATTTAGCTGTTCGAACAATCATGCAGAAAAAATGGCGCGTGCGTTTGTCACAAAAAAGAAATGTAGCAAAACTTTGGTGAAGTAAACACAACTACACATATAAATGTGTATATGTATGGGTGTATTAGACACAAAAGTCAAAGTTGTGCGCCTAAAATGGGCTAAAAGATAGGTTTTTTTAAAGGAAATGTGCATATCCACACATACTATTGTGCACACATAAATTTATACAAAATAAAATAGAAATAATTTAAACAAAATTTAAATAAATAAGATTCTGAAGGAAACATACATAAGCATTTTCAATTCATTCCACGCCGCTTCATATTTGGTCTACAATTATATTTTTGCGGCTTTTGCTTTCAAAACTTGAAAGTTTACTTAAGAAGAACAAGCACAAAAGTATTATTCAAAGTATTGCCCAACTGAAATTTTAAATTTTTCCATCTTTCTGCCAATTTGTGGATTCCATTCTAAAAGAATATTGCCGGCATCGCGACCAAGAATTAATCAAGCCAACTTTTGATAGGTTGTAAGGAGCAACTTCCCAGGCGCTGTTTTCCAAATAGTTTTTAACCGGTCTTATAACATGATGGCGAGCGTTGTTGCTTACTCCGAGGTTGTTTGGCAAACGCTCGCTTCAACTCTGTGACCCGGTTTTAGAAGCTTATAATACAGTACTCCGTTTTGGTCCTACAAAATCTGGAGTATTACCTCGGCGTCAAGAATAATCGGCTTAGCCATTGATTTGTCTAGTCGACCAGGTTTCACATATGATTTTTAACGATTAGTTTTGGCGTACTGGATTCATTTTTTATCATTAGACACAAAGCGATGCAAAATCGACTTATTTTTTTATCGTTCAAGAGAGAAACGTATTGGTCTAAAAACCTTCAAAAATGGCGCATTTTTAAACGAAAAAATGAGAAATACTTTGTAAAAAAATTAATGCAATATTAATAATGAAAAATCGTTCGTAATGTGCTATAAAATGTTTTTGGAACTTTGAAGTTTACTTTACTCCACTTCTTTAGTCGCCTAAACCCTTAATGGTTTAGGGGTAGTCAGAGGCACGAAAAAATTTAAGTTTTCAGTATTTATTTTTTGCTATTACTTTACAAAAGCAGTAATATGGCATTATGATAGGATGTGTTGACTTGCAGTCATGAAAATTTCAAAACAAAAAAAATTTAATTTCCGAAGTTATAGTTGTTTGTGTTGTGTTGTTCCAAAAAAAAGGTACTTGCGGCGACAAGCATAAGTCCGTGGAGATTCACCTTAAAACAATCGGACAGAAAAAATTAGGTTTATAAATAGATAATCCCAGGCCTGGATCGAAGGATTTTATTTTGTTTTCAAAATTAACAAAATGGTGGCCTCAGGTCTTCAACAGTTAATTGGTCTTAAAAAATCGAAAAAATAAAAATCTTTCGATCAGGCCCGAGTTTATTATGTATTCTAAAAGCTGTATGAATTTCATTAAAATCTACTCAACGGTTTTCGAGTTACAGTTGTCACCGATTCAAAAAACATAGTTTTGAGAAAAACGTGTTTAAAGTTTCACACCAACGCTTTGAAGTGACTGAGCTCTATTTCTTATTTCTCAAATAACTCAAAAACTTATTCTCGGATCAACGACAAATCAAATCAAATTTTCAGGGAACATTTTTAAGATATTACACTTAACGAAAATGCAAAAAAAAAAATTTTTTGAAAATTCTAACTACCCCTAATCCTTTAAGGAAAAGAGATGGAACATAAATATCTCTAAGATCTTAAGGGCTCTCTCACTAAGGTAATATGAATTGTAAATAAAACGAAAAATATTTTATTATTCAGTAATATTTATTTTGTCGTCTTCAAAGTAATCCCCACTAGATGTAATACAGTTGAAGAGGTCGAAGGTCGTCCAGAACATGGCATGTCTTCAACAATCTCTCGACCGTCTTTGAAGGCTAAATAAAAAATTTTGACTTCTCACTTTTTCCTAAGTTCTTTTTGTTTTCTTAAAAGCGTCTTCTTATTTGCTCCCCAAATACTCGTACTCCCAATTTCCGTTAAATTACTAATTCACGCGGCATTTTAATTTTAGTGACACAATATAAATCTCTTCTTCTTATACTCAAAAATAATTTTTTATGTTTGGTACCTAAATAAATACTAGATACATATGTATATACATAAATGTGTAAGAATGTACAGTTGATTATGATTGCTATAATCTTTAGACGCCGCACGTTCAAAGCCAAAAAGTCTGATGCAACACACGTGTTGGCGGCAATCAGCATGCGTGTCTGTCGTTGGAAATGTCATTATGTTGAGCAGAGGCAAAGGCGGGAATTTTCGTCAGACTTGAAAACGAAAATACTTGGAATTGTTTAGCACAAAATTGTCAATGAATGTCTCGTAATATACTATATAACAAATACACACGCACATTTACAAATGTACGTTACAAAGCCGCATACATACTCATTTATAATAATTTGGTGCTCTGAGAGTGTGTTCACATGTGTGTGAATTACATATAAGATTTTCGTGTGCTAGTTTTTCCTGCATTCTCTCCATTGGTTCGTTAACAGTGCATTTACAGTGCACTCACTACCATATACACATGCATGGGTATTTGCATGCTCGTTACATTGCTTGTAAAATCGTTTGATTTACTTCGAGTGCATTTGATTTGCTTTGGCTTTGTGACTGTAGTAGTTAGGTACTGACCTAACCCTCTATAAATCGCCGTATGTCTCTACTGTGATTGGTGAACTGAGTGTGTGATTGAATGTGTACAAACGGCTGTTAGTTCGCCTGTTGTGGATTATATTTTAAATTACTAATTGAAAGGAATACTCGTTTTCTAAATTTAAAATTTAAATAGAATATATTTAAAGATGGAAGTCTTAAGATATTTTTTACATTAAAAATAATTTGATAAATTTTTCATTTTGATTTTGGGATTAAAAATTAAATTTCCACATTACGATTTTTGGATTAAAATATAAAAATGAAAATAGTAATAAATGATCAGCACGACGGAGCTAAGTTGATTTAGCTATGTGCGTCAGCCTGTTTGTATGTGAACTAGTCCCTTAGTTTTAGAGATTTTCTCCAAGAAGCTGCTCATTTGCCGATAATAAATCAATATAACTTATCAGCCATATAAACTGAATGATCTAAATAAAGTTCTTGTGTGGAAAACTGTTTTATTTGAGAAGATATATTCATGAAATTCGATATAGACTATTTTCCAAAACATCGCTACAGTCTCCGAAAATTGTTTTGATCAGATAATGCTTCTAGTTGCCATACAAACTGAACGCTTTTTTATTTCACACGACATCTACACAAAATTTGTATAAAGTATTATCTAAGGCAGTGGTATGAACATTGAATAAAATACTGGTCTGCTGAATCTCGTTGTAATCATACTAGCATAAAGGAAAGCCACAAGATTCCTGAAATATTATTGGGTGCGTGACTTAGCTAAGCGTTGACATCTCGAAGAAACGCGTAGGTCATATCATTTTCTCATGTTTTTAAAGTAAAAGCGTATATATTTTCTCATGTATTTTTCGATCAAAAAGATGGAGATATTCAACTATTCAATAAACTCATAAGATACCTCAACTTTTGTATGTTTTTAAATATTTGGTCGACCAAAGAGAACTAATGTTCTACATACGAGTATCTCTGCATGTTAATCTAGCGCAATCTACTAATATTAACTAAGCTCATGAATAGATAAAAAGTTAATTTTCCGATATATTCTTCCTTTTTAAAGATGAAATTATTTATTCGGAAATGTTGTCTAGTAGTATTTCGTCAATGTCTCTAATAGTATTTACTGTTTGTCTAAACAATATTATTATTGCGCTTTACTACACTTCCTTCAAACAGTACTTAAATGATTTGTTTTGATGTTTTTTAGTGCAACAGCTCAATTGTCTGTAATGTAAAAACGTGCGCCAAAGCATTTATGTACATTATATGTTAAAATGTATGTATGCATATATATATAAATATATATTATTATTATTGTTCCGAGAAATTTAATTCTTCAATAAAGCAATATTTAACTAAAACATGATATGCATTTACATAAATGCCTTTTCAATATTACACAAATTGTAGGGGTTCATTGCTCATAACAATATTGTTTATTCCTCTCGGGGAAATAACATAAAAAATCTTAGAAGAGGTGAGAATGTTGCTTTGCACGTAGAAAGAAAATTATAGTGAAAAGTAAACAACAAGGAAGCACAAACCATATTCTTATGAATGGTTATGTACATATATTAGTAAACAGATTCATTTCTCTTCATGACATTTAAGTGAACTCGTTTCAATAAAACTCTAAGTACTCTACTATTACATTTACTATAATGAAAATTAAAGATCATAATAAAGATTTCTTGTATTCTTATTTTGTAAAAGTACTTTTAAAACAAAATGTTAATTTAATCAATATTGTTAAATATAGTCCTTTTTCAAAGCACCTTATTACATGCTATACTGAATAAATATTTTAAAATATTTTCAGAGTATATAAAAAATCGCATGCGAGTTCTTTCCTTTGACACCTCAGTCGCTAAAATCGTTTGTAAACAAAACAATATTTGAAGGAGAAGTAACCACTATTGTAAAGTACCGTAGCAGTCATGTAGGGAGTGCATTTTACCCCTTCGCTATGCTGCGATTTGCAACCGCAAACGAAGGTGGACAAAAACAAAGGACGTCTTCTCCACATTCAGACTCCACCACATACTGTACAATGACAACAGCATCGCTGTCGGTGTTAATTCCATACTCCCACTTCTAATTTACTCAGAGTCAGTCAATTGGATTTTGTTAATCGCGATCGGTCAACGGTCAAATTGCGCGTAAGTTCGTGTTTCAGATAAAATAGTAAAAAACGCGTTGGAAATTAATAGTAAAAGCGCTTTTTGCATTATTTTGTGTAATTTAAAATCTTGAGCTAGAATTGTGCAAATTAAATAAAAAGTAAAATTAAATCAAAAGTGTTAAGTGTTCTAGTTCTAGTGTTCTAGTAAAAGCAAATAATGTGTGTAAAGTGAAATAAATAGTGTTCATAGGTAATTTAGTTTTCTAATGGTGTTAATAGTGAAGTGTAGTAAATTAATTTATTTTTAAATAAATATCGTCAAATATGAAGTCAAGCGTTCGTTCTTTCGATGTTCGTCTATCGTCGTTCGCTAATTAACCAACAACGTCGTTCGAATAAACCAACAAATAATATCAGTCCAAGGGAGTAATAACTTTTTTGTGCTTTAAGGTGAGTACTGGATTTTTTTAAACAAATTACTTTATATTTTTTTTAATTAATTAATTTAAAAATTTAAAAAGTAATAAAGAGCTACATTTATACTCTTGCAACTTGCACAACCCAAAGCCAGGGAAATACTTCAAGGTGTAAAACGTCAACCAGAGATCAGAAATTTTATATATAAAATAATTATACGTTCATATGTAGTAAATGGGAGCAGTATCGACCCGATTTAATCTTTTTACCAAATACCACTAATCATATAGAGTAAAGTCAGCAGGAGGTTCGAAAATCCTGATATTAGTTATATAAGGGCTAGGTCAAGATGCCCCTCACTGTTATGAGCAGCACACGCTCTCTCATTTTCATTGAGACTACTCACATATTGGCCGATATATGCGGTGTAAAGACACCCGAAGGATTGAAAATCTGTATATTAGGTATATGGAGACTAAGGGAGGTATTGTTCCGATCCAACATTTTTGACATACAGACATACTATTGTCAGAGAAGGATAATTCCTGAATTTCAATTTTATATCTCTCGCATTGACCGATATTTTCGTTAAAAAGTCAACTATGGGTACTGGGGTCCAAGTATTAGGTACATAAGGGCTTGAACGGTTTTCATTTTATTTGAACAATTTTTGATCACAAGGTGGCATACAAAGTTGTATCTCGATATATTGATTGGTTCTTGATTTGGGTACTGTAAAGTGAAAGAATCAAGTGGAATTTAAAATTATGCAAGCAGGCGTGACTATTGTTCAATTTTATCCATTTTCACACTATCTTTGGTGTTCTTGTAATATTTGGTTGTTGTTGCTTTAGTGGCTTAGGAGATGTACATTAAACTTATTAGAGGGGTGGCCCGCACCCAATTTTTCAAAATTTTTGCCCACAGGTGACCCTTGCTACTGCGATAACCTTTGTAAAACAATAAATAACAGTTTTATATGTATCTTAATTGAGTGCTTAGTAATGACAATTTATATGTTTTCGGATAATGGCGATTTTTGGGCATTGCAGTGATCCGATTACTATCATCTACGGTACGAAATAGTATTCTTTTGTACTAAGGATTTTTACTCAATTTACAGCTTGCACGGACGAACAGACAGACAGTGACCCGGATTTTCAACTTTTCTCGTCATCCTGATCTATTATATAATCTATCTCGTTTAGTTTTAGGTGATACATTCAACCGTTAGGTGAACAAAACTATTAAACTCTATAGCAACAGGTTGCAAAAGTATAAAAATTTATTGTCCGAAACATTTTTCGCAAAGGAATGTTCACATTTATCCATTTTAGCTTTTCTTCTTCATTTCATCTACAGTGATATTTATCATTTAAGTACCCTTTTCTCCATGTAATATCGTTCGATAGATATAAATATAGATTACATTTACGGATATATAAAAACATATTTTCATGTATGTAACTTACTTGGTGTTGTTGTGATTCTGCCTACTCAAAAGGAATTCAGCACAAATATTCAGCTGCAATCATTTACGCACTCTTTCGTACTCGCGCATAATCAGTTCTTTTGGCGCACAACTTTATCCAGCCACTCAATGCATTCCAGTTGTTGTTGCTTTGTCTTATTCTCAGTTCACCTGTCAGCTATATTCATTAACTAGTGCTCTTTCAAAAAGAAATTAACATACATACTTAAAGAATAAGTCGTTAGCTTCCTTGGTTTTGTTGTTGTCCTTTATGCTCATAAGTCACATCATGAGAGCACTAATTCTCTTTCTTTAAATTACTCACACTCGCTAGTTTTTGCACCCCAACATTTTTTTGGCAATACATACATACATAGGTGCGTATGGACGATCGTAAGCGCTAGCGCTTTTCTGCCGTTTTAGGTTATGTTATTGGTTTGCCATTTGCGTAGGCACAGTTTGATGAAAAAATCGTTTCAAAGACTTTTGTTACACTTTTAATCATTTTTAATCTGATATCGTTGAATAAGTTTATAATCGAAAAATTAACTTATTTAAAACTGTTTTGCATATTTAATATAAATTCACGAAATCCATTCACTGTCGTTGAACTACTGATTCTCTCGTTAGCTGAAGCGGAACTGACGAGCAAATCACAAACGGATGTAGGGTTGCATATCCTTTTTTGAAAATATTTAAAAATTTATAAAAAAATAAATTAAAAAAAATTAAGTGTAATATTTTGTAATACATATTAATATTGTGTTGAGTAAAATATAAAAATCTGTTTACGAACTAAATAAATATATGTATATATGTTTATATATATTTCTTAAGTCAAAGAAAGCAGTGCTTAATTTCCCATGCAATATGATTATTTATTATTTTTTGTATATTTGTTAGAAAATAAAACAATTTCTTACGAAAACTTTTTTTCTTTTGCAAATGCAACCCTTTTCCGTTTCCCGTACTGTTTTCGCTAGTTCCGTTTCGGCGAATGAGTCAGCTGTTTGGCAATGACAAGTCATTTTCCTTTGTGACATTTAAAATTTTTAACCTGAAATATTGCGCGCATTTAATTTATCAAAAAATCTAATATATAATAAGTAACAAATTCATTAAACTAAAGTAAATACATAAATACAATACAAGTGAACAAGAAAAGTATGTGGATGCAACAACAAACATATGATAACATACGCGCGTTCTTCGTTCAATAGTTTTTAATGTAAATGCGTAAGTATGTATATAATAATAGTAATTAACCAAATTGTTGAAAGTATTGTAATATCTGTTTACGAATTAAAGGAAGCGTGAGTTCATGGGTGTCTCTATGTTTGTGGTTTCGAAGTGGTTTAAGCCGGCGCAGTATTGGCTCTTCGGGTATGTAAATATTATTGTTCTCATTATACAGAGTGCTAGCAATGTTTTTATACTGTTTGTATCAACTATATACATACATACATCAGAGTTGGTACAAGAGGGCTTTGTAGGAGCCGATGTCAGAAATAGACGGTGGGTGGTGCCACGCACTTTATGTGAAGTCACCTATCTCCGGAAAAGTTGGTTGTTATAACTTTAGTACTTGTAGTTTTGCAGATATGTACATTAAACTTATAAGATGGTGGGACCATGCTCACTTTTTCATTTTTTTTACCACAGCAAAGCAACATATTGCAAGAGTATAAAAACGTGTTCCGTATTTAAATGCCTGTTCAATATTACATAAATTACGGGGGTTTATTGCTCATGACATAGTATTGTTTGTTCATGCCTTAGAAGATATGAGAATGTTGTTTTGCACGTAGAAAGGAAATTATTCTGTAAAAGTAAACAACAATATCAATCAGTGCACAAACGATATTCGTATGAATGGTCATATTTATGTAAATTAGTAAACAGCTTAATTTCTCTCGATGACATTTAAGTTTTACAATGGTTTCAATAAATTTTACAATTTTATTATGAAAAAATAAGTATATATTTAAAAAACATAAATTCCCATAGTAAATTAAAAAGGAAAAACGATTTTCTTGAAACTAATTAAGAGGTATGTATATACTTAACAGTATAATTTAGTTAGAAATAATTAACACTGAATAACGATTTCGAACTTTTTATTTACTCAGTGGGACGAAATTAAGGTTTATTTGTAAATTTTTAAGGGAATCTAAAGTGATATTTTCACCTCCATATTAAAGCTTCAAAAGGAGATTTATATTTTTTTTTATTCAACAATTTTTAGCGAAAATAAATTAATATTAATGTGTTTGAGGTCCTTAATAATTAAAATATAGGCTTTTAT
This sequence comes from Bactrocera correcta, assembly GCA_027475135.1. Taxonomy (NCBI): domain Eukaryota; kingdom Metazoa; phylum Arthropoda; class Insecta; order Diptera; family Tephritidae; genus Bactrocera; species Bactrocera correcta. The sequence goes on along the minus strand of CM050325.1, from coordinate 59,916,191 downwards.
GGATACCTCTGACATTTATCGAAATATTTTTTTGATTGTAGTAAAGTGTACTTCTGTTCATAAATATGATTTCATATTTTTAATGCTAATAAAAATAGTTTCCATGAACATTAGCTTCATAAGCTTTACATTTTCTGGCGCAATTTAGTTGGAGAATTTCAATAGCCAACTTGTTAATATAATGATATAAAGGTGATTAAGTCGAATCAATTAATTTAATTAATAAAAAAAAAATAATTAGTATTTATAATAATAACACAATTTAATTTCTATGGTACATAAGCCCGTCGCCCATCATAAACACGGCTTTAAACTAAAAGTTATGGCGAAGAGTACAGAGGATGAACGAGTCCAGAAGTTATAGCAAATGAGGTTGACTTGGCTTTGTTGGTAATTATACAAGTATACACATAAATGATCAGGATATGAGTTGAAACCTGGGAGACTGTATGTCCGTTCGTTCACTGGGAAAGCGTGAAGTACAAACTAAGATATCTTGATGAAACTTTGTACATGTGCCTTGGCACCCACAAAAAACTAAGTGCCGTTAAACGAAAACTGATAAATTGCTATAAGCAATCAGTGAAGTTAAATATAAAACTGAGCGTGGTCCACCATCTAAACGGTCTAATGGCCTAATGAACATGTATTCTAAGCCGCTGATGTTAAACCAAACTTGCTGAGAAATAGTTTTTTAGAACTTCTTTATAACTGTGAAAATGGTGGAAGGGACACTTTTTGCCCCTTGGTCAGGTTCGAGGCCGATTTAAAACCTCTGCCGTGCTGTGGATCAGGCATCCGGTGGCAGTGCGACTCCACATCCCAACCACCACGAATATCCTCAAAGAGCCAAACCCAATGAGCAGATTGGAGTGAACTCCAAGGGCTAACTGCTTCAGGTGGTACCAGACTTAGGTATTCGGTCAGACCTTGTAGCTTATGCTACTACTATATGAAACAAACAAACTCATTGACTGGTGGATAACAGCATGCCCTTTTGCCAAAAAATGAGTAAAATCGAGTCAATACTTGCCTCATACTCACAAATACCTTATATAAATATATTCAATCTCTGCTTGACTTTATATTGCATCCATTGATCAATATCCAGGGAATCTTAATGAAATTCAAAAATAATTTCTTTTTATAACGGTGTATCATTTTGCCTAAAAGGGAAGAAATCGCCATATACCTAAAATTCGCATTTCCAAACATACGCTTGACTTTATACCCAATATATTGGTCAAGATGTGAGATTTCTTCATGAAATTCAGCCCCTAATTCCGATAATGATATATTGCAATACAAAAACTGGATAAAATCGGGTTCAAAATATTCCCAAGCTTGCATTCCTTATGTAAGAAAATTTATAAGAATTTCAAACATCCGTTTGGCTCTATATACTACATATATTCGTAAGGTATACTAGCGAAATTAAAAGAAAATATGTATAATATTAGACAGAGTTTAATACTAAAATTGTGCGATATCGATTCAAGAACTGCTCCAGCACTCATATTATTATTTCAGATTGAAATTGGGATTTTCCATCCTTTGGTATTGCAGCTGAAGAGCATATTCTTTTTGAATTAAAAACATTTTCATTCTGGGTTTTTTTACAAAAACCACTTTTGTAGTCAATAAATCAAATTTCTTTAGGTCATTAATTATACTTGCATATGTACCGGCAATACAGCTCCGTCATTAAATAATAATTTTATAAAAACATATTATTGACAATTCTCAACTGATGCCTACAAGAGGCATCACATATTTTTATTTTTCACAGCTTTGACGAAAGCAATGTAAATATTGTTATTTTTTCTATTTACAATGACACATTTCTGTCAGTCTTCTGAGTATTCGTGACGTAGTGTTTTTAAATTGCTGCAATTATTCTTAGTATACACACACCATACAGACATAACATATGAACGTAAAGATTACAGCGCCATACTCATGCTCATTTTAGTTTCCCAAAAATATTCTCAGAGCATTCGCGGCTTTTACAAAAACATGTAACACTCTAATTTACAAGTGTGAATGTGAGCAATGGAAGTAAATACTATATGAATATATTATTTGTGTCATGGTGAGAGCTTCTTCACACGGAGTGAGCGGGAGGCATTTACAGATATATCTATGTAAGTGCCTGTAAGCGTTTGTATTTCTGTTAATATAAGAAGGTGGATTGCCAGTGAGTCGTTGAGAATTGAAAGAGATTTGTCACTGCTTTGCAAATGTATGAGTTAACATATTAGTGATTCCATCTACATTTGTATGTATTGCTTTATTGTGTTTCTTTATAATTTCCGTTTAGTGATGTAGATCACATACTCTACGAGCTGTTACTATCAATGAACACTAATGATGATAACAATGATTCTCAAGCGATTTCAGAAATAATCATGTCATTGACATCGGTTTCGAATGATTGAATGATATGGGGGTATTCTGGTCTAGAAGCATGAATTTTCAGGCAATTTTTAAAGTTTCGTAAAAAAAGGCAATTAATATTTTACTATCCATGTTTTATTAGTTATTTGTTAATTTTAGAAGAGTACAGAAAAAAATTAAAAACTAAAAAAAGTAAAAAAATTCAAAAATTGTGAGCTGACGAAGTGGGAGGTCTCTAAAAATTTCCAAGTGACCATACCCATGATTTCAATCCTTCTAGTTATCTAAAACCAAAAACAAAAACAGATTATTAATCTAGAATAATGTCCCAATGGAAAAGTGGGGAAAAAAAATTTCACAAAATGGCGACTGCCTGAAAAAAAGTTTTTTTGGATCGCATTTTCTGAATATTTCGAATTTTTTAAAAATAATAAAAATAAAAATTTGGGGACGGGGCCATTTCCAACCATAGACAAGCCTATAAAGAAGACTCTATAAAAACTTCGAGTAAATCGATGTAGTAGAAGCTGAGAAATTGTGGGTATGGTTCCGAAAAAGTCAGTTTTGAGAAAAACGACTTTAAAGTTTCTCTAATGTCTTTTGTTCGATTAGTTCCGGCCGAACCAGTTTGGATGCCGGGTTAGAAAAATGCCTATATCTCCGAAAATAATTTGAATTTTGAAAAATCCTATTGTACACATATTCTGGAATAGTTAAACTTTGAAAATATAAAAAAAAATATTTTTTTAAAGTTCTAGATCAGAATACCCCCTTATGTATGTTTTTTAAATCACGTCTGAATGTAATGTGAATGTAAATATTGGGTAGTCGAAAAAGTCTTTTCGTATTTCTAATCAAACTTCAGCCTAATTTTTTTATATTCATAATCAGCCAAACATCTACCATTTTTTTTGCCATTTTTTCGCTAGAGACACGACAAGTGTAAAGCTTTTCTGGTTTCTCTGCGAAAAACTGCGACAAGTAATTTTCACTGGCTTATCTTGAAGCCAACTCTACTCCATTAAGGGAGTTCCGCATTGACCGAAACAACCACTAGTCCGATGGTGCAAGATCAGGACTATATGATGGATACATCCAAACTTCCCAGCCAAGCTCATCCAGTTTTTGTCGAGCCATCAAAGTTGGGTGTGGTCTAGCGTTGTCCTAATGGAAGACGAAACCCTTTCTGTTGATCAGTTCTGGCCGTTTTTTTCGATAGCTTGCTTCAATCTCATCTGTTGTTGAATGAAATCAATCGTTCGACCAGGTTGGAGTAGTGAATGATTGCTTTCCAATCACACTAAACACTCAGCATAACCTTTCGAGGCGTCAATCCTGGCCTTATGATTATTTGAGCTTCGCCACGCTTGAATCATGATCTCTTTCGTACATTATTGTCGTATTTGATCCACTTTTCCTCTCCTGTTACAATTCGCTTCAGAAATGGTTCGATTTCATTTCGTTTCAGCAAAGAATCGCAGAAGTTAAATCGGTCGATTTAATTTTTCACAGACAATTCATATGGTACCCAAACATCCATCTGCTTTTTGTAGCCAGCCTTTTTTAAATCATTCAAAACCGTTTGATGATGAATGTTAGGTTCCTTAGCGATATCATGACTGCTTATGTGACGGTCCTGGTCAATCTTTTCCATAATTTCATCGACTTTTTCAACGATGGGTCGACCTGAGCGAGTTGTATCTTTCACATCAAAATTTCCAGAATGAAAGTGAGCGAACCAATGTTGCGCTACACGAACTGATACAGCATCGTCTCCGTAAACTTCACAAATCTCATTGGTGACTTGGGTGCCATTTTTCCCTTTTTGATTTTCTTCATTATTTCCCCGTGAATTTAATTTTAATTTTTTTTTGGTTAAATGAAGCTTATAATCTCACCTTTCCAACACTGCGTGGTATGACACAACGTGACTGGTAGCACTAGAGATATACGACTGAAACGACATCTATTGACAAAATACGAAAATACTTTTTCGACTACCCAATATATAATCCATTAATGTTATTTTGCTCGAGGGCAACAGAGTAGATATTTTGTTAATTTTTGATAAAATTGTGTAGCTCTCCCGAGCCTGAAATTTTTCAAAAAGTGACATTGATTGACTAATTGGACTTAAATTGAGATAAGAGACAATTATCTAGGACCTAAATATTTGCAGATTGTTTTCTTCAATAATTCATGTATTGTTATAATTAAAAATTATACTCCTTCAAAGACCTTTTTTAGATTTGGATTATTATTTCTTCGATCCGATCAATTTCAAGTTACCATATACGAGTAGTGCTCGAGCACATGTAACATCAACAAAAGATATACAAATGGTAAAGTGAGCCAATTTTTTTTCATAATAAAAACAAAATATAATATCGGTAAATCTATATCCTTACATGGTGTTGATTTTCTCTCTACGGCCTAGATATTTGTACATTCGAACACGCGTTATACATTCTTACTCGGTTAGAGCCGTCAAAAGGAGGGGTTCTCATACGAGGATGTTTCATTTTTCTCATTAGAGGTGCTTTTTACGTGGCGGGGAGGGATTTTTCGCTTTCTCACTTTAGATCAACTTTGAACGGATATTTTTGCCTACCCAGAGGATACTTGGTCTAAGTCTGTATACTTGGATATAAATTCTCATTAGGAAAATATCTAAATATTACGATCCTTTTATCGAAAAAAAAAAACAAAAACCATTTGCGCATGCGTCAAAGAATATTCTGCGATTCGCTGCTCTCCAAAGTTTGGCGATTTGAAGACCGCTTTTACTATTGTTAGTAATTACGTTTGGTAGCAAAGTTGAATGACTCAGCAAACATTCTGGTGTATAGTATATTCCCTATTTGATTTTTTTTTTTTAAGAATTTTAGAACACAACTTGACATGCTTCATACTTAGTTAGTTCATCGTACTGATAGATATTTATTAGAATAAAATTTTGTGTAAGCGAGGTTCAAGTTACACTATGGAAATTTCGAAGTAATTAATTCAAATAATGCATGCTTAAGGTGTTCGTCCACCTATAAATTGACAATCACAAAAAATGTACATATAAATTAAATGGAAATATAGTTGATGGCGCTAACTAGAGTGAATTTTAAATCAAATCTGATACGCAAAAGAAGTGATAATGTAAGCACATACATTGTAAGTGTATATGCCATGTGTCTCTAAAAACTGCACTATAAACTGACCCTGACCATGACATTTGTACTTACATATTATACATAACCAACTATCTATGAAAGCTCAGTGCACTTCTGTATTTCTAATTTCTCCCTATGTATGTTCCACGAAGTATTAGCGAAAAATTATACAGACCGACTCTGCATTATATCAGAATTTTTTATGAGACGGTCGGTGAAACAAAGTAAATAATTCGCATAAAATAATCAAAAATACATATATACATATATATATATTTTTTTTTTTTTGTATACATAGTATAGATATAATAGACGGAACATACATATATATAATTGCCTTTTTTATCCATTGGCGTCATCGTAAAAGCACAGAAAAATCGGGAGCACACATCATCCACGAAACTTAAATAAATCTAAAAGTATTTTTAAAACGGTGCAGTGTTTACATTTTTTAATTTTTGGTGCTCGTGATTTGTATAGACCATACATATACATCCATAAATGCTTCTTCTAGGTGTTTATCTGTATTAACTGATAGTAAATATTAGTTTTGTGTGAAATTAATTTCTAAAGTTACGCAGAGAAAGTGTTTTGTAAACATATTTACTTAAAGGAAAGAATTAATAGAGATTATTAGTTGTTCTAATAGTTTCAGGATTGAGATATGGAATTATATTTATATGTACATATATATAGTATATATAGAAATATACATAATACGTGTTCTTTATTGGCATAAACACCACTTACGCGGTTATAGCCGAGTTTACAACATTGTGCCAGTCATTCTTCCTTTTCGCTGTTTAGCGACAATTGGATGTTCTTGAACTTTTTGGTTCACAACAAAATTAATTTGATTTAATAAAAGGCAAAAGGCACATCAAATTTGAGGCGAAAGTACAAAAATTGATTCAACAAAGGAAAGGTGTAAGCTGTGAATATTTTGTATAAAATTTGATTTTTGTATTACGCGGTTAGCTTTTATTTCGGGATTTGACAGCTCTAGTGTTGCAATCTGACTACTCTATATACGAGGTATGACAATTAAGTAATAAGACTGATTCCATAAAAACCGTATATTTGAAAATTATTCTACAATTCTGGCATCCCCTTCAAAGTTGTCCCCTTGGGCAGCTATACAGCGATTCCAGCGCGTTTTCCATGCTTCGCAACATTTCTGGAACGCTTCGACTGGGATGTCCGCGAGTACCGTCGTCACGGCCGCCTGGATGTCCGTAATCGACTCAAAATGGGTTCCTTTAACCACTGACTTTCGATCGGCTACAGTTCTTGGACAATCTATATTTTGTACATTTTCCATTAAAGATCTCGACGTTAAATGCGCCAAGTCGTTTTATATGTTAGTCCGAGTTGCTGTATGCTTTCTTCACTGCGTGCAGGACGTGGCTAAAAACGAAGGCTGGGTCTCGAGAGGGGAGATAGTGTTCCGAATAATACGCTCAGTATACAGCATATGGCCTACAGAACGTGAATTCTCATAATAAAGTTGAACGATTTGGAAACGTTGTTCAGGTCAAAGTCTCTCCATGATGAAATGCCAAGCAATACTGGAAAAAAAAATAAAACGACAGCCTGATACGACTCGCGTGTGATTTAAAATAAAAGAGCTATTGAAAAAAGTACCTCTACATGGATCACCCGTCATTTATGCTAGGATTATTATAGCTTCAAGCTATTTAAATGCTCTCGATTTTCAAATTTGTTGCTAACATTTGTCTGCTGTTAAGTGGAAAGCAGCCAGCCAAGTGTCAGCTTTGATTATGACAAAACTAAGGGATTTGTACCAGATGTGCCATCATTCGTTCAAGCAATAGACAAGACAAAAATGCATCGTCTTACTCACGAACTAATACCTAACTAATCTGTTAGTTCTTTTTTAAGGTTAGATCGATGAAAGTTGCGCATATCGGCTCTCTGCAACTTACATATGTACATATATCTAATAAATGAAAGACTTTTTTATCAAAATCGTGGGGAATCATTATACAGATATACAAACATATGTACATATATATAAATAAATATAAATATTTGTATATGTGTATGGTATGTATTTACATACATATACTACTGTGCTCAAAAAATAAGGGGACATTTTATTTATTTTGAAAATTCCTTATTTATTCTTCCAAATCAATTTCATCCCCTACAAAGTAATCCTCTTCCGATGCAATGCACTTATGCCAACGGATTTTCCTATCTTTGAAACACTGGTTGTAGTCACTTTCCGGGATGCCCTTCAGTTCCGTCTTCGCTGCGGCTTGAATCTTCTCTATCGTATAAAAACGGTGTCCCTGGAGTGGTCTTTTGAGCTTGGTGAACAGCCAGAAATCGCACGGCACCAGATCAGGTGAATACGGTGGTTGCGGAACGATATGGGTTGAGTTTTTGGCGCAATGATCACGAATTACGAGGGCAGTAAGGGATGGTGCATTATCGTGGTGTAAAAACCAAGAATTGTCTTTTCACAATTCCGGCCTTTTTAGGCGGATAGCGTTACGCAACCGGCGCATAACGTTCAAATAATATTCCTTGTTGACTGTTTGACCGGTTAGAAGTAATTCATAATGCACAACACCACGATAATCGAAGAAAACAGTCAACATGATCTTGATTTTTGAGCGACTTTGGCGCGATTTTTTTGGTCTCGGCTCTCTTTTGGCACGATATTCGCTCGATTGATCGGTTGTTTCGGGGTCGTAAGCATCCAAGCAGATCCAAGTCTCATCGCCAGTTATAATGCATTTCATGACACCCTGATAGTCGGAAGGCATCGTTTTACACACTTCAACGCGACGCCTTTTTTCCAAAAAATTCAATGTTTTCGGTACCAGTCGAGATTTGACACGCTTGAGGCCCAAATCATCCTTCAAAATTGTATTAGCTGTGCCTTTCGATATGCCAACTTCACCAGCAAGGTCTTTAATTGTTAATCGACGGTTTTTCAACACCAAATCTTTGATTTGTTGAAAGTGAGCTTCGCCGGTTGAGGTTGTAGTCGCCTTGGCTGCTCTTCGTCTTCGACACGTTCACGGCCGGCTTGGAACTCACTATACCACTTGTAAAAATTTTTTTTTGTAGACATATCCTCACGACCAAAGGATTTATGCACGATCCTCAACGTATCCGCAGCAGAAAATTGATTCCGTAAACAAAATTTAATACAAATTCTTTGCTCAACAAATTTCGACATCGCAAAAAACGAAAAACTCACTTTTAGCAGCTCACAAAACGACACGTATCTCAAACACTAATGAATATTTTGACATGAAATTTGACATAAATGTGACTGACAGTATTACCAACCTAAAAAAAAAAAAATAATTCTCCAAATCCTTCGACGCGCGCAGTTTAAATTCAAATGTCATTTTTGGGGCACAGTAGTACATATGTATGTACATACATATTGTTTCAAGAACTATCTAGTCTACACTCTCCAAATCACGTATGAGTAATAAAAAAAGAATGAAATACATACATAAGTATGTATATGGGGAGAAATTCTAGCTTATGTCTGTTGCGTCAGCAAACTACTTACTTTTTTTTTACACATAATTTACTTACATACCTACATGCATACATATGTACATATAGTATGTGGCGTGTGCAAGTTAAACATTTGGCAAATTATTTACGACTTCTTTTACGTAGCATTTGTCATGCGTGTCAAGTTGTTGCTGTTGTTGTTTTAAATTTTCTAAAAAAATGTTTGTGTCTAATACACAGCGTTTCCAAATTCTATTTCAAACGTTTCTTTGAAACGTCCACAATTTCGCCTATTCTACGCCGCCGCCCACGCGCTTCTTTTTGATGTGGCGTCAGTAAACATCACACAATCACAATTTCAGCTTTTTAATTCTCGCAATTTTTCGTTTTTTGCTGATTGTTCAAGGTTGCTAATTTCTTCAAAAATGTGATATATTATATACATCCACACATACTTATACAAACATACTAACATACATATGTGTGACAGCAATTAATTTTATACTTTCTTTTTTTGCTTATCACGCTGCGGTATCTAATAACATTGATAACAAAAAAAAAAATGGAAAACAATGTTGGCTTAAATGTTTCCTTGAAAATTGCTCGTATTTGTTGACTTTTATAAACAATGAGACACATTTTTTGGTAATGATGTGTATGTTTGTATGTGCCTCCATCATCGGAATTTGTTGCATTTCGCGCGTTGTACGATTCACTTGGCCCTCACATTGACATTCAAAGTGTGCCAGTGAGCGCACTGTTGATATTTGTTGGTTCCCGTTGATAACAGTAATAATGACAATGTTAATTTTGGCTGCTTCGTACCTATAGTACCGTTCATTTCTTATAGCATATAAGTACATAAGTACTATGTATAAGAATATGAAAAGATCTTGGGAATACCAAGTTTAAACATAACGGCTTAGAGGCGGTACCTTCTCGTGCTGTCAAAAGCAGCTTCGAAATCGACGAAGAGGTGGTGCGTGTGGATTTTCTTTTCACGTGTCTCTTCCAAGATTTGGCGCAATGTAAAAATCTAGTCAATAGTAGATTTTCCATGTCTAAAGGCTCTTGATAAAATCTAATCAGTTTCTTTGATTGTTTTATTAGTTACATTCAAATGTATGTCTGATCAGATTTGACCCGGACTGGTCGATAAATATTCTTTTTTTGGTACAACTTTTTTATGCTTGTCAGACAATTTTTAACCAAAAATTTAACAACGTGTTTGCTTTAAGTTTTCGGTTTTCAATATAATCACGTTTACGCACTTGTTGAAAATGTTGGAGAAGTTTTTTAGGGGAATCTAGATTATCAGGAATACAAGTACATATTTGAGTGACACAAAGTATTTAGTAATAAACGTAAAGTCAACAAAAACTCATGCGAGTCGTTCATTCAGCTTTGTTAATGAAGATTACATCGAAAAAGTTGAAGAACTCATCCTTGAAATCCTTGTGTTGGCATCAGAGAGCTCGCTGAGGAAGCCCTATAGATCTAGTCAGCACATTTTTGTTATAAACACCAAAAAAGTCTGAATATTTTACAAAAACAACGTCGAGTAGAAGAAGATCGCAAAGATATGCTTTACAACGTAGTTGAGCACTTTCAAGGGCTGTGATTATGAGGTCAAAATGAACCGTAGCCGAAAAAACAAAATCGCTAAGGCACTGAAGAAAAGCCAAGCCGAGTCTTATAACAAGGGTATGTATTATGTATTGACCTGCTTGTATCAGCATTAAGCTCCACCAGAGTCAAATTTGTTCTGATTTCATATTAACAAGAAGTTTGTGGAAGATTTTTTTTTTTTTAAATAAATTAAATTATATCGTGCTGCTGTCTTCAATTGTTCGTTAGCTGAAAATGAATTTAACATACTTATTCTTGAAGACTTCTATTACTGTTAAGACAGCTGAATTAATTTGTTTAATACAAAAAAACAAAAAAGTTATAATTAAGGTAATATATAATAGGTATTATTGTTTTAAGCCAACCAAGTATAAATATTCTATATGCACTTGACCATAAATATTATATGTATATGACTTATTCCATATGAAAGCATAGCTCCATAAGAGCCCAGCGATAGCGAGTAACATAGAAAAAATGTATCTCTAGGATGAGAACCGAAGTCATAGTTTGAAATTTTGAATAAAAGTAAAATGAAGAAAATATATGTATATATATGTGTTTACCTACATATGTATGTATATTAACCTGATACATGGAGTCAAAAATGTTGGCACGTGTATCAGATAAAAATGTGCGCTTCGGCGAAAGGTAAATAAATGCTATGGCTGCCAGAAGACAAAAAACGGTGGACGAATAGTGAAGAATAAATTAAAGTACAGAAGAGAATGCGGGAGAGATACGAAACAGGTACAAGTGTAGCAATACATCCATACACATACATATGCACATGCATACATACATACAGAAGTTTGTGCGATCGCTCGGTTTACCGTTTTGGCGCACTTGGCGCTCTGACATTCTCAATTTTCAACGATCTCCAAATTAATTTCTACATGCATATACATAGATGTATGTATGCACATATGTATGAATATTATTTGCAAAAATGTGGCACCAACAACTAATGGAGCTAATTTGCGAATATTGTTTGTGGACTGCCAGGCCCGTAAATTTAACCAATTGGAAGCAAGTTCGAAAGAACGAACGGAACGGTAAACAGATTACATAGGCATTGCTTTGAAGCTTCGTGCATTTTTGCTAAAAATAATTACCGCATTTTATTTTGTTTCTATGGGTTAATCATTAAACTTGAAAAAAAAAAACTTATCTTTTACAAGTTGGAAAACTCGTTTGACAGTTTCGTTTGAAAGAGTTTCATGAAGTTTTACGCATTGACGAAGAGAGATAATATTTTTTACAGTAATATTTATTTACAAAGTAGAAAAAAATAATATGACTTTGTTTATAATTTTAAAATTTTTAAAAATTAGTCTCTGGCATATTTTTACATAAAGGGGTAAAGGGTGTTTGTGTAATATTTAAAAAAATCCGTTTTTTGACTTAGATTACACTTTAGGATCTAAAGAATGTCATATATAGATGACCCGATTTCAAGGCGAGTTGAATTTTAAGCGACTGTGCAAGCGATCTTAATGACACTTAAGGGTGGTTGTTATTTCAGATGGGTATAATCGGACTATAACTAAGTTCTATATTAAGGGGTTAGGGGTAGTTAGAATTTTCAAAAAATTTTGCATTTTCATTAAGTGTAATAATAATGTTTCGTTAAGTGTAATATTTTCAAAATATTCTCTGAAAATTTCACGTTGATCCGACAATTAGCTTGTGAGTTATTCGAGAAATATGAATGAGAGCTCGGGCACTTCAAAGCGCTAGTGTGAAACTTTAAACGCGTTTTTCTCAAAACTATGTTTTTTGACTCGGTGACAACTGTAACTCGAAAACCGTTCAGTAGATTTTATTGAAGTTTATACAGCTTTTAGAATACATAATAACTCGGGCCTGATCGAAGGATTTATCATTTTTTCGAAAATTTTGATTTTTTAAGACCAATTAACTGTTGATTTTTTCGCAAAATTTAAAAAAAAAATTCCTGTGACCACCATTTTGTTAATTTTGAAAGCAAAATAAAATCATTCGATCAGGCCCGGGATTATCTATTTACTAAACTAATTTTTTTTGTCCAATTGTTTTTAGATGAATCTCCAAGGACTTATGCTTGTCACCGCAAGTAACTTTTTTGGAACAGGGTCAACACAAACAACTATAACTTCGGAAATAATTTTTTTTTTTTTTGAAATTTTCGTGACTTTAAGTCAACACATCCTATAATAATGTAATATTACTGCTTTTGTAAAATAACATGATTTAGTAGCAAAAAAATACTGAAAACTCTAATTTTTTCGTGCCTCTAACTACCCCTAACCCCTTAAGAACAACTGGAATTCTGTAGAGAATTACATGCAGTAATACACAAGCACAAGGCATTTTTTTTTTTTTTTTTAATGAAAATGGGCAAAATCGTGTCAGTACTTCCTCATCCTCCATGTATTTAATATACATAATGGGTTGTCAAAAAAGTCTTGCGGTATTTTTATTGAATCAATTCGTGTGGCACCCATACATTGAGCTTCTTAGTGACTCCAAGCTTCTCTAAATGGCTTATAACGCTTTGATGACTACTATAGCGGTCTCTTTCGACCAATTCAGCGATTTTATCGCAATTTTCGACGACAGGCCTTCCGGAGCGTGGCGCATCCTCGACCACCTCTACACCAGAACGAAAACGTTGAAACCATCGTTGTGCGATGGAAATGGAAACTGTATCGGGTCCATAAACTGCACAAATTTTATTGGCGACTTGAGATGCATTTTTGCCTTTATCGCAGTAGTACTGTAAAATATGCCGTATTTCCTCTTTATTTTACTCCATGTTTGCGACGCTATAACTCCCGAACGACTTAAAAGAAACGACAATCAATCAAACACGTGTTAGTGCGTGAAATGAGCTTTCCAAAAAGGTATAACTAGCATGAGCCGATTCGACGAATAAAACTAGAACTACGCGCTTTCAGCGCTAACTAGCGAAAATACCGCAAAATTTTTTTGACAACCTAATATCATATATAATCGCCAAAATGTAAGATATCTTAGACAAATTAAGTGAAAGTATAATAGTGGATAAATACAGTTTAATGCAGAAAATGTACGATATCGATTCACGAATAACCTCAGTTTCTATATACTACTTATAATGACATCCTTTAGTCCATAATGAAATTGGTATTTTCCATCCTTTGGTTTTCCTCATATAATTCCTGACAGTATTTCCCCGCGTTCGATCTTTTCACATTGCGCGAGTATAAATTGTTAAGTTAAACCCGAGCTTCAATACTTGTTTTGATTCAGATAGCGTTAGTTCCTAAAATCACTGTTGCCCGTCGATAAACTCTTAAAAAGGACGACTCTGACGATTGACCCGGTAGCCACTGTTTGTATCAACAATATTATTATTATACTTACATATGCGTAAACGGTAGTAACTGATTGTTTACTCAGGCATACGAGGGCTGCTATATATATTTCTGGCCTAATAATGAAAATAGGCATATTTATCAAAGAAAATGGTTTATTTTATTTTTTTTTATTTATTTATTTATTTTTTTTTTCGTTGGATTTGGCTCGTCTTGGAAGACCCACACGGTCGATTGCTGTTTTGTTTCGGGCTCTTACGCATAGATCCATGATTCGTCGCGATCGTATTTTTTCAGTCATTTCTTTACACCAATCCACACGAGCCTTTTTTTGAGCGATTGTCAAATTGAGCGGGATCCAACGACAACAAACCTCTTTTACGGCCAGGTGTTCATGCAATATCGAATGTATGCTGGTGGGAGAAATGCATAGGCATGCCTCTATCTGAAAGTATGTTACATGACGGTCTTGCATTATCAGTTCACGTACGGCATCGATGTTTTCTGGCACAAGGGTTGTTGGACGACCTTCACGGAATTCGTCTTTGAGCGAGCGTCGGCCACGATTGAATTCGTTGTACGAGTTTTTCACAGTGCTATAGGATGGTGCTTCATAGCCATACAAAGATTTTAGTTCATCGATGCACTCTTGTCGTGATAATTCCTCTCGAAAGTTGTGAAAAATGATCGCACGAAAATGTTCACGAGTTAATAAAACAATTCACGATTAAATGACAAAACGTTCTGAGTGATGTTATGCTAAAAAATGTCAAACTTTCCAATGGAAATGTCAGATTGCACCTGGCAACACTTGGTGTTGCCTTGTCCAGAAATATATATAGCAACCTATGTATACATATAATATTACAAAAATATTTTAATTTACACACATATGTACATACATGTTGATCAGTAAAAGTTAATAAGAATTTTCTGCACTTAATTGCCAATTCCGTTGAATGTGCTTGTTCTTCCATTCCGTAATTGAAATGTTATTGTTTTCAGATCTTTTTAATGATACGTAGTTAAATCTGGCACTTCACCTCCAGTAAAAATATATACATAAACATATGTACATATTTATCTACAACTATTAACGAGCCCCCTTCTGATAAATTAGTAAATAACAACAACAGGTGCACACATTCACACATTTTAAAATGCAAAAGCGAAAATATTATTGTTTTGCTAATTTTGCGGTGGCGCTGCCTTCTTTTCCGACATGATTCACTTGTTTATTGCTTTTTTACAAAACCTTCAGAAATACTTACGTATGTTTGTACATATGTATGTATTTATGTATCTAAGAAATAATATGCAAATCTTGCTGACTGTATGTGTATATTAGAGTGGATCGATTCTTTACCCTGAACAGGGTGTACTAAGTTTGGTACGATGTTTATAATAGCCAAAAGGTCAGAGACCCTATTAAGTACATACATATGTATATGTACATATATATCCAAAGAATCCTATAATGTTTATAAATAAATGATCAGCGTGACGAGTTAAGTTGATCTAGCCTTGCCAGTTTCTGTGCCCGTACGTCTGCAAATATACGAACTAAGCTCTCACTTAAGATTGGTCTGAAATTTTACTATGTATCTAAAACCGTCTTTAAGCCTGCGATTTTTAAGGCGAAGTTTAAAAAAAATTTGAACAATCGTTTGTAAGGGATATACATATGTATGTGATGTTGTTTGATCTGGTCGATTTTGACAAACGGTCAATAGAATATCAAATTGTACCTACGTATTATATTTCATACGGATATCTCAAAAATTGACGAACAAAATTTTTATTACCCCCAAAAACTTCGATTTATTGATTCCTGGCTCAGAATCGGTTTTGGATCCATAGTCTCTTAGGCAGGGTTGCTCAGACTGATCCGTAGAACACTTTCCGCATTCGGGATTTTTCTGTTTTTTTTTTTTTTGATTTGCTCCCTATAAATCTATCCGCTCTAATGTTTACATATTCAAAATATTTGTTTATTTTTGTCCAATTTATTTAGGTGCAATTTTTCACGATGTATTGTGTTCAGTTTTGTGGACTTGTTGGCGTTGAAGCTTTTGACATTAATAAGTGAATAAAAAAGTGCATATACAATATGGATGGAAGAATGCGAAATTTGCTTCTGGTAAGTGAAACGAAATGAAGAAAAATATATATCAAAATAAATATTGTGTATAATATAATGAAAGCTCTTACACCAACGCTTGGTGGTTACCTTCATATGTATGTATTTTTTAGTTCTTTTTTTTAAATACCTTATCTGCTTCTTTTTGATCCACCTTTTCTAAGGGATTGGGCGTAAACCAAATTGACGATCAGTTATTATTATCATTTATTCCGGCAATATTAAATGAAGCCATTGATTTTTCAATTTGGTCATTTAAACTATGTCTATTCCTCCTTTAGGTGCTGATTTCAGATTAGAAACTTCATCTCGAATAGCTTACTTTTCTATGCTAATAGCTTACCGTTTCTTCTTATAGGATCGTTCCTATTAGTAAAGGTCCTCTGGTCTTGAGCTCAGCATAACTGCCCGATCGGATTTCTCATTTAAGGTTTTCTACCACCTGCTTTCTCGAGTCTAAGCTGTCAATAAATTAAGTAGGCACCCTTAAGTTCCAATTGGCAGGCATCAAAGTTTTAAAAATACTATTTATCTCATCATGGAGAATTGATTTATGTTATTTCTTGTAAGAAAAAACGTTAATTTGGTTCCACAGAACCTATACATATTACCATGATTAAGAGGGTTATTAAACCCGGTCCTGCTAGAGGCGTTTGTCCGTTCTGATGCTCAGAACTCCTAAAACCGGATCAAAAAGACCGTAGAAAATCTATAAAGTATTTATAGCTGGCTACTGGGTTTATAGAAAGCGTGGCAATAAAGATGCTTTAAACTTAATCTGGCGTAGGCTGGATCAGAGAATATAAAACATATACTTTACATTCTCTGGCTGGACAGTGAAAGTGTCTAGATGTGTCCACCTCATTTTCTTCCCTGCAACTTTAACAAATTACGACCGGATAATGTCATGTGAACTTTCCTAGCTCATCGGCTTTACATTTGCCGACGATTCCGCTGTGACCAGGCACCCAGGCAAAGGGAAGTAGCTTGATGCTATATCTAGTGAGGTCATGCATCATTGTCAGCGAACTCAAAGTGTGTATAGCAGTTTATCAGGAGGTTATCAGTGGAGACCGACAGGATTTCACAATGTCCTACTCAGGACATTTCAGGACCATCATTGTGTTCGGCTTCTCGGGGTTTGATAGCAATCTTTGCAGCAATTAATTTGCCAGCTAACACGACGGGTGTTGTGTGTAGAATGGCATTAAGTGCCCACGTTGGTGTTGTATGTAGTGCACCGTTAATGACAATAAAAGCCGCTCGTTGAACACATTGGCTGTATGACGAGTGTGGTCCATCCACTAGACAAATACACTATAGAACAGAATTTGCTTTTTTAAAGCTACAGCAGAACTCTTGGTGAGAGTTTACACCGCTTCCCTATAGCTCCTTTACAACAATATAGTATAGTATAGTATAAGGCAACAAATGGGTATTTCTGATAGCTTTCTGTCAAGCATGAGGTCCAAGTACTTTACCTTTTCGACGGGGTGAAGCCAAGAGCCCACCAATGTGGGATGGTGTATATCACATTTTAGAACTACTGTTAAGTAAAGTTTAGTGTAAACAAAGATAATCGTGAGATTATTTTCTAGATTAGGTAATTTTTGTAACCAACCAGTTTTTTCAACTCTAACTGGATAACCCAATCTGCGAAAAAGGTTTCAGAAGAAATTTTAGCATATTAAACTAAAAGTTTTTTATTTATAATGGAAGGGGTAAAAACTAAATTATTCACGAACAGACATACATACCAACATACATATATACATACAGTGGTGGTCATATACTTAGCACACATCACTCTACCTAAATGCAAACGATGTTTTCTTCGTAATGTTATAAAATTCAAAGGCGCCACTTTGTCTAGACATGATAAAGGCGCCAAGCTAGGATATCGCAAAGTTTCGTCGCTTTGTTTTTGCTACTGTCGTAAATGGAAGGATTATTCAACGATCAGCAGCTTTTGTGAGTGGACACATATTTAGCACACTTCTTAGACTGTCAAAGTTTTTTAAAGTTTTAAGAAATATTTATTTTCGAATACAAAAAATTTTGTTGGTGAGAGATTATTTAATATAAAAACCGTGGTTTTGAATTAAATTTAAATTTAAATTTAAATTTAAATTTACTGATTAGGTGTGGCTAGAGGTTTGTGTTGCACGGAAGAAAAGAGGGCTATAATTGTGAAGTTAAGAAGTGAAGTGCAGTCGGTAACCCAGATTGCAAAAACGCTTGGGTGGTCAAGAAAGCTCATTTATAACGCAATTAAACATTTTGACGAATTTGGGAAAGTTAAATCCGCGGTGGGAGCTCCTAGGCCTCACAAAACCACCTCCAAAGAAGATAATTCGTTGGATTTCAAAAAACGACCCATTCAAGAGCTCTAAACAAATTGAAACCGAAGTATAGTTATACAGTATACGGAATAGAGGTTTCATCCAAAACGATCAGACGTCGTTTGAATGAAGGCGGACTGCGTGGATGCATTTCACAGAAGAAACCATTTGTTTCTAAAAAGAACTTGGAGGCACACCTTTCATTCGCATGAGCCCACATCAACAAACCACTTTATTTTTGGAAGAACGTTCTCTGGAGTGATGAATCTAAGTTTTGTAGATTTGGATCTGACGGTAAACGTTACGTCTGGAGCCCGAGTAACCAGCAGCACAATTATAGGTATACATAAAAAAACAGTGAAACATGGAGGAGGAAATGTTATGGTGTGGGCGGCCTTTTCTTGGCACGGTGTTGGACCTATCGTTAGGATAACGTCAAAAATGGGTAAATTGGTTTTGAAGAACATGTTAACAGAACACATGATTTCATTTATCGACGACCATATGCCTCTAAGGTGACACTTCATGCATGATAATGACACCAAACCTACTTCGCGTTTGGTGAAAAATTTTTGGAGGATCAATGCGTTCCCATTCTGCAGTGGCCAGCTCAGTCACCTGATCTCAATCCAATTGAGAATTTGTGGAGTGAAGTTGAGAGAAGGATTGAGGGCAAAAAACCCAAATTTTAGAAAAATTGTGGCAGAACATGGTTGAATAAACCTGGGGAACAATGTAGGCATTTGGTGGAGAGTTTGCCTAAAAGATGTTCTGAAGTGATCAAAAATAAGGGTTTTCCAACGAAATATTGAGGTAAAATTCGGAGCGGATTGCCAAAGTTTTTGTAGGTAAACCTGAAATGTGCTAAGTATGTGTCCAATCATTTATTCTTTCTTTTTTTTGTAGGTTCTGATTAGATCGTCCTTTATGTTATTATTTAAGTTAATCTATCTGTGGAATATGAATATATGTGAAAATATTTAAGTTTTTAGTAAAGAAATTAATTTTGTGGAACATTTTTTCTTAAAAGTAGGAGTGTGCTAAGTATATGACCACCACTGTATGTATGTGTATTTCGTGATTAAATTTTTAAATAATTCTATATCAAAACTTTTGTGTGTCATAAAATTATAAGAAAATTAATTAAAATAATTGATTGAATGTATCACGTGATATTTTGAAAAATTTCATCTCTTTCTTATCTCTATAGAGGTGTAAGAGTCAACAAACATTCAAATTAATTTTATAACAAATTTTATACGGCATTAATTTAGTACAAAAAGTATTAATAAATATTAATATTAAATTATTACATATTTAAAATAGAATATATATAAGTATGTATATGTACATACACATTTATGTATATATGTAAGTATATATATTTGTAAAAAATATGGCATAAATGTATTTATGTTCCATTTGCTCCTTGTTTTGTTAATAGGCAGTTGTTTGCCATTTTTAGTACCGTTATCTTTACGTCAAAATACATGTATGCGTATGTATGTATGTACAAAAACAAAAAAATATTTACACCATAGGAATTTGCGTCACCCAGTCTTAGTGATCAATGCCGCAGCCCCCCAGCAGCGAGCCTCAAGCTATTGCCTTAATACGTGTACGTGTGTTTATGCGATTATTTTTTCTAGCTGATAACAGAAAAAACTTGCTCAGGAGCTTCATCATAACGTTGAAAGTGAAGTGTGATTAATAACTTCATATCAGTGCCGATAAGAAGTGTCGTACATACATACATATGTATGTATTTGTGACGGCACGTGGTGGCACAGAAAGTGGCTTTAATTTATTTACCTACTTCATAGAAATCAAATTCAACAATCTTTAATCAATTACTTTTTTTCGATGTTAACTTCTGCTTTAGAAACGAAAATAACAGGATGGGGTATATAGTACGTGCTTCATTTAAAGAAGAATGGAATCTTCACTAGAAAATAGAAAGAGACGTAATATCTCCTGTTATCAAACAAACACTCGTGACTTGGCCCGCACGTCACTATTGACAGTCATTCACTTAGAAGTCGTAGGTAGGTGTTAACGCTATCTTGGAACCAGCATTAACACCAACGACAGCGTCAGCCACAAAATCCAACGCAGAATAGCCCTTGCCAACAGGTGCTATTTCGGACTGAGTAGATAATTGAGAGGTAAAGTTCTCTCTCGACGAACAAAGAAGCTAAGTAGCATGGATAATGATAACATCTGATGAGTCGACATTACGAGTTTTCGAAAGAAAGGTTCAGCGGAAGATTTATGGCCCTTTACGCATTGGCAACGTCGAATACCGCAGTCGATGGAACCACGAGCTGTATGAAATATACAAGTACGACGACATTGACAATTTTCAGAGAATTAATTAACAGCGGCTACGCTGGCTAGGTCATGTCGTCCGATTGTTTAAAAAATGCTTCAGCTCTGAGAGCATGCGATTTAGTACCCGCCGGGGGAAGCAGAAGAAGAAGACCTCCACTCCGTTGGAAAGAACATGTAGAGAAGGATTTGGCTAAACTTAGAATCTCCAATTAAGGCCAATCAGCGAATAGGAAGAACGACTGGCGCGCTGTTGTGAACTCGGCGATAACCGCGTAAGCGGTCTCTACACCAATAAAGAAAAAGGAGAAGGAATCTTCAATAAAGTTCATTAAACTAGATTGAACCGTAAAAGAACACTCTTTAAGAATAGCAAAAAACGTTGATTTTTATCTTACCCACACATAAACTATAAACATTTTTTTGAAATCGGTTGTGGTAGAAGCCTATTTACATATGTATGCACATTTTTTATCACCATCCTGATGATTCCATATAAACACACCATTTCAATAGAAAGTTTCGGTAATCAACAGAAAACCTTATTTTTAGCGTCTATTACTTCCCGACGGACACCGACAACCGACCACATTTTTATCTTGAAAAATATTTCCATAACTTGCAACAACCGTCCCGCAGGGCTTGATGTTACAGTCAATGAGAAACGCTATGGAGCCATGATGAATGGGTTTTTCGTGCCTGAATTGAAGGATACTGATGTAGATGACATTTGCTTCCAACGAACGAAACAATTAATTTATGGAAGGAAACCTTTGCTGAGCGCATTATCTCTGGTCGTGGCACTGTGCTGGGGCCTCCAAAACCGCGCGATTTAACAACGCTGGACTATTCTTTATGGGTTATGTAAAGTCGCTCGTCTACGCAGATAAACTCGAGCTCGATATGTGTGATATACCACCCCTATTACTGCAAAAAGTGGTCGAAATTTGGATCTTATTCGAAGCTGTCACGGCGCTCATTCGACTGAAATGTGAAGATCGGTTGATCAAACAATTACATAGACCCCGTAATGATATAGATTTCCTATCGATCTGCAATATTTCCTCGATACAAGCAACCGCTTGAACTGTTGTTCACAATGCAGACAATCGTCGCTGTTAGCATCGTCCATAACTGCATTTGTTGCAATGTAATTTTCTGCAATTTGGCAAATGCAGTAACACAACTTTGTAATTTAGGTTTGCATGTATTCTGTGGCACAATTACCGCCGTTAGTTCGCAGTGGTATGCTTGTCAAATTATTGTCGTTACTATGCATCTAATTCTGTCATATCTGTGTTTGTATGTCTGTGCTTGCTGCTATCTTGAAATAAAACTTGTCGCTGAGCAAAGAGTTTTTGTTGGTGAATGCGAAGTTTCTCTATGTACATATAATACATACATATGTACAAAATTTGATTCAGATATAGCCTCTGTTTCCACGGTGGATACTGCGTCGAATACTCTCAATGTTTTCTTACATTCGGATGACAGGACATATCCAGCGAACTATGTCAATGTCGTCATATATCTCTCATGGTTCCATCGACTGCGGCTTCGCTGTTGCCAATGCGCAAAGGACCACAAATCTTTCGCAAAGCCTTTTTCTCGAGAATTCGTAACGCCGTCTCATCAGATGAAGCGATTATCCATGCCATAAAACAGGACGGGGGTGGTGAGTGACTTATAGAATTTAGTTTTTATTCGTCGAGAGATGACTTTACTTCACAATTGACTAATCAGTTTGAAGTAGCATCTGTTGGCAGTTCTGCCCTAAATTTCGGGGATGTTGTTGGTTAATGCTGGTTCCAAGATAGACGAAACTAACTACGACTTCGAAGTTATGACTGTCAACAGTGATGTGGGAGCCAAGTCGTGAATGCGCTGACTGTTTGTTTGATGACAGGAGATATTTTGTTATGTTTTCGTTCACAGCCAGACCCATACGGTTCGCTTCCTTTTCCAGTCTGCAGAAAGCAGAATTCAGATTTTCAGATACTCTCATAAAATATGAAGATTGAACTTTCCTAAATCGAATTTCCAAAAATCAAGGCATCACTTTTGAGGTGTTGCAACTATTTGATTTTTTGTTTTTTTAGTGGAACGGAATCAATTTTATTATAATGTGTCTATGTATATTTGATTAAAGTTGCAAAATATGGTA
This sequence comes from Bactrocera correcta, assembly GCA_027475135.1. Taxonomy (NCBI): domain Eukaryota; kingdom Metazoa; phylum Arthropoda; class Insecta; order Diptera; family Tephritidae; genus Bactrocera; species Bactrocera correcta. Next base: position 59,893,182 of record CM050325.1, on the reverse strand, counting down.
ATGCTGATGTCCCATTGTTTTTGCCAATTTGATTATACGAGTACTTTCGTCTAGCTAGCGCTGACTTGATTCTGTCTTCTGTAGAGCCTTTTATGAGCCTACAAGAGGTTCCTTTGCTAGTGCTGGCGATTCCGCTGCTTATGAAGGTTCTATCTACGTTGCTTGCAGGTGGGTTTCCACCGGCTTCCCCCATCCTATTGCTCGTAGAATGGCCTGATGTAGAACTTCATATCGGTCTTGCGACATTAGCCCGCCAGCCGTTCAAAAATATCTCCCTAAAATGATTTTTCAAATTCGAGATCTGGCTAATGGACTAGTCTAGCGGACAGGTCAGATAACGCATAAGCAGAGTTGCTATGAATTCAAGGCGCTTTCTCGATACATGAATCCAACAACAAGTACGCACACATAGAACATGAGACTTGCCTTTAGGAGTTCCAGTGAGATTTGCATCTCGCTGCTTTTTTCTAGTTGTCCCATGTGTTGTTATGGCAATTTAAGAAAACGAGTTCAAGAAAATTCAATGAATCGGAAGAGATTCTTATTTTTATTTTTTCAGACTTTCAGACATTACACCCACTTTTTTACATTTTTCGAATATCTACATATTTATATTTACAGCTATGTACGTTTGTTGGCGTTCTTCGTTTTTGCAGTATTCCATTGCCAAATTTTCATTATTTGTCTGATAATATCTTAGATTTTTTTTATAAATAATTTTTATGTAAGTATATATCATATTTTTGTTTGAATGCATGAAGAAAATATGGTGTACACACTAAAAATCATACAAGCCATCTTTGGCGAAAAAATTAAAAGAGAATATACATAAAAACAAGTTGTACTAAGTGAGCTCATATATGTATGTATAGTATATATATCCACATATATAAATCTGCCGCAATACCCTACAGACATTGTATTGCCACAGAGTCTATTGAGGCAGATAAAAAAAATTTTTACTATTCGAATTCAGTATGTTTTGTACAATCCGATATGTTTCCAGAATAATTGTCTTTATGTGTGATCCATTTCGAGGTTTCCTACTTAAAAAAAAAAAAACAGCTTTCTAATGGATTATGAAACATTATTCGAATATATTTTTTGGTATTTATATTTTGAAGGAAACCTCTTTCAAATGTTGGCCGCAGCTACGTCTCAGATGATCTATCCGTTGAGTGCAAATTTCGATGACTCGTTCGAGTATTTCGACTGATAACTGGCGAATGACACGTGTGATTTTTTACTTCAAACCCTGAATCAAAGCGAGATTGACCACATAGACATTAGACTTTACATATGTACCTCCATAGGAAAAGTCTAACGGTGTGATATCACACGATCTTCGTGGCCAATCGATCGACCTAAAATATGAAATTATCAACTCAGCGAAGTGTTCTCTCAATAAATCCATTGATTGATGCGATATGTGGGTAGTGGCGCCGTCTTGTTGAAATGAAATGTCGCCGAGATCATGAGCTTTCATTTCAGACACGACCGCGATAACGGTTACAATCTCACCGGCATCCAAACCGTTGTTTTTTCGGGATGAAATGGCAGCGCTTGAATCTCTCCGGGTTACTCTTCGTCCTAAACGCGGTAATTTCGCTGTTAAATACCCTTTCAGCCAAAAATGGGCCTCATCGCACGAAAACGTTGGATCTTCTTGGAACTTTCTAAGAGTCCATAGAGCGCAGCAATGTCGCTTGGGAAGGTTGTCTTCGTGTATACTTTCAGCTACTGCTGCTATATTTTTTTACTGAGTGCTGGAAGTGGGTTATTCGGTCGAATATTATCCAATAATTTCGGTCGAATATTATCCAATAACAAATGCTGTGTCGATTATTTTGACCATAAATTGAGTGAAGCGCGATGCTTTAGAGAACGTGAATTTCCGTAATAAAGTTGAACGGTTTTTAAACGTTGTTCAAGCGTAAGTCTTTCCATGATGAAATACCAAACACTATTGTACAAAAATAACATGACAGTTTGACACGATTCACGCGTGAATTGTCAAAAAAAAACTATTGAAAAAGAAACCTCTACTTGGATCACCCGTTATTTCTATCATACATACATTCACTAGTAGACTAAGCACGAAAAAACTTTGCTGATATATTTTTATACATTCGCGTATTCCTCACTTTTATGTAGAGGGTATAAGTAATTGCGTTCGTAAACAAGTCTATGACAAAGCAACAACTACACTTCTATCTTATATCTTTTCATTGACTGCGTGTTCATGCCCTGCCTCCAAATCACATGTTTGTGTTCAACACAGTAATGTCCATATCCACATACATACATACATATGTATGTACAATCAGCAAAGCCAGTTTATGCGAAATATTATTTGCAACACAACAACTAAACAACAAAAAACAACAATCTGGTAATTTCGAATGCCGTTGTCCGCTGTGGGCTCGTCGCCATTATTTATGTATATATGCGTGTATATATGTGAATGTATGTCACGCACGAAGTTTTGGGGGCCTGGCGGATGAGGCCAAATGTGACGTAAGTTTGTTGAAAAATATATGTGTAGTAAAGTAAATTTTTTCCAATTAAGCCACTCAGTTGGTCGACATCCACAATATACATTATGTATATGTATGTATGTGTACGTATACATACATACAGAGTATAATATCTACATAGTGGAACGTAGAATGAAAAATATTGTTCATAACATCAGATGTTTTCTGACGAATTGAGCAAAATCATATGTTTGTATGTATCTATGCATAGCATGTACATATGTATGTAGGTGTACGCCTGTGCTTCAATAGGAAATTTTGTAAACAATTTTCACAATTTGTACATACTTGTACATATGTAAATAAGTATGTACATATGTAAATACTTATGTATGTATATAAAATCATTCATGAGTGAAAATAAACAGAAAAGTTAACTTTTATTCCAGGGATTTACCGTCGGCAATGATGAATAAGGACCTCAATGAATGCTTCATTCCTTAGCTTCTCAGAACTTTATAAAATTATTTTTGTAAAAAGAAAATAATTTTTAATTTTAATAATCAGAAAAATTTTGTAATTTTTTTTAAGCTAGAAATCCATCCACTTTTGGTGTGGCTTGCCTGTTATAAATATAACTTAAGTTTATTTAAGTACATACATACATATGTATGTTTGTATGTGCACCTAAGTAAAAATTATTTGTATTTCTTGCTTGTTCAGCTTGCTGCCGATTAGAACTTTCTAGTTAAAATTTAGCTTAGTAGTTTTTTAATTTGCGTATTTTCACTAAAAATTTGTTCATAATATCTAAATGCGAACGTAAATGTACTTATTTACATACATATGTACATACATACGTACATATGTATATTCAAAATTACTTAAGGGGGTATTCTAGTTTAGAAGCATGAATTTCATGTAATTTTTAAAATGTCGTAAAAAAAGGATATTAATATTTTTACCATCCATTTTTTTATTAGTTATTTATTAATTTTTGAAGAGTACAGAAAAAAATTAAAAACTAAAAAAAGTAAAAAATTTCAAAAATTATGAGCTGAAGTCTAAAAATTTTCACGTGACCATGCCCATGATTTCAATCCTCCTAGTTATCGGAAACAAAAAAAAAAAACATATTATTAATCTAGAATAATGTAGCAATGGTCGGAACTACAGAAAAGTTGGAAGCATTTTTTTTCACAAAATGGCGACTGCCTGAAAAATTTTTTTTATTTTTTGATCCCTTTTTCTGACTATTTCGAATTTTTTAAAAATAATAAAAATAAAAGTTTTGGGATGGGGCTAGTTCCAACCATAGACAAGCCTATAAAGAAGACTTTATAAAAATTTCAATTAAATCGATCCATTAGAACCTGAGAAATCGTGGGCATCGTTCCGAAAAAGGCAGTTTTGCGAAAAATGCGTTTAAGGTTTCCCTAATGTCTTTTGTTCGATTAGTTACGGCCGAACCAGTTTGGATGCCGGGTCAGAAAAATGCCTATATCTCCGAAAATAATTTGAATTTTACAAAATCCTCTTGTACACATATTCTTGAATAGTTAAACTTTGAAAATATAAAAAAAATCGATTTTTTTTTTTAATTTCTAGACTAGAATAGCGCCTTAAAATTTCTGTAAGAAGATTGTGTCTGTCTGGATCCTACCTTGTGTCTCTTTTTTAAAACCCAGCCTATTTAACGCCAATTGAAGATTCCAAATATAGCCAGATCCTTCTCTACCTGGTCTTTTCAACTGGAGAAAGCAGAACTAACAGCACGGTTATTGAGTAGATTGAAGAAGTTACACGATAGGGAGTCAGAAACTTCGTTTGGTATCGAACGGTTCGGCGAGGCCCTTCCCAATCCTGACGGAGAGGGTAATTGCTATTCGAACTTCTTCATGGTCGGACATGAACCAACTACTGAAGTTATGCTTTCATTGCCATTCAGCGGGTTGAACAAGTGTTTTCTATATAACTTAACATTATCTGGACATCAGCCATTAAATTACCACTTTGGAACCTAGAAGATTATGCTTCGGTCTTGAAATCTTCTGCTAGTCGGCGCATCTTTTCGTGGAATTTTCGAGCATCATCCCTGTCGGTCAGCTCCTAGTACCCACAAAGAGAGACCGAACTCTCTCTTTTTTTCTGCAATTGCGTCTCGCTTCCCTCTTCAACTCTTGGTATCTATCCCATCCCGCACGTGTTGTGGTCGATTATAACGTTGCGAGATAGGCGGTCTGTTTTCTCACCACTGCGACACGGCCCTCTTCATCGTACGAGCTGCTATTTTATCTTTTCCGAAACCCAATGTTTTCGTTTGTGTTTGTATATAAGGAGCCTAAAAAGCCGTTTCACATTTTCCTTATGCCAAGTTGCTGATGAGTGCTCTCAGAACAGGAGTGCAAGTCGGGAAAATCGTTCGGCTGTCTGTTGTGATTGCAGCTTCTCGACGTCGTTATAAAGTATAGCATTTTTTCGAATTCACCTAAGTGATTATTTCGAAAAGAATGATCGAATTTTTTATAAAATGTAATTTTTATCAACTTTGAGTACTGTACTGTCGGGGACATTTTTTAGCGTCGTAGCTTTTTATTATAATTCCCAAAAAATCGTTTGATTTTGGGTGTCACATTTTCAAATCATTACAGCTTACAAAGATGAGCAATACAGAACTTCGCGTTTCCCACATTCAAAAAGCGCGCAGCTTGCTTAGTATGCTTTGGTTACTTTACACAGTGTGATTCGATTTTGATATTATTTTAAGAGTATTTTTACTATAATTTTGCAAAAATGGCTCAAATTTCTAAGAATTATACTACAAATGCCCATTATAAAAAGTATTATCATGTAAATAATGGATTTGTGTCTGGTACTTTGAGATACACTTTAAATATGGCAGAATACAGCAACCCTAAGTAGTATTAAATGATAACGCCTAAAAGTATGCAGGGAATTGTTGCCATATCCGTTTAAATACAATTGAACTAATAATGCGTATGTGTGGGAATATTTCGATCTTTTAATTCCACTCATGGACTTTCAACACAAATTATAGAATATTAGCTAAACCAGTTTTATTGCTCTGATCCTTAAGGAACAACACATCGTGCTATCCAACTATTTCGCGAAGAAGCTCAGACAGTTCGATGGTGTGTCATACTATGTATGGAAATTATGAATTTTTATGCTTAATGACGAGTATGACAATTCGTGGAAAAGACCCGTCAAAAGAAGATCCACACACACCACCTCTTCGAATTCGACAGCACGAAAATGAACTACCTACTGTATATGCCGCTATGATTGAACTTAGTATTTCTGCAACTGAGCCATAGTTTTGCTTTCGCTAGACTGTATAAGGAAGCGAAGTAAACGAGGACACTGCGAAATATCTCCTATGATGACAGAAACATTAATCGCATTTGCGACTTGACACACACATCACTATTGACAGTTTTAATATTGAAGTCCTGGGTAGTTTCGTTTCTCTTAGAACCAGTATAGTCACAAAAAATGTAAGCCTTAATATCCAACGCAGAAAAACTCTTGCCAACGGGTGCTATTTCGGACTGAGTAGGCAATTGAAAAGTAAAGCCCTCTTTCGACTAACAAAGATCAAACTCTGCAAGTACCTCATTATTCCTGTCCTGCTATATGGTGCGGAGACATGGCCAATGACATCATCTGACGAGTCCGCCTTAGGGGTGTTCGAGAAAAAAGTTTTGGGCAATATTTATGATTCTTTCCGCAGTCGATGGAACGATGAGCTGAACGACGTATACGGCGACCGGATAGAAAAGAACACTCCAGCTTGGAAGGTTTTCGATTTAGTACTTGTCGGTGAAAGCAGAGGAAGAACTCCACTCCGTTGGAGAAATCAGGTGGAGGAAAACCTGGCTGCACTTAATATCTCGAATTGGTACCAAATAACGAAAATAAGTAAAGACTGGCGTGCTGCTGTTACCTTGGCTATACTCGTATAAAGAATAAATCAAAGAAGAAGAAGATCAAATTCAAGTTCTTATATGGAAACCCTTTTCATTACATAAGTTATCTCTCCAAAATTCAACATAGTTATATATTGTCGACTGATTGTCGTCGACATTAGGAGCTTCCTCTTTCTTGGGTGGGGCCACCTATGTTGGTCATTAGTAGTTTACTGCTTTTTGTGTCCTAAGAATATTCGTAGTCGTTTGCATACTTATTTCGAGAGGTATATGCTTATTTGTTAGCAGTAGTAGCTCCTTAGCGAGCTGGAGTTTGTGTGAGCCCGAGCATGCTTGCGTCCGTATCATGACCTGATTAAGCTTTCTTCGCGTTTCTTATGTGTCTCTTGCTGTAATTACTTTTTCAATGCCGTCCGCATAGCCAATTAAGTACGATTCGACTGGCATTTCAAGTTTTAGTATGGCATCGTAGCTGAGGTGCCAGTAGTCTGGGCCTAGAATGGATCCCTGTGCTGCTCCTGACGTGATCGCTATCTGTCGTGATCCCTCATTAGTTTGGTACAGCAATTTTCTGTTACAAATTAATATTTTACTTCATTTCGTTTTTAATGACGCATTTTACAGCTCCTAGAGTTAATCTGTCGGATTTAAAGCCGTGTTGTCTAGGAGAGAGTTCTCCAGCTTCGTTGATAGCCACTTCGAGTCTAGGTTTAAGTAGCCTTTCAAAGGGCTGTATCAAGCATGTATAGAGGACGGTATGCTGATGGCAAATTGGGATCACCTTTTCCCTTACTAATTAGCACCAGCCGTTGCTTTTTCCAGGGAATATTCCCGCTTCGAGGTAGGTGTTCTACATATTTAATAGTAATTTGCGGAAATCTTAGAGAATGTTCTGGATCACTAGCCCTCATTTCGTGTGATAGCAAGAGTCCGTTCACGATGTGAATGGCAGCGGTCAAGTCAGGTGGCTTTGCTCGGACGCGGCTCCTCTGTGCCTGAATCACGTGTAGGATCTGCGAAGGTGGAGGGATGTGCGTCTGAGTTGGGGGATATTTTCAGTCCCCCTGTAAATTGCTGGATTTTAGTCGTCTATTGCGGAGATCAATTTCGAAGTATTTAGTTTCGAAATGTTCCACTTTCGTGTTCCAGTATTTTTCCTGAGCTGGTTAACGTTTGTTCCACTGTCGATCATGAAAGAAATGTAGTGACTTTCCAATTCTTTATTGAGCCTGCTATGCGTTCTCTTGGTAAGGTAATATCTGGTGTGGTTTCCTTTTCGTGTTTGGACTCTACGGCTCTGGAATTTAGGTCTCCTTCGATAACTAATTGACCTTCTACTCGTATAGACCTGGCTGTGTCCTCTATATTGTCGAGCTTTCCTTGGAATTCCTTTATACTATCACTGATTTATCAAAATCAAGTTAAAGATCTTTCTATACCATTTCCTATAACCCTTAGTACTATTCAATGAAAGACAGTTTGTATTTGATTTTGTTTTTTATACACATATTAATTTTTTATTCGATAATAATTTGCTCAATAATGCATTAATATATATAATATATATATAAGTATGTATATTTGTTTAATTCAAATGAATACCTACTGACCATATACACCCACGTTTAGTATATAGTATTTTATATTTCACTGTTTTTTATGCAATTTGTTGTTTTTTTTTTTTTTGTTGTTTTTAATTCTGTATTTTTTGTTCAGTGTGAATATGTTGTACAATATTGTTGTTGCTGTTGTTGCTGTTACGAGTATAAATTGTTCAATGCATTGTTGTATATTTGTATATTATGTATGTACATATACTATGTATATTATTTACGACAACTATAATTTTTTTTTTCAAATACTTTATTAGTTTTAATGCTTTTACTGTTATCTTTTAAGCTTTTAAAATTCATATATTTTTTTTTTAATTTAAGTTTTCAACTTTGTTCAACTTGCTTTATGCATACACATCAGTTTTGCTTGTTATCACTTAATTATGTAACATATATATATATATAATATATTCGTACCATAACATATCTGTTGCACTTGCATTGCATTTGTTATTGTTGTTTATATGTTTTTATGCATTTTTGTTGATTTGTAGACATTTAAGGTGGCATTATTAGCTAAATCTTATATTTATTTTGTGTGTATGTGTGTGTATATGTAGGTGCTTACGGTTGTTTTGTGCCTTTCGGTGTATTAAACTATTTTTTATAATTATTATTTTGTTGTTGTAAATATATATGTATGCACGACTACTGCTAAGGTAGTGTGTATTAATAATCGTTACAGTTTTCGGTTAAAATTTTTCGTGTGTTTTGATTTCTTCGTTCGTCAAAAATCGTTTCAAAATTCTAGGCATGAAGTCTGGGGTGAGCAAGTGGTGGGAACACATACAAGCAGTTTCATTACATAAACGTTTGCTATTAAGAAAAAAATATTACTTAACATTTAGCAGTATCACTGTATCATATGTTTGTTGTTATTGTAAATAATTAAACGAAATTAAAATTATTCATAATTTTTTTGTATTTCTTACTTAACAACAATTATAATAATAACTAATTTACAGTTAGTATTTTTAGGCTAGAATAATGCATTGGCGCTTGTGCTTGTTGTTTTACTTGTTTTTGTATTTGCATTTGTTTTTGCTTTCTGTTCGAGCAAACTTATTGTTTTTTCGCTGGCAACACAAGCAGGTCACAGCAGCACGGCAGAGTTGCATTGAAACCATGAAACGAGAGCAATTAAGCAGTATATATGTACAAATGTGTGTGTGTGTTTAGCTTAAAAGTAAGTGTTTATAACCTACAAATTCGCAACACCAGTTAAACTACATATGTAGCGTGTGTTATGTAAATGGCGTAAATTGTGTGTGAAAATGAAAAATGAGAATTCCAGTTTGGTTACATAATTAGAAAAAAGCTTAAAAATAAGAAAAGTACTCGTATAAGTTTTATTTTAGATCGTAATAATATAATTTTATGAAAAAATAATAATTAAGTTTATTGAAAAAAAAAAAAATTAATATAATTTTTATAAAAAAAAGTAATATTTAAATTTTAAATTTTAAAAAAAATTAGTTATTCAAAAATTTCACTCATTAATTAATATTCATTTTTTTTTATAAAATATTTTATTATTTTTAATTAAATTACATATATTGTATATGAAATTATATAATTTTTTATAAAGTTTTATTTATAAATTTAAAAAAAAAATATTAAATTAGTTTTTTATTATTTATTAATATTTTTTTAACTTTTAAAATTTCATATAAATTTTTAAAATTTAAAGTTTAAATTTCATAAAAAAAACTTTATAAACAATATATATTTTTATATATCATTTTAATTAAAAGAATTATTATTTTTTAATTGAAATTAATTATTTTTTAATTAAATTACAAAACATGTGTATAAAATTATATAATTTTTATAACTTTTTTTTATAGAATTAAAAATAATTTAAATTTATTTTTTATTATTTATTATAATTTTTACATTTTTTTAATTTCATAATTTGTTTTTTTTTCATAATTAATTTTTAATAAAATTATAAGGAAATAATTTGTATAATTAATTTAAATTTTACAAAAACCTTTATAAACATTATATAATTTTATATATCAATTTATTTAAAAAATAATAAATTTTATCAAAAATGTTGTAAAAATTAATTATTTTTTAATTAAATTACATGTATAAAAAATTATATAAATTTATAGTCTTTTTTTATAAAATTAAAAAAGTTACATAAATTTTATTATTTTTATTATTGAATATAATTTTATTATTTATTATAATGTTTTAATTTTTTTAGTTTCATACTAGTTTTTTTTTTATGAAATGAAAATTATTACAAAAATTAAGAAAAATGCATAAAAAATATTTTTTTTAATTTTATAAATTATTAAATTTTATAAATTTACAAAATTAAAACAAAACTTTTTAAAAATTTTTAATTTTCATAATTATTTTTAATTTCACAAAAAAAAAATTAGAAACATTATATTATTATATATTTCAAATATAATATTTTTATTTTTTAAATTAATTTTATAATTTTTTGTAATATTATATATTTTTTTTTAACAATTTTATTATTTATTTTATAATTTTATATTTTTTTAGTTTCATTAGTTGTTTGTTTTTCATATTAAAATGTATAAAATTAAAAAAAAAAATAGTTTTTAAATTTTTATTTAATTAATTTTAATTTAAAAAAAACTTTATAATCATTATATAATTTTATATACGACTTTATTTAAAAAAATAATACATTTTATAAAAAAAATTAATAGTAATTAATAGCTGAAGTTTTTGAATAACCAAATTAATGCAGCAATTAAATGTAGAGAATTTTAAAGTTAATTTTAGCATTTGACATGAAATATTCAAACTAAATATATATATAAATATATATGTAACTACAAGTACACAGTTCAAATATATTTACTAGTAGTACTTCTCTAAGCTTAGCTTAACGGTACGTGCCTGTTTGCTTTAACAATTAACTTTTGATATACATACATATCTAGATTTCATATACTTAATTTAACAAATATTTTATGCTATTACCTATAAATACATACACACATATATAATGCAGTGTATGCTTTATACTTGATTTTAAGTCGTTTAGCAGATCAATATAAAAATACAAAAAGCCTGGAAAAGTGTGCCTTCACTATCAAATTTGTGTTTATACATAGTATTGTAGATTGTAAATATATAAATATGTGTGTACATATAAAAATGTATGTTTGTATATAAGAACAGACTTTAACTAAACACCATTTCGTATGCATAAACTTCAGTTAGACATTTAATATTTAAATTCAAATTTAATTATTATTTTTAATATTTTTAAATTTCTAATTAAATTTTGTTATTATTTTTAATATGTTTTTTTTTTTAATCCATAAACATTATATTTAATATTTTGTTCATTAATTTAAGGCATTACTTTAAGCATATTTAACATGCATAACAAAGAATTCAAAAATATTTTAGAAAAAAACTAGTTTTCATAACAATATACATAATAATAATAATAATCCATTGAAAGGTTAAAAATATAAATTTTCAAATATCTAAATGTATATACTATAAAATTTAACTGCAGCTATGCTTAACATTTACCGGTATTTACAAAGTATATGTATGCTACTCATTTGAAATGGCCAACTTGGAATAGCTTTAATTTCGTATCCCAAGTGGCTGAGAGTGAAGGTGGCTCGTCGTAAGTCGTAAAGTGAATCGTAAGTGTTCGTTCGTAAACGCTAAAGTGTCGTTTGATTGTTTGTGGCAAGAAAGTAATGCTACTTAGGGCAGCTAAATTGCATGGCGGAAACATTACATGGAAGTGTTGCATTACAATTTGAGTTCAGAGCGCTTGAGCATTAGAAAAATGAAAAAATATAAAATTTAAAAAATATGAAAAAAATTTAAAATAATAGAAAAATTAAAAAGTATAAAAAAAAAAAAAAAATTAAAAAATAAAACAAAAAATATTAAAAAAAATATAGTTATAAAATTTAAAATAATTATTATATGAAAAAAAATAAAAAAATATTATAATAAATAAAAAAGAAAATAATAAATAATTATAATAAATAAAAAACAAAAAAAAAAATACAAAATTAGGAAGTATTTCTTATTGAAAAATTATATGAAAAAGTTATATGTACGCGAAAATAAACTTTAGTGAAAGCTTTTTAGTATACATTGGTAAACTTTTCAAATATATATGTACATACATACATATGTATGCATATGAAAGTGTATCTTTAAACATTCAGCAATTATGTTTGTATACATTTTTGTTTCTGTTCAGCTTTTTAAAATCGTACAGCTTTTATTTTTTATTTTTGTTTTGATTTTCCAAAAATCCCTAAACACTTTTTTTATTTTTTCTTATATTTTTTTAAGCTTTTTTTTTACCATTTTTCAAAACTTTTTATCATATGTATATCATAAAATGCTTTCTGTTTTACCGATTTTCAAAATTATGCGAGACAAATTCAATAAAAATATTATAAAGTTATTAAAAGTTATTAAAGAAGTTGAATAAAAGAAAAGAATTAATGTAATATTAAAATAAAATTATAAAAACATATAAAAAATTAAAAAAATTAAATAAAATACGAAAATATCAGAAAGTAAATTAAAATATAATACAATAAAAAAAAATAAAACAAAAGAAAAGTATAATATAAAATTAAACTTTTAATATTTACTATTAGCAGTGAATTATAAAATAAAACATTTAATACAATAAAAAAATAGTTTTAAAACTTTTAAAATGTAACTTTAAAACATAAAAAAAATAAAAATATAACACATCAATATAAATAATATTATTAAATTTCCTTTAATAGAAAAAAAAATTATTATAAATGGAAAATTGAACCCTTAAAAAATAATAAATGAAACAAAACTATTTTTTAAATTTAATTTTAATATAAAAAAAGAATTTTTGAAAAATACATCCTTAAAAAAAAAAAAAAAAAAATAAAAAAAAAATAAAATAAAAAAAAAAAAAATAAAAAAAGTAAAAATAAATTTTTTATACTTAAAATATAATTTTTTGAATTTAATTTATTTTATATAATTTATAATTACCAAAGCGTATAAAATTTTTTTTTTAATAAAATTGTTATGCTGTTTAAAAAATTAATTTTAATAATTTGAGAATATATAATTTGAATTTGTCCCGCAAAATATGTGAACCGGCAGAAGATATAATATAAATTTGATTTTTGCATGATCAGTTTCGCAAAAGTGTGGCCACGCTTTATTGAACTGCTGCAATAAAAATGCTACTTGTTGAATTCAGCAGTTGTTGTTGTTTTTGTTTTTGAATTTCTCACTCAGTACTTTCTGCTAATGCTACAAGTAACTGTATAATGCAAGTTTGTGTGTTTGTATTTAAAATTACCGTTACATTTATTTGTGCAGTATATTTTGATTTTGTGTTTTGTAATACAATGTACTATTTTTGCATACAACAACAGCAAGTAAACATCAAATTCCATGCAATTCAGTTCAGCTTGTTACTTATTAAACTTTACATAACTGTACAAGTAAATATGTAAACATTTATAGTTTATTAATTCATAAAAAAATTCTTCATTAAGCCTACGATTACTAACGTTAACAGATGATTTTGATTTTGATTCAGAACTCCTTCAGACTGCCACCTCGTTTTAGTTTGGCGAAACGCTTAAAACCCATGCCACTGCTGCTCGCCAAGAAGCCGCTCTCCTTGCCGCGCACATTGAGCGTGCTGGCGCTGAGCACGCCCAGTCCGCGGTTGGCGGCGCCGCCATTGCACACACGCTCACGCGACATGTAACTGCCGCGAAAGCGCACACGACCGCGACGCCCGATACGCTGCAAGGGGCGCCACTCGAACTCCTGCGATTATAACTTTTTCTCCCACACCACAATGTGTGCGTCGTTCGAGTTGGCGATTAGCGGCGTGGAGGCGCCACTGCTCAGCGTTGCCGATTTGCTGTTCGGCGAGTTGGCGTTGTTGTACCAGACGTGTCGCCAGTAGCCGCGTCCGCCCATCAGCGTGATTATGGTGCGCGGTCCGTCGGCATTTTGTTGCTGTTGTTGTTTGTTCGTTTGCTTTTGCTTGCGCTTAAGGGTCGCTACAGCGGCGGCGGGTGGTGGCGTGCATGCACCGCCTGCACTGGTGCCAGCATTCTTGCTTTGCTTTATCTCCAACAATTTGAAGCCATCATCCGATTTGGGTGTGCTGTGATGTTGGTGTATTTCGGCGCTGGTCATTAGTCCATTCTCGGATATGTTACCCAAATCACTGCCGTTGCCTGAGGTTTTGTGACTAGCGCTGCTGCTGTTGCGCGATACCGAGCGGCCGCCGAATAGGCGTATGCCCATGCTCTCCTCACTGCCCGATGAGGTGTAGAGGCTGGACGACTTCGAGTCTACCGACCAGTTGGAAAGATCGAGTGAACGTGGCCGTGAGGCTTTCATGCGCAAACGGCGATCCAGCGTGCTCACCTTGCCGGGTATGGCCGCCAATTCGGGATCGGAACGGCGCATGCCTTCGTACATCATATCCATGAGATTGCCCTGTGTGCCTTCCTCTGCGTCGTAGTCCTCCTTCACGAAAATCAGCTTGCCGTACAAGCCGTAGACGTCACAATAGCCATGTTCGTTATGATTGAGTGTGCTGGTGTTTGAGTGCATGCTCGTGTTGAAGCCGCGCGGCAGCGTCTTGGCCATGCGCGCCGAGTCGGAGGATAGGTCATGGAAACGTTTGCGATGGAAAGCTGGCGAGTTGACGAGCGAAGCGCGTAGCTTCGAAAGCGATTGATCGAATGAGTTTTGCTTATCCAATTTGGAGCAACGCGGTGAAGAGGCATTCGAGTCGCCATCCACGCTGAGTTCGCGCAACATCGAAGCCGAGGGTGAGGCGGTGCCCGAGAAGGGTGACTCATCCTTCGGCAAGTCGCGACGTAGTATTACCGTCGATTCATCCAGATCGGATTCTGTGAGTTTTTTGGGATCGGCATCGATTGCGGGCAATTGTAGGTCATCACCCATGCTAGGCACTGTAACGGTGGGCTCCGCACAAAAGGCGACGGGCAGCGTTTGCGTCGGTGGCTGTTTGTAGCTCGGATAAACGCGCGGTACAAGTGGCAGCAGGAAGGTGATCGGACCAAAGTGTGCATGGCAAGACATATTAATGCCACCGCTGATGATCGGCACACCCTCGAGACGTGGTAGCGGTATGGTAACGGCAATACCAACATTCGTGCCGACCCACAGCAAACCCTTGCAGGCCATGAGCGCCGTTACATAAATTGAGCTATTGTTAACCGATTGCTCTTTCTTGCCATCGCTGCGCAACACACTCGAGGCAATATTGATATCCTGCAAATGTTTGAAGGTCTCCGTGTGATATAAACACAAAACAGTTGAATTTTTCAGCGAGATCCATAGTCCAATGCCGGAGTGTGCCATTAAGTTCACCTGTTGATTGGCACCGTGTTGCACCTCAAAACTCTTCTGTATCTCGCCGTTCAGCGCATTCAGCACATAGACGCGATTCGCGCACGAAGCGTAAATATTCATATTGATTGGCAATAGACTTGGCACTGGCAGCCCGGATTCGCCCAGCAGCACCACTTGCGGGTCTTTGAGCATCCAGACACCATCGTACGAACGACGATAGATGAGCATTATGGCATTTGAGAGCGCCACATAAACGACATCGAAGTGATAGAGTATACGCGTAACGGCGCCAGGTACAGTGCTGCAGCTCAATTGCTCCTCCTGTTCGGGGTTTTGTGCTGAGTAAATCAATATCTTACGACTGTCTGTGCCCATCCACACTAGATCGCCTAGCAGGCTATTGTGCTCTTCACGTTTCTTCACACTATCCAGTCCCTTGACGAACTCCATGGCGATCACCTGCGTCTCGACCAAGTCGAAAGAGCCCACATCACGCAGATTACCGGCCTGTTGGTGATGCTGCGAGAGCACTGCTATGTGTGAGGATGTGCCATCACTGGTGCAGACCCACAGGTAGTTTTGTTGTTTGTGACGACGACGTGCGTTGCCGCTTAGCTTTAAGTCGTTGGCGATAGTATAATAACAACCACAGCGCACCTGTGTGGAGTTAGATCGGAACATAGAAAATGGAAAAACAAAAAAAGAAAAGAATTAGAAACTCACCTCTGTTTGATGCTGTGACTTGTAGACGGGTATCGCCTTGACGAAAAGTGGCAACTTGGTGGATTGTCGCTGCATCACATGTTGCTGCTGCTCGTAGCTGCTATTGCCCAGTGATTGTGGCTCTGTTGTAGTGGACGTCTCCCAGGCTGGTGAGTTGTTCGGATCCAAAGCCAATTGTGCTAAACGCAGTTCCGTGATCCATTCCTTTTTCACATTCGGTGTTTGTGTCTGGAATGTGTAGGTCTCCTCTTTGCCTGACTTGTTGCGCGCTATCAATTGTAGACAACACGAATCAACCCAAGCCATTTCCTCATCTTTGCGTTGTATCGAGGCTTGTATGGTATTCAAGACATTGCGTGTGGTATTCGTATTGAGCTCTTTGTATGTGCCCTTCAGTGTGCTGACGAGATCGTGTATACGTGAGATTACTTCATAGTCGTACATGAGTGTGCTCATTTCGGAGCAGAGATTATCGGCGCCGTTCGTGAGTTGTGCAGCTGGTGAGCTGTCCAATGAGTGGCCACCATGTGAGTGTGCGGCATTGATTGGTAGCGTGTTGGAGTGACTGTTGTTACAGGAGCTACTGTTGGACTTGAGACTTCCGCCGCGATTGAGACCTGTGAAAGGGGCAGATGACAGTTGTGAGTTGACGAAAGGAAAGCGTTCATTAGATGAAATCGAGGCTGCGTTATGGAGACTGACCTCAATTATAGACTTATGTTTTGTTAAAGTTAGCATTTTTTGTAAGCATTGCGTAAATAAGTTTAGACTCAAATCGGGGTTTAAAGAACCTTCGAGAAGAACAAATTTTTGGGACGCGGAATGATTGGAAGCTAACTGTGAATATTTTCTACAGCAATAAAATGAGTATACCGAGACTATTCCGAACCTAAAAATTACTTTGAGATCAAACCAATTTGAACCGACTTTTGCTGCGGATACCCGCATCGAACTCTATATATTATTTTCGTCTTGAAAACTTACCAGCAGTTAATATTCTCGAGAGCGTTGCGGAAGTACTATTATCCACGATTTCCACATCCGTCACTGGATACATCCACTTGAAACTCAGCTTCTCCGTAGCGCCAAAATCATGTGACTGTTTCGGTGCGACCGAAACACAAATGACCTTATCATTGAGCAATAATAGACGACGCTGCTTGGACTTCACAATAAGACCAGCCTGATTGAACTCCACATGTGTCACATTATCCTCCCTTAGCAGGTAACGCGCACGATTGCTATCTGTCGCGGTGAGCGAACGTGCATTAAAAGTGCCAGTAATGTGACCCAACATCTCTTTGAAGCCTTGATATTGTTCCGCCTCACGTTTACGCTCGTTCAACATTTCGGCGAGCAATTCCAATTGTGTCAGCGCCAGCTGTAGTGACATGCGATCGTGATGACCTTGTGGCGTATACTTGAGTATATCCTGTAGAAAGAGTATGAATTGTGGAAAACGTTGCACCGGCTTAACCATCAGACCGAAAAACGAGAGCCGATCGTGTGCGCTAATTTGCTTGACTTTGAAGAAATCAGCTAGCGCCGATTTGCGCTTCTCCTCCATTTTGGCGAGTTCCATGGCTGCTGAGAAATTATTGATGAAGCCCGAGTAGATTTCGAGTATGCGCGGCTTGCTGAACGCATTCACGAAGCAATCGCCCAAGCGCTCGTCACGATCCCAATTGCATACGCATTCGGCGAGTGAGATGCGGAATAATTTGTGCGATTGCAGTATCTCGGGCAGGCGATGAAAGAGTGTGGCGATCTTGGAGCCGCTCAAAATAGGTGGGTTGCTCTCTTCGAGAGGTTTCTTATAATCCTAAAGTTGGAGAGTGAAATAGCGAAAATGTGAATCAATGATGAATTTATTGAAAAGCGTAAGGTAATTAAGGAGAAGAGAGTTTTTATATGAGAAAATTAGAAAAAAAATTATAAAAAAAATTGTATGATTAACGCACGTCCGATTTTGAAGAATTTTTTAAAAGGAAAGTAAATTTATAAATAATTTATGCTTGATTGAAACTAATTTGTAAATATTTTTTTTTTGTTTTTGAGTTATAGAATATAGAAACTCTCTAGGCAGTTAATTTTAAATACTATTTTCGTAATTGCGTAATGATTAAGTAATTATTTGGACTTGTACCTATTTATGCTAAAAGTTTGGTGGTTTTGGTTACTAATTTGGTAACTACAAGTACGTTTTTTTTTTAATTATTATTATTTTTTTGTTTTTGGATAGGTTCAGTTACATTGCGTTAATTTCGTTATTTATTTAGTAGTAGATTTGGTAGTAGTAGTAGTTGTTAGTAATGGTGATGGTGATGCAATTAATGCGTGACGTAGGATTTGGATGGCATGTAAAGAAATAAAATTCGTATAGTAAATGCATGATCAAGTTGGCTAGTAAGTTTTTATATGCGCTATGTATGAATAAAATATATCTAAGTATGCAAAAGATGCTTAACGGTGAATGATTAATGTAAGAGAATGTGCAAAAAAAAATATAAGAAAAATGTGCAGTATTAGAACGTGACAAAAAAAAATTTATTAATAGTATCTTTCTTTTTAAAAGGGTAATAAAAGAACTGAAACCCAGCTAACATTTTATCTTAAGGGGGTGTTCTAGTCTAGAAATTTAAAAAAATCGATTTTTTTTTTATATTTTCAAAGTTTAACTATTCAAAAATATGTGTACAAGAGGATTTTTCAAAATTCAAATTATTTTCGAAGATATAGGTATTTTTCTGAACCGGCATCCAAACTGGTTCGGCCGTAACTAATGAACAAAAGACATTAAGGAAACTTTAAACGCGTTTTTCTCAAAACTGACTTTTTCGGAACGATACCCACGATTTCTCAGGTTCTACTGGACCGATTGACTTGACATTTTTATAGAGTCTTCTTTATAGGCTTGTCTATGGTTGGAACTAGCCCCATCCCAAAATTTTAATTTTTATTATTTTTAAAAAATTCGAAATAGTCAGAAAAAGTGATAAATAAAAATTTTTTTTTCAGGCAGTCGCCGTTTTGTGAAAAAAAATGTTTCCCACTTTTCCGTAGTTCCGACCATTGCGACATTATTCTAGATTAATAATCTTTTTTTTTTGTTTCAGATAACTAGGAGGATTGTAATCATGGGCATGGCCACGTGGAAATTTTTAGAAACCCCCCACTTCGTCAGCTCATAATTTTTGAAATTTTTTACTTTTTTTAGTTTTTAATTTTTTTCTGTATTCTTCAAAAATTAATAAATAACTAAACTGAAATTCATGCTTCTAGGCTAGAATACCCCCTTATTAAGGCATCTAATCTCCCTCGGTTGCCAGAGAAGATATACTTCAATATTAAATCGAAACTTTGCTTACTGTTATTGCTAAAGGGTGGTCCATTGCGAGGTTCCCTACTTTATGAAAGAAAAAGGTATAGAAACTTCATATCTAATAGGGTATGATTATTGTCCTACGAAAGAACATTATTTGGCATTTCTTTCATCCATTGTTTCCAATTTTCGATAACTCGTTCGAGCATTTCGACTGGTAACTGGCGAATGACAGGAGCGATGTTTTGTTCTAAGGCCAGAATCGAAGCGCCATTGTCCGTATAGACTTTAGAGTTTAAACTTTAGAGCAAATGTCGCCGAGCTCACGAGCTTCAATTTCATGCAGATCGCCATTGACTGTTACGTTCTCATTCGGCATAATTTTTAAAGAAATATGGATGATTTCACTGGCCCACAATCCACACCAAACCGTAGTTTTTTCTGTATGAAATGACAGCTCTTGAATCTCTTCAGGTTGCTTTTCGTCCCAAATGTGGCAATTTTGCTTGTTTACAAACCCATTGAGCCCGAAATGGACCTCATCGCTAACAAAATTTGACTTGAAAACGTCAGATCTTCTTGGAACTTTTCAAGAGCCTATAGAACGAAGCTATATCGCTTGGGAAGGTCGAACGGCTTCAGTTCTTGCACAAACCATATTTTGTACGCTTTCATCTCGCTACGTTAAATACGTCAAGTCATTCCATCCGTCAGTTCGAGTTGCTGCGAACAGCGCCGAACAACTCTCCACGGCTGCTATATTTTCTTCTTCGCGTGCCGGACGTTGTCTAAATGGTGGGATATTATTCCAGTGCTGGGTCTCATTCTTTACAGCACATAAATTTTCTTAATAAAGTTGAACAATTTGTAAATGTTGTTCAGGCGAAAGTCTTTCCATGATGAAATGCCAAATAATACTGAACAAAAGTAACATGACGGCTTGAAACGACTCACGCGAGATTTGTCAAGAAAGGGCTATTGATTTAAGTATCTCAAACCGCAATTGTATTACTTTAAAGTACTGCTATTTCTATAATTGATTGATAATGAATTTTTGGAGACAATTTGCTAATTGACTCGATTAAGGAGTGTCTGAAAGCCGTATTAAATTTAATTAATAATATTTTTGAGATATTTCCTAGAATAAAACATGTTTTGTTGGGCATCCAACCATAATCAATAGCCATTAGAAGGGCCAATGAGTTCTATTCTATTCGATATCAATATCTGTCAAAAAAGTAGTATTGAAAAAAGTACCTCTATCTGGATGACACTTTATAAATATGATATAATTTAATTGCCGTAGATAATAAAGTACTATTGGCGGTATTACAATTAACTCTTGAAACATTTTTTAGAGAAACTTTTGTTATTATGGTTGAAGTTCACACATACATATGTATATACATAAATATAAATGTAGTATAATGTAATAAAAAATATACTTTTTTGTTATGCAACAATTTGTTCAATTAATAGAAAGTGCATTCGGTGAACTTATTTATCGTTGCTTAACATGTAATCCAAATAAGCATTAACATTGTTGAACTTTGAATAATAAATATGTTTTGGAAACAAGAAAAAACGTTAACTTCGGTTGCACCGAAGCTAAATACCCTTCACAGGTGCATTTCTGTTAGTAACTATGTGTTCAGTTTGTATGGAGCTATATGCTATAGTTAACCGATCTGAACAATTTCTTCGGAGATTACATTGTTGCCTTAGAAAATAATATATACCAAATTTCGTGAATATATCTTGTCAAATTGAAAGTTGTCCATACAAGAACTTGATTCCGATCGTTTAGTTTATATGGCAGCTATATGCTATAGTTAACCGATCTGAACAATTTCTTCGGAGATTACATTGTTGCCTTAGAAAATAATATATACCAAATTTCGTGAATATATCTTGTCAAATGTGAAAGTTGTCCATACAAGAACTTGATTCCGATCGTTCAGTTTATATGGCAGCTATATGTTATAGTGGTCCGATTCGGCCGTTCCGAAAATGAGCAACTTCTTGAAGAGAAAATGACGTTTGCAAACTTTCAAAACGATATCTTAAAAGCTGAGGGACTAGTTCGTATATATACAGACAGACGGCCAGATTGGATTGAAAAATAGACTTGTGCTATTTTAAACTAATTTTTTCTCTAAAAACTAAAGTTCCATTTGGCGACTTAAGTTTGATTGTTTAGTTTGTGCGGCAGCTATATGCTATAGTATCCCAATGTGGACAGAGATCTTTTTTTACCTCAGTTGCCCAATGTCTTTTAAGTTGGAGCATTGGGAGCAGTGCAATATATCCCGTCTCATCCGTTGACGGCTGGGTATTCGATTAGATAATGTTCCAGCGTCTCATTATTCTCCGTGGATGCTCTGCATTACGGCGTATACACTATTCCTATTTTCTGAAGATGGAACCTTAAGAGTAGATGCCCTGTGATGACCCCTACAATATTATTAAGTTCCCTTTTGTCTAGTAGTAGGCGTTACTTTGCCTGTCTATTAACAACACTACCCCAAAGTTACTTTGTGTTGGTTTCATTCCAAGAATTGTGGTGTTCATCTAGGATCCATTGCTTTAAACAACCTTTGAGTGAATGATCTGGGCTGCTTAAAGAAGTTGTGTTCTTAGCTGGAAACCCAGTTGATTTTAACCGCCTGAGAGTCTAGTTATTGCCTATTTCTATAAACTAATGCAGTGGCCTTAGTGTTGGAGTTGCGCAGAGCTTTAGTTGTCGCTTGACTATAGACTAGAGGGTTTATAAACTTGCTGGCTGGCTCACTTTGCATCTTATGTTATAACCACAATTTTGGCGTGAAGGACTGAATTGTAGGCATTTAGATTGAAACTATTCCTATTTCAGCATTTGATCTTTTGGTGACTATGTGGAATTCGTCGTTGGAACATTACAATTAATTAATATATAATAATAAAAACGCATTCGTCATAAATCTGCAAAATATTTTATAAGATCTGTGAAAGTGTTAGAAAAGTTCACAATAAAAAAAGCATTCGCCTGGGAACACGTGTGCTTTTACATTTTTAAGGTTTGAGCATACGAATAGTTTGTGAGTTATTGGAAAACATGACAAAATGACCTCAACCAACATTATTGAGAATAATAATAAGTGCTTTAACTATGGTGGTAAAAAAGCTTGTGAGACACTGATGAAAAGCTGATATTTCATTCGAAATTGTTGAAAGCTTTTAATGGTTTCTGTGAGATCTCAGTCTGTAGATTCGAAAAAAAATTTTTTTTAATAAAAACAAAATTATTAGTAAATAAATAACAATGTTCCTAAGTGGTTTAGTTCCGATTATTTTTTCAATGACTTTGAACTGAACGAACAGAACACCGTGCACCGAACTGTAACATGATGTCTCTTAAAGTCTGCCATTGGGGCCTTCTCTTGTGCATTGTCACTCTTAAGTAATATAATACACCCCTCTCGACAATTAAAAGACAGCGATTTTACTGGCATCGTTGGAATATCGGAAAGATCAGTGAAACTCATTCTGAGAGGTCATTTGGGGATAAGAAAAATGAAAGTACGATTGGTTCCAAAATCACTAAATTTTTTTGAATCTTAGTATCGCGTTAACGGCTGTGAAACTATGCTTTCCGACAACCAGGTTGTCATGAAACGTATTATTACTGGCGATGAGTCTTGAAACCGACGATCAATCGGCCGAATATCGTGACAAAGATGAGCCAATCAGTTTCTGTTCGAGTGTTTTCGTCGAAACCATTCCTAGGAACATTAGGAGAATATTTTTCCAATATTTCGATAAAGTGAACTGAACTGTATTATTTCCGATCAAATTTCGGGGACGAACAAGCTCCGACAGGTACTGAACGCCATTCATAATAGATCTGTTAATAAATTCTTTGACACCTTCCTAATGAATGGCGTACTTGGGAGTCCAAACACTGCCCGTAGCAGAACAAGAGCTCGAGTTGCCATGCGAAGCCAGACCATTTAGGCTCTTGTGCAACTTCGTGCTGGATATTGTAGCAGGTTAAACTCCTTTTTATTCAGAGTAGACCCTGATATGTAAAACCTATGTTCTGCATGCAATGAGTCTCCGCATGAATCTAATCTCCTCTTTGCACGCCAAATGAAAATGAAACAGTTCGTATTCGGGGCCTATCGTTAAGTAATTTCGATAACAGTTAATTTATTGATTTCCCTCGAGCAGGGTCAAGATAATTGCTACAACAACATAACTAAACTCATCTTTTATTTCAAGAGATATTTCTCAAACTTGTTCCGACCGTCTTTCGTGAGATTTCTTAAACTGTCTGACTGTGTTATCTGTTCATACTTTCTGCGGATTTTATTGGCAGTATTTTTCTTTTTTTTTGAGTGAAAATTGAGAATATGACCTTCGCTTTACTATTTGATTCTTTTAATCAAGTTCTTCTTCTTCTTTATTGGCGTAGACATAGCCGGGAGTCCTTTCACCAATTTACTTTATACAAAAGGAACTGCATGAAATGGAGAGTGATTTTGTTTTTTATGAAAATGAAAAGAATGATTAATGAAAATAAATTTTGAAACTGCACTATAGTCTTCCTAAAATGTCTAAATATAATTTTCAGTGTGCTTTTTAAAAATTGTGATTCACCATTAAGCCCCCAAATAAAGAAAAACTACCCATGCAAAACGTTACTCTACAAAATAATCTGGATGTGATTAACTCACAGGCAAATTAATAAAATTTTCGTAAACTACAGGCAACACTTCATACAGTTAACTACATATACATATGTACATAGTTAAAATGAGATTTCGAACAAATGATGTACATACATTGACTAGACGTTGCAAAGTGGCCACATATGAGTTCTCGCTGTGCACAATGGCAGCCACAATGTGGCGCCGCTTCAGCTGCTGCTGCGACAGGCCCGGCGGTGCGGGTGGCAGCATTGGCGTGATGAGGCGGGTGTGCGCATTGTGTGCCGAGCCGTTGGCGCGACTGCCAGGCGGTAACATTAGATCCAGATCAAAACGCGATGACGTTAAGGCGGCCTCTTCATCGTCATTCTGTGCAGAAAACGAAAGCAAAACAAACGAAAATATTAGATATGCCGCGAATGATTAGCGAATGTACGCGCACGTGTCTGCTAAGTCGGATATATGTACATACCTCTGGAACGCCGGGCATTTTGTTGGCGCTCAACTTCTGTGGCGATGCATGTACCGAATCGCCGCAAGCTGACAACGCTGCTGCATCCGGCATATCAATGCTGGACGCGGCCGATTGACGACCGCCCACATCGTACTGATGCGATGAGCCGCGTCGTATCGAGAACCAGCGTGATAGCCGGCCACCCGGCGATTCACCTGGTGTGGTGATGTCATCACGTGCGCTCTGGTGTGCTGTCGGCATGGTGCAGGCGCTAGCACGTCTGGTTTGCGTGCTGTTGCCACTGCTATCAGCGACGCCGTTGCTGGCCGACACCGAATGGGTTGCGGAGCTGTTGGTGGATGTGTTGTTGGCAGCGTTTCCACTGTTCGAGGAACTCGTGCGCCATTTGTCAAAGGACAAATGCTGTTTGGCCTTGTTGAGTGTGGAACGCAATTGTGAATTGCGTTGATTGGTGGCGCTCAACGACGTCACGCTGTTGCGTTCACGTTCACGTTCGTCCTCCGTTGCGGCTTCGTCGTCCGAAACTGAGTGTGTACTGTTGGCGTTAGCGTTGGTGTTCACTTGTTCCTGTTCTATCGATTGCTCGGAACACCAACTATCCTCGGATTGTACGGAACGTGTAGAGGCGTTGTGTTCGAGACGTTTCTTTGTCGCGGTATTTACAGTGGTGACGCTTTGACTGTTGTTAACGGTTTCGGTGGTTGCAGTTGCGGTGCTTACACCAACGGCCGCTGAGCCGCCGTTGGTGCTGAAACTTCCGCCGGCAATTGTGTTGTTTGTGTGCGCAACTAAGGCGGTTGCGGTGTTTTCCGCTTCGTTAGTTGGCCGGCCGATGCTGCTCGGACTGCCACAGCTTTTACTATGCTGATGATGATGGTGTTGCTGTTGTTGTTGTTGTGTTTGATATTGTTGCAGCGGTGCTGCAAGCGTGCCGCTATTCAATAAAGTGTGTAGACTGTTGTATGAGGAGCGCGCGGTGTTCAACGGGTCGGGGCGATGTAACGTTGAGTTGTTGGCGTTATGATGCAATTGTGCTGTGGTGGTAGTCGTGATGCTGCCGTTGTTGCTATCGCCGAGCGGTGATAGCTCAGTGCTGTTAATATCAAGTTTAGGTAGGGAGTCCTCCCACGAACCCGAATTCAGCTTAGATTCATCTGTAAAGAGGGAAGTGCGGAAATGGAATGAAATTAGTGATCGTGCTTAAGAAAAATTTTGTGAAATTATTTATAGAAATCTAAATGTATTTGAAAAATGTTGAGCTTTTTTAAAAAAAATTCTGTTGAAAATCTCATTAGCTTTATTTGACTCTACACTGATTGATAAGGTTAAGTTAGTAAGGTTAATCTGGCAGGCCAAAAAGTCACGCATAGATCAGTTTTGGTCCTTTTCAATACCACCTGGAGTACGGTTGCTAAGCCCAAGAGCAGCAGTCATCCTTTAGAATGCCTGCACTGGACTCGAATTTCAACAGACTCCGTGGCCTCATAACGATATCTCCTCTAGTATCTCATACCGTGTGGACCCTATATGCTTACAGCGTAGTCTGAGCAATGCGGGACAAGTACACAAGAGATACTCCGTTGTTTCCCTGGTGTCTTGCTCTAGACCTTTTCAGTAGTCTTCTCGTTCTGTCAGCCCCATCCTGTGGATGTGTATTGCAACCAGACAGTGACTAGTTAGTATTCCCATTATGTTCCTGCAGTCTATCGAGTCACAATAAGAGGTATATCTACCTCTGATGGATAAACTATTCATAATATTGTCTCTCTCTCCGTGAGAGTATACAAAATAACGTTCCTCTCAAAGTTTTGGTATGGTTGTTGTGATGAATTTAACATCCAATTATGTTATGGTTTTCAGTTTGGTCCAATAAAGACAAGAACATAAAGGATCCAAAGAAACTTGAAAAGATTGGTGAGTTTCAAGCTGATACTTTTCCACGTTGGTAGTGTTTTCGTCAACTTGATATTTTTAAAGGCAGCGACGATCGTTCGCATTAAGAATACTTTTTCATTATTGATTGACTTTTTCTAAAGATCATGTAGAGCCTATGCAAACGCCTAGGTTCTGAACTCACTTCTGCACGGACTTGAAATATTTATACACTGGAACGGGTTTATTGTTTAAGGCTGTAAAAATTGTTCAGACCGGATCGCTTTGACTTGAATCATTAATTAAGGCAATAATGCCTTCTCCGAAGAAATTGTTTAGATGGGATCACGATACTCTATAGTTACCATACAAACTTAAGGTTAGGAATCAAGAGCTTCTGAAGAACGTTTTGAATTTGTAGAGGGTATTATAGCTTCTGATAGGAATGAAGTGCTTCTGAGGAACGTTTTGAATTTGTACAGGGCATTATAGCTTCGGAATTAACCGAAGTTAACGCTTTTTCTTGTTTTCTTTTTACTATTTTTCTCTCGTAATCTTAACAGACACCTGCTCAAGCTCAAACTACTACAAGTTTCATGCGAGCCTTTCTCCAATAGCAAAATAAATAAAGAAATACTAGAATCTCCGTACATACCCACAAATATATCAAATTAACAGTGAAAATGCGCTGAAATTTGAAAGTGAAGAGTCACGCTTATCAATTTTCAATGAGTAAAAACAATCGAAAACTCATTTTCGAACAGAAACTTCGCACAACAAACATTAATTCGACACGTATCGTTTATCTCCGGACATTGCTTAACACCATTAAAGTCCATTAAAGCAATAACAAGCGCAAGTAGCTGTCGGCAACTCAAGCGCAAGTGAGCACATACTACAATAACACACACTACAATAACAAGACAAGGCACACAAGCAAGCACTCAAAGCAATATATGTAAGTACGTACATATTTTTACTTATTTTCTACTGGCCATTTTCTTTGATTGCTTGCGGTGTTATAAATGTTGGCGTACTTGGCTTGAAAGTGTTCTTTAAGCACGCCGCCCACGCCGCGGCAATTTGCAACCACGAGCTGGAGCACTGCTGGCTAACTGTTGCGAGCTTGTTTTCTTTTTAATTTTCGCAAATTTACACTTTAGCACACAAAAGAATTACCAATAAGATTCGTTACTGCCCAGTGCAAAGGACTAGTTACGAACTAGTTGGCAATTAGTATGAACCAAAAACTCAACTAATCGACGGCCATCGCGTCATACGAAAAAAACCAGTAGTTGTAACTTGGTTTTAATATTCTTCGACTTGACAACTAGTTCCGCACTAGTTCAAAATGGACAAAAATGTAACTAGTTCGTGTTTTGCGCAAATTCAGTTTCTAAAATAAAATAACTTAGCAATAAATTTGTAACACGTCTTCCAACTGATTCTTTTCGGACTAGTTCCATATCAGTACAAAAAAGGTTAGTTGTAATCTGTTATAACTGCTGGTAATTCTGATATTTTACTGCACGTAATTCTAGTAATGACATATGTATGTAAATATACGTATTTAGTATTTGTCTTGTAGGTATTTCTGTTGTTCTCAGTCGCTTGGGGCAGCTTCATTTAAAAGCGTTTCTTTTATGACCAATAACTGTGCACATTAAATATTATGAGTTTCGAAGTCATGAATGACTTCAATGCGTTATTTGTCACGCGCTTAGTTCTTATTCCTTTTGCGGCAATGCAAATGCGATTTTAAAGATAAGAGCAATAACAAGCCAAGTACAAGTTATAAATGGCGAACGGTAGTCCGAAAGTATTGTTTACACAACATGCGCGGCTCACATTAATATATGGTCATTAGGGTGGTTCTATTAAGTTTCAACTTCAAAAAGCTTATACTAAATATCAACTTCTATTGATGCTAGGTGTCCTCGATTCGGCATTTCTCTGTATTACTTCTGGTCTATCGTTAAAAATTACATGTAAAAGTAACAACAAAGCTATAGAGTTGAATTCGTACAAGAGAGTATGCGGATATTCCGTAAGGCTAGTGGATTATACATAGTAGCCGTTATGCTTTCGTTGGATACTACAAAAGTACTCGAAAATTGTAAATAAAATGCAAGGACAGTCCTACCATTTTTTTTAATGTCATTTACCCGAAGAATTTAATTGCAATTTTCGGGTGCTTTTTTGTCCCAATGTATGTATGTATGTCATGAATCTTATTTAAGAAAGCAGATAGTCTACTTGAAAACGAAGATATCAAAATTGAATTTTTTGGAAAGTATTTGGCAGCATTGCTCAATAGCTTAAAGCGCAAACAATCTTTGAAGATCAATTTTACAATTTTTTTTTATAGAAACTTTCGCAAATCAATAAAAAAATTAAATCTACATATTTTCTTTAAAGATATTTACTAAAAAAAATAGCAAAATATTGTATAATATGCTATTGAGCAGTCTCAGAATCTTGACAGCATTGATAGCATTCCATAATATACATGAAATATCAACAGGCGACTCAGTTGCCTGCGGTAGGCAGTCGATAGTCACTTGCAAAGTACATTTCGATATTCTGTTATCAAATGGCAGTCATACTCCTCCTGATTTTTTAGATACGTAATCGAAGTGCAAGGCTCATACAAGTAACTTGGTATTTCGGTGTTAAAATTGACAGCACCATGTGTCAGATCTCTGAAAAATGGAAAGCTTTCAGCGAAGCGTCATGACAAGACTAAGACATATGCAGTATATTAGGCGATAGATTGAGACTTAAAGTCTTCTTTCTCCCCTAAATTAATACTTAATTCGGTGGTTCTGTGGGAGAGCAATGAGTTGGGTGTAGGTTTAGCGGATTAAAGTTTCCTCTTACTATAAAAAAAGGTATTAAGGCCAGAGTCCGGAACTTGAATATTTTTTTAAATTTTTTATTACATTACCACATGATAGTAACAGAAAAATTGCACCACCCTGTTTTGGAGACAATTTTTCGCATATATAGTACATATCTAAATATTAATTATATTTACCATATTTTATAGATGAATGTGGGTTTTTCCAAAACATTAATCTTGAGTGACTGATTCAATGAGTAATCATAAATATAATTGAATGGTTAATGTGAAAGTTTGTTGTACATTTAGATAAATATATCTACGCTGAATCATTTGCATGAACGTAGCCAATAGATACGAGGTGTGTTCAAAAAGTATCGCGAATCGTAACTGACAGATTTCTTCGATTGCAGGGGCGTGGAGCATCATGAGTTCTTGCCACAGGGAAGAACGGTCAATAAGGATTATTACTTGCAAGTTATGGGCAATTTGCGCGAAGCAATCCGCCAGAAACTGAAGAGGCCCATGAAATGACGACGTTACACTTCTCTTGACGAGATAAAAACGGCATCGAAGGAGGAGTTGAAGAAGATAAAAAAAAAGATTTTTTGGAGTGCTTCGAAGATTGAAAAAACCGTTGGCACAAGTGTATAATATCTCATGGAGATTACTTTGCAGGGGACAAAATAGATATTCATGAATAAATAAATAATTTTTGAAAAAACACAAAATCGCGGTACTTTTTGAACACACCTCGTATACATACATATGTTTATGAAAAAACTTATTGGCATTTAGTTTCAAAATACAATTTGTGCATATTTTTTCTTTTTATAAAACAGTTTAGAAATATTGTTTAGCGATTTTAAATCGTTTTAATATTTAAAATAAGAGTTCTTGGTAATCTAAAGCGCAGCTAAATGTCGTATAGCCCAATAATATATATTTATTGTTTTATTGAATTTTAAAAGTATATATTTAAAAAAAAAATACTTATCGTTTCAAGTTACATGTAAAATATATAAAAAAAAATGTTTGCAAATTTTTTTTGAATTGGTTTCCATTTAGCAACAGCTTTCCATCTTAAAGCAGAAATTATGTTCGAAAGGAAAACACAAAATTTTCCCACATGAGAATTCTTAAACCTATTTACTCTATTAATAAGGTCTTAATAAGTATATAGAAATAATATAGAAGTATGCACTTATTTGGTTTTGACAAAGGATTAGCTCTTAATCTCTCTGGGAATTGTCAACCGAAATGCACGTATATGAAAGTATGCGTGAATATATGTTATACTATACTATATATTAGTACATGCAAATACATATTTAATGTCATTAAGCCGTTCATTGAACTATTAAGTTAAAGAGGTTTATAAATATGTGCAAATCTGTTAAGGCGATTCAAGAGATGTTTGAGGGATTACATGTTGGTGGGAATTTTATAAGATTTTATTAACTTACTTTATTTTGAATTTGCATGCCTTCATACATACTGAAATCAGTAAAAGTGAATCACGCTGCTGTTGCAAATATCGTACGCTTACATATATATGTGTACTATACGCCATCCCTGTTTCTAAATATCTCTCGTTTTCGTAGACAACACTTTGAATAATAAATTCTGTTAGTTGAAGTTCCCTAAAGCTGTTAGCTGTACCAAGATACCCCAACTAAAGCTAGTTGATTCACATTACTAAGGGGACTTCAGAATACCAGGTTGTTCAATAAGTTTTGTCGTTTGACAACACAATTGTATGATTCAAAATACACTTTATTATGCTTCATAAACTCCCTGAACATTAATACACTTGCTCCAACGATCCTCCAATCTGTGGATCACATCCGTGAAGTGAGAGTTCGGAAGGTCTGCAAAATAACGCTTCAACAGCCGTTATGACCTCTTTATTTGATGAAAAACGCTTGCCACGCATACATTTTTTGAGTTCTGGAAACAAATGGAAGTCGCTGGGAGCTAAACCTGGTGATTACGGTGGATGCTCCAACAATTCGAACTTTAATTCATGGATTTTAGCTTGACAATGCTCTTGTGACACGGTGTATTATTCTGATGAAAAAGAATTTTTTTCTTCTGCAAACGGGGATTTTTTTCACGAATTTTTTTTCTTTACCTGGTCCAAAAGATTCAGACTTAATTGTTTTACCCATTTGCAAGTAATTCAAAAACAAAATTGCTCGCGCATCCCAAAAAGCAGATGTCATAATCTTCTTGACCGATTTCCGGACACGAACTCGTTTCGAAGCCGAACAACCCGGTTCCCACCACTCTTTAGCCTCTCGTTTTGATTCAGGATCATGGCTTTGATTTCTAGTGTTTATGATCTTTTTGGACGTCTTTCACGTGGACCGTCTTTAAGGCTTGTACGAGCACGTTTAAATTCAGCAACCCATCTTTCTACTGTTCTAATTGTAGATGGACAATCATTATATACTTTTAACATTCGTTCGTGAATTTTTTTTTTTGGTGCTACACCTTCCAAAAATAAGAATTTTATCACTGCATAATATTCCATTTTTCCATTGTAAAAAAATACTGTCCCAAGGGGACACCACATGGCTTGTAATGTATGAATTGACGGATTGAAATGAAATTTCGCATACAAAACTTATTGAACAACCGGTATATTCAACAAAATATAACCCGAGATCTAAACCGACCTAATAATTTAAATGACAAACATGCCATAAATATAGCTGAGTCTCGGTGGAGACAATTCCTGACTTTTAAAGCAACGACATCAGAACTCAAGTAAGAGTGCTAACAGTGTACAATTAGCAACCATACTAGCAAATTAGGAACATTATATAATGACTATTGCAGAAACATTCAGGAGTTAGGGGAAGAGGAGGCTAGAAAAAGTCTTCTATGCGAATGCAAAGCTTTATATAAACATATATTAGAAAAAAATGGCAACTATTGCTCGAGGGTTTCTTGACGATATTTCAGTGATCGCACAGATAAGACGTTTCGAACTGTTGAACGTCATCAGAAACGTGGATTCGACAATAAAGTGAGGAAATTTTAGTTTTTTAAAATTTTAGGAATTTTTAATGGTTTTTTTTTCATTTTCGTTAGGTGTAATATCTTAAAAATATTCTCTGAAAATTTCACGTTGATCCGAAAATTTATTTTTGAGTTATACGACAAATAACAAAGACAGCTCAGGCACTTCAAAGCCTAGTGTGAAACTATAAACGCATTTTTCTCAAAACTATGTTTTTTGAACGGGTGACTACTGTAACTCGAAAACCGTTCAGTAGATTTTAATGAAATTCATACAGCTTTTAGAATTCATAATAAACTCGGGACTGATCGAAGGATTTTTTTTTTTCAAAAATTTCGATTTTTAAGACCAATTACTGTTGATTTTTTCCCAAAAATTTAGACAAAAATTTCCAGAGGCCGCCATTATGTTAGTTTTTTGAAAAAAAAAAAAAAAATTCTCGATCAGGTCAGAGTTTATCTATCCAAGGAGTTATGGTTGTCACCGCAAGTAGCTTTTGGAACTGGGTCAACGCAAACACCTATGACTTTGGAAATTTATTTTTTTATTTTTTTTTTTTAATTTTCGTGACTTCAAGTCAACACATTCTGTAAATATGCCATATTACTACTTTTGTAAAATAACACGTTTTAATAGCAAAAAAATACTGAAAACTCCCATTTTTTCGTGCCTCTGACTACCCCTAACCCCTTAAGTTTCAAGACCAGCAGTTTTATATGTTGAATTCAATGTCCTGATTTCAGTAAGAAATGTACCAATTGCTTGTCTGCAGAGTAGCTGTCGGCGGGCTAGTCAGGCTTATGCTTCCAACTAGTGGCAAAGTTGTTTATAAATAGTTAATTTTAGTGCGGGGTGTTATACGAATAATTGCATGGGTGTTAGCTGCGTGGGTGAAATTCATAGTTAAATATCGTAGTATATATATGTATCTATTGACAAATTTCTTAAATTTATATATTTGTCTTTTTATATGGAGCCATATTAATGGTCAACAAGAGCAACACAAATAGTCGATGCCACAATATGATCAAATATAGCAACTGGTTTGCACATTTTTGGTACTAAGTAGCTTCCGCTAAACAATATTTATTGTCAAAAATTGACTTTGATATTTCTTAACACAAACACACATACAGATGTATATATTATACATAATTGCGCTTTTACCATTGTTTAGTTCCTACTGTGTGGCCCTTTGTATTCAACTGTAAGCTGGTTTAATGGCGCATAAGTAAGTGTGCGGGCAAATAAATAACTGAATGGCATATAATAAATCAAATTGTCACATTTCAGCTAATTAAACATCAATTGAGAAATTTCCAAACTGTGCGAAGACAATGAAAATCCGGTTAATTAATTTCGATTGCCAAACAAACAAACAGCTTTACATACATATGTACATGCAGATAGCTTTGCATAAATGTAAGCAATATTAAAGAAAATAGTAAAAAAAAAAACTCGCACAACTCAAGTTAAATGGATCACTCTGCTAACCTGTTTACCTGCGCCACACCAATATATACAACAACACATGCAACACATACAATACACATGCCACATATACATACAACATACAAAATATACATGCATGCTTTTTCACTTTTTTTTTATTGAATTCGATGCCATGAAAACCAGTTTGTCCCCAACTTTTGATATTGAACTTCCTGCTCACACACTGCTCTAGTTTCTATTTCGGGTAGGCCGCTAGTAGAGTGGTTAGTTTCCTGTGTCAGCATTTCATTGAGGACTTCAGTTGCCCTTTTGCACGCCTATGCAAATACAATTGACATATGCACTGACATACATACAGACATACGAATATATTGTACAAGGGGTTCCTACACATAGAATATCCAATTTCATTCATTCATTCGACGACGCCTACCTTTTGAGTCGCGCCGACCAGTCGATGGGCAAACAGTGCGCAGAAAAAGCAAAAAAGTAAGGATGAAAAATGGCAAACAATGTTTTTGTTGTGTGTTGGGGAAAAGTGCTGATGTATCTTGTTTGTTTGTTGAACTTAAGGAAAGGAGTTGGACGATATATTGTTGCACGTGGCATGGACAAACAGGCAAATTTGCGCAGACTATGCCTACAAATAGGGTTATAGATGTGCTTACTATTGGAGATACACCTAAAGAAACGTAACATCAAAAAAAAAAAAAAAAAAAAAAAAAATGAAAATGGTTATCAGGTATAGTAACCAATATATGAGTATTTGATAACCAATATATGCGTGTATGATAACCAATATATAACCATTTTATAACCGAAAATTTTCAAATTTTTTCTCAATATTAGTGGTTGATATCGTTTGTTCTTTGCCTGTAAACTTATAAAAAGTGATGTTACGTTATTTTGCATTTTACGTGACGATATGGACGAATACAATTGCATGCCTGTAGAAGCTTTTAGTGCGCTTATTTATTCATCAAAGGCGCTTTTAAATTAAGTCTTGCGCTGCATGGCTGAGTAAATCGATTAGTAGGTGTCTCTATTTTTGTACACTTTTCCTCGGCATGCGTGGGGGTAATGCAAATAAGCTTACTGCCGTTACTTTAAAATTACAAAGAAAAAGCATTTCAATAGCAAAATTGCGAACTGTGAAGCTCGGCGATTTTTTCTCAATGCAAGCGGCTTGTTGGGTCGGCAAAAAATAGTTGAAATAAAAGCAATCGAAAAGGGAAGCAAAAACAAAGCTACACTCATGCAGAACCTATATTTGCTGCTCAGCTGCTGTGACAGTAAGTTTTTTTTCTGCTTTTTGCCAAGCGACCCATATTCAATTCGTTTGCGGTGCCGCATAATGCTGCCCACACTATCTTCGATTTGAACTCAAGTGCAGGCGGCACACTGCTTCTTTTTGCTCTTGTTTGCACTATTTTATTATTTAAATTGGAAATTGGCAGCGGCGGCACTATAAGCAGCGTAGGCACTTATTATAGACTGTTAATTTAAAATTAATATATACTTGCTCAGCTAGTTTGACCCGGAGAACACTATAACGTCTAACTAAGGAATAACTGAGATCAACAGATTTAATAATTGTTGGAATTTTTATATCTTAAACTATATATTAAGTTTGCCATGAAGTGGAAATGTCGAATATACTATATATAATATATGATCAGCGAGAATTGACTGAGTCCATTATACACGTGAACTACAGATGATGACAGTAGATTGAGATATCGATATAGTCGGATGAGACCCATTGTAAACGAAAGAAAAAACAGCAAAAATGAGTGGAAAAATAATTTACGTTCCATCCTTGGACAAAAGGAGGGGGGCATCGTCGGATTTTTAAGGGCTAAAAATAGATTTACGGACTGAGTAGGCAATTGCGAAGTAAAGTCCTCTCTCGACGAACAAAGATCAAATATATATAGTGCAGAGACATAGACAATGCCAACATCTGATGAGTCGGCGTTACGAGTTTTCGAGAGAAAAGTTCTCATCACTGCGATGGTTTAGTATAGTCTATAACTTCCTGTAAAGGCGAACCAGTGCCTTGGTTTCACAAGATAAGGGAGAGGAGCGGCATCTTTAAATTTTTAAGGGTTAATGATAGTTTTACTACACTTGGCTTTATGTTGTGTTTTTTATGGCATAAAAAATATGTATGTACATTATGTAAAGAGCTTGATGGACTGGTTGTATGACAACGAACTTAGGCCTTTAGGAGGCTCATTGTGAAACCACCGGGACTATAAATCCCCTAATTTTATTGCTACGTCACTGAACCAACCCGTACTTCCCATGAAGTACAAAAAACTTTTATCAGTAAAAACTCCGAAACAGCCTCAAGAAACCTTCGACCGATAGTTGCCACCCTTGCATTCGCATATAAGATATTTTATAGACTCCTCTTTTTCTAGCTTCTAACATTATATAATGTTCCTAGGCTACTGGCGCGTCTGAATTAGACAGTGACCTGTTAACACTCCTACTCACTCATTTTAAGTTTTAAGAGTCGGCATAAGCAGCCCATATTCCATTCATGCCACGTTTGCCCGCTTGTTGAGCAAGTTATGGAATGAATCCACTAAGACTTAGCTATATTTATGACATGTTTGTCGATTAAATATCTACAATTCGGCAGAGGCATATAAATTACCTCTTTTCTGGAGTCTAATTGTAGGGTGGTGGCTGCACTGACTAGTTTATCTGCTTCACTGTTACGAGACATGTCAGCATGCCCAAGAATCCATTACGAGTTTACCGTGAAATATTTTGTAAGATCCACTAAGAGTTCAAGGCATTTTTCCACTATATTTGACGAAACCCTTAGAGGCTTTAGTGATTTCAATGCCGCAGGTTATCTGTTTATATTAATATATGTATACTTGTTCTGATCCCACTCCTTGTCAGAACAGGAATGTTGTTTTTAATTGCTGTGATCTCTGCTTGGCGGACTCCGCAGTGGTCTGATAGACGGAAGATTATTTTTTGATATCTAATTTGGCTGAGAAGACACTACTTGCCACTTGATTGTCTAATTTGGGCTTAATCCGCATAGATGGTCCCTGCTTATCTCTGCGTTCTTGTCCGTTCGTTGTTGGATAAAATGTGACCGAATAGATCACGCATTGACGAAAATATAGCAGCCATAGCTGAGGGTACACAGTCGATTCGACGCCATTCGCAGCAACTCGGACTGACGTATGGAACGACTTGGCGCATTTTAGGTCGAGTTCTTTAAAATACAGACTGTGCAAGAACTGCCACTCGACCTTTTCAAGCCACGTCGCTTCACTCTAAGGGCTCATGTTCCAAGTTCCAAGAAGATCCGACGTTTTCGAGGTACATTTTCTTCAGCGATGAAGCCCATTTCTGGCTCTATGGGTATGTAAAGAACTAAATTTGCCGCATATGTGATGAAGAGCAATTGAATAGATTCAAAAGCTGCCATTTCATACAGAAAAAGCAACGATTTGTTGGGGTTTGTGGACCGGTAGAAACCATATATCTTCAAAATAGACTATTGATGTCTTAAATTGAAGCTCGTGATCTTGGAGACATGTGGTTTCAACAAGACGGCGCCAATTCCTACACATCGCATGAATCAATGGATTTATTGAGAGAAGACTTCGGTGAGCAGATAATTTCACGTTTTGGGCCGGTCAATTCGCCACCAAGATCGTGTGATATAACAACTTGAGACTTATTCTTGTGGAGATATGTGAAGTCTAAAGTCTTTGCGGACAATGTCGCTTCGATTCAGGTTTTAGCGCCAAACTTGACGCGTATCGTTCCCCAATCGAAATGCTCGAACGAGTCATCGGAAATTGAACTCAAAGTAAGGACCAACTGGGACGTAGCTGCGGTTAACATTTGAAAGAAATAATCTTCAAAAAATAAATGTCAAAGAAAATTCCTTCGAATGTTTCCTCTCCCCACAATTTCAGCGTGTTTGAAAATATTAACTTCTTACATTAAAGTCAAATGAATGAACGTTTTATGCTAGTATCACACAGTGCCACCTGTAGCAAATGAAAGCCAACTGTAAGCAAGTTGTTAATATCAATATAAACTGCAAAGAAGTTCTGCCACAACCTACTTTTGGGGACAACAACTTGAAAGCGTACGAAAGCAAACATTTAGCAGATAACAGCGCAGACACATTAGTCTACAATTATCTATTATACACATAGGCCGGCATGAGTATATATGACATGCGATAAAAATATACCGATCAACATATTAACATATATATGGTTGCAAGCGTATCCACAACACGATAAGCTTGTTTAAATTTTCCTTTTTTTCTTTTACTGCTTCTTTTGCAAAAGCTTTTGCTGCGACACTTGTAAACATGGGTGTGAAAAGCAACACTTGCTAAACAAGCTACTAGTCTACTAGCGAAGATGCAGATCTGCCAATGATAGTACATCCTTGCCGGCACTTGCCACTTACCACTTGCCACATGCCACCTCACCCAATTTGGTGTGTTTAATGAAATTCGCTTTGTCACTCATTCATGTGCTGGCTGCTGGTAGCTATTAAGCATACAAATAGCAGCACAAATCGAGACAGATCCCAATATAAATACACACACACACACTTATATATATTTACATACATACATACATGTATGCCTGCATATTTACATCCTCGTGTGTTTGCGCATGCGTGTGCGTTTGTGCCACTGTTTGGCCAATTTCTTATTTTATTTTGTTTGTTTATCCGTTTGTTTGTCTACACAGTGCTGTCAGCCAACTTGTTGTATAGCCGGCATTAGGCGTATTTGATATCTGTGCGCTTTGTGCAGATTCATATCTCACACCGGTTTTATTGGTGGCTCAGCCGACAGCAAACAGCCAACCTTATTTATGCAAGCACACTTGTTTCTATGTGTTTGTGTGTGTGTGTGTGTGTGCGTGTTGGCTGTGTGGTTGACATGATTAATCGATTTGTTCCTGTGGCAATATTACGCATCGTTAGATGCGTGTTGTCACCACTTGGCTTTATTGGCTCTTTAAGTTGTCAGTCAAGTGGGCATGCAACGTGTGGTTATGTGCGTACCGGCTACCCACTTTCCGACACACACACACACACCCAGTTATACAAACATATTAGTTTAATGCGGGTAAGTGTGTTGAAACGCGTCGCTGGCATCACTTTCATAGTAAATCAACACGTCCAACGGCAAATAAAATGTCAAAGTCTGCAAAAACAACAAGACAAACTAGTGTGTCTCAGTTTACGGTTTCGATTTCAACTTAGCTATATCTTTAAATTTTAATCGGTCTCCTTTTTGCTTGTTGCTCAACTTAGTGCGTAGACACACCAGTTTGCTTATTTTCTCTAGTTAAAATATGGTCGTTTGTCATATATTGCGAAGCGTTGCACATTTGTGTCTTATATATTTTATATAACGGCATTATTGTAAAGATGACCTTGCTCTGTTGGAGGCATCAACTTTGATCCCTACTCATTTTGCTTTTCGGCTTAACTGACTTGAATGCGCCATCTCTCTGCTTGGCAGGAATGAGCGCTGAATGTTGTCTAAAAATCCCTTGCAAAGCAACAACAAAACCAACAAAAAAAAAATTGACTTCGGTTGCATCGAACCTACAATATCCGTTCTATAAAAAAGTTGTCCATACAAAAACATAATCCAATCTGAATAATTTCATAGGAGACTATACCGTTGTCTTGGACAATAATCTATGTCAAATAAAACCGAGCTGGATTTATTCACTAGAAGATCTGAGATCTGAAATCTGAGATCTGAGCTTTTTGAGCACTTGGAAATCTTCACTCACTTTGACCTCATACCGAATCACTTGGATCATGGAGTCGCGAAACTGAGCACTGGCTGCTCCTTCTCTACCCATATACCGGCGAGAAGTTGTGGGTGGGAAGAAACCGCTGAAAGAGAGAGGCTGCGAGCTTCTTTACGGATGGGTCAAAACTTGCAGAAAGGATTGGTGGAGGGGTTTACTGTCGGCAGCTCTCTATCAACTCCAGTTTCCGACTTCCTGGCTATTGCAGTGTCTTCTAGGCCAAAGGTTGCAGCCATTAAGGTAACAGTAGATTTACTGCTCCGGAGCGAAAGGAGGCTGCTCCTTCAGAGAAGTGACCATCCACTCGGCGATACTATCCAAAAAATCATTAACATTGCGTTCAGGGCTAGTCAAAGAGTGTTTAACCTTGATACCTATAGTATCGAGTGCCTTTTTTATAAGACTGGTATCGGTAGCAGAGCACAGCGGAATTACGGGAATCTATAAAGCTGATGAGCTAGCAAGAAAAAACAGCCTAGAACCGATCTTGGTAGAATGAACTGGAGTTCGCGTATGCTTGGCTGCGATGGGCCACCATCGGTACATGCGCTGTCGCAAAAGCCTTTTGGCTCAATATCGATCGCAAGAGATCTAGTGATCCGTTTGCCTTGAGTAAGGCTAGCCTCTCCGTAGTTTCCGGGTTTTTAGCGGCACACTACCCTATTAGCATTCACGCAGTAAGGCGGGAAAACATACCAGATGCTATCTGCAGAAACTGTATATAATGATAAGGACGAAGGTCAAGACTTAAGCACTAAGGAGGGCATACTTTCAGACATCCCACCGAGCTGTCGTGATTGGAAGTTAAATGCCTGTGCAAATTGGTACTGACAACCAATCGTTTTTGCTAATTTGTAAGTTCAAACACCAAAGTTGTTCTTTTCCATGATCTCACAAAGGACATATAGTAGTCCACGTGCGATCTTTGATCAGCCATCGAACATAACCTAACCTAACCTAATGCGATCTGAACAATTTCTGCCGAGAATATATAATTGCTTTAGGCAGATAATTGAGGTTAAATTTTGCGAAGATGTCTTGGTAAATTTTATTTTTAAATTTTTATTACAGCTTTAGTATGCTATAGGGGTCCGATATCGGAAGTTCCAAATTATAATTTCCTGCTCTTCTATAAGTATGTAATTATATCAATGTATATGTGATATATTCGTTTTAGCAATTTCAATTTTCAACTGTATAATGAACAGTTCTTTTCAATTTGAAAGAGCAGAATCTTACAATATTCATCCTAGTAAAACATGTCAGTTGACCGGTGGGTTCGAAAACAAAAAAAATCATTTTACTGCAAATAATGGATTTTTGGCTTCACAACGCCTTCAAAGGAACAGCGAAATTTTGCAATATTTACAATTTCAAAGTAATTTTATGCCTACATTATAACCTTGAAACCACTAAACAATTTCTAGTGAACTTCGAATGTTTCTTCTTCTTTACTGGCGTAGACACCGCTTCCGCGATTATAGCCGAGTCAACAACAGCGCGCCAGTCGAATGTTTACCTTTGGCTTTTAATTAACAAAATTTATAGCAATTTTTTTACTTTAATTAAATGCTGTAATGAATCGAAATTGTAAATTTCTGGAAAAAATATTTTCTTTGATTTGTTATTCCCACACCAGTCATTATAGTGAATTCTTGCAATTAAGCAAATAATGGCGTCGAAGCTATCAGAAACAATGGAATGTCCATTAGAAATATTTCTTAAGAAATTGCGGCACGAAAGGCGTGCATAATCGTATGTACTTAAGTTTATATAATTATTATAAATGAAAACACCAACACACCTTTAAAAGATCGCTTAGTTGTTTGGAGCAATAGCGTGCTTAAATTTGACGTCAACATAATAAAACGCCAAGTTGATGCCAAGAAATGGTTGCCGAAATTTCAATGAGCGGAAAACAATATGACTTAAAGTGAAGAACGAACATTAACATTGTAGTTGTCAGGAGACAATTTTCTCCTTTTTTCATGTCGCTCCAACGTCAATAAAAATGTATGGATTCAGCGACAGCGATCTACCTAAATGACATTAACAATGTTACTGACCGACTTAAAGTAAAGAATGCAAATTTAAATGTTGTAATTGTCAAGAGCAAATTTCCTCACTTTTTCGTTTTCAAATAAGAGTTGATATGATTTCTTTAAAAAAAATCGATAGAATTAAATTATGAATATAAGAACATTAAATAGTCTCCACGACTGTTTATGCAGGAATGAATTCGATGAACCCAATTTTCGAGTACTGTTTCCACTAAATCAAGTCGTATGTCATGAGTAACACTTTTAGTATTGAATTTTAAAACTTGAAGAGAAATTGGTTTATTGCTAAAGACCACTCACTTCAAAAAACTCTACACGAAGTAGTTTACTGTTATTAAATCTCTACTTCTTAGAGGCCATTTAATGTCGCAAATTTTTGAAATGATCGCAACTTCAAACTTTTCATGCAATAATACGGTTTTTGCACGTGCTGTATGCCACCTGGCCCCGTCTTGTTGGAACCAGTTGTTGTTAAGATCAGCTTCTTCCCATTGCCGCCATAAAAAGTTGGTTATCATCGATCTACACCGCTCTTCATAGACAGTAACGTTGTCAGCAGCTTCAATTCGAAAGAAGTATGGACCGATGATTCTATCGGACCAAAAACCATACCAAACTATCAATTTAAGTGAATGTAATGGTTGTTTATTAATAATTTATGAATTTTCTTCTCTCCAAAATCGACAGTTTTGTTTATTTTCCGCAATACTTAGATGAAAGTGGACCTTATACTGATTTTCTTAAAAAAATCATTATCGCTTTTAAGTTGTTCCAAACCAAAACCATACCAGTTTCACGACGTTTACTGTGGTCAAATGGGTTTAATTTCTGAGTGATAAGAATTTTATACGAACAAATCATTTCTCAAAGTCTGCCAGGCTGTGGTTTGAGACAGTTTCAAAGCTTGAGAACGTCTTGGAATCGAGAAATTACGGTCTTTAGCAACACTTGGCTGAACGGCAGCAATATTTTCATTACTTCTAGCAATTCTTTGACTTATTGCCACTTGAACATTATGTAAAGAAAATATAGGGTCGAAATTTTTAAAAATTCGACGAATAGCAAACACAGGACGTTTATTATGAGCATAAAAAGACAAAAGCTCCTTCGCTCTATGGACTCTTGAAAAGTTTCAAGAAGATCCGACGTTTTCGAACCAAATTTAGTTCACCAATGAGATCCATTTCTGGCTCAATGGGTATGTAAACAAACAAAAAGCATTTGGGACGCAAAGCAAACTGAAAAGATTCAACCAACATTTGAAAGAGATAATCTTTAAAAATAAATGAATCAATGAAAAATCAAAGAATGTTGTTTCGAATGATAAAAAACATTCCCCATTAAATTTGAAGTTTCTGTGTTTTTTCTTTAAAAAATTAGGGGCCTCAAAATGGATCACTCTATATTAACAGTATGCTTACAGTATAATTATCATTAACAGTATAATATCCATACGATTTAATCACTGACAACTCACTACTATCTTATTGAGCCTTCCTATCTTTATACACACACATGCATTATGCCTTTGCCTTTGATCCTTCGTAGCTCCTTTCTCATACCGTGAACTCCACTGACTGTGTGTTTACTAGCCACGGTTACTTAATCTATAATTAATTGCATACTCAATGAGCGAGCGCTTCCCTTTCATCATTTTAATCACACTGTATATGCGTGTTGCTGTTTATGTGGTTGTTGCTGAACGCGGCTCTTACAATGTGCCCAAAAAATAAGGTGACATTGTATTTATTTTGAAAATTCTTTATTTATTCTTCCAAATCACTTTCATCCCCTTCAAAGTAATCCCCTCCCGATGCAATGCACTTATGCCAACGGATTTTCCAATCTTCGAAACACTGGTTGTAGTCACTTTCGGGGATGGCCTTCAGTTCCATCTTCGCTGCGGCTTGAATCTCCTCTATCGTATAAAAACGGTGTCCCCGGAGCGGTCTTTTGAGCTTGGTGAACAGCCAGGAGTCGCACGACGCCAGATCAGGTAAA
Source organism: Bactrocera correcta (assembly GCA_027475135.1). NCBI lineage: Eukaryota > Metazoa > Arthropoda > Insecta > Diptera > Tephritidae > Bactrocera > Bactrocera correcta. Next base: position 59,849,459 of record CM050325.1, on the reverse strand, counting down.
TACGGTGGTTGCGGAACGATATGGGCTGAGTTTTTGACGAAATGATTACGAATTACGAGGGCAGTATGGGATGGTGCATTATCGTGGTGTAAAAACCACGACTTGTCTTTCCACAATTCCGGCCTTTTTAGGTAGACAGCGTTACTTGTTGACTGTTTGACCGGTTGGAAGGAATTCATAATGCACAACACCACGATAATCGAAGAAAACAGTCAACATGACCTTGTTTTTTGAGCGAGTTTGGCGCGATTTTTTTAGTCTCGGCTCTCTTTTAGCACGATATTCGCTCGATTGATCGGTTGTTTCGGGGTCATAAGCATAGATCCAAGTCTCATCGCCAGTTATAATGCGTTTCATGACACCCTGGTAGTCGGAAAGCATCGTTTCAAACACTTCAACGCGACGCCTTTTTTCAAAAAATTCAATGATTTCGGTACCAGTCGAGATTTGACACGCTTGAGGCCCAAAACATCCTTCAAAATGGTATTGGCTGAGCCTTTCGATATGCCAACTTCATCAGCAAGGTCTCTATTTGTTAATCGCCGGTTTTTCAACACCAAATCTTTGATTTGTTGAACGTGAGCTCCGTCGGTTGAGGTTGATGGTCGCCCTGGACGCTCTTCGTCTTCGACATGTTCACGGCCGGCTGGGAACTCACTATACCACTTGTAAACATTTTTTTAGACATACCCTTATCACCAAAGGCTTTCTGCACCATCCTCAACGTATCCGCAGCAGAAAATTGATTCCGTAAACAAAATTTAATGCCTCAACAAATTTCGACATCGCAAAAAACGAAAAACTCATTTTTAGTAGCTCACAAAACGACACGTATCTCAAACACTAATGAATATTTTGACATGAAATTTTACATAAATGTGACTGACAGTACTACCAACCTAAAAAAAATAATAACTCTCTAAATCCTTCGACGCGCGCAGTTTAAATTCAAATGTCACCTTATATTTTGGGCCCATATACATACCTATTTATTTAAGTATGTAGTAGGCGTATGTGCTCGTGTTTACTAGTTTGGCTAGGCATTTCATTAATTAATTAATACACACATAGCTACAACGCCGGTTTATCTCTTCCTACTGAAGGCATGAAGATGATTAAATATTCGTGTTCATCTCGAGAAATTTGATTTATGTATAGACATTTGTCGACGTTGAGCAACTCGAACCAGCAATTGGTCAGTAGCTTGTCTTGGCTTGGCTTGCTCGCAGGTATAATTATTTAAATGACATCTGCTTAAGCAGCTTTAATTATGTAAGTGGATTGAGTGTCTATTTAAGTCTCAGGAAATGTTGTTTTATCAGCTGGACTTGACGCTTGACTACATTTCTAAAAAGTGAGTGGTGAGTGAGCGCAAGGGTGTTGGGTGATTATGGCTAAAGAGATGTTTTACGTGTTTTTTTTATAATGAGTGTGGACAGGTGGACACTCAGTATTGTGCACTGGTTTTGTAAATGAAAAGAAGAAAACAGCCACGGATGAGAGACCCTTAATTTTATGACGACCGCTGCCAACAAATTAGGGATTACAATTTAAGAGCATGCACCTGGAATGTCCGGTCCTTTAATTGGTAAAGCATCTTCCCAGCTGGTTGATGCTCTCGTATGAGTAAATGCTCACATCATCGCCCTCCTAAAAAGTCGATGGACGGGACAGGGACTGCGACGAGTAGGTCCATGTGGCATTTACTAAGTCGCCATATGAATGAGCGCAAATTCGATGTGGGATTCGTGATCGGGGAGGCTCCGTCGCTGAGATGTACAGATAAAGAAATAACGTACTTTACTAGCAAGTCTACTCTGAGCTAAGATACCGCTAACATACCATAAGTCGCTGGAATCTCCATTGCACCCGCATACATGTTTAACAAAGCCTGAGAGCGGGAGATTGAATAATGTACTTTATTCCCAAAATAAATGAACGAAATTAGACTTTTTTGGTCCCCATACTATTATCATCCGATTTTTTCCTTGAATATCGAATATACAGATATTTGTAAATATTCCCCGAAAATTTGAAGTCAATCCGACAAATAATTTTGGAAATATGATTCCAATGTGATGTAGAGTTTTTCACAAAACTCGTTTTTTAAGCCGTCATTTTGTGAAAAATTTATTAGCTTTTACTTTACCTATTGAGTACAGGATAATGTAATACAATAATACGTATTTTTTGGTTTTTGTATTTAAAAGTTTTAAGCAGAAAAATCTTCCTCCTCCAAACACATTTTATCATAGTTATAAAAAAATATCGATTATTTAAATAAATACATATGTATATTTTTTTTAATATTTTTGAAATATTTTTGTGAATATTTTTTCAAGAAAACTCGCAGTTTAATTTGACAAAAAAAAAAAAAAAACTTAAAATAAAAAAATGCAAAATTTGCTTGAAAGGAGATGTCCTGTAATTACATCTAGCACATTTATTGAAATTAATTATGATTTGCTTAAAATTCCAAATTTTTTAATTCTTTCGGAAGTTCTAATTATTTGCAAAATTTAATAGTTTCCAAAATCCCACCAAGGGCTTAACATCTTATTTTTGCCAAGAATTACGAGTCATTTAATTTCATTGAAATACATAAAATATTTATGTATATGTATATTACTCTGTTCAATGAAGTACATTCATACATACAAACACAAAGCTATCCAAAAGAAATACCAACCGAACAATCCACAATTATACACGCCAACTCAATTACGCGAGCAAAAAGCCACAAAATGCAAACCAAGTACCAATCTGCTGCTTGGCTTAAGTGGGCTTTTACTCATAATTATTCAATAATTCATAAGCGCTACAAACAGCGCCCAACACCACGCTGATTGTTAGCAATTCAAGTTAGTCACTGTTTTTGATGTTGTTTTTGTAAAAAATTACCAAGTTAATTTATTTTCTAATATTTCAATGTTCACTTATCTCGAAGAGTAAAGCACGGCACGCACACTCACACTCACAGCAGTTGGTGCGCCAGCAACTGCCTGTCCCAAATTAATAAATCTCTTGCAGGAGGTGACACTTCGGGTAATTGAAAAAATTTAAATAATATTAACATAAATAGCTGTGTGCCGCTGTACACTGGCAAAAACTCTTTGCGGTGGTAAAATTTGCATTTGCCGCTTTGTTTGTTGTTTTTTTTTGTTTTGAGTAAACCGCTAATAACGGGCTGACATGCTGATATACCACCTTTTTCAATTTCAAATTTGCAAGCATGCGTTTAAGGCCGTTGATTGCTTTACTCGTCATTCTAGTGACTGATTATTGCTAAGTACACGTGGGACACCGTGGCGTATGATTAATGGG
>CM050325.1:59664516-59845635 GCA_027475135.1 Bactrocera correcta | reverse complement strand
AATACAAAAATTTATAATAATAATTAATATTTAAAAAGTAAAATAAATTAATGGAAAATAATAAAAATAATAAGAAAAATACAAAATAAAAAACATTAGTAAAACTAAATTAATCATAAAAAAAAAATAATATTTAAAAAATAAAATAAATTAATGAAAAATAATAAGAGAAATACAAAATAAAAAACATTAGTAAAAATAAATTAATCATAAAAAAATAAAAAAAAACATTTAATATTTAAAAAATAAAATAAATTAATAAAAAATAATAAGAAAAATACAAAATAAAAAACATTAGTAAAAATAAATTAATCATAAAAAATAAAAAAAAAAAATTAATATTTAAAAACTAAAATAAATTAATAAAAAATAATAAAAATATAATAATAATACTAAAAAACTTGAAAATATAATAAAGGAATAATAAGTATTACAGGCATATGAAGCCTATAGAAAAGTTAATTTTGAGAGTTGCAGTTAAGAAGCGAAATATTATGTTATATTATTAAATAAATTTAAAATATTGAGCAACGAAAGCTCGAAAAAAGTGCAATTTAATCAACATACATAAGAATTCTTCAAAATTTAACTACTATCAGCAAATTTAAATTTCATTAAACTCGTACGAAACATTTAATTTGCTCAATTTCGAATAATTACGCTTTATTCGAGGACCTCAAACACACAACATTCAAATGTATTTATATTTATTTATGCGTGTGGGCCGCCAGACATGAGACAAATAAATTAGCAATAAACGAATGGAAATAAATGAGCGACCGAGCACAAATGTCAAGCAAAATCCTCAGAATTACTGCTGCGAGACCAGGCCAGACCAGGACAACGCACGCACGCACGCACACACTCGCATAAGCTTACATAAGCCATCTCGTACGCGCACAAATGATTGTTGTGGTGGAAAATTTTTGGAAATGAAAATGGTAAATATGCGAAGCAACATTGAGAGCTTACAGGCATACATACATATGTGCGTACACTAACTGTATATATATATTAAGGTACATACAGTGTTGGACAAAACTAAAGCACAATTATTATAGGTTACAGTTATGTACATATATTAATCCATAAAAAATATAATATTAGTTATATATTTTTTCGAAATACAAAATTTTACACAAAAAACTTTTCAAAAGTATAAATCTGTGTGGACAAAACTAAAGCACTCCCTAATACTTGTTAGAAAAAATATTACAACTATTACAGAGACATTTTGTAAGGAGATTTTTGACGTCGGCACTGTTCAGTTGCGATTAGAGTTTAAGAATCAAAATTGGCGGAAAAACCGCATTCAGCCAACTTTACAAATAAAATAATAAGTAATTTACAAAACGGTGTATCTCAACATAAAATTAGTTAAAAATATTCAGTGAATAGATCAGTGGTGGCAACGACTAATAAATAAATTTCAGCAAACTGGCAATGTACTTTCTTGGCACAGCTGAGGAAGACGGCGAAAAACTGCATAAGGAGACGATTCATTGATCAAAAAGGTTACCCAAATTTATCCCACAGTCTTTTCCAATTAAATACAGAAACACTTTTGTTCACTAGTTAATGTACGAACAATTAGAAGACGAGCTGTTGAGGGCGGGTTGTTCTGTAGGCGTCCAGCTAGAAAGTCGTTTACTTCAGCAAAAAACGACGGCTCATCTCGATTGGAGCATTCAGAAATTGGATACCATTTTATACTCAGGCGAATCGAAATATATTATTAAAATTCGGAAGGCATAAGATGTGTGAGAAGGCCAAAAGGACATGGACTCAAACCTAAGTAATATGTTGCGATCATTAAATATGGCGGTGGTAATGTTATGATCTGGAGCTCTTTTTGTGGGCACCGTACTGGACCTATTCATATAATAAATGGAATAAGGGACCGGTTTGTTTACACCGACATTTCAAAAAGGGGGTTGCTAGCGCATGCTAAAAAGCATATGCCACTATAATGGTGGTTCCAGCAGGACAATGGTCCTAAACATAACTCTAGGCATTGCAAAATTTGGTTGTGAAGTTACAGAGTTGGTGTTTTAGATTTGTAGGCGTAAACACACGATGTCAAATCCATTGAGAACTTATGGCAGATCGTTAATTCCAAAATAAATAACGAAAACTGTAAAACCGAGGATCAACATTCAGAACCTAAACAAATTACTTGGAATGGCATAACACATGAAATATAGTAAATAATTTAATTTCTGCTATGCCTAAAATATGCGTTTCAGTCACCCAAAATAAAGGATTTGCTACTATTTTTTTATTTTTAGTTATTTTCAAACCGATGAAAGGGGTGTTTTTGTTTTGTCCAGTTAATTTTTAAACCATAAATTTTAAACCATAAATTCGTTTGTTGTTTTAATTTATTTAATTTTGAAAACTGAAAATGAAAAGCTTTATTTTAATAAAAAAAATGCGTTGATTAGCATTGAAAAACGTGAAAATTTTACATTTATTTTTTTTTTGTCTGAAAACAGCTAAGTTCGAGCTGAACCATAGTAGGCGGTGCTATAGTTTTGTCCAGTACTGTAATTTGGCCCATAGAGAGCAATTGATTGGGAGCAATGCGCCAACACTTAGAAATTCATAAAATAATACATACATATGTACATACATATGCATAACCAAAAAACTGTTGCAAATGAAAATGTAGCAAATACATCAGCGCACGCATACTTATACATATGTACATATGTGTATATTTGTTATGCGCTTATAAATATTTATGGCATTTCTATTGATTGATGCAGCATCATTAGTTATAAATACATACACACACACATGCATAGCAAAGTACATAGATTGCGATAAATTTGCATAACTGCGTTCGGTATATATGTATATATATATGTATTGTATGACACAAACATATGTATGTTCCATATGCATCCTAACTGCATGAGTACATATATATATATGTATGTACATATGTATTTGGAAGTTTGATTACATCAGTATGCACCAAATGCATAGCAAACCGACCGAACTATCAAATACCTGGGTTGCAAAGCCAATGGAAAACATTATATTTTTTATTCTTCATATATGATACATAAGTATGTATTTATGTATGTATGTATTTAAGTGAGTATATTAATACATATAACAAATCTAATTTGAATGGCATTACTGGCATGCTTTTGCTGCCGAATTCCGAATCGTTTAAATTTGATAATAATTTTAATTGCATAGCTAGGACAAAATACATTTTGCATTTGTTTATTATCACTGAAAATATTTAAAAGAACTTACAAATTCTATTTGTTCATTCTAAATATGTAAATTCTAATGACTCACAAAAATGCTTTAAAACAGCAAATATGTATATATGTATGTATGTATATTAGAAATATTTTTCAACACCAGCGCTTAATTACTTCATAAATTCTTTTCGAAGAGTCTTCAAATTCCATTTTTTTATCTTAAAAATTTTCGTAATAAATTAATTTTTACATTTCATATACAGACGGATATGCAACTTCGCTATTATATTATTATTTAACAAAACGCCTAATTATAGGTCATAATTAATTTTCTTGACGTGGAAAGCATAATGTTTGAAAGTAAAATAATGTGAAAAGCAAAAGTGAAAGCCATACAATTTCACTACAAGCGGAAACAGTAAACAAATAAAAAAGAATAGTGAACGTGTAAGGAAGAGTTAAGCTCGGCTGTAACAATTTGTACTCTCGCAATTTTCAGGGATCAAAGCCGGAAAATCGTTTCCGAATTTCAAAAGTACACATACTGAACGGTTGACCCATATTTTCGGTAAGGAGGTCGCAATAGATACTGGAATTCACAGTATCTGGGAGTTTGAATAGTTTTGACGCGACTTGGGCAATTTTTTGTCATAAGCGGACACAGCTCAAAGGCACTATTGGTGCGAAGTTTTAGCCGGATACATTGTTTGGCGCTTGATTTGTATTCTAAACAGTGAAGGAAACAGATGGAATTTAAAATTTTGTTGTACGGAAAGTAAGTTTGGTTGTAGTCCAATTTCGCCCATTTTTACACTGTAATATAAAAATGTCAGGATAATATTATTTTTCAAATTTGGTCGAAATCGATCGAGGAGATCCTGAGGTATGGGGTTTCACCCAAATGTGGGCGGCGCCACACCAACGTCTTATTTCGATTTCGGCTGTTATAAAGCCGTGTAAAATGGTGTGGGGAACGGGCGATATCAAAAAGTAATAGTTTTTAAGTTGCCCGGAGTAAAAACGACAAAGAAAAACACACAATTTTTACTTATAACTTAGGCACATACTAGAAAAGTTTTCATATTACCATAATAGGTAGGTGCGACTTAAAATATATGTAAGGCAATGCGCCTAATTTTAGGCAACGTTTTAAGGTTTATTTCATATTGCTACTTAACGGTCGGTTGTTATAACGTTCCTCACAAATAAATAAGCACATAACACTACAATCGTCATCTGAAATGCAAAATAACGTAACAACATTTTCGGAAATTTACAGTGGCATGAATGAAACACGAAATAAAATGGAACAAGAGTGAAATAAAATTTTAATATTGGTTAAAACTGGTTTATATCTGACCACAGAACCTGAAAATGTTGAACATATGTAATATTATGTATGTAATTTGAAATTGTGAAGCGTAATCAATCAGACACTCAATTTCGAATTTTTGGATGATACGTTTTTTTGCATTTCAGTTGACGATATACTGTCTAACATAATTCAAAGAACATTAATATAATTAAAAGCAATTCAATTTCGACATTTTCAATTTAAATTTTTTTTTATTCAAACCTAACGCAGATTCAGCTTTTAATGATCGAGATTGTCTTCTAGGAATTTTTTAGCATTTTATCTTATGAATTATTACTGCATTAATACTTTCTATATACAGTTTGGATTTAAGATTCCACTAATGTAGTCTGTTATAAATAAGATATTGAATTCTTCAGCCAAAACTAGAGCAAACTTCCTTTTAAATTTCCAACATCATGAAACGCCGCAAAGCGAGCATGTCCAGCATAGGGATGAGACCGAGAATTAGAGAAACAGCGTGTATTAAGTGACAGCACGCACGAGCGAATCTTACTAATTTATTAAAAAAAAAAAACATTTTATATATATATTAGTCTATATGCATTTCGGCAAAATACTTTTATTATATTCTTTTTTGAAACTTTTTTCCAGCAGAAATATTTATGCACAGCTTGAATACAAGTTTTTAGAAATGTTCGTTGTTAATTTAACACTCGCGGGTCTTTAATATACGATTATATGTACATACAAATATATGTCATATATGTACATATAGCATTTATATGTGGGTTGACAATGGAGATGCCATTACATGACATTGCCAGACCAGCGAAAGCTTCAAGGGGTTGTTATTGATTTTCTAAACGCTGTAAGACTGAAAAAAAAATCGCACGCGCTCGTATTTATCACGCAATCTGATAGAATTGAAACACATTTATATATACATAGGTATTTCTGAGCATGTGTAGCATGCTTTTCGTAGTCTACGGGAGACTTGGCTTGTGCCCTACAAAAATCGTATTAAATATCTGCGCATTTTAACGGAAAAATATGTAAATATGTAAGTATGTAAACAAATTCTAACAAATGTAGGTTTGTGATTAAGTAAGCGTCTGCATATACGAGTACATACATATATGTACATACAGAAGTAAATATATAAAACAGGCATTAAAAAACACAAGAAGAAGTGAAGTCACAAAACACAAACGTTCAAGGCCACAAGGGTCGGAAAATAATTAATTATTGCTACAATAATAGAAACTTTCTTCTTAGACATAAAAGGAAAAGTTGAAGAAAAAAAAATTGTTCCCAAACAAGTCTCAGATAGACGAACTAACCCAGATTGCTTTTAGTAAATACTTTCTTCCACGCTTAAATTTCAATTTTTGAAAGGCTTTAGAATAGTTTCACCTTATCTCGAGCTAACTGCTTGATTTTTTTTTCTTTAATAATTTTATAAATTGGTTCTTCTCGAACCCTTGTTGCTCTTTACTTTCAACTAAGACTAGGAACTCATGTTCCTTTCCTTTATTCTCCAATCAGTTACCGAAGGCATTACCAACTACTTTCTATGTTTCTATGCAAGCTAAAAAATTGGGACTTTTTCAATTTTCTTGTAGCAACAGAGAACTTTTCCCAAATTATATAGAGGACTACTGCAGATTTGAATTAATATCGTATTAATATTGTAAAATAACTCTTCAACGCAATAATAGAGGCTTAGATTGCTCCTTAGCCGCGAAGTTTTGAAATATTGATTATATAGAATATCTCATATTCACATCCAACCTAAATCCGGATTCTAATAAAGAAACAAAATCTTTAAAATTCATCGTTCGAACAATATACAGTTGAACTTTCCTAGCTCGAAACACCATCTACATATATCTGCTAAAAATCTGGCTGGACAAATCTTATACCATGTTCAGACCGAAAATTTAAAAGATTAGATTACATTTAATCATTTCATAACCCAACAGTGTTCTCACTGCCGAAAGATCAAAAACAACTGTTATTGTCATTCATGAAGTCACATCGCTTAATATGTATCAAAAGAAAGGATTGTCATATAATATTTTGAAATAAAAGCCGTCTTTTTCAAATATTTTCCATATAATAGAAATAGTGGATGCATTTTTTTACTTGCTAAGTCGATTTTCAGGTGAAATTAGATTCATTGCTTTAAAAAAAAGTTGTTTGTTTACATTTTTTCCTTTAGTAGTGTCTAAATCAGCTGTGATAATGTAAGAGATTACCAATGCTGACAAGTAGATGGCGCAAAACCAGAGTCGCACAGAGAGATTTTACGTGGATCAGTTTCAAATCATTTCAATGAAGTGATTTGAAACTGTCATTTTTGTATGGCGAAATCTTGTTAAATTTATAAGATTAGTGGGATAAACCACTCAACAGCCGAAATCGTGTGATTAAGTGTCGGTCTGAACATGCTATTATTGTCCACTTCGATGTAATCTATAATAGCAACATTGGAAAGGATACATAAGCGCGGGCACTTCGACGTGAGCAGCTGTTTACAAAGTGGGATTTCTCCGAAAAATACGAGGATAACGTGCCTATTTAACAGTTCGAATTATGGAAGAAAATTTGTAGGAAATTTAACTTTCATTGCCATTGAAGACTTTGGGTTATGGAGAACTTTGAGTTAAGAAAGTTCTAGTTATGGAAGGTAAATTGTATGAAATTTTACTTCTAAACGCTATTCAAGAGTTCGGGTTATGGAGAACTTCGGGATACGAAATTTCTTATTACCATTATTATTTCGTGTCTACGGCAGTTATATAAAACAATGTTTGAGTACACTTTGAAGGTAAACCTTCTCGATTTGAGAAATTTAATTATGGGCATAAAAAATGCTTAGGTGACCGGAATTTTATTGATATATCTAGTATTTAACTAAAATAAAAATGCTTTTGAGATACATCTGTAAGCTCGTTCCCCACATAACTTTTAATATAATCTAAAATTTTTAAACAGGACTTCTTGAATCTAGCACACCCTGGTGGCGCCATCTATGTGTCGACTGGTGCGTTAGAATCTCCCTCCTTTATCGATTATCCAGTGATATGACATTTCATCGATTGGAAGTGAACTTATTGCGTTTTAAGTGTCAGTATGTGTGTGTTATCGGTGCGAAAATGAGTTTCGAACAAAGAGCCAACATTAAATTTTGTATTAAAATTGGTAAAACTTTTACCGAAACGTTTCAATTGATGAAACAAGTTTATGGCGAAGATTGCCTATCCCGTAGCAGAGTACACGAGTAGTTTCAACCTTATCAAAGTGGTCGTGAGGACATAAATGACGATCAAAATCCGTGATCACCGAAAATTCCATCGAAACTTTGCGTGAATTTAACAAAAATCAGCCGAAATCATCATTGAAATTCATGGAAATGGTATTTAACATCTCCATAACATCGATTTATCGCATTTTGACCGAACATTTGGGCTTACGAAAGGTGTGTACACGGTTTGTTCCGCACAAATTGACTGACGATCAAAAATTGCTCGGTATCCAACATTCGAAGGACGATTATTTGACCAAAAATCACATTTTAACCATTAACCACTGATATGGCACCGTGCGACTTCTGCCTTTTCGGAAAAAGGCATTTGCCCATGAAGGAAAGCGTTATGCAGACGTAGGGGCCATTCAAACGGTTTGCATCGGCGTACTGGCGGCCATACCGGCCAACGAGCTAAAACACTCGTTCGACATGCTTTTGGACCGTGCAAAAAGCTGTATTGAAGCAGAAGGAGACTATTTTAAATAAAATAAATAGATTTAGCCGAAAAACTATTTGCTCTGCTTTTTTTTTTAAGTCCTGTTTACTTTGGAACGCATCTTGTACTGCTGCAAATTTGATTATGGCGAATAGAAGTCAGTTGTAATAATTTCGACGAAAGCTTTGTGGTTCTTACTATCTTTATAAAAAGCAGGAAAACCTATACATTTGTCATAACTTAGATGTGCTACTCTCTACGCAAATAGCAAGTTAAGGATATATTTCATTAACTATGGAAAATATTATAATTAACTCATTTCCAACTCATTATTTTTCCTCGAAAACAGGTAATGATTTCCCGCTTTATAATAAGATATTCCTTGGAGCACAAATTCAATATAATCATTAATACAACACCTTTGACAACGCAGAGTCATACGTCCGAGTGATTAAAATATTTCATTGACTACGGAACTATTACAACAAACAAATACGACAATTAATAGAAATGAATGTCACATTAAAATTATAGTTAAAACTCATCATTATTCGCCGAAAAAATACCTAGTATTTTCCCGTTATGTGATGTTCGTTACACATCATGTAAGGAGTGTCAATGTAAACATTATTACAACACCTCTGGCAACACTGAGTCATACGAAAATCCCAACACGTGGAGCGCATTCATATTCTCAGCAATGATCTGACATTGAACTTGACAGCGAAAACAACAAAACAACTGCGAAAAAAAACAACCTTGGAAAAGAGCTGAGCGAGAAAATAAAAAATAAAAATATGCAATGTATGCGGGTTTGTATATTAATAAAATTATAATAAGCAAGTCAGTCAGTCAGCACGACGTCGAGAGCAATATAAAATGTGTAAATATGTATGGATCAGCATTTATGACTTACAGACGCGCCTAAATAAGCGCACAATGGATACCAATATACACAATACATACATATGTACAAAAACTATGTAAATATTGCTTTATGATTTGCATATGCTCATGTGAAATATGCAAACTATTTTCTGAACGCTTTGCGGTTAATTACTTCGCTAATAAGCAGAGTTCAAGTCGCACGAGTGCAGACGTGCCCCCTTTTGTTCCTTCGACAACATAACCTCAAATCTGCTACTAGACGGTAAGACCGTCCTACGGGTATAATTAGTGTGTAATATGAGCCCAGTAAGCAATAAAAATGAGTACAGCATATTAAGCAATAATAATAACATAGTGAATACAAAAACACCAATAACTAAAAAAAAAAACAAGTGACTAAAGCACGTTTCGCAATCGTTAAGCACAGAAATTATGACATCACAGACGTCGTGTTCGCTTGTGTGGTCAAAGTGATGTTGTAGCTGTAGTCGCCTCCGAGAGAGGGGTGTTTAACAAAGCTATTAACTAGAAAATGAGAAAAACAAACAACGACAAAGAGAAAACATGACAAAGCGTTTAATTCAGGAGGCTGACCTTCAGTGGCGTTGCTTATGGTTAGCAAAATGGGAATTTAAAAATCATAACCTACAAATATATGTGAAGTGTGAATGTAAATGAATTTGCGTCCAATGGACATAGTACGTTGAAAATATTTATTTGAAAAATTCGATATTTATAAAATAAACAAAAAAAATGTTCACCTGGAGATCAGTATGTTTTATTATTTATTTATTTTTGCAAGGGAGTGCGGTATGTAACTTTTACTGCATCTTTGTACAAACACTACAGTCTGCATTTTCTCATTTTTCCAATATTTTTGGACCCATTCTTTGGACATAACAACAGAATAAAGCAAGGATAGTAAAATCTGGAATTAAAGCTCAAAATGTGAATTTGTGGCCACCCTATAGTATTCTCTTGACTTTAATATTATATGTGACCTGGTCTACGAAAAGGGGGCTTAGGTGTCAAAAAAAAAATAAAAATAAAAAAAAATATAAAAAAAAAATATATAAAAAAAAATGTAAAAAAATAAAAAAAAAAATATAAAAAAAATGTAAAACAATAAAAAAAAAAATAATAATAAAATAAAAAAAAATTAAAAGATTTAAAAAACAAATTACAAAAAATTTAAAAAAAGAAATTAAAAAAATTAAAAAAATTGAAAGAAAAAAAAAATAAAAAAATAAAAAAAAAAATTAAAAATTGAAAAAAAAAATAAAAAAATTTATTTTTTGACACCTAAGCCCCCTTTTCGTAGACCAGGTCACGTATTATGAGTCAGACCGTCAATTCGATGATTGGAAGTCCCTTATAGTAACGACAAAAATTGCATGGAGTGAGATATCCTTGGATACTGAAATATATCCGTCTTTGAAAGCAAGCTTCCGCTATGTCTAAATGAAGAGATATACATATGTACATACATATGTACATACATATGCTTGTCTCTTAAAAACAAAATATAACGTATTGAATTATTCATCGGGTTGTATGCTGTGTGAATATACCAACAAAAGCATCCAAACGCACAAAGAATACAAATTCCAAAGATTCTATTGCCAATATTCGAAATAAATAAGGTCTGGACTGTTCGTAACGCTATATCGCTAAATGAATACATGTGTATATAAGTATTTCTGTTGCTATGGCTCAACAAGTAGAAGTGCATTTCTATTATTGTTGTTGTTGTTGTTGTCGTTGTTGATTGCAATCAGCGTTAGCTTTTAAAGTGGTTGACGTTGCGCTATTGTTATTGTTGTTTCAAAGCGCTTGCTATTATTAAATCGACAAGTACTACAACAAAAATAAAAACAAACACACACAAACGTAAATAGCAAATAAGCGTAAAAACACAACAACAAAGCAGCATTTGCGATAACTATTTAGCCACGAGAATGCCATTGTTGCCGTCGTTGTTGTTGTTGTAGCTAATATTGAAGTCACATATTTATTTATTTTTAGTTGTGCTGCATGCAAGCACATATTTTACTACAACTACATACATATATTCACTGCAGAGATGTAGATGTGTGTGTTTGCATTCTAATTGCTGATACTTCTAGTTTCTGCGGACTTTGTTGCTATACAAAGTTCTGTTTTGCATTTGTTGTAATGCTTGTTTTTCTTTGTTTCTCAATTATCGACCTTGACATAGAAACGCTTTGAAACGTTGAAAATGAGAATCAACAAGCAAATATAACAACAAACACACACCCGCAATGACAATGGTATAATTGATGGCAATTGCAACATAAACAAATAAAAAACAACAACAACAACAAGCAATTTTATGAATTAAACATTTTCGCATGAACAAATGGAAGGAAAATCGCAACAAAACTTAAATAATTGCTTTGATCGGCGCAAACAAAAGAGGTAATAAGTGAAATTTTACGAGGAAGGAAATTGGATAATAAATTAACAACAAAGTTGAAAATCAATGCGCATGACAGCTATGTGTGTACAGTGGTGGTCATATACTTAGCACACATCACTCTACCTAAATGCAAACGACGTTTTCTTCGTAATGTTATAAAATTCAAAGGCGCCACTTTATCTAGACATGATCAAGGCGCCAAGCTAAGATATCGCAAAGTTTCGTCGCTTTGGTTTTGCTACTGTCGTAAGTAGAAGGGCTATTTAACGATCAGCAGCTTTTGTGAGTGGACACATATTTAGCACACTTCTAAGACTGTCGAAGTTTTTTAAAGTTTTAAGAAATATTTATTTTCGAATACAAAAAATTTTGTTGGTGAGAGATTATTAATATAAAAACTGTGGTTTTGAATTAAATTTAAATTTACTGATTAGATATGGCTAGAGGATTGTGTTGCAGTGAAGAAAAGCGTTCTATAATTGTGAAGTTAAGAAGTGAAAGGCAGTCGGTAACCCAGATTGCAAAAACGCTTGGGTGTTCAAGGAAGCTCATTTATAACGCAATTAAACATTTAGACGATTTTGGGAAAGTTAAATCCGCGGTGCGAACTCCTAGGCCTCGCAAAACCACCTCCAAAGAAGACAATCTAATTCGTTGGATTTCAAAAAACGTCCCATTCAAGAGCTCTAAGCAAATTAAAACCGAAGTTTATGCAATATACGGAATACAGGTTTCATCTAAAACTATCAGACGTCGTTTGAAGGAATGCGGACTGCGTGGATGCATTTCACAGAAGAAACCGTTTGTTTCTAAGACGAAATTGGAGGCACGCCTTTCATTCGCACGAGCGCACATCAACAAACCACTTTCTTTTTGGAAGAATGTTCTCTGGATTGATGAATCTAAGTTTTGTAGATTTGGATCTGACGGTAAACGTTACGTCTGGCACCCCAGTAACCAGCCATCACAATTCTAGGTATACACAAAAAACAGTGAAACATGGAGGAGGAAATGTTATGGTGTGGGCGGCCTTTTCTTGGCACGGTGTTGGACCCATCGTTAGGATAACGTCAAAAATGGATCAATTTGTTTACAAGAACATGTTAACAGAACACATGATTCCATTTGCCTCTAAGGTGGCACTTCATGCATGACAATGACCCCAAACATACTTCGCGTTTGGTGACAAATTTGTTGGAGGAGCAATGCGTTCCCATTCTCCAGTGGCCAGCTCAGTCACCTGATCTCAATCCAATTGAGAATTTGTGGAGTCAAGTTGAGAGAAGGATTGAGGGCAAAAAACCCAAAAATTTAGAATTGTAGCAGAACATCAAAAGTGCATGGTTGAATATACCTGTGGAACAATGTAGACGTTCGGTGGAGAGTTTACCTAAAAGATGTTCTGAAGTGATCAAAAATAAGGGTTTTACAACGAAATATTGAAGTAAAATTTGGTTCGGAGCGGATTACTAAAGTTTTTGTAGGTAAAGCTGAAATGTGCTAAGTATGCGCCCAACGTAGTAATCATTTATTCTTACTTTTTTTTTGCAGGTTTTGATTACATCCTCCTTTACGTTATTATTTAAGTTAATTATTATAAGTTAATTTGTAAAATATGAATATATGTGAAAATATTTAAGTTTTTAGTAAAGAAAATAAATTTATGGAACATTGTTTTTTAAAAGTACGAGTGTGCTAAGTACATATATGAACACCACTGTATATGCTATATGTAGTTAACGGAGATCTGAAAAATTTCTTTGGAGATTGTTGCGATGCCTTGGATAAGGATCTGTGTCAAATTTCGTGATTAAGCAAGAAAGCTGTTTATACACAGACTTGTGTTTGATTGATCAGTTTGTAGAGCAGGTACATACAACAGATGTGAAAAGTACAAAATTTCACATCGATATCTCAAAAATGAAAGGATTAGTTCGCGTATACGAGTATACTGGGTTCCGCAAGCAAAAAAACAAAACAATAAAAAAAAAACAATAAAAAAAACAAAAAAATAAAAAAAAAAACAACAAAATAAAAAAAAAACAATAATAATAATAATATTGTAAAAAAGAAAGCATTAAATTAAAAGTCTTAGGGTGAAAGTTACGATCAAAACAAAAATAACTAATTGGGAAATTTACATTAAACTATGAACAGACAATTTATCGTTTCAGTACATACTACATATAAATAGAAACGGTATATAGTATGTACATATGTATTTTCTGATTTTCCGTTCTAATATTCAAAACAAATGTTTTACTTTTCTGCTTTTGTAATTAAGTGCGTAACTTTGAAAGAGCGCACGCTACAAAAACAAAGTCGGTACATAGCCAAAAAGTAACGGCAAACACGTCATCGTAAAAGACATCAAAGCGTCAGCTGACTGACACGCGTGTTGTCATTGCGTTGCTGTGATTTCCACACCCACATCTACCATCTTTCCACTATCTCCCACCATTGGCGTCACAGCACCGACCATTAACCTACTGAACAACGATTTGCTGGCTTCCGTATCACGGCAATGACCGAGACGTCATAAATTTATTCAGCGACTTTTAGAGTGGGCCGTCAAGCATGACGATTTTGTTGCTTTGATTGTTTTTATGACTTCCAACACGCTGGCATAATTTTCCAAATAAAAAGACAAGTACAAGCGTTTCACCAACTCAGACGCCGAAAAATAATTGCTTATTTAGGTATTTAAGTACTTATTCGCCCATTATAGACGGATCTTTAAGTAATACTAAAGTAGATAAACTTTGGCAATGAAAATGTTTTTCTTCGAGCATAAAACTTGAACGTGGTATATATTTAGGATCTAATTAAGCTTCTTTTGCTAAAAAGATGTTTTCCTTTAACTCTTTGAATTTCGATTTTATATGGCTGACTTTTTATAAACTCCTGTAGTTCGCTTGAATATCAAACGATTACAATACAATAAAACTATATACTTATTACTCTGATAAATATATTTTTTTTCAAAGATGTTTTTATGTAGGGATCATTTTTTCAACCCTTTAACAGAGTTAAAATGGTTAAATAAGCGTTATTTTTAAGGTAGACACCAGCCGAAACGTTAAGAATGTTGTAAAAAGCAATGTTTTTGATTGGTACAAATTGATTAAAGAGGATCGGGAACGCTTTGAAGACGAAACACGTCTAGGACGGCCATCAACATCAACTGATGATCAACACGTCAATAAATAAAGGAATTGGTGCTTGAGAATCGATGATTAACAGTCTGAGATCTTACTGGCATCGTTGGAATGTCGGAAGAATCAGTGAAAACCATTTTGAAAGATTATTTGGGCGCAGGAAAAATGTAAGCAGGATTGGTATCAAAATCACATTTTTTTTTTTCAAAAAACATTGTCGCGTTAACGTCTATGAAACAATGCTTTCCGATTATCAGGATGTCATGAAACGTATTATTACAGGCGATGAATCTTGGATTATTGCTTACGATCCGGAAACAGACGATAAATCGACCAAACATCATAGCAAAGGTGCGTCGGAACCGAAAAAAACATATGAAAGCAGAACAAAAATCAAGGCTATGTTGACAGTTTTCTTCGATTATCGAGGTGTTGTGTACTCTGAATGCTTTCCAACTGTCAACAATGAATACTATTTGAGTGTTTCGCGTCGTTTGCGCGAAGTTATGGGTAAAAAGATGCCGGAATTATGGGCCTGAAAATCTTGGTTTTTGCATCACGATAATATATCATCACCTATAGAATTGATTTTTCATGAGTTTTTCGCCAACGAAATCACCGTATTCAACTGATTTAGCTTCGTGTGACTTCTGGCTATCCACAATTGCAATTGAAGAGATTAAACGTGAATCGCTGCGCGCATTGAAAGCTATTCCGGAATTTGACTTTGACAACCGTTTCGAGAATTGGAAAAAACGGTGGCACAAGTGTATTGTAGACAAGGAGGAATACCTTGAGGTAAACAACATAGATTTTGAAGAATATATTAAGAATTCTTACTATTTTTTGCTCACATTAGCAACACAGCATATAAACAAACTAAATACAATTTTTACTTTAAAATTATATCTATGGTAAATATATTTTATAAATGTGAAATTAAATCGCTTCGATCCTGTCGAAATATTTCACGTCACATATGTAAGAATGTATGTTCATATGGATACAGGATAGTATTCTAAGGAGGGAGCTTGCTTTAGAAGCTTCAAAAAATCGATTTTTTTTTGCTTAAATCTCTTTAAAAATAATCTAAGAATATGCCCCCAAAGTTTTAAAGTGGAATTCGAAATATTTGCGAAGCTAGAAGGGAAATAGCGACCGAGCGTCTAGCGGATTTATGAGCGATTGGGCAGAAAGCGAAAACTTTGACGATTTCTCGGTTTTTCATTTTTACGATTTTTCTTAATTGGCGGGCAGGATAGAAAAAGAAAGTAAACGTCCTATCGAAACGAATCAAAATGCGTTGTATTTGGAATTAAATTCTCTCCTAGGTGAACCTAAAATACCTCAAGAAAGTTAACATTAATCCGGCTTTTAAACGATTTAAAGTAAATTTTTTTTTTTTTTTGGTTTAAAAATGCATTTTTTTTTTCAATCTGCGAAAAATTGTTGAATTTTTCACTTTTTGTTGAATTTTCTGGGTTCACCTAGGAATTACACTATTGAAAATTAAAAATTTCTTTTGTTTTTTTGTTTCAGATGAAAATTGCGACCTGCCTCTTGGCTGCCACACACAAACTGCACACTCGAGGCGCCTCCATAAATGTCGTCAAACATGATGAATATCTCATGTAAAATAATAAAAAAATTTGAGAAGACTCTTCAAGTATATACTATGTACAAATAAATCCTAGAAGTTTCATTTCAACCAAACATTTCTTTCCTTTACAAAAAAAATCCTTGAAAAAATATATTTTTTGACGCCTCTAAAGCGGGCAAAGAATGTTTTACAATCGCTGCAATCCTTTTTTAATCGATGTCTTCGAAAAATTCTAGGCTAAGGTTGTTAGCAATGCTAACCTCTGGTCCGTAACTAAACAGCTGCCGTTTCACATCGAAATTCGACGTCCTAAATGGAAATGGATTGGCCACACTCTGCGAAAGCCTCACGACAACATTAGCAGAACAGCGCTAGATTGGAATCCGCAAAGGAGCCGAAGACGCGGGAGACCTGCCAGCACCTGGAAATGGGAAGTCGAAGCAGAAGCACAGAGAAATGGTTATTCTTGGAGAGAAATTAAATTTTTAGCTGTAAATAAAATGAGTTATAGTTTGTTTATTGAGGCCCTATGTTCCACTTAGGAACTATGGGAAAATACATATACTTACATATGTATATAAAGCAGGCTCCCCCCTTAACGGCTTATTGAAAATTGTGCAAATTCCTGCGAAGACTTTTGGTATTTATGTTCAAGCATGAACATCTGGCACATATTTCTTACACAAGGTTGCCGTCCGCTGTGGAACTCTGTTTTCTTTTACTATTTTGTTGTTTTTTTTTTTTTTTTTTTTTTTTTTTTTTTTTTTTAGTTTTGAATGCAGCCAATCGTGCTTTCCGTTATTTAGCGAAAATAGAAAAACACGTACTGCCCTGCAGGCATAGTCATAAATGATATTTTGGTATGCGCATTAGGTCGGGGGCCGTGTAACCACCCTCTCTATCTATGAATATTTTTCCAACTAGATTTTGAAATTGTACATATGTATGTTTATGTTACTTTTATAATGACCGCGCAGTTATAAATGCTTAGTTGTTGTTTTCTTTTACTTGTTGTTGTTGTAAATAATGTTGCATCATCACTATAATGTGATTATGAGGCGTGCTGCAATGCAAGGTGTTAAAAGTGCCACATATGTACATATATGAAATATGTACTATATACATATATGTATGTATATAAAATATGTACTATAAATATGTATGTATGTATGTATGTTTATACTCCTAGATATTGATTTTGTAATAATTTTCTATCACGTACTGCGACATGAGAAATGTGCCGTTGTAGGTGTCACGTACATTTCAGAAAAAATAAAATCGAATATTTCCATGAACTTTTGGGCCCTTCTGTTTTTATTATTATTGATTGGAGTATTCATATTATTTTTGAAAGCGGTTTTTCGTGTGAATATTTCTCCAATTAGTTGCATTTTATTATAATTTTTGTGTTTTCAACGAGTTTCTAGAAGTCTAAGCTAATTCAAAAGCGTATCGGAAAAAAACTTCGAAACGAAACTTCCACAGATAGCAGAGAGATAGAAAAATGTTCATGTTTTTGATGAATCCCTGAAGTTTTATGTAAAATAAGGAATCAGGACCGGCGCATTCTTCTCTTTACTGTAACTAAGTGATGTTTGGGTTCTTTTTTTCAAGATATTTTGAGAAAAACGAGAACAGCAGATAAACTTTACAACACCGTTTTTGATAGGTTAGGGTAGTCTAGAGACCACAAAAAAGATCTAAATTAGATTTCCAAGGTGGCTGACTGACTCGAAACACTTCAAAAATATAACAGATTGGACAAAGGACAAATTATTATAATTTCTTCACAATTTTACGATTTTAAAAATTTTTTTAGGAACCTAGAAAATACTTTAAGACAAGTGAAATTCGTTGGGTTAATCACTTAGGCTCCAAATATAAACTTATTTATTTCGCAATAAAGCTTTTGACATTAAGTGCATTGTAGGAACAGTTTGACATTGCAATTCTTACTTCTTTTTGATTTATTAATATGTAGCGGTTCGGTAAATGACAACCATATATTAAATGTTTTTTTTTTTTTTTTTTTTTTTTTTTTTTTTTTTTTACATTATAAATATCTTGATGATTTTCAAATTCCTTTCTGTACACTGCAAAACATTTGTTACTATTTACAAACGAAATAAAGAGAATGAAGTGGCAAGTTTAGGTCTATGAAGCGGTGTAGGTACTATAAGCATCTGTGCTACGTATAGTTAGCGTATGCTGTATAAATAACTTATGTATACCTACACAGTATCTTCCAGAAACATTTTGTTGCCTTTTTTATTCACCCCCACACATGACTTTCACACGCTGCTCAAAGCGCACACTCTGTTTTGCTTTTATTCCATTAACTTTTTATCAGCGCGATAATTGGGTCACTGCGATGATTAGAAGTAATTCCCACACACTTGTAAGTATATACATATGTATATATGTATGTACAATGTATGTACATATATCCATATAAAATATATACAGTAAGTGGCAGAACTGTTCACGAATGTACAGTCTGTCAAGTAAGAGCGTGGTCGACTTTACCGACAGTTAATGAAAGATTTCGCTCTAATTCCTTCGCGAGCCGACAGAGGGAAGCTTTGTCCTTGATGCATTGTTAACAAAGGTGCAGTTGTCGTTGATCTTTTGAAAGAGAATCACGTTAAACGCCATGAGTGCTAAGTACGCGTGGCGCAACTAGACTGTGTTCCTTTGCATCCACCCGAAAAGTCCCAAAATGTCGCAGTCAGCGGCTGCTAAATATATGAGAAAGTCGAAGGCATTTGTACAGAAGTGGATACAGCGATATATAGTGGGTAAAAATGTCGATGAGTTACCAGAACGTGGTTCGATAGGAAAAGTGAACAAAAAAGATGAAAAAAGGATAGTGAATCAGTTTTCGCGGAATCCTGCTTTAACACTGCGGCAAGGACAAGCAAGATTAATGGCAAAAGGTTGAGATATATCCTATCTGAACCCTTCTTCATACTCATGATCTGAAATGGCTCAACACAATGAAGAAGCTTCTGTTGACTGAAAAACTTGTTTCAAAACGACTCGCTTGGGCGCATGAGAATATTGAGAGATTTTGAAAATGTCATTTTTACTGATGAATGTTCTATATGAGCACGTTCAGTCCTCACACGAGCCTGGTCAACTTCTACCAATAGGCTTGTTCAGCGGACCGTAAAACATGGAATATAAGTGCATCTTTGGAGCTGCTTCTCAAAGCAGGGATTCGGCACTTTGTACCTCTTTACTGACAACCTAAATGCCGAGAAAATTATAAAAATCTAAAACGATGGTTTATCAGAAAAAATGAAGATTGGATTCTGCAGGAGGACAACGATCCTAAACACCGCAGCAAGTTCCGTACTTAGTGGAAAACTCAATCTGGCCCCGTTGCATTGGATTGGCCGTCGCAGTCATCCAATGCAAACCCTATTGAAAATGTGTGGGCATATATTAAACAGAAGCTCCGTGGAAGACGCACATACATTTTGAAGCAGTTGTCTTACGAAATTCGTCGGATCTGCTATGGAAACTAAACTGATAAAGTTATTAGCGAGATCCATGAAATTAATGTCAGTGACAAGACAGTACGAAGATGTCTGAAAAATGGGCTCAAGGCTAGAGCAATGGTAGAAACCCTATAAAATCTAAAGAGATAAGCACCGTAAGGCTTGATTATAGTTCGCTGAAATATATGAGCATTTTACCACCGAAGCTTGGAACCAAGTTACTTGGTCCGATAAAATCAAAATTAATCGAATCGGACTCGCATGGACATCGATTGTCAGACGGGTTGTTGTACAACAGAATCACCCTATACGCCAAACTATGAAATTTGAAGGATGGCTGCTGGATATTTTCGCGAAAATTAGTTGGGTGTATTTCGGCGGATCGATGGTTTAATGCGTTATATCAATACTCTGGGAGACTCATATCTCCCAGTCTAGATATAATAGGGCACGCACATGGACAAAGAGATATTTTCATGCAGGGATATTGGTATCAAACAGTTCGATTTGCCCCCCATTGAGTACATTTGGGCCACTTTAAAAAGGAAAATTTTTGCTGAAGCCCAGTCTGACAAAATATAAGTTCAAATATTACAGAGAATCTCTTAAATAGTATGCCAAACAGGTTGAAAGCAGCAACAAAGTCGCTTGGTGGTGACACAAAATATTAGCGGATATAAACCGAACTTTTGAGTCATTGGTCAAGTGTTCGCAATTACATATTTTTAAAATTGAGTATTTTAAGCTAATTAATTTTTTTAAATCAATTTATTGGTTACGAAAGCAAATTAAACCCCTCGTGAATGTATTTATTGTGTATAATAAAATTTCTAAGCGATAAGAGAAATATTGCTATTTTCGTGAACAGTTTTGTAATTTACTGCATTATGTATGTAAACTTATCAGTTCATTTTGAAACGTGTACTGCTTTAAGCTTTTCACATCCGCAGAATAACTGTCTGCAGTCTTATCTCTCCACGTGCTTTTGTTTAATTAGCATTTGTTTATTTTCCTTCTGCTTTCGACACCTACCACCCACCTCTTTCGTTTACTAATAAGTGTGCGCGTGTTTTTATTTATTTCCCCTTCTCTAATTATAATAAACATGTCGCTATTTTCGTAATCATTCACAAGTGTTTACATTTCCGTAGAGCTTTGCATGAGCTTTCATGTGTGCTGGGATTTGAGTGCCCCTAATGTGCGGTTTCTTTAGCAGTGAAGTGTGATAAGATTTTTTTTAGTGTGTGCGCTTTATGAACATATGTACATATACATATTTGCGTGTGAGTACAAAGGAAATTTGTTTATCAACTTGCTATGATTAGCTGTAATCCATTACGTAATCATATTGGTATTTAGAGTGGGTTTGGAATGTTACGTATTTGTTGAGCACAATAATTATAAGAATACGCCACTTTATAACCTTTCTGGACATTTAAGAGTTTTTCTACAACTTTTTTATGTTATTATTCTAAATATTGACGGATACTTTTGAACCTTAAACTTTTTACTGTGTTTCTTTTAATAATTTGTTGTTATGATAATATTTATACCCTGAACAGGGTATATTAAGTTTGTCACGATGTTTGTAACACTCAGAAAGAAGCGTCGAAGACCCTATAAAGTATATATACATATAAATGATCAGTATGTTGAGCTGAATCGATTTAGCCATGTCCGTTATATATCCGTCCGTCTGTCTGTCTGTCTGTATATATACGAACTAATCTCTGAGTTTTTAAGATATCCTTTTGAAATTTTGCAAACGTCATTTTCTCTTCAAGAAGCTGCTCATTTGTTGGAACGGCCCATTTCGGACCACTATAACATATAGCTACCATATAAACTGAACGATCGGAATCAAAATCTTATATGGAAAACTTTCACATTCGACAATGTATCTTCACCAAATTTGGTACAGATTATTTTCTAGGGCAAAAATGTAATCTCCGAGAAAATTGTTCAGATCGGTTAACTATAGCATATAGCTACCATACAAACTGAGCGATCGTCAAGGGCTTGTATGGAAAACTTTCACATTTGAAAAGATATATTCACGAAATTTGGTATATATTATTTTCTAAGGCAACAATGTAATCTCCGAAGAAATTGTTCAGATCGGTTAACTATAACATATAGCTGCCATACAAACTGGACACATAGTTACTAACAGAAGTGCACCTGTGAAAGGAATTTAGCTTCGGTGCAACCGAAGTTAACGTTTTTTCTTGTTTTTTTTTTTTTTGTTTAAATCCACTCCATTACACACACATAACTTCACTTTATTCCAATAAATTTATTTCGGAGTTTTCTTATCTCTTTCAAAATTAATGCTCACGAAATATTATGATTTTGGAAAACAGATTTTCAAATTATTTTCAATCGTAATTTATGTGTATTTAATGTAAATTTTTACAATTTTTATCTGTCTGTCTGTTCGCGTTAATCTCAGAAATGGCTGGAACAATTTTGATGCGACTTTAAGCGGGAGATATTGGGAATTGCCTGGAAGGAAACATCAGAGGCTCTAAAAATAATTTTACATAAATGATCAGCATGGTGGGTTGAGTCGATTTAGCCATATCTGTCTGTCTGTATACTATATACTTATGTACTCTAGGGTGTGCCATTTTGAGGCAACCTTTTTTTTTTCAACTGAAAAACGGGCTCAAAACTTTCGAAATTTGTAAAAAAAAAAAGTCACTCAAAAGATGAGCTCTTAATAATAATATTAAGGGGTGCCTCTTTCAAGTTTTCTGTTTTCCATATAAATAACATGGAAAAAAATAATTTTTTTTGTGGTGGTTATTGTGCGGAGGTTTTATATAGGTATAGGATGGTAAACTAGATTCCAATTCTGCTCGATAATCGAGTTTTCTCGTTAAATAATCGATTTAGTCGAAGTCGATTAAGAATCGGTTCTTGACATTCGGCATATAACTATCACGGTCGGGAACGATTTTACTGTAGCCATGTTTAAGTAGTATTGTTATACGCCTTGAAAGTTTAAATAAATCATAGATAGATATCACTGTGATCCCTGTCTACGTATATAGTTAAATAGAACCTAGAACCTTCAGCCTGCTTCTGCAAATTGCTGAGCAATCCAGAATCAGGTGTTCAGGAGTTTT
Organism: Bactrocera correcta; assembly: GCA_027475135.1. Lineage (NCBI taxonomy): Eukaryota > Metazoa > Arthropoda > Insecta > Diptera > Tephritidae > Bactrocera > Bactrocera correcta. The sequence continues at coordinate 59,822,630 of CM050325.1, read as the reverse complement.
CTATTACATGTCGCAGAACAGGCAGTTTGGTCAAGAGACTACAAGGTCTGTCGCAAAAGAAACAGAACTTTTTAAATATAACTGTTTCTGTATATGAAATAAAAAGTTTGATCTCTTGTTGACATTTCGTAAAAATTTTAAGACAATTGGATAACTACAATCGGTGTTATCGATCAAAAAGTGACAGCAGCTTTTGGTCATCAGTCGTAAAATGCATTTTGAACAAAAAGCAAATACTAAATTTTGTTTTAAACTTGGGAAGAGGTTTACTGAAACATTTCAAATGATGAAAAAAGTTTATGGTGATCAGTGCCTATCCCGTAGTAATGTGCATGAGTGGTTTAAGCGATTCCAAGAAGGTCGTGAGGACCTCTGTGACGGTCAGAAGTCACTGAAAAAAAGTCGTCTTCAAAAGTCAAAAATAAAGACACGGCTGATTTATTTTTACGATTACGAGGGTATTGTACACCGAGAGTTCGTCCCACCTGACCAAACGATTAATGCTGTGTTTTACCTTGGTGTTATGAAGCGTATTTTGTCACGCATTCGTCGTGCTCGACCACAAGCACACTGGTTTCAGCAGCTGGTTTTTTCAGCTATCCAAAAGGCGACGACCGATATTCTCAAGAGCATTCCGAAAAATGACCTTAAACACTCATTTGAAATGCTAATTGACCGGGCTAAACGCTGTATTGAAGCACAAGGAATCACTTTAAATAAAAAATGTAACTTTTGAAAAATATTTGTGGTTTTTTTAACAGTCCTGTTTCTTTTGCGACAGACCTTGTATACCCATGTTGAACAAGTGCTTGCTGAGCCTGTAGTGTCCTTAAATAAATCATAGAAAATAGCAAAAATGCACTTATCAAAGTAAAAATCAACGCTGCGAATAAGGGTTGAAGATACAGATACAATCGACGGTCGGCGGTTGAGTGTCATTTGGTCAGCTGATGGATTGCATTAATCAATCAATTTTGAAGTACATACGAGTGTGGTCACGCAGTTCTGTTTCATTGAATATAATCTTACGGCCAACGATAAATATGCAGCTGCAAGTAATATAAGCAAATATTCGAAGCATTTAATGGGTGAAAGAAATTCTTAAGTAATGTTAAGTGTTTAAATTCACCGATAACTTAGGGCCGAATGCCAAAACAAAATGGAGTGGCAAGTGCATACCTCAATTGCATTCCCCTGTGCATGTTCGGTTTGTGGCATGTGGCATGCATTTAAAAAGCAAACAGCAAGTGCTTGCAAAACGACAATTGATTGTCAGTCAAACACCTGCTGAGCAGCAGGCGAGACATCAATGCAAGGTAAATACAAACACTGAGGAGCAAGGAAAGTGCAGTGGAGCCTAAATAGCACGAGACAAATGGCTCCCCTCTCAACGAAACGGCTTTGTATATCGAACCACTGATCGCAATCGATGAGTGCTAAATAATATACACAAACGTGTATATACATGTGTATACATATGCGAGCTGAGCCGTTTGGGGCAACAGCTGAGTAAAGACTAGGGCGCAGAATTCAACAAGTTGCTTAAGGCTGATCGTCAAGCAAACAACAGAAGTCGATGACTACCGAAAGAAAGTAAAGTGAAAAAAAAATAAATTGCCATTTTTCCCGCTCGGTAAGTTTACAATTCACCCCACGACAACGAAGTTCAATGTCTGCTATCTCCACCAACGACACTCAAAAACTGCAGACGACGATCTGCGGCTTCGATGAACGCAAATTTGCGATTCACCATTGTCTGCTTTGCTCGCCTTTTCATTGTGACTCGGATCGCGCAAACAGCTGCTATCTGCTTGCGGTTTTTAAATTATACAATATACCAATCTCAAAAACAGGCTTCCACCGATCCACTTTATTATTTATTACTTACATACATACATATATAGTAAGTCCGAAGCAAAAAGTGTGTAGCATGTGCTCAATTGACTGGGTAATGACAGCTTGAGTGCGATTTCATGTGGTGAAAACACATTTAAATACGATAATCAATATGCATCATCAGAAATGATCTATAAGTTATAGTCACAACAACAATGTAGCAGCTGACTTGCTGAATAAAACATTGAGGCTGGTCAAAAAATTCGGCTGAAATAATGAAAAGAGCTTAGAGCTTACAACAGGATGATTAAAGCAGTCTTTAACATAATTCTTAAATAATGCACTTTGGTAGAAATGGTGGTTGGTGCAGCCTTGAATTACCCACCATACATAGATTGATATATATATATTTCTGGACACTAAATGTTGCCAGGTGCAATCTGACATTTCCATTGGAAAGTTTAACATTTTTTAGCACAACATCACTCAGAACGTTTTGTCATTTAATGGTGAATTGTTTTATTTACAGGGATTTAAAAAATTAACTCGTGAACATTTTCGTGCGAACATTTTTCACAACTTTCGACGTGGATTATTACGACAAGAGTGCATCGATGAACTAAAATCTTTGTTTGGCTATGAAGCACCATTCTATAGCACTGTGAAAAACTGGTACAACGAATTCAATCATGGCCGACGCTCGCTCAAAGACGAATTCCGTGAAGGTCGTCCAAAAACAGCCGTTGTGCCAGAAAACATCGATGCCGTACGTGAACTGATAATGAAAGACCGTCATGTAACATACCTTCAGATAGAGGCATGCCTATGCATTTCTCCCACCAGCATATATTCGATATTGCATGAACACCTGGCCGTAAAAGAGGTTTGTTCTCATTGGATCCTGCACAATTTGACAATCGCTCAAAAAAAGTATCGTGTGGATTGGTGTAAAGTAATGCTGAAAAAATACGACCACGGTGCTTCAAGACGTTTATAAGATCGTCACAGGTGACGAATCATGGATCTATGCGTATGAGCCCGAAACAAAACAGCAATCAACCGTGTGGGTCTTCCAAGACGAGCCAAATCCAACAAAAAAAAAAAACCATTTTCATTGATAAATGTGCCTATTTTCATTATTAGGCCAGAAATATATATAGCAGCCCTCGTATATATTTGTGAAAGTTTCAAGTAAATTTAGCCAATTTATTTATGGGAGCTTCAAGTAAGTTTAGTCAATTTACCAATCAATGGGATATTTCGATTTTATTATCATTTCAAATTGATTAATGGTTTGAATAATAAGAACTCTTAACCTTAATATTTTCACACTAATAGTTATATATAAATCAAGTTATCGTAATTAAGATACTATTGAAAAAACAAATGTTAACTATAAAGTGAAAGCTTTTTTATTTGAATATTCATTTGGAATTTTAGGTTTATATGAAAGCTCTTGAAGAACTTGATAAGAAAAATAAGAAAAATTATTGCTTCAAACAGAAATTTCTATACCTATAAGCCCTTTAAAATTGCTTTTAAATTACTATTCAAGATGTAGATGAGTGAAAGCATTGCTTTTTTATGAAAGCTCTGATTTTTAACAATGTTGTACATAATTACACTCCGTTTCTGTTACTTCTAACATTTGAGGTTTAGCTGCTATACTATACCTATAAGGCATTTAAGCCTTCAAATTAATATTGAAGATGTATATGGGTAAAAGCTTAGCTTTTCCGTGAAAGCTCCCATTTTTAACATTGTATATAATGACACTCTATTTCTTTTATTGCTAACATTTAAGCTTTAGCTTCATACTCGTATGTAAGTATCTGAAAAAAATTATTATGAAAATGAAAGCTTCAAGTTACAAATGCAATAACTTTTTGCTCCTTTGTTAAAAAAAAAAATAACTGTTAATAGATATTGAGGATGTTAATTATTGAATTCCTAATGAAAGCTTTTATTGTTTAACCAACAGGTTTATAATGACAGTTTAACTGGTTTTAAATTTAATCTCTACTTTTTACAAAATATTAAATGATTGGTAAACATAATCTCCTAAAGATTCCTGATGCACAACAAAACCTGAAAAAATATTACTAATTTTCGCTGTCTGAAATACCCCACCATTGTAGAGAGCATCCATTTTAGTTAATTAATAATTTAGAATCTTATTTGCCTACCGAGCACCTTAGCGCCGAAAATGCCAGTCATGTTCGTCATTCACATAAAATTTAATGCTTTAATCTTTGGCTGACGTTTGGCACAAAACTTAAAGCTCACCACACAACAGTTTCGAACAGAAACTACAAACAAACAAGTATATGTATATATGTACATATTTCTAGGACACGTGTTCGCCATTAGGGCTTACATATTTATATCTATATACATATTACATTGACAGAACGCCCGGAGAGATTGGTATTGGGTGGCAACCCAACAACACGGTGCTTAAACGAACTGATGGCGTTTCGTCCTTTATCAACGCCATGCCATTACAGCAGGAACTTTGTGCGCTTTTGTTGTCAACATTTTTCATCATTTTGTTTGAATATACATTTTCGTCATTGTCACAAGAGCTCAGGCCAACACCCGTACCCACCAAGTGCTGTGGTACTGTGGTGATGGCTGTGCCATGCCAGCACTAAACTACAAAAGCAAAAAAGAACAAGTAAGGAGGAGCTAAGTCGAGTATAACCGAACATTTCATACACTTTTACTTTGGAATTTAAAATTGTGTTTTATGACATAGGAATGTCATATACTGATGTTGGTTAAAATCAGTCGGGCGGGTCTCGACATGTGTGATATCACCTAAAAGTGGGCGGTGCCACGCCCATCCTCCACGTTAAATACCGGCTCATTAACTTTTTAAAAAATTTTAGCCCACAGGCGCCCCTACGACTACTGTGCTTGTTATGGTACTTTTTACGTTTTCGGTTAATGGCGTTTTGTGGGCGTGGCAGTGGTCCGATTACGCTCATCTATGAACTTGAATTTTTTTCTTTGTACTAAGCAACCTGTATACCAAGTTTCATCAATATATCTCATTTTTGGCTGAAACTTGCATGAACGGAGGGATACACTCAGGCAATCACCCGGATTTGAACTCGTCTCGCCATCCTAATCTTTTATAAATATCACCCTATATCCATCTTATTTACTTTTGGATGATACATACAACCGTTAGGTGAACAGAACTATTATACACTGTAGCAACATGTTGCAAGTGTATAAACGCGCTGGAAACCCTCGGTGCGCTTTTAATAACTCAGACTTACATGGGTAAGTACACATACATTCATAAGTATGTATACGAGCGAGCGGTGTTGCCACCTACACACAACATATACATACTAACAGTTTAATATTGTGAGATGGAGGCAATTGAATGCCATTTTTTTGCCAGCTCTCAGCAATCTAAAAGTTATTTCAGTTGTTGCAAAAAAAGGTTGATGTGTGTTTGTTGTATTTTTTTGTTATTTACAACTTGAGCTTCTTGGGCAAAAACTTTCTTACCGCCACAGCATTCCCGACAATCCTTACCCTCTGCGGGTGGCTTGGTATTTTAAGTGCAATGCTGTCAGCAGCAGCCGAAAGCGGTGCACCCCTACCACATCACCGGCGGGTCACCGATCAGGCAAGCGAAGCTTCTTTGGGTCTGAGTGGGTGTACGTAAGCAATGAAGCTTTATACACGCTTTTAGTAGTAACATCGTAGGGGGTGGTGGTGGTTAGTATTGATGTGGTCTCTACAGTTTCGGCAAGCTTCAATAACAACAAAATCTTCTAAGCCATTAATAAACATTTATGCTGCCAAGCGGCATACTTTTATTTTGAGGCTTACATTTTCTTACACAGACACTCGGCGCGAACAAATATTTGATTATTGCATTTAGTTTTCTTGGAAATTTATTCTATGAGGCCTTAGATTTTTGTATGATACGGTTTAACAAATGTATGTGTCAAAATTGCTTTATTTTGACTGTGGAAATATCAAAAAATGGAAGCTTTAAAAGATTTTGCTGAAAATGATACGCGTTTAATAAAGTTTCCAAATTAGTTTCGAGAGAATAGCTTCGTACAATTCAACAAACATAGGCAGACCTTTGTCTAAATTAACCGGGAAACTTTTTTTAGCTGAAAGATGGAAAATGTGCAATGTACCGCCTTTATGAATTTGCTTTCTGAAAGTTTGAAAAATTACTTATATTCTAAAAGCCAACAGAAATCATTCGATGGAGTTCGCCAATACAAGCTCGTAACAGCATCAGAGTATTATTATTTCAGAAGAAATCTTGCTGAGTTGCAAAAAACTCTCGAAAGCATTGACTGCAATGTACATAATTATTGTTCAAAAATAATTTGCACTGAGTTGAGAAAACAACTCTCGAAAACCATATTGCCTCTTCACGTCTCTTTCAATGAAGCATAACGTTCTTGCTCTGCTGGTTGTTATAGCAGAACCAGTGAAAAACGCTACTGCCTTCCTTCCTTTTCCTTCCTCATCGGCAAAATGTGTGCACAGTGAAAAACGTGGTAAAAACGCAGAAATCAGCCATCTTTGTTTGTTTTCATTTGAACAATGTTGCCATTGCCCAATACGCATATATAGTTTTGAGCACATCTATGTTTTCAATTACAATTTTTTACAATATAAAATATTAAAACTGAAATCAAACTATTAAAAATAGTTTATATATTTATAAATAATAGCATTCGACTCTGATTTTGAGTTATTTTAAGAAAATTTCAAACATATTGAACAGATTGAATTATAAAAGTTGATAATTACTGCAGTATATCGATATTGGCAACCCTGCGTTGTGAGAGAGCAATCAGCTGCGCCGTTTCTGCGGCAAAAAACCAAATGTCGTGAATTCTCACGTCATCCCACGTCAAAGAGAGAAGGGAGTAGCGTTTTTCACTGTTCAGTTACATTGCGCGCCCATAAGATAGGTCGTGCCAGCTGACTCGGGCCACGATTTTACGTTTTTCACTGGTTCTGCTATTAGCCAAACCTACTAATTGTCTAGTTAGACTAATGGACGCAGATTTTTGCTTCATTTGCCAAAATTTTGCTCAATCCAATATTTTCCATGAGTAGATTTTCGTCTGGTTAATGCATCCCTACTACTAAATTTCTTACTGCTACTTAAGGTTCCTTGCCAGTAAACTGCTGGCAAGCCTGTCCCTCTTATTTAAATTACCCATTTATTATACTTGTCTGGGGTTATTTGCACTTGTGCCCATCATATTGCACTGACGTCCTCTACAATTTGATAAAATCGACGTTGATTTCCAGCATTTCTTGGCGCTTTTTCATTAGTGTGTCCTACTCGTGCACCATCCTCTGCCATTCTCTATGCCATTGTTACCGTCAACGCTCACTGTCGTCGTCTTCGTTGAGCTGGCATCTCTCCTAAAGAGCCCTTCACAACTGCCATTTCCACACAACTTTAATGACATTTCCTTTGCAGCGGCTCTAACCAGCAACTACCCAAAGTATTCAACACCCAAAGCTGCCGCACGCACCGTACAGGGTGACAGCTGTGCACTGCATAAATTCTGTTAGGCGCTGGGTACCGCAGCAGCATTGTTCTGTGGAATATTTTGAGATGTTTTCTTTTTACTTTATTTAGCGCATGTTTAAGGTATTTAAGAAAAAAGCTAGCCTATTGTAAAAGGGGGCAGAGAAACGGAGTGGGAGTGCGCATAAAGCTTCACCAACAAACTACCCAAACATAGACGGATTGCGTTGCTAAAACTAGACTCTTAGGGAACGACGTCAACTATTTCAGCCAGCACAATCAGTGTCGCATAGGAGTGGGGGTGGCATACCATTAGGGCACCTCCACAGAAGACACCCTAAATTTCTCACACACACAATTTCGCTGTCAAGAGCTGCTGCTTCAGCCAGCGTCGCTGCTGTCAGCCAACATCATTCTCAACTAATAATGGTAACATGCGTTGAGTTGCCTTCGCCTTACGCTTCGCCTCGCTCGCTTGATGCGTCGGCTCGGCAACTTTTTTGTTATGCCGTTATTACATTTGGCCTATCGCTCGGGAGTAGTGGGTGGCCGGGTCGGTAGTCTTGCATATAGTGAACTACATAAACATGCATACCGAGCGCAAAAATTGTGAATGGAGTGGGAGAGGAAGAAAACAACAAACAGTTAGATTCAGATACTACATGAGAGTGGATGCGTGTGTGTGCATGCAGTTGGAAACTTTTATGCGCGCCGACATGAAAGCGTTTAATGACTTTAAAGTACATACTGCATATTGTAAGTATATACATATGTACATAAGTATGTCTGTATCTGACACACAACTTCGCACACACATTTGCGCAAAAGTAATTCAAACTATGTGTATGGCTGTATACTAAATGTTATGTGCAGATGAAAATAACTACTTTTATGTCGGCATGTTTGTATGTGCCGTAATAAATAAAGTTTTTGTTGCTAAATTTCGGATGAACTTTGCAAGTTTCGCAGCATAAAACTTTATGTGCACCGTTAGTCTCGTCTCTCGCTTTCCTCTGCTCTGCTCTTCCTGCGTGGCTATTTAGAGTTTGCTGTTTTTATTTTCTTTCGAGTTTTTCCTTCAGCTGTCTTTTATGCTAATGTGAAATCGATTTAAGCTTCTTTCAGGCTCTTCTACGCAAATTGTGTTTAAAAATTGAAAATATAGAGACATATACTATTTTTATGTAGTATGTACATATAAATGTATATATCCGTCTGCTTTGGACGTATTTCAATGACTTTGGCTTTGACTGTAATAATTTATTAACAAGCCTGTCGAGAAGGACGTGGACTTTTGTCCATAGTTAACGCTTAAATTTAAAATTTTACTCAAAAATGATACTAAAATTATGGAGAACACTTCGCCACCTGACTCAACGGCCGTGAAAGCATTACACCCCATTCCCCAATCAATGATGATGGAGCTGATCGCATATCGCATATAAGGTTCTCTGGAGCGTATTGTGTGAAAGCTTAAAGCTTACCGTCAACAAACTGATTGGACCTTATCAGTGTGGCTTTATACCTGGCAAATCAACAACAGACCAGATATTCACCATGCGCCAAATCTTGGAAAAGACCCGTGAAAGGAGAATCGACACTCACCACCTCTTCGTCGATTTTAAAGCTGCTTTTGACAGCTCGAAAAGTCACTGCCTTTATGTCGCTATGTCTGAATTTGGTATCCCCCAAAACTAATCCCGGCAGTGAAAAAACTGATGTTAAGCGGTACCAAAAGTTTGGGTTCAGGATCGGGAAGGACTTCTCTGAGCCGTTCGATATCAAACGAGGTTTCAGACAAGGCGACTCCTTATCGTGCGACTTCTTCAACCTATTCCTGGAGAAAATAATTTGTGCTGCAGAGCTTAATCGAGCAGGTACAATCTTCTATACCAGTATACAGCTGATATATATACGCCGATGATATTGATATCAATGGCCTCAACAACCGTGCCGTTAGTTCTTTCGAAACCCGGGTGACTTGGCTCCCACGTAACTGTTGACAGTCATAACTTCGAAGTCGTAGATAATTTCGTCTATCTTGGAACCAGTATTAACAGCAACAATAATGTCAGCATTGAAATCCAACGCACAATTACTCTTGTCAACAGGTGCTACTTCGGACTGAGTGGGCTTGAAAAGTAAAGACCTCTCTCGACGAACAAACCCAAACTCTATAAGTCACTCATTATTCCCGTCCTGTATCCATGGTACAGAGACATGGACTATTAAAACAGCTGATGAGTCGACGTCACGAGTTTTCGAGAGAAAGTTTCTGCGGAATATTCATGGTCCAACGCAATTGATGGAAGTATGAGCTGTCTGAGATATACGACGAAGTTGACATAGTACAGAGAAGTAAAAACAGCGGCTACGCTGTTAGGACATGTCATCCGAATGGACGAAAACACTCCAGCTTCGAAAGTATTCGATGCAGTATCCCCCGGGCGAAGCAGAGGAAGAGGAAGACCTCAACTCCGTGTGAAAAAACCAGTTGAAGAAAGACCTGGCTTATAATCTCCAATTGGCGCTAAGCAGCGGAAAAGTAAAACGACTACTGTAAACTTTGCCATAACCGCGTAAACGCTTCAAAGGGACGTTTCTAATAATATGGCTACCGTTGTTCGTAACTACATCACTGTGGATGTATATTTTCATTCATACAAAAGTATGTACAATGTAAGGGTATATATATGTATGTTTTTCCACCTTTGCAACCACGCACGTGTGTGTGTGCGTTGTTTTCATTATGCTCAGCTGGGTTTACATGACTGTAGTTCGCTTGCATTTGTGTTGTGTGTGTGTGTGTGTGTGTGCGTAGCTGACCTCAATTTTTGCACTTTGCTGCTTGTTCTACTTTTGCTGTTTTTTTTTTTTCATTGCTATTTTTCTTGTTTCTTATTTGTCTGTTTGTTTTGCTTTACTTTTAGGCTTAACGGAGACTTATTTGAGGGCAGTGTTTTTGTACTGAAACACACTCACACAAGTGTAATTTTATGTATGTATCTATTGAAGTACATAGGTACATTATACTCAGTACGTCTATCTAAGCAGCCTGTATTATAAATGTTAGCATTACTTCCATTCCTTACTTATTACTGTTGGCAAACCATTACAATGTATCTTAATTTGTTTTTGTATTTCCGTTGCTTTTAACTTGCCGCACTACGCACTATAAGCGCAAAAAACTAAAGAAAAAGAACGAAAGACCTATATACCGAGCAAATTGTTTTAGTTGTAACCAGTTAACTGCTTAGAATTAATAACACAACTTCTAGAAATACCCGAAAATATACCCAAAAACTGGAATTGTATAGTGAAGAAGTAGAGAAGTAGAACCCCAGCCTCGGCAGCATGGCTGAACTCTACAATTAGGCTGTGTACATAAAGAAATCAATGGTTCCACAATAATATTTAGAACAGTTGTTCTTAGGATGAAGTAGTGTTTCCATCTGGTTGATAATATACGTAATCATGACCGTCTGGTAAAAATTTTGAGATATCCTATTTTATATATGTATGTCTGGACCTATAATGTTTCTCGATTCGAAAATGTGTTATATTCGAAATTGGGATCTATCTATTTTATAATTATGCGAAAGTCGAAAGATGTACCACCCTGTGCCACTTGTAAAAACTTACATTTTTCGTTTTTGCTTAATACAACTCAAAATCCACCGAAAATAGAACTGAACATGCGAAAACCAAGCTAACGAATACAAAAAATTCGAATTCGAGTAAAGTTTTTTTCGAAACGAGTTAAGGAATAGGCACATTCGTGTTAGCATAACGGAAGCATCTCTTTTCTTTTAACTTTTATACTTTGTACCGAGCAAAATGGTAACAATGTCGGTTAATTAACTTATTAACAGGATTTTACTCCCACTGAACTTAGCATTTTCGGAGAATAAAATAATTGTTCAAGAGAACGAGCTATGAGTCGACTGAAAACATATGTATGTAAAATGACTTCTGCTAAAGTTGGTACTCTAGTTTGAACACGATAAAAAGAAAACTGAAAGTATTTTATAAACACCACAGATTTTTTAAAGAGAGAAAACAAAAGAAATTTTTCTAAGATTGGCATAGATTTCGATAGAAGACACAGTAGGAACATGATGGGAATACTGGTCACTGTCTGGTGGCGACTCACCCACACAAGATGGGGCTGAAAGTTCGGAAGACTGCAGGGAACATCTGAAGCAGAGCACCAGGGAAACAATGGAGCATCACTTGTGCACTTGTCCCGTATTGGCAAGACTACGCCTTGAACCTAGGAACTGAACTCCAACTAGTATCGCAAAGGACCAAACTGATTTGTGTGGCTTTTTGGCTTACTACATTAACCTAACCTAAAAATAATTTCTATACTAAAGTTATAGTCAAATAAATGTTGACTTTCTGTATATTTGTAGTGCTTTAAGTCAAACTTAGGGTCTACATCATTGGACAACCCTAAAGCAATCACTATGTAAACAATTAAGTATGGAAGAGTAATCCACACTTCAAGTAGATGACACAAATGTTGCAACAGCGCTGTCACAATACATCCAAAGCAAAACAAAACAAAACTAAAAGCACTAATCTAGGAAAAGAGAAAGAAAAATTGCACTGGCACAATATGGAACGAACAAGAGTAGGAGAAAGCACAATATACATATGTATGTGCTCATATGGAGACAAGGATGAGATGTGCTCTGCGCAGCTGGGATTTTCATCACTTTTAACGATTTTCATTTCATATTGCAAATTCAACATATCATTTCAGCTATTCTGCATACACACAAACACATATGGGCATGAAAGCATACTTTTTATTTGCATTACTTGTTTCATCTGATGCACTGAGTTTCGTCCTTGTGCTAAAAAAGGCATAAAAGCCTCTTCGTATGAAATGCTGAAAAGTGCTTGCTTGCCACAACAAAAGCAACAACAGCCAGTGAAACAGAATGCAAGCAGAAGCAACATTTCAAAATAACTAGCGAAAAGTGGGCACCAATCTTGAAAGCTAAAAAATCGATAAAGCAATTAATGCGAGAGCAGCGCCAGCGCTAGCGTCGACGCTGACTTCGCAGCCAACACTGACAGCAACTCACACTGGTGGCTTACAGCATTTCACCCAGAACAAAATTACCCGTTATCGGGCCAAGAACCCACCACAGCACTACGCTGGGTGGTGACATAAAAACGGCTGTACGCAGCAGCAACGACCCACTCATACTTGTGGTGAACCTGCATACAACCCATAACGCTGCCCGAGCACATTTAGTTAGTCAGTCAGGCAGTCAGTCAGCGTCAGCCATTCTGCCAGGGAGTCTCAGTCGAAGCCTAGAGCAACCCACTTCGTCTCTAACCGCAGTTGTGCCACTTGCTTTCAGTGTATCTTCGCTTGCCTTCTCTTCACCAACCCATCGTCATTCTCTCACCAACCTTTTGGGGGTTGAGTGAGGGCGGCGGCGGCGACGGCGACGACCAATATATACTCGTAAAAGCTCACAATTTATTACTGTGGAAATTATGTTGTCATGCAGCTGAGTACAGTTTTTGCTCAAACAAGAGCTGCTGGCTGCGAGAGAGTGTTATTACTTGCAGGAAACAGTAAAATTTAAGTTATCAATGAGTAGGCTTTAATTTTTGAATTGCAGAATTTAGGGCAAGTTACGCCGAAATCAGGACAACTCTTTAACATTCCTTGCCATGAATGTGTTTTGATATGATTCTCTAACCTAATTTGAAATCAATCATAATAGTGTGCAAGCTCACAGATCCAGGGAATTATTACATGACATATGTGTATGGTATGTATTATATCTCTTTCTTTTCACAATCCATATTTGCAACCATAGAAGAATTAGATCAGCTTACCATTGGTATTAAGCCTGAGGCAAGCGGGAAGTTTTTGCTATCTGTAGGCGGCTTTCATAAGAAGTAACTTTCTATAGAAACTCGACAGACCTCGCCAGTACCGGGGACGCATAAAATGATAATAAAAAGCCCGAGAATGTTTAAATCTAATTTTCAAAATAGTCTTCTGGAAGTTCTTACTATAAATAGGAGCCGGCAATACCATAATAGATATGGCAATAGATTTTGATGGCAATTACAATTGTTTGCGTTTTATATTATCAGTAATAGTTCTCCTATAGGACTGATTGTTAAGCTAGAAGATTCCGTAAGAAAATTTGTAAAAATAGAAGAAAACTTGTTCTAGTGTCAAATGATCCAAACTATGGGCACAATGAAGAATCAGCTAGTTAGAATAAGTATGAAGGGCTGAATACCGAGTACAAAACCAAGTTTAAATATGAGATAAACTTTGTTAACCAAAGAATCATTAGAACACTCATTTTGGAGAGTTTTTCAAGTTTAGATGAATGTATAGTAAGACCCTCAGGAATAATTCATTATATCAGCTTAAAATATGCATTAACAACCGTAAATAAACTTTGATTTACAAAGAGATCGGTACAAACTGCTTCCAAATTTGTACAAATTACATAACTCGAAATGTACCGTTTGGTTACTGACGTTTTACAACCTTCTTGGTAAATTTAAGTCAATACCTAAGCTGTGAGTACATTTTCCGACACAAATTTAAATTTATAGACAAAATATTATTTCTTTTACACGTCACTCACAGAAAACCAACTGTAAATTAAAATTACAACAACGAGAATGCAAAATCAGCAGCTGTAAATCAAAGCAACCCAAATTCCTAACTCTTATTCGAACGATTCAAAGCCATTAACGCCAATTCGGGAACAAATATGTATGTAATAGAAAACAGAAGAAAACTCCAAAAATGAGTTAAATGGAAGTTTCTGTGTATAAATTTAAAGCCATTAATCATTTTACGAATATTTGCAGACAAGCTACTTAAAAAGATTTCAGAGTAAAGAAAAGAAAACAAAAACGAACCGAAAATTGCATACAAGATTCAGCAAATGGCACGTAACATAGATTCGTATGTATAAAGAGTAATATTTGAAGTTTCGTTGAAAAGGAAAAATGAAAATGAAAACCGGAAAATCGCTCGTGTCCAACATCACGTACAACTGAACCCAGAGCAATAGAATAGCAAAGAGACGGTGTAAGTAAATGAGAGGAAAAGAGCGTGGTAGCAAAAAAGCAGAAGTTATGAGCGAATAGACAACTTTAAACCAAAGCACTACTCTCACCAGTATACTTGTATACTATAGACAGATATATATTTCCAATAATTGTATACTTATGTGCACAAAAACAACACAGTAAACTTTAAGTAGTGAAAAAATCGTTCACAGCTGCAGTAGATACTAGGCACAGTGGAGTTGAAACGCATGGAACAAATTGCATACTTTTCTTCGAGCTATTTTTTAAATAGTAGGCATCAAGAACATCTATACTACAATAGCAGAGCCTTATTTCAAATATTGTGTAAACCAGCATTTAGAAACATCTTATTGTTCAGCACTGCTTAGATAGTGTCGGGTTTATAGAGCTTTATGCCAAGACAGCATAAGTCAAAGAACGAAGTTCTGAAAGAATGAATAATATCAAAACACACACCAAAAACACACACTAATTAAAGATGTAGGAACAATTTGAATTTAGCCGCTTCAAAGAAGCAACCCAAACAGAGAAATTCCCACGACAGCCGGTTCTACGCACCGGAATTGACTCGAATTTCATCCGACCAAGGGCTGTTCTTTCGGCGATCTAAAAAAACAATACAAAAAAAAAAAAACATTGCGTGAGTAAAACACGCCATCTTATTTTCATTGAGATAACTCACATATTGGCCGATATAAAGTTGGGGTATAAAATCAACCGAAAGTTCGAAAATCTTTATATTAGGTATATGGGAATCAATACTTCCCGATTCAACCAATTTTTGACACACAGACATACTATTATAAGGAAAAGATTCTCTCTGAATTTCAATTGTTCCTATCCATTGACCGATATTTTCGGTCAAGAATCAACAATAGAAGGTATTCGGTACCTAGTGGCTTGAAACGGTTTGAGTGGATTTGAATAATTTGGTTGGTCATACTGTAAAGGTATTAGTTGTCTAAAGTTTTATCCCGCCATATTAATTGCTCTTGATTTGTTTACTGGAAAGACAAAAAATAAAATGGAACTTAAAATCGTGCTATGGTATATGAAAGGAGACGTAGTTGTAGTCGGGCGGGTTCCGAGATGTAGGATTTCACCTAAAAGTGGGCGGTGCCCTGCTCATCGTCCAATTTTTACCACGGCCCGGCCTTCTTATACTGTCTCGGAGGTAAAATTTAATGTCACTGGCGTACTTAGTTATTTATTTATTCCGATTTTAGTAACTTTTAACAGTACCGTTATATGGGAAGTGAGTGGGGTTATCATTCGATTTCATCGATATTCACACTGACGGTAGAAATTCGTATAATATTTGAACTAGGCGAATTTTGTTGTTATAGCTTTAGAGGTTTAGTAGCATAGACACCGGTTAAAGCCGAGTTTACAACAGTGCGCCAGTCGGTCTTGCTTTTCACTGTTTGGCACCAATTGGAGATTTCAATTGTAGCCAGGTCCTTCTGCACCTGGTCTTTCCAACGGAAGACCTCCACGTCTTCCTCTTCCTCTGTTTTCTCAAGCGGGTGTTTGAGCCTCTGAATAATGTAAGCGATAGCTCCAAAATGGATCCAAACTCATTCGTGAAGGATGGATTTAGCTAGACAAATAGCTGAGCGTAGTAACGCTTGGAAACTGAAAGCTTTAAATCCGAATATTCCGAAGGCTTTAATAAAAATACTTTTTAGGAAAGATTGCCAGACAATTTGTAAATAATGTTAACCGAATACTATACATTCGCTACCCACGGTGCACTATTGAGCCGCTATTATTTCTAAAACAGCAATGGCAGCAATAATGTACATATGAACACCTACACGCATATGTACGTATTTACATACATATACATACATAAAAAGTAAAGCAATGATGGCAACACCAACAACAACAATGCTCGGTAATCTTGCAGTCAATAACATTGCATGCCTGGAAAAAGAAGTGCAGACAGCTCGGCAAGCAAGTCAAGTCAGTCGAATAGATCGACACACTACGGCTTATAGGCAAGAGTATTACAACAACAAAACAACCAACAAATATCAGCGTTAGTGTTGCACGATTATGGCGGCAGCAATAGCGACAGTCAACTGCCGAGGTTGGATGGTGTGGTGCGAGGCGAACCACGAAAAGCATAGAGGCACAGAAAGCCATACATAACATACACAAAGTCACACACATGCATGCACGCTTGTGAATTCCACTCGCCACCGTTATAGTGCGCTTTTACACTACAGACACACCCACCGTAACGAGACGCGTGCGGAAAGTCAACGAAAAAAATTAAAACGTTTACAGAAAAAACGTGCAACATTTGGCTGCATGCCGCGAAATGTGGCAACAGCGCCGGCTAACTCAAGCAAGGTTGCCACATCGCCAGTTGCAAGCACAAATACAGACCTATGTATACGTATTTGTTTATATGGATGTACATATGTAAAAATGTACCGAGAAATAGAGTCGATAAACAACTGCAACAACAAAGCGCGGCTAATACCAACACAATACATTGCTATTTGGAGAAGTAATCGGAATTTGTGGGCGTTATGTGGCAGCAGTGGCAAAGAGTGAAGCGCGAAGATAGACGCAATGCAATGAATAAAAAAGAAATCTTCTTCCTGGTATGCAGGTATGTCGGGCAAAGGACAGACGGACAATTCTAGGAAAATGGAGAACAAGAAAAACAAACATACAAGTGTATGGTACTTGTGTAATGGCGCAGAGCGGCAACAACAATGTATGGCATGCAGCTCCAGCGTTTATCCCTAGATAAAACGCAAATCTCACTGTGAACGTGGAATGACGGCCGACCGACTGACTGACTGAAATGGCGCGCCGATTGCCGCCGATTCCTGACTGGCTGATTGTCTGGCGTTCAGGCAGACTCAAGTTGTTAAGTGCTTTGGCTGCAAGTGTGGAAAACTTTTATGGAGTCGTGGAGCCATGGAGTAGGTAATTTACTATATGGCAGAAACAAAAGAACAATGCGAGCAATGCCGAAGGTAACGAAGTAAATAACAATGAAAGAGAATCCAGTAATAGGATATGAAGCGCATATACCAACACACACACACAGACACACACACAAATGAATATTGGATTGGATATATGTATGTATGTATATGGAAGCGGTGCTGCAGGAAGAACCGGTATAATAGTTTCAAAAACCAAACTCATATCTAGCTTGAGGCTAAAGTGTATGAGTCGGTGTCTGTGACTGAAGGTAAATAAATAAAGTATGAAGGATATTATGTACCATAGCTAGGAATTCATGCAGAAATTTGCAGCAGAAAGGAGTATACGGAAGTTGAGTGAAAAACTTTTGTACTCGGGCCATGGAATGCTGCAGGCGACTTGAAGCAGCCACGAACATACAAAACATAACAGGGCAAGAATTTCCTTAAGGCGTTTTAGAAGCGAAATTTCCAACATTAACGGAACACAGTGAAGGAGTAAAGAAGTTTGGGTGTAGCTGCAGCTAAAGATTACGACCGAGGAAAATTTATTTCCGCAAAAAAGGAGAATAAGATAATGTTTATACATTACATGGTTTACACACGCTAATACAAAAATAAAATCGGAGAAATATAGAGCAGGCAGGCAGGTTAGGGTAGCAGTAGTGGCGATATTGCAGACTTAAGAATTTGTTGGAGTCCGTCAGTCAGCCAGTCCGTACCTTACGACCAAGCTCACTCAGCCATTCACTTTTATGATTGAGATTGTAAGAAATTGTCTGGAAATGAGAAATTGAAAAATGGCGAAATTACATTAGAGCCTTACATTATTTACGAATGTTTATGGTGCAGATAAAAGAAAAGCTAATAACAAGTGAATGAGAAACGCACGGTATTATTAGTTTGTACCATAAAAAACGTTAAGACGTGGATAAATGTGCATCCGAAAGTACGGTGGAAGATGAAGCGGAATTAATGGCAGGCAGTTGACTACAAAAGTGAAAGCACTTGAAATGTACGAGAACTTTAAGAAGGCCTTTAAGACCTTTTGCAAAACTTTAAGTGTCCGAGCTGTTGAGAAACCGTTGGCTGGACGTAACTGATAGGCAAAAAAATAATTTACATTATAATTTCAAAGAAAATAATGTATTCAGAACAGTGGTTCGTTCACATAGATGTTTTTAAGATTCAAGTTGGTTAAGAATTGATCTCACAGAGGCCGCGCCCTCTTAATCTTACCGCGTAGATAACGATTGATCTAGGATAGTATGAACCTTATTAAGGATAAAGTCTCACCACATCTCTTACGTTTTCTCTCGAGCCATAAGGGTCTTGCAACTGTAGTTGAACAGCGCTCGCCTATCACGTTAGTTCCAGCCAAATGTTTTAAAACGTAAAATATTACCGATTGGTTCTCACTCGACTGATAATGATGGTCACCCATACTGGTCTCGACGACAATGATAGTGAGTTAACTGCAGCTCCAACTCAAATTATTTGAGTCTTCAAACTTTTCAAGGCTTTCTTGAATGAAAAACCAATTATCAAGAGAAATATCATCGTATTTAATAGAAAATGTGCATTTGAGCTCGAGGCAGTTGGGCAAAAACCGACGACACAAGCCCACTTTTCAACTGGGAAAGAAGGTTCCAAGTAAACATAAAAAAAGATGGCTGACATAAAGCTATGTTAGCAACGCGCAACACTCTAAACATCTATAGAATTGGAATATATTGTCCAAAGTTACGCATAAGACAACCTTTTAAGTTGCCGGACCACTGCAGTAGATTTCAAGGTGAGGTCTGTGCTATTGTGATAGCCGCGGAGCTGGCCTATAATTCACCTGCAGGTAATTCCAGAGTCAACATTTACGTAGACAGCCAAGCAGCAATCAAGACAGTAACCTCGACATCAGATTGCCAAGAATGGTGTACGGCTAACATCCGAAAACGTGAACAACATTAGGAAACCCATGCATTGTCTACACAATCTTGACACAAGTATTGTAAAGAAAATCAAAACCCGATGGAACGAACTAACTGGGTGCAAAACTGAAAAAGTCATATGTAAAACGGTAGATCGGAAGTACACAAAATTCCTGTTCAGATCGAAAAGACTGCAGGAAATGTCTAGAGCAGGGCACCACGGAAACAGTGGAGCATCTCTTGCATTTGTGCCGCACTGAGTAAGACTACGCTGTAAGCATCTGGCGTCCGCACAGAATGATATACTGGAGAAGGTATCGATAGTGAGGCCGCAGAGTCTGTTAATTCGCGTCAACCCTAGGCATCCAACGGTATTTTCCAAGAGACCAAATGTAATATTTCAGAAATGTCCAGACTACGAGAACTTGGTGGTGAACGACGATCTCCATAACGTACTATTTTCTTACTTGCTATTACCATTACGTTGCCGGTTTCAGAGAATATTAGCGGGATTCTGTAACAAGTCTCCAGTCTCTAGGACATTTTGCGGTAAAGTTTCAATTGTGACTAGTTACTATTCACTAAACAGTCTCTAGCGTTAGTCTCGAAATATTGACTCAAATTTGAGACCTGATAGCAGCTCACAAACTAAGAAAATTTCCTGCCATTTTGAATATCTGAATTGAGACTCATAGAACTAGTAAATCGATTGTCGTTTTTTATATTTTGTAAACAACTCAAACACGAAAAGGTTAAAAAAATGTAATATTTGTTATCGACATATTTATTTTCACTGAAGTGTAAAAACAGTTCTGAATATTAAAATGTGATAGATTTTGGGACTGTTACTTACAGAATAACAAAATCGTCTCAAGTCTCAAAAATTGTCTCTAGCTTAAAATCTCAAATTTAGAGACTTGAGACTGTATCACAGTACAGAATCGCACGGTATGTTTCAAGTTTGACAATTGAAAGTGATGCTAAAATTTAATGTAAATATTAAGTTTTAAAAAAAGTCTTGCGGTATTTTCGCTGAAAGCGCGTAGTTCTAGTTTTATTCGTCGCATCAGGTCATGCTACATATACCTTTTTCTAAAGCTCATTTCACACGCTAACACGCGTTTGATTGATTGTCGTTTCTTTTAAGTCGTTCGTGAGTTATAGCGTCGCAAACATGGAGCAAAATAAAGAGAAAAACGGTATATTTTACAGTACTACTACGATAGAGGCAAAAATGCATCTCAAGCCGCCAATAAAATCTGTGCAATTTATGGACTCGATAGAGTTTCCATTTCCATCGCACAACGATGGTTTCAACGTTTTCGTTCTGGTGTAGAGGTGGTCGAAGATGCGTCACGCTCCGGAAGGCCTGTCGTCGAAAATTGCGATAAAATCGCTGAATTGGTCGAAAGAGACCGGCAGAGTAGTCATCAAACCGTTACAAACCATTTAAGGAAGCTTGGAGTCACTAAGAAGCTCGATGTATGGGTGCCACACGAATTGATTCAATAAAAATCGCACGGTATGTTTCATTTTGACAATTAAAAGTGATGCTAAAATTTAATGCAAATATATTCTGTTCCGTACATCAAATATTTGGAGGATCTAATTCAGAAAAAAAGTGATTAGACACTTTTCGAATTTCGTAATCCATTTTAAGGGCGGTTACTCCTAAGCTGCTTTGCAATATTAAAATTCAAAACACGCTTCTCTGTCACATTTCTAACGTGGGAAATGAGACGACTTTTAAAACGCCTACGTCAACAGCTTAGATTCGAACACGATCAGTAGCGAAAACGATTAATGACGAAAAAAAAAACAGTCGCAAAGCAACTGCTCACGCCCAAACATATGGCTAATGAGGTTTTAAGACGCGGAACAGTGAAGTTTATTAAAAATAACCCCAAAAATGGGAGTAAGGGTTAGAAACCCGAAACAAGGGTGCTCAGCGGCACCCAGCAAAGCAAGAAACGCGTGTCGGGAACGTGCCATCAGCCGATTGAGTGGACCTTAACTGAGTTTCAAAAGTGGCAAACGCAAGCGAACACCCAGAGCATTGTTCTGTATTGAATTATTCACTTGTATAATGTAACAAATGTGGAATCCAACAAAAAAAAAAAAAAAAAACTCCCCAGTAGAAATGCACAAGGACATTCGGGATTTCTCTGTGTGGCATACATACATACATACAGATTATACGTATATATGTACATACATATGTATGTGTTCGTATGCAAAGAATAAAGTGATGTCTGCTGGAGGGGGGTTGGACACCACTGTATGCCATTTATTGATTTATCCTTTATAATGGACGTGTATTCTTTATTTTTGTCGTTGTTTTTGTTATGTGTTCTTTATACACGTATTTATAACCAAACGAATATATGCGCTTCCTCTTAATTTTTCTTTTTCTTCATTTCATTGCAAGAGTCGGACGAAAACGCCCTTCATTACATCGACTTGCCGCATTGTCAAAGGATTATGACGCACATACACACACGCGCAGACACTGGTATACATATATGTATGTATGTCAGAGAATGTTATCCTTTTTCGCATTCACCAGAGCGTTATTCAATAAAGCGAAAAACAACCCTCACACTGTTGCACACTTTTTTCCATCCGATTATTCCACATCCTTTTTATGAACACCAACAACAACACTAGCACTACAAGTAGTATTTATTGTTGTTTATTGTCCTTGTTTGATTGGCATCCCAACGGGTCGCATGATTATTCAATTGAGGGTTAGGGTTAAGGTTTCAATGGCGAAGCAGCAGGTTGTTTGGTTGCTTACGCGCTTGCACGCTTCCCGAGCATACAGAATGCGAAACAAAACACATTATTACAAAAAAAAAAACGCAAAAAATAAAAGAATTAAAGAAATATTGAGAATAAAGCAGAAATGTGTTGCGCAAGTCGCTCCATTTGAAATAAAAGGAGTCACTGCTGCGCTGAAGGCATTGTGTCACGCATGGCGATAATGAGAAATGCTCACAAATTTAAGAGTGCAAATTGGCTAAATTTAATAAACGCTGATTCTACATAGATGTTGGGACAAGTGTGGGTTTATATAAAATCTTTTGATTCAGGTGCTTATGAGGCATCTATAGTTTGTGACATCACGCTGTTGATGGATAAGTAGATGACAAAATCATCGTCAAAAATTTTACTATTTTGCAATTCATGTTCATCACTTTATTATACAAGGAAAAATGACTGTTTCCTAAATACCAACGAAGAGTATCTCAATGTGGCATCTAACTGGGCGAGTAGTTAAGGTGAATTACCAACCCCTGGCCTCCTTGACAGAAAGCTGTCATGGATGTCAAATATTAAGGCGGGAGTATGGAATGCATAGCCTCATATTGCTATAGAGAAAAGGTGCGGTCTCAAACCAAAGGTAGTGTTTTGACTCTACGAAACGGTAGTTAAGCCATTAATGATCTATGTTGTATTTGTCGCAAAAAGGCTACGCTGGCTAAGAAACTTACTTATGAGATCTTGTAATCTAACATTTAAAAAACGAGCAAAAAATTTTGTCAGCGTTTTTTTCATATGTGACCTGGTCTACGAAAAGGGGGCTTAGGTGTCAAACAAATTTTTTTTTTTTGATTTTTTTTTTTTTTATGACATCTAAACCACCTTTTCGTAGACCAGGTCACATATACATAGTATAAATTTGTTTTTAAATTGAAGAACCTGCTTTCTTACGAAAGATCAATTTGACTGCATGAAAATCAACCTAAAATGTTTATTTAAAAAGAAGTTCAAACCTTGAAAAGTGCTGCCAATAACCATATTTGTTCTTATGCTTCAGCTTTTCAAAAACTAATTATCTGAATATGCTTAAAAAAAAACGTAAGAAATTAAGAAAAAAAAAACGCTGATTTTATTCTGATATGATATGATAGGAAGAGGAGTATTGAGTATTGATAATTAATTCAAGTTCTATGATCAAGATTAATGCACATAAAAAATGTGATTTTAAATAAAGGAACTTATGAAAATGGAAATTGCCACTTTATTTTCGGAAAATAAAATAATATTGATTTGATAAAAGCTTAAAAATGGTTATAAAACATTTCGATTTGAAGAGATTTTCTTTTATTTTTATTATTATCAATAAATATGTACAATTTTTGAATCATAATTTCACAGGGAATACTAAAAATACTTTTTATGAATAATTGTAGTTATTAAGGGAGGCAAATATGGCACAATTGGTCAATTATTTTTATTGATTGATTTTTCGATTTCTTCAACTCAAGCAAATTGACTTTCGTAACTTAGAAAACAAAGCGGTGAAATTTAAATTTTCAAATAAAATTGCGATTTCTGTGCAACTGAATGACCAATGAAAAATATAATTAAATGGTGCGAGGTAACTAACCGAAAAGATTATGTTTGTTAAATTGGTTAGAGAGTGAGAGCGGCGCAAAATAAAATAAGCAAGGGCATAATCAAATTCTCAAAAAATTCGGAAAAAATTGCGTGGAAAAAGCGCCACAAATTAACATTAAAGGTCAGTGAACACCACCGCGCACACAACCAGTTTCCGAAAGGCATATACACACTGATACAAACACATTAACGTATCTACAACATTTTTACATACAATGTGCCGACACACGAGCATCATCATCAAAAACTCAGTCACACACACACGCATAGCGACCAAACGCCCATACTATGACACGTGTAAATGGAAGCGAAACAAAAAACGAAAATCAAGATAAAAATAAAATTAAAGATCATAAAGATCTGAACGAGTTTTGTTTAACACATGAATAAAAAAAATTATATAAATGCATGTATGTATGTACATATGTACGTAAGTACTTATACATAGGTACATACGTATATTGAGCTTATGTGATGCTTATATGACGTTGCTCAAAGAGTGTCCACGAAGTGGAATGTAGAGAAGAAATGAAGCAATGCATGAGGAAAACAAAACAAAAAGCAGAATTAAAAAGAAAAAATCAAATAGGATCTAGATATAGAAAAATCGTAAAATTCCCGCTGGTTTTGTAGATAATTATACATTTTTATTGTATAGGCACATTCAGCATGTTGTGCATGTGTACATACCTAAAAATAGATTTGAAAACTGCAGCATGATCAATTAAGCGTATTTTCACAAGCGAGTAAACCGCAACGGTACAACATAACGAATAATGAAATACGCGAGCCGAATAGACAATTAACGCACGAGACACAAACAACGCACGAAACACCTGAAAAGAGAGAGTGGAAACATTGAGATTTAGTCATATTATTCACAGAGATTTCTTAATTTGTGAATGAAAATATTTTTAAGTATTTTAAATATTAACAAATGTTGTTAGTGTTGTAAAATAAAGTCTATATTATAGAAAGAAATATCAATATAACGAAATAGAGTATTATTTTTTAGGTTAGGTTTTATCATACAGTGATTGTTACAAAAACAATAGAGTAAATTGAACGAAATTTACAAATAGATGCATTGTGCTGTCACGGAAATTCCCTATTTATTGAAGTAACAAATAAGTAATATACATATGTATGTATGTATGGATGTATGTATGTACATATGTATGTATTATTTGGCAAGATTAGGTTTCTACTATAGCAATATTTCGTTCAGATTCGTGGGCTTTTTAGTATTTTTTTAGAGTCTACTCAGTCTGAAGAGAGTCTTAAGCACATAATTCATAATTTTTTGGTAAAGAAAAAATATTTTCTCGAAATATTTTAACAACAAACTCTTTTTATATTTTAATGAAGTAGATTTAATCCATTCTACTTGAAATACCTTCCCATTGTTGAGTTGCCCTATCCTATCCGCTATCGGGTCTGGTCTGTAAGCTTGTAAACTACGACTCTTTTGCGCCATTTGGTAATTATTAGGTTGTCAAAAAAGTCTTGCGGTATTTTTATTGAATTTTCAATTGTTCGTAAAATTGATTACAATCATGCGATTTAAGTCAAATATGCGCCGTTTTGTCCGATGACGCGTTCCCAACGAGATGCCAACTTCATAGAAGCTCGCTTCCCTATTGGCAAAACACTCGGAGAGCCAATTTTCACAGTTCTCTCTTGTGGCCAACTTCAGACTACCAAACTCGTTCGCCATGGACAGAAACAGGTGGTAATCATACGGTGGATGCAAAAGAACCTCCCATTCGAGCTCCCGGAACTTCTGGCGAGTCCCTGAAGATGTGTGTGGCCTGGCGTTGTCCTGATGGAAGACAATTCGGCCTCTGTTGATCAAAGATGGCCTCTTCTGCATGAGTGCTGCCTTCAAGCGGTCCAGCTCATAGTGGATTATTCCCTGCCAATCCCACCAAACAAATAGAAAAACCTTCCTGGCCGTCAATCCAGGCTTGGCCACCGTCAGGGCCGCTTCACCGCTTTTCGACCACGACCGTTTTACGTTATCGTAAGTGACCCACTCTTCATCGCCAGTCGCCATACGTTTCAAAAACGGGTCGATTTTGTTGCGATTCAGAAGCGATTCAGAAGCGATTCGCATGCGTTGATACGTTCAAAGATGTTTTTTTTGCGTAAATTCGTGTGGCTTCTTAGTGACTCCAAGCTTCTTCAAATGGTTTATAACGGTTTGAATACTCATGCCCAGCTCTTGATCGATGCTACGGCTGCTACTATGCCGGTCTCTTTCGACCAATTCAGCGATTTGATTGCAATTTTCGACGACAGGCCTTCCGGAGCGTGGCGCATCTTCGACCACCTCTACACCAGAACGAAAACGTTGAAACCATGGCTGCGCGGTGGAAATGGAAACTGTATCGGGTCCATAAACTGCACAAATTTTATTGGCGGCTTGAGATGCATTTTTGCCTTTATCGTAGTAGTACTGTAAAATATGCCGTATTTTCTCTTTATTTTGCTCCATGTTTGCGACGCTATAACTCACGAACGACTTAAAAGAAACGACAATCAATCAAACGTGTGTTAGCGCGTGAAATGAGCTTTCCAAAAAGGTATAGCATGACCCGGTGCGACAAATAAAACTAGAACTACGCGCTTTCAGCGCCAACTAGCGAAAATACCGCAAGACTTTTTTGACAACCTATTATTAGTGTGTAGCTAAGATGAGTACCGATATTTTAATACTAGATTTAGCGATTAGATTGCTAGAAGCGTTTCATGATGAATATAAAAACCTAGCTGGCGAGAACATATTGTATACATGACCTCTAAGACTTTTGTAATGTGGAACATTTAAAACCAATCTGCCTTTCAAGTCAAATTGTGGGGTTCTTCACATTTAGAGTGTGCCAGGTGCCATCCATCTTCATTTTTGCGCTCAAACCAGTCGGTGATCTCAATGAAACTACATAATTAATTTCCATCTGAACTAAGCTATTTTTTCAAAACGAGTAAAGAGCTCTACTTTCATCGCTCCCAGCGGCCATGGTATTAAATCCACCGCGAATTCATCTTCACAATTCGTCTGCTTTTTCGTTGCCGAAAATGCTCGTGTGACCGGGAACCCAAATTATGGACAAGTGAAGTTGACCTGCCAGTGAGCTTAAAGCTTTTCTGCAGTTGTTGACTAACTACGTTGGAATTAATCTGTAGTGTCGACAAGGCAAGCAAAGCCGTGTGGCTTGGCTGTATATATGTAGTTGTGTAATTGCTTTCTGTATTATCCTATAATTATTGCATTTAGCACCACAGGCCTTGTCTATACCTAGAAATTGCGCTTGGAAAATGATGGCTGAATTTGGTAACCGGATTGAGAGAATTGTGTATAGGAGGAACCAAAGGTTTTTCAAGATGAAAGAAGTATTTATAAAGTAGAGATGGGTTCAATTAACGGTCCTCACTGTATTTAAGATCGAGCAAGTGAACATTTACTCCTCTTATTTACATTTCGACTTCCAAGCAAATATAAACTACACCAAAATTTCTTGGCATGACAGGTGGTGTATAGGAACAACA
The DNA here is from genome assembly GCA_027475135.1 of Bactrocera correcta. NCBI lineage: Eukaryota > Metazoa > Arthropoda > Insecta > Diptera > Tephritidae > Bactrocera > Bactrocera correcta. The sequence goes on along the minus strand of CM050325.1, from coordinate 59,795,340 downwards.
GAGACCTGTTCTTAGCTTACAAATATACCCACATATACGCTTGCATATTTATATGTATGCATATATAGTTGATCAAAGGACAGACAGCAGCAATAGAAAATATGCAAAAAGAAGTTCACAAATAATGGTCCGAAGCGGTGGTCAAACATGCTAAACTTCCTTTGGTAGAAGACAAGAAAGGTAAATGTAAAAAAGAAATAATTGAAAAGTATACTAAAAATAAAAACTTGTTTCCACGAATTTTCCAACTCAAATCGAAAACAAGTGTGCATTTAAGAGCATAGCAAGCGGCTAAACTCCCTAAGCAACGGTGCGGCAAACAAAGCCAAGCGGCTTTTGAGAAGAAACTTGGGAACAAAACAAAATAAACAAGTAAGAAAGCATTAAGTTCGGGTGCAACCGAACATTTTATACTCTTTCAACTTGCAAAGATCAAATCCAGGGAAATACCTTAAGATGTAAAACGTCAAGCAAAATGAAAATCATTATATGTGGCATATGGGAGTTGGGGTATATGAGGTGGATTAACCGCATTTGTAACACACAGATACTCATATACTGCAATCAGAAAAGGATTCTCTCTGAACTTCAATTATAAATCTGACACATTGACCAATATTTTCGGTAAAAAGTCAACCATAGGTATTATGGTTCCAAATACTCAGTAGCTAGGGGCTTGACCGTTTTTTGATTATAAGGGGGAATATTCTAAAGACATTATTCGTGCAAAGTTTTATCCCATTATATTAATAAACTCTTTGAAGAAACGCGCATACTAAGTTTCATCAGGCGGACGGACAGACAGTCACCCGGAAATCAACTTATCTCTTCATCCTGATCATTTACATATACATAACTCTATATCTATCCAGCTTAGTTTTAAGTGATACGTAAAACCGTTAGGCGAACAAAACTATTATACTCTGTAGCAAGATGTGGCAAGAGTATAAAAATACGAAATAATGCATGCAATCAAAGTGTGCAACGATGAAAATTTTATATCTGGATGTTGCACATTTTATGCCACAACACAGTCGACAATGCCTAAGCAAGCAGCCGCCAGCAGCTAAAGATGCGCGTACAATATTGTAGCCTGAGAAACCTGTTTACTGCCGTCTCTGTTGCAGCGCAGCCTTGCGAATTGTACAGAGAGAGAGGACAATGTAAAGTCACAGTAAACGCCATTAGATGCTGTAAGTAATGCGTAAGCTATGTAACTGTAGGTATATTCTGTGAGCAACCATTTAGCTCAGGCTTTGGGAACCTGCGCTTAAAGTAAGTCTTTCTTTATTTAAACTTATATAGAGAAGCAGAAAGCGATAGGTACTAACAACCCAAAGGCTGGTCAGATTAGCAGGCTAAACAGGCACGTAAATGTAGATGTATTAGAAAATAGTAACTTAGAATTGTAATGGAACCGTTGAGTTTTATACTCGACAGCCGAAAAAGTTCGTAACTTCCCTATGAAGGACGCCACTAGTATAGACAATATGATGTGTTACCAAAGAATTAAGCATATGGCAAAAAGTTGCTTGACAAGCGTTTAGGGCTCTGTGCCAATCTAAGCAACCATTAGAAGGTTGTCAAATAAACAGTTACGAATGAAAATGATTTTGAATGAGCTAAAATTAAGTTGACATGCTCTCATTATCAAAGAAACGCATGAAAAAAAAAGACATAAAAAAAATAATAATAAAAATTAAATTAGAACAATAACAAAATAAAAAAAAAATAATAATAATAAAATTAATAAAAATAATAAAATTAATAAAAAATAAAATAAATAAATTAAATTAATAAAAAATAAAATAAATAAATAAAATTAATAAAAAATAAAAATTAATAAATAAAAATATAAAAAATTAAGTTGACATGCTCTCATTATCAAGGGAACACATGGAAAAAACAAAAAAAAAGAAAGACATAAAAAAAGTAATAAAAATTAAATTAGAACAATAACAAAATAAAAAAAAAAAATAATAATAATAAAATTTATAAAAAAAAAATAATAATAAAGTTAAAAAAAAAAATTAATAAATAAATAAAATTAATAAAAAATAAAAATTAATAAATAAAAATATAAAAAATTAAGTTGACATGCTCTCATTGTCAAAGGAACGCATGGAAAAAAAAAGACATAAAAAAATAATAATAAAAATTAAATTAGAACAATAACAAAATAAAAAAAAAATTATAATAATAAAATTAATAAAAATAATAATAATAAAATTAATAAAAAATAATAATAATAATACAATAAATAAATAAATAAAATTAATAAAAAACAAAAATTAACAAATAAAAATATAAAAAATTAAGTTGACATGCTCTCATTATCAAAGGAACGCATGGAAAAAAAAGACATAAAAAAAATAATAAAATTAATAAATAAATAAAATTAATAAAAAACAAAAAATAATAAATAAAATTAATAAAAAACAAAAATTAATAAATAAAAATATAAAAAATAAGTTGACATGCTCTCATTATCAAAGGAACGCATGGGCCCAAAGTTCATAAATATTTGGATATTCGCAAGCTCTGAGCTAAATATATGCTGTGAGAGCCTAAAACCGCCCGAAAACTACAACAAATTGATCAGTATTTTAAATTTCTGCTTCTTCCACCATATTTAAATTTAACGGTAAAGCGAAGGTAATCGCGCAAACAGAGGCCTATTTTGAAAATTTAGAAATCTTATATAATGGCTTTATTGTCTCGACTGAAGGTACGTTGAACACTAAATTACAAAAAAAGTTATTTCGAAGGAATAAATTGTAACCCCCCAAAATCTCTTGAAAACTTTGCAATCAACTTGGAAAACATTCTAGACACAAAAGTAACGGAACGGAACTACATATGTAACGACACACTTAAAAATTATAGCAATAACGATTAATACCGGTTACTCTAAATGCAGGTACTTTGGTATATATGTATATTGGCTCATGCCCTCCTGAAAAAAAGTTGAGGAAGACTTGGTTTACAGTTTTTATGACAATATGTCATATAATTTATGACGTAGGGTGTCGCAAATTTGCCATTGTCATACCTTACCCCACTAAAGTAAGATGAAAGTTGACTCGAGTTGGGATGGATAGTTCCAATTCGAGGGGCGTATATTAAAGTATAGGCAATCAGCGCTGCCATATTGTCTTGCAATATCGGTACGGTACGGAAATTGTGAACTTTTTACCACATAAAACTATTTTCATTGCACCATTACAAATTTTACACACTGTGCTCACACACATTATTACGTTTGTATGCGAGATTAGGTAACAAAAAGTTAAGAAAAACTATGTATGTACATGTAAGCTGAGAGTAATAAAAACGAAAAATAAAATAAAAAAGAGACACACGCGTAACAGTAGTTAAAACATAAGCTGAAATGAGAAAATATGCGGCAGCTAAGCAGAGATGGAAAATAATGAGCGTAACGTATGCGTCAAGGCTGCCAAGGAAATGATAATAGAACACAGGTGTCGATTAAGCCCAAAGGGAGCTGTCATCGGCAGGGGGCTCGCCAACTTAATGAAAGCGCGACAGAGCTAGTACCGAGCATAGGCTCATTGCATAAGCGGACAGCATGACAGCGGAATCGCGACAAATACACTGGAAAGCACACAGAGCGAGTAGAAGAGGCAGGGCGAGTCAGTATTTTTGCATTATACATATGTATGTACATATGTGTATATTTATGTACCCAAGAACGTGGGATATCTGGTTCTACGTTAGGAAAAAATCGTTACATTACATAGCAAAATAATATTACATACAGTGGTGGCTAACAAAATGTAGTATGCAGTATTGCTAAAAATTTGTTTTTATATTGAATAAGCCCTCGCACGATTACACATATAAAACCGAAATTTTATCGCGATTTAAGCTTGTCATTGGCAACCAGCACTTTATTGTTGTTGTTATTTTTTTTGTTTTGTTTTCTTCTCGCTTTTTTTGCTTGTTCGTGTGATTAGCCGTAATATCGTAATAAATTTGAACTTGAAATAAAACTACAAACTTATCGCAGCTTTTATGTAACTTGACAACCATAGGCGTAGGTTTAAATACTATGAATTTGAACAAAATACATATACATACATATGTATATTGGATATCTAATATAAATTCATTACATAAGCTTTCGCTACTTGCGGTTTTGTGGCTAATTTGCTGACTCAGGCTGAAATATTTCCACACTAGCGAGTTCTACGCAAATAATTTGAAGTAATTATGATTTGCAATCAGTGCTAATTGCTTAATTATTTACTGTAAAAGTAATTAACCATACAAACAAGACACTTCATATATTTAATCGACAAAATCAAGCTTTCAATAAAAACTGCCGGTATTTACGAAATTAAGGTTAATTAACAATGGATTTGTAACTCCATTACTTCAACTACTGGTGTAATTACAAATACTTATTGTAATTACGGAAGCTTGGGCTGACAAAAAATTATAAAATTAAGAGTTGTGACTACAACCAAAAAAATATTGAGACAAGATAAAACGTTAATTTCACCTACACCTAAGTTATAATACAATTCATAGGTGCATATCTTATGGCATAAAATGGTATAAAAATCTGATTTTGATCGGTCAGTACGAATGCTAGCTACATAAATGCGATAGTGGTTCGATCTGAACAATTTCATCAGACATTGTAGTGACGTATTAAATAATAAATTATGTCAAATAAAAAAGCCATACAAGCACTTGTTCTAATCGTTCAGTTTGTGTGGCAACTGTGTTCTATAGCGTTCCGATACCGGCGGACCGGTTCGGAAATGAGCAGCTTCTTGCGGAGAAAGGGACGTATGGAAAATTTCATAACGATATCTCAAAAACACGGGCGATGTGACGGACAGACAAACAGACACGGGTAAATCGGCTTAGCTTGTCATGTGAATCATTTACATATATACGTATCGGGTGAACCATCCCTTTGACGCCGAAGGAAACGAAACTCCACATTTATTTTCATTTATTTCTCCATAAAATAATTTATTTGGATAAGGATTAATATAAACACATAAATAGCATGGTTTGAATTTGGTTAGTATTTTCATTAATGGTTAAAATGAGAAAAGTTGTTGTAGTGACATAACTACAATAGTTGGACATATGCTACCGCGGAGTTTTTTGTAGACATTATGATGTTCTTCAATATTGTTCTACATTATTTTGTTCTATCGCTAATAGTTTCGGCAGCGCATTCGACGAAAGACATTTTAAGACTCATTTTTCTACACTTTCCGTTACATTGTTCAAATTTTACCAAGGATCCCTAATTTTTTTCAAAATGGAATGTAGCCTATGTCAAATTGGAAAAATGTAGCATTCTATTGGTGAAAGAATTTTTTAAATCGGCCCAGTACTTTTTGAGCCTATTCATTACAAACATACAAACATACAAAAATAGGTACAAATCTTTCCTCTTTATAATATTAGTGTAGATTACACAAATTCTAAAGGCACAATATGTACAACTGAATCGGGTCATTTAAATAGTTGTTCTCGGTAGCTAATAATAATATAACCGATGATCCAAGGACGTATTTTTTTCAGTCAGGCTATTTTTGTACAGTATTGTTTGGCATTTTATCACGGAAAGACTTACATCTAAATAACGTTTACAATCATTATTGGGTAATAATCGACCGCATAGAACACGTCCATTACAAAGTGAAGAAAATATAGCAGACGTAGCTGGGGGTATACACGAAAATCGTGAATAGTCGATTCGGCACCGTTCGCAACAAATCGAACTGACGTATGGAACGACTTTATGTCGAAATCTTAAATTGAAGGCATACAAAATACAGCTTGTAAAAGTGAAGCCGCTCGACCTTACCAAGTGACATCGCTTCACTCTATGGATTCTTGAAAAGTTAAAAAAAATCCCATGTTTTCAGCGTCAAATTTTGTTCAGCGATGAGGTCCATTTCTGGCTTAATGGGTATGCAAACAAATGAAATTGCCGCATTTGGGACGAATAACAAGCTGAAGAGATTCAAGACCAGCCATTTCATTAAAAATAAACAGCAGTTTGTTGTGATTTGTGGGCCGGTGGAATCATCGGTCCATATTTATTTAAACAGGATGCCGTTGAGAACTTTAACCGTCAATGGCGACCGTTATTGCGCCATGATGACAAATTATTTCACGCCTGCAATTGAAGCTTGTGATCTCGGCGACATTTGGTTTCAACCAGATGGCGCTACGTCGATGGGCCTCGTAATCCTCAAAAAAAAAAAAAAATAAAATAAAATAAAATAAATGTCAAATAATCTTCTTTCGAATAATAATTAACATTCCGGATTAAATATGAAGTTTCTGTGTTTTTTCTTAAAAACAAAAAAAAAAAACAAAAAAAAAAGAAAACAGTAGGGTACCTCATTGATTAGTTTCATTCTGTTTACCTTAAGCGATTTTTAACAAGGAAACCTCCTTGAATTATCTGGAAAATTTCTCAAGCTATCAACTATTTGCATATTTATAAATTATATGTAATTGCATTATAATTGTGTCACACAATTCGCTTCTAAATTTGCATTATTCAAACTAAGCAAAAGTGTATTAAAACTCTCAAAGATTTCACAAAATTACACAACAATGCCGAGCCGTTAATAATTCACTCAAATAAATAACGTTCTAATAAGCACGTAACGACAAACGCTGCGAACTATAAATACATAACAAATTTCACTAAATTATACCTTGTAATTTTCAAATTACTGCAATCAAAAAATATGAATTACTTAAATACACACACATATATAAGTATGTATTTTATATGACTTTGGAAAAGAGGGTAGAGTATTTGCAACCCTCTTTTTACCTGCGAGTGAGTTTGTATGTAGAACTAGTTTTCAAGTCTAACCAAAACGTAGAGAAATGTAAGCATACACACACACGGAGAAAAGATGCGAAGTAACCACCTGTTTATTTCCATATACAAAAATCCTACAAGGTGAAATGCTAGACTACGGCTGTCTTTTACGGGGTTTGCGTTGTTTCGCCAGCGTAAATTGATTTTTGTGGATTGTTCGTCGTGTGATGAGTGGAGGGCGTCTGTCACGCCCACAATCGGTTTGTAAATAATTTAAGAACAATTAAGCGGACTCATAAGGAATGCAAATTGTACGTTTGCAAGGCGTATGAATTCCCACAGATAAACATACGGACCAAATTGCTTGGCGGATATTGTTCCAGAGTGTTTGAAAGTGTGTGTGTAAGTGCAAGCGTTATCTGTAGAGAAAACTGACCTTGCGAAACCAATTTTTGCTTTGGCGCTACAGTTATGAATTAATCAAATGGGTGGATGCAAGTTTTAGAAAAAATAGACTTAAAGAAATTAAATTAAATAATAAAATAAGTAAAAATAAAAAAAATTAAATAATAAGCAAAAAAACAAAAAATAAAAAAAAAAAATAAAAATATATAAAAAAAAAATAAAAAAAACAATAAAAATAAATAAAAAAAAACAATAAAAAAAAAATAAAAAAAACGATAAAAAAAATTAAAAAAAAACAATAAAAAATAAAAAAATAATAGTAATAAAATTTAAATTAGAACAATAACAAAATAAAAAAAAAATAATAAAATTAATAAAAAAAAAATAATAAAATTAATTTAAAAAAAAATAATAAAATTCCTTAAAAAAAAAATTAATTAAAAAAAAATAATAATAAAATTAATTTAAAAAAAAATAGTAAAATTAATAAAAAAAATAATGAAATTAATAAAAAAATAAATAAAATTTATAAAAAAAAAAAACAAAAAATAATAAATAAAATATAAAATCGAAAAAATATAAAAAATAAATTTTGGTTTAAATACTAACGGAAAATTTAAATCATCATTAAAATAAATACAAAAAAAATAATTTAAAATCGCATTCACTTTAAAAACTTTCGGTTTTGAACAAAAGGTCGGAAAACAAAAACAACATTAAAAGGTACTACATTTTTTTTTTTTTAAATTATTTTTATATTTGGTATTATTGAACAATTTCAAGTCGGTTGGAACAAAATTGACAAAGAGATTGCAGATATTTATCGCAATTTGTTATTTTAACTTAAATCATTTTTTCTAATTTCACCTTCGCCGGGTTTCCTACAGGGTTCCATTTTATTAATATTCATACCGTTAGAGCGTTGACCTGACATTATTACATTAAAATTACACATGTGTTGCAGGGGACACAGATGATTTATTTTGTGATTGAACCATGAAATTATTTTGCAATACAGTTTTTCCTGTCATGGCGCAAAGGTGTGTTAAAAAGACGTGTCCATAGCAAATGACAGCCAATGAAAACGGTAGTAAAGAGTATAATTTTTAAAGACATCGTTCTTTGATTTACCTGAGGGAAACAGCAGATAACGCTTTCTAAAGTTTAGGATGTTTAAGGTTTGGTAATAATAGGACTCAAAGGTACGATATTTTGGTTAGAAATATAATTGTATTGCACATAATACAGCGAAGTCAGAACGTCAGTCAGAAAATTTTCAAAGTGCATAAAACGTTATTTTATTAATAGCTTTTTATATTTTATTTAAAATCGAAAATTTAACATTCATTATTAAGCACTCATAAGTTAAAAATTCTACGGTATATATTTTTATAATTTTTTCAATAATACATATTTCTTTAAAGAATGGGCAATCCTTTAAATTTAGTAAAAATTCAAGTCCAGCGTAAAATAATTTTTCATGTTGCACATGCAACTCTGCAACAACTTCCCATTGTCAACCTGTATGTACAGGTTTGTGCATGCATAAATTTATGGGCACTTTTGCTGTTAACTGTCTGTCTGTCTACGAATCTGACCGTCTGTACAAGTATACCTGTCTAACAAGAAATGAGTTAAATTGTCTGGCTGATGACACCAACTCACCAACTCCACCTCAACTCACCGATTGATTCACTCATTAAATTACACGTTATTCTAGTTGTTGTTGTTGTTGCTACGGTTAATACTGCTGTGCTGTGTGCCGATGACGGCTGGTTCCACCTAAAGTACCGTTAGGCTGTTTGGTTGGGTTGAAAAATCGCATTTACCACAAACATCAACAAGTTTTATGCATTTACTCGACGCAAATGCAGACATAAGCACATACAGACAGTACATTTCACATATGTATGCATACACACATACATTCATAGTTATATACATTCATTTGACAACACCTGTAGTCAAGGTTTTACATAAGCACATCAATTTATACTTACAAATGCGCTTATATGGAACCACTACAAACATATATAGAGACGTATGTGTGTGTTCGTGCATTCGTATTCCCCGGACATGTGTGACAGTGACAGTGACTAAAGCGAAAAACAATATAAATGACAGCGACACATAAGTACAGTGAAAAGGTCATAAAACTCGAAAAGCAACACTGCAACCCGTTCTACACACATTCTTACATATGTATGTATGTATGTATATTCCCATATGTATGCGAGTATGTGCAACTAACCGGAAAAAGCACTGGCAACAATGCGCCGACACTTCTTCAAATAACAACTCCACGCTCGAAACTCACCAAAGCAATGGCGCTTGACACCGCAGTGACTGTAGTGGCAGCAGACATGTCAGGATGGCAATGGATAAACAATGAAAGAAGAAGAAGCATCTGCTGGCATTTGCGTTGCAGAGTCGCATTTCTGTTGCAATATTGGAGTTTCATTGCGGTGAATGGCGGAAAAGCAGCGCGACTGAGAGAGTAAGGCAATGAGTTACAAGCACACAGTGACGTTCATAAAAAATGCAGTATTTCCAACGAAAATCCAATTAAGACTTATTTGCGGTCAAGCCCTATCACCACAACAAAAATTTTATAAAGAATGTTAACAGTCGTTATTTATTTTTTCGGACTTTAATTGTAAGAGTTTTTGTACACTTTTTGAAACAATTTTCACATAAATTTTGAGGTTATGTGCAAAAGGTGCTAAGAGAAAAGTTGTAGGTCTTGCCTTTACTTACAATTTTGCCATAAAAAGTTTTTTTACCCTGAACAGGGTATATTAATTTTGTCACGATGTTTGTAACACCCAGAAGAAACCGTCGAAGACCTATAAAGTATATATATAAAGTAAGTTGAGCTGAGTCGATTTAGCCATGTCCGTTGTCTGCCCTTGTCTGTATATATACGAACTAGTCCCTTAGTTTTAAGATATCATTTTGAAATTTTGCAAACGTCATTTTCTCTTCAAGAAGCTGCTCATTTGTCGGAACGGCCGATATCGGACCACTATAACATATAGCTGCCATATAAACTGAACGATGGAATCAAGTTCTTATATGGAAAACTTTCACATTGACAATGTATCTTCACCAAATTTGGTATAGATTATTTTCTAGGGAAAAAATTTTAAATTTTTCGAGAAAATGGTTCAGATCGGTTAACTATAGCATATAGGTACCATACAAACTGAGCGATCGGGTCAAGGACTTGTATGGAAAACTTTCACATTTGACAAGATATATTCACAAAATTTTGGATATATTATTTTCTAAGGCAACAATGAAAACTCCAAGAAATTTTCAGATCGGTTAACTATAGCATATAGCTGCCATATAAACTGGACACTTTGTTACTAAGGGAAGGGTATTAGCTTCGTGCAACGAAGTTAACTTTTTTTTTCTTGTTTTTAGTAATATTTTTATTAAAAAAATGGAAATTATTCGACTAAAGTCAACATTTTCCAATGTCTTGGTCTAAAACTGGTTTAAAAATAAATTATAATATTTTATATTATTAAAATAAGGTATACACCACAAAAAATAAATCGTAAGAAGAACTAACGGTTGCATTATTAGCGCTCGCCACAGTAGAAGCGGCAATGCACATACAGGTTTAAAATTTCGCTGTGGTAGAAACAAGTCTTGGACCGGAAATCGCGCTATATGTACGATTTTTATTGCTCTTCGTGATAATTTAGCAACTTTGCTGTTGTAACATTATATATGCCGTACATTAGTACTAATAAATACATATATGAATTAAACTGTGGTGGTTAACTTTCGAAAAAAAACATATGTATACCAAGTATATACCAACACACTCACAAACAACTCCGTTGACTTTAGCCTCAACCATGACCTATCACTATAGTACATGATAGTAACGGTTTACTCAAAAGCCTCACATTAAGAACCCACATTAAATAAGGTAAATTAGATGCCATTTTATGCAAAGAATTTTCTCAAGACATTTAAAATTAAAATTATTGTAGTATATATAATCGAATCAGTCTCTACATATATCGGGTCTTTTTAAAGGATCGCTACAAAAGTAGACCGATAGGCACATATTTTTTCGTGCTCTTTTGACATTTATGTTTGTAAGAGTTGCCATTTCATCTTGGAAAGATATACGATCCGAAAACGAGTCGAAATTATTGAAATTTACTAACGAAATTCGAAGTCGGTGGCCTTAACTTCGTCGTCAGATGAACAATTAAGCGTCTACTGAAAAAATTTTAATCCACAAGCACAGTACAAAATGTTATCGTGCCAGTACGACAAATAAGTGCCCTTAGTGTCGAGAATATTGCTAACGCAACCAAAATCAGTCTCTCCCACGTCGTTCTCAGGCGTTGGGCATCTCTGTGAAGTTGTTGTGGCGAATTTTCTGTAAAGTTCTTGGCCTACATCCTTAGAAAATCAAATTGACGCAAGAACTAAAGCCACTTGACCACAGGAATCGGCATATGTTCGTGAATCGGGCAGAGCAACAACTTGAAAATGATCACGATCAGCGATGAATCTCATTTCTGGCTGAATGGCTTCGCCAATAAGCAAAATATGCATTAGAGATGTTAATTTTGAAATCCTGCTAAAGCATGCCGTTAACGGGATAATTAAGCATCAAGTTCAAAATTAAGATAAAGAGGAAGTGACGAGAATTTTATAGAAGTGGCTTTGTCAAGAGGAGTCCTTACAAAAGGTAGACATTTTAACACGAAAAATAATACAAGTCTGCCGAAAGATGAAAGAGACACAAAATGCATTGAAGCCGATAAAGTCAATTCAAGCAACATTATAATCAAGGTTTCTGGAATATGGAACTCTACAAATATTTGTTGGAAAGGTGTTGGATAAAATCACTTGCAAACTCTTTCAGATTTCCGGTTTGTCAATAACAGACTATAGTAGTAGTTCAGACCCTTTTTTTAGATATGCAACTAACCGTGTGATTCTGTACCGTGATACAGTCTCAAGCCTCTAAATTTGAGATTTTATGTTAGAGACAACTTTTGAGACTTGATTCTATTCTGTAAGAGACTGGCTCAAAATCTATTACATTTCATTATTCAGAGATGTTTTTACACTTGAATGAAAATAAATATGTCGATATTAGAATTTCTATAACATAGTCAAAAACCATAATTATCCATAAAAATAAAAATATATGTAGAGTTTGTTTCATAATATTTAAGAAATTTATGTAAAATTGATTTATTTTTAACCTTTTCGTGTTTGAGTTGCTTACAAAATATAAAAAAATTACAATCGATTAATATCTATTATGATCTCTATTCAGTATATTCAAAATGGCAGCAAGAGTTCTTTTTAGCTTGTGACCTGCTAACTATCAGGTCTCAAATTTGAGTCAATATTTTGAGACTAACGCTAGAGATTGGCTAGTGAATAGTAACAGTCGCAAATTGAGACTTTACCTCAAAATGTCTCAAATAGAGACTAGAGACTGGTTACAGAATCCCGCCATTAGATAAATATGATAATTTTAGATTCGAATTTTAGTGAATTCGACTAAAAATGGCGATAATTTTACGCTTTTAAAAATAAGAAATATTAGTTCAAATAGTTTTGAAAAGTTTGCTAAAAATATTAGAAATTGTTTTTTGTTTTTCTCAAAAAAGTTCGGTGCAGATAACAGAATCCTTTTTTTGATTACTGCTGTATTTAATCTTAAAGTCTTCCAATTACATGCACAAAACTGTATATGGGACCTGGTCTACGAAAAGGGGGCTTAGGTGTCAAAAACAAAAAAAAAAAAAATAAAAGTAAAAAAAAAAATGATTTTTTTACACCCAGCCCCCTTTTCGTAGACCAGGTCACATATATCAAAATGTTTGACTTTATTTATCTACTGCTTCCCTCCTTAGTATTATTTATTTTCCCCTTAAATATTAATTGACTATTGCATAAATGCTTCATTCGAAAATGCAATTAACGATTTCCAGTCATTTGGAAATTCATCACGCCACACCCTTTCCCTTCTGTGACCTGTGTGTTCGTGTGTACGGTTGTTTCCGTTAATTGACAGTTTTATTATATGATTATGCTATGACAAATTTCTGTGATAAATTGCAAAATGGAAAATATGAAAAATAACAACAACAAATGGGCAAGTCATAATGTCAGGTGTGCCAAGCAATAACAGGCAGGGCAAAGTAAAGGCTATTTACAGCTACGTGAGCACGCTTCGGCAGTCGAGTTAACAGTACAATCCATCATCGGCTATTAGCGCAAAATGCTGTACATACACACACATACAAACATATAATATACATATATGTATGTACAAATATTAAAAGGACACATCTTTCCAAAGTTCTGCAGTGGAAAGAGCCAAAGCAGCAGGGAAAGGCATTGACGGCCTTAATGGTAAGACTAATGAAATTTAAGCGTTGCGTTGAAGCATAAGCTGCAATGAAAATGGACAAACAAAAGAAATTAGCCAAGGAAAAATTAAGGAAAATGCTTAAAATAGCAAATAAAAACCATTTTTGTATTGTTTTTGTACATTATTTTTGGCTGACTATCTCGAACAATCACACTGGTCTTGCAAAGGCTAACTGCTGCAATTGCCAACTGCCAGTCCAGCTGTCTATTTGACTGCTTGACTCAAGTTTCGCCGCCTTGCCGAGCTAACTGTATATGGCCTGGACTTGACTCGACGTCTTGCCTCGCTCATTTTAGCGTGTCAAAGTATCATAAATTTATGGATGCGCAAAACAAACATGAGAAGGACAAAAATAGCCGAAATGCATCCAACACGTTGAAGAAAAATAACGCGAGCAGTTTGATAAGTCGGCGGCTTAAAGCAAATCGAACCAGTCGTCAACGAAGCTTGTTTTTGGAAAGATGAAAACTTAGCAGAGAAATTACGAAAGAATATGAGTTTTTTAATCTTAATTTACGCTGATTATCAGGATAAGGAAGCGAAAGAAATGGGTCTGGTAGGGCAAGACGAAATATCTCCTGTCATCAAAGAAATAGAAACTATAACCGAGTAAGCGGTGTCTAAGCCAATAAAGAAGAAGATGCGTGGGGTCTCTTTCTTAATATACTTTGTTCAGGGAATAATTGGTACCTATCGAGCTACCCTAGTACCATAACTGTACAATCACTAAATGCATCAAGCCACCAAAGTGTTAAAATTGACACTGCAGTCATTTTATCAAGCAACTGAGAACACGCCCACAGAATTAAGCCGTTAAAAGTCGTGTAGTTGTTGGTTATTTTTAATAAATTTTGCAGCATTTTGTTCTTGTTGCGTTGGTTAACATATTACACAAATAACACGATAGCTTGGGGCGTAATCAATAACAGTAAAAACAGTGAAAAAATATGAAACAAATAAAAAAAAAAATAAAACAAATAAAAAAAAAATAAAACAAATAAAAAAAAAAATAAAAAAAAAATAAAAAAAAAAATAAAATAAAATAAAAAATAAATAAAATAATATAAAATAAAAAAAAATATAAAATAAAAAAAATAAAACAAAAATAATGAATAATACGATAAAAAGGGTACAACTTGGCCAACGAATTCAATAAGCAAGCGAGACGATGTGTGTGCGAATCAATGAGCGCACAAATCAAAGTGCAAGCAGCACGCGTCTTGTTATTGTAGTTGTTGTAAATTTATTTTTGGAATTTATTGCCAACTTGCAGCTTTAAGTTACGCCCTCTCGCGCTCACTCACTCGCTCAATAAACAACGTGCTGAGACAGGTGGGCTGGCGGGCAGACGGCCAAGAAGTCAGTAACCCGCCGCAAAGACCGGCTAAGTGTCAGTTCAACAACAACAATGAAAAAAGAAAACAACAATAAATAAATAAGAAAAATTCCTTCATTTGTGATATTACCTACTCGTCATGTAATATTGTTAACGTTTTTGCATTTTTGTTTTCGTTATTGTTGCGGCGTGTACGCGACACGTCACGAAGCACCGTTACTCAGCTGGCACTCAGCCTGCTGCTGCAACTTGTTTCTTTTATTTTTTATAATTTTATTAAACAGCTGCCGCTGCTGTTCCCTCTGGTTGCTTTTGTTGTTGTGTTGGTGTCAAGTGCACGATATCAAGTTGAAATGGTGTTAATGGCAAGGCGAACAACAACATGTAATGACTATTTCCGCAGAAAATAAGAGGAAATAGCACAATCGGTGAAATAAGAAGAGGTCGCAAGGGCAGCAAACCAAAAATAACAATAAGTGATAGTATGCTTCGGATCATGAACCCATACTGTAAATCAAATTTTTGTCACTGCAAAGTTAGTCTTTCATAAAAAAAAAATTTGGTATGACAAAAACATTAATACTACAAAATAACTGACTTTGATTTTGCAAAAAGAAAATCTCACTATTCGGGAAATTAGTGATAGTTCTAGAGAAAATGGGCGATAGAACGTATCAGCTTAAGAAATCGCTTCAAAACTGCTTAGGACATTAAAGTGGTATTATTTGAAGATGTCGGTATCTAAGTTAGCGCAAGATCTGTTCGTCTTCAAGGAGTTGATTTGAACGCTCTTCGGGCCGCTAAAAAAAACACTTTTAACCTCAAAAATGCCTCAAAACCGTTTACGATGAGCAAAAGAACATCAAAATTGGACTGTAATCATCTCAGATGAGTCCAAATTTAAACTTTTTTGCGGCGACGGTATGTCCTAGGTGAGAAGGAGAACTGGTGAGCGGTTCAAGGACGAATGTGTTCAAAGAACTGTTAAGCAGTGATGCAGCCGAATGGTCTGGTGTTGCTTTTCCTACTACGGTATTGGGTAACTAGCCCTAATAGAAGAAACCGTCAATGTGTATAAGTATCTGGAGATACTTGAGACAAATTTAAAATCTTCATTGGAAAACCACTTTTCACGAGTGGATGTCCTTATTTTTCAGGATGTCTCTGCGCCCTGCCATCGTGCCAAAATTGTAAATATAAATTTTTTTGTACAACTAGTGTTTATTGCTTTACTTTTAATTACAAATTTTATACTTGTACTTTTTTCTTTCTTTAAGGTGAAGAATTATTTATCAAAAATCGCAGTCTCGGCTTTGCATCGGCCAGAAAACAGTTCGGATCTCAATCCTATTGAGAAACTTTGGTTTATAATGAAGGCCCAGCTAGCACAGAAGAGACCAAAGAATTTAGCGGAGTTTGTTGTGAAAAGTAATAAAAGATAATGTTGAGCGCGGTGGGTGGTCTTTTATACCTTTGAGGATGCTGTTTTAGATTGTGGGTCAGCTGACAAAGATCGATCGGAAAAAGGTAGGAGAAAAGAAAAGGAACCTTTGGGATTTTTTTTTTCCAGTTTATGAAAACGAACTTAAAGATTTATTTCCTATTAAAAATCGCAAGCTTTGAATAATGTGGTAGCAATGCCTTTATGCCGCGATGTCTGATTTTGGTATCCCCGCAAAACTAATACGGCTGTGTAAAGTGACGTTGAGCAACACCAAAAGCTCCGTCAGGACCGGGAAGGACCTCTACGAGCCGTTCGACACCAAACGAGGTTTCAGATAAGGCGACTCCCTATCGTGCGACTTCTCCAACCTGCTGCTGGAGAGAATAATCCGATCTGCCGAACTTAATCGAGCAGGTACAATCTTTTATGAGAGTATACACCTGCTCGGCGTATGCCGATGATATTAATATCATTGTTCTAATATTGTATTAAAATTCTGCTTTCCCCAGTCTGGCAGTAAACGAGGGCAAGACAAAATATCTCCTGTCATGAAACAGTCGTCGTACTCCCGACTAGGCTCCCACGTCCCTGTTGACAATCATAACTTCGAAGTTGTAGATAATTTCGTCTATCTTGGAACGAGCATAAACAGCAATAACAAAGTCAGCCTCGAAATCCAACGCAGAATAAATCTTGCCAACAGTTGCTACTTTGGACTGAGTACGCAACTGAGAAGTAAAGTGTTCTCTCGACGAACAAAAACAAAACTCTACAAGTCACTCATTATTCCCATCCTGGTATATGGTGCAGACGCATAGACGATGACAACATCTGAAGAGTCGACGTTACGAGTTTTCGAGAGAAAGGTTCTGCGAAAGATTTATGGTCCTTTACGCGTTGGCCACGGCGAATATCGCATTCGATGGAAGGATGAGCTGTATGAGATATACGACGAAGACATTGACATAGTTCAATGAATGAAAAGATAGCGGCTGCCTTGGCTAGGTAATACTACTGGGGTTAAATTAAAAAATAACATTTACGGATTTTAAAGCGATTTCCGAAACAGTACAAACTCAACACGTTTCAGGGATATGTAGAAACAAAAGACATAAAAAACACATGAAATGTACACATGTATGAGAAGAAACTGCCGCAACAACAGCCATTGAACAAGACATCGTAAATTTTAGCCAAAATATTATGGCGAATGTCAGTCGCAGTATTCATGTCACCGCAATAAACATAAAAGTAACAGTAAAATAGCATTAAAGCCAACTGACACTGACTGCTGGCCGGCTGACTAAGCGAACAGGAATTCACAAAATTTGGGAACGAGCGGGCGTGGAAGGTGTTCGTAGTGAATATGGAAAGAAAACATAAACTTTAAAACAAATGCGCGGTTAGAAGAGTAAATAAAATTAATAAAAACAAATAAAACGTAAAAACGAAAAGAAACAAAAAATTACAAACAAAAATTTAAAAAAAAAGAATACGAAAAGCAGAATAACACGCCGTATGGAAAATAAAATAAAAACGTTGGAAAAGTATGGTAAAAAAAATCAGAGAGCACGAAGCCATAATACCCTTCACAGGTGCATTTTTCATAGCATAAAAAGGTATAAAAGATCTTTATGTTGATTTGTATCGGTCAGTTTGTATGACAGTTGTACAATATGCTATATTGTTCCGATCTAAACAATTTGTTCGGAGATTGTAGCGTTGTCTTGCAGAATAATCATGTGAGATTTCGTGAAGGTATATTGTGAAATAAAAATGTTTTCCTTACAAGAACTTTATTTGGATCGTTTAGTTTGGATGGCAGCCTGGGTAAAAACAGACGTGTGCAACATATCAGATCGATATCTCAAAAACTTAATAACTAGATCGCGCTAGACATCCGATCAAGGCTAAATGGAATAGGCTCCTCACGGTGTTACTAAGTTTTCAGCTATCTTAATATACCTCTTTCAGGGTATAAATAACCAAGATTAACTTAACCGAAAAGGTTAATGTCTAGGTAGAAACACAAAACTGTAAACATAAAGGTGACACAAAAATGACACAGCGGTAGAACACAGCGGCCGAAATACAGCACGAAAATGGTTGCAACAATGTTAATATTTAATGAAGTTATAATTAAAGTGCTCGCGAAGTATTTTTTCATTCTCATTTTCATATCTAAGTTCAAACTCTATGCGCGTTTAAAAAACTAATTTTTACCGAAGCAAGCCTCAAGCTCCCCAACTGAAGCTATGAACATGCGCAAAATTATATTTAACATGTGGGAAAAGAGAACAATAAAACAAACGAAATAAAATGAAAATAAAAATATTAAAAAAACAGAAACAGTAAAATAAAAATAATCAGCGTCTGTTCCCGGGTTTAATGCCGCATTGCGTGTCTGCGTGGCATGACTTTGTGGTTTATCGGCCTCTACATGTTCAGCTTGGCTCGACGCGATTCTGTCTGTGTCTATGGCATATACAGTTTGTTTGTATGTATGTACAATATCCTGCACGCTAAGTTCGCCTACCTACTGAATTCTTATTTTGGTTTTGCCACTTTGTTGCACGCATGTTTTTTGCGCCTTTTTCTGGCTGTGTCTGCACTCAGATCAACTTCTAAGCTCTACGTTCAACGGCATTTGACTGTTTTGTCGCATTTTATGTTGAATCTTAAAAAAGAAATCTTAAAATTTGTTTATTTTTGCTAAGAATTGCTGACGATAGAGATAAAGGGGTTAAGGAGCATGAAAAACACATATTCTACAAAAAACGCCAATCAGAACAAGAAGTCTCAATCAAAGAAAAGGAGTTCCATTACCTACTGTGAATCATCATCTAGGTTTCTCGCCTTATCTTTTACTTATTCCAGATATATTTTGTATTGACTGTCAGAAGAGAACGACTTTAAAATCTCAAATCATCAGTCCTGCTGGGTCAAAATCATCGAACTGCCTTTCAATGATACCATGATTTTTGGGAACTCAACGGAAATTTCATTTGAATTCATTTAGGATCCATAATCCATAGAGCACGACTTAGAAGTTCAAAAATGAAAAGGTGTTGAAGTTAGTAACTGATTTGTTTTTATCTCTAAATATCGGCGATTCGATATCAGGGAGACTAGCGACAATATTATCTACATACATATGTGACCTGGTCTACGAAAAGGGGGCTTAGGTGTCAAAAAAAAAAAAATTGAAAAAAAAATAAAAATAAAAAAAATTTATTTTTTGACACCTAAGACCCCTTTTCGTAGACCAGGTCACATATATATATTGTATTCTTCCACAATATACTTGTACTTCACTTTACTACCAACTAAAGCTTTCCAACTTTATTAAAGCGACCAGTTGGTTGAAGACAACCTTGAAATATAGAAATCTTACTTGTACTTCTAACTGATTTTTATCAAGTCCGTCTTTTATACGTTTTCATGTTTTATTACTCCGCTGTGTCTACAATTATTGTGCTGGTATTTTCAGCTTCGACTGCTGTTATTCCCAGCTTTCGACGTCTGTCATTAGTGGCCAACGACCTTTTTTATGGCTTTTTGCAATTAAACAAAAAACGAGCAAACCACTACATATGTACATACATATGTAAGCAAGCAGCGATGGTGAGAGGCAGAGAATGTCTGACATAAGTCAGCCGTCGTCAGTTGTTTGACGAATGGCAGAGGCAGCACAGACAGAGACATAGAAGCAGTCAGGCAAATGCAGACAAAGCGGCTGGCTGCCGAAACACTCAAAAGTTAGAAAGGTAGAATGGGGTATACATGGCATACAACGGCGTGATTGTAAAGATATGCACATAAAGGGTTATGAATGCATATGAGCTCGTATATTATATATGATTGGGTTGTGTGTTAGTGCTGTTAGACACATCAGCGGGTGAATGAAGGACCGACTCGCCGTCGACTGTATGTAAACAAAATAACTTGGGTCGCCACAACTGATTTATGAAAAAGAACTTGCGGACGCAGAAATTTTTGTATCCGACTGACCATAATGTGGAAAATATTCGATTTTATGTTGATCACATCATTTAAGCACGGAAAACTCACCACAATTAAATTACACTGATGGAGGGAAAAATCTACTGAAATTCGATGAGCTCTCAGGCAATATTTTTTATTTTTACTTGTTTTTTATTTCACCTCAGGCCGCCTTATCCAGCTGATGGACTGACTGATAATTTTTGTAATTTTAGCTTTACCGCATTGCAGACACACATATTTTTTATGCGTGTGAGCTGTTGCTTCCCTGCTTGTCTGTAGAAAGACGGTAATTACAATTGGAATCACATGCCTGTTACCGTTATACACAATACCGCAAAGTAACTATATGTGAGGAAATGCGAACTGAAACCACATCGAATTAATTAAAAAAAAAAAATATAATAAAAAAAAAAATTTCATAAGATCGAGTATGTGCTTTAACCCTCATGAGCAGAAGTAAAGTCCTCTCTCGACTCACAAAAACAAAACTCTACAAGTCACTCGTTATTCCGGTCCTGGTATATGGTGTAGAGGCTTGGATGATAACAACAACCGATGAGTCGACGTTACGAGTTTTCGAGAGAAAGATTCTGCGAAAGATTTATGGTCCTTTACGCTTTGACCATACGATGGAACGATGAGCTGTACGAGATATACGACGACATTGACTTCACTGGCTAGGTCATGTCGTCCGAACGAGGCAGTACCCAGCGGGGGAAAGACCAGAGAAAGAGGGATACCTCCACTCCGTTGGAAAACCAGGTGGAGAAGAACCTGGCTACAGTTGGAATTTGCGCCAAACAGCGAAAAGGAAGAACGACTGGGGCGCGCTGTTAAAAACTCGGCTGTAATCGTGTAAGCGGTGTCTTCGCCAATAAAGAAGAAGAAGAAAATTAAAGGAAATGTAAGCGCAGAGAGCTTACTTTGGCTAACGAAGGAACATTGTTGACCTTACCATTCGAAGCTCTCGAGAAATAAGGCGAACATCAAGTTATAGGCCCGATCAAGATCTCCGGAAAATGGTAAAAGCAGTAGAGCTTCGATACAGCATATGGCATTTGGTATACGGACAAACGGAGGTAAAAGAAACTAAAGTATGATAATGCCAATCTGCATGGGTCCCTTGGGTCATGATCGATTTTAAAGAAGTATCTTAGAAGCAGGGACCTTAAGCAACCGATTGACCAATTTTGTAAAAAATAGAATGAAATCATAATTGTCAATGAAGTATCTTGAAAATAAAAACTTTTGCCACATACAAAATTTTAAAACTTTAAGAAAATTATGTTCAAGTTAACATTGCACACTTTCGTGCTCCGGAACAAATTGAAAGTGTGAGTAAATTTATTCATGTGAGCGGCGGTCTGGAAGGTAATTTTCTCGACTTTTAGGTCAATCGCTTAAATGCGTGTTTCACATATGCTGCACTTTTAAATCCAAGGGTTACCCACGAACGCTACAATACTCGTATATGAATGAATATGAATATGTGTCAGTGTATCGCTGAGCGATCGCAATCACTGCCTCGAACACGCAATTCCGACATTTATCAGACGGCGTTGCACAGCGTGTGCGGCTGAACTTGAGCTCTAGAGTCTAGTACAATCTATTGGAGTGTCTGGCGTGCTGGTTTCTCGAGACTTGGTCGCTGAAAATGTGCCAAAATCACAATATGAGTCACATGTCACATGCACGACAACCAGCGGCTGACCACACGCTTGGACAGTTAGTGAGAGGAAAACGCATTCGCACGTTGAAGGGTCAAAATGTGCATGTGCCATGGACTGGCGGCCTAGACCAAGCTGCAAATTAAACCATAACCGATTTTCGACGAAAAATTCTATTCAATATGTCAACAATAACAACAATGGATAGCGGCCTTTGAAACTGGGTGGCACCCAGTAGTGTCCGCTGATTTGCCAGCTCTAGTTTAATGGGTCAACGCAGCAAAACACACTCACATACTATATACATTGCAGCAAATGCAACTCTGTAACAAACAATTCCTAATATGTTCACTCGCCAGAACGAAACTAGGTTAATGCTTTTTGAAAGGCAAACACCAGCCAATATTACAACTGTGTGTGGGCGAAGTGGGGTAAGAAGTTTCATTAGCGTGGGGGTGGCAAAGTTCGAATTCTATTAATTTAGCTTTGTGACAACAACAATATACCATATTTAGTAATATATACGTATATACATACATACATACATATGTGCGTTCAACAAGCTTGGTATTTACAGTTACTATAAAAATACGCACAGATGTACATACAAATGTATGTACGCACCTGCGTTACTTGCTTCAACTTTTCCTAATTAGCAGCGGAAAATGCAATGGCGTACTATTTTGATTTCCGGCATCAAAGTTATAGTAAAAAGTAGTTGATATGCAAGTGTGTGTATGTATGCATAATTAATTAAATGTAAATACCTTTTAGAAACTTCTATCCCCAAGGAAGTAGAGGAAGGAAGTATAAATAATGCGCATACAAACTTGTTTAATCGTTAATTATGCTCTCACTTATGCGAAACAGCTCAGCTTCAGATTACTTCTGAACATACCTGCAAGAAAAGAGAAAATAATTGAGTTTAGTAAATTTGCAAACGAAAAAATAACATTAAAAAAACATGATTATTAATACCAGTTATTAATTTCTTATTAAAATTAATAAATGAAAAAAAAAAACAACAAGAAAAAACGTTAACTTCGGTTGCACCGAAGCTAAATACCCTTCACAGGTGCATTTCCGTTAGTAACTATGTGCCCAGTTTGTATGGAAGGTATATGCTATAGTTAACCGATCTGAACAATTTCTTCGGAGAGTGCATTGTTGCCTTAGAAAACAATCTATACCGAATTTCGCGAATATATCTTGTCAAATGTGAAAGTTTTCCATACAAGCCCTTGACTCCGATCGCTCAGTTTGTATGGTAGCTATATGCTATAGTTAACCGATCTGAACAATTTTCTCGGATATTACATTTTTGCTTTAGAAAATATTCTATACCAAATTTGGTGAAGATACATTGTCAAATGTGAAAGTTTTCCATATAAGAACTTGACTCCGATCGGTCAGTTTGTATGACAGCTATATGCTATAGTTAACCGATCTGAACAATTTCTTTGGAGATTACATTGTTACCTTAAAAAGTAATCTATACCAAATTTCGTGAATATATCTTGTCAAATGTGAAAGTTGTCCATACAAGAACTTGATTCCGATCGCTCAGTTTGTATGGTAGCTATATGCTATAATTAACCGATCTGAACGATTTTCTCGGATATTACATTTTTGCCCTAGAAAATAATCTATACCAAATTTGGTGAAGATACATTGTCAAATGCGAAAGTTTTCCATATGGGAACTTGATTCCGATCGTTCAGTTTATATGGCAGCTTTATGTTATAGAGGTCCGATATCGGCCGTTCCGACAAATGAGCAGCTTCTTGAAGAGAAAATGACGTTTTCAAATTTTCAAACGGATGTCTTAAAAACTGAGGGACTAGTACGTATATACATATACAGTCAGACGGACATGGCTAAATCGACTCAGCTCAACATACTGATCATTTATATATATACTTTATATGGTCTCCGACGCTTCCTTCTGGGTGTTACAAACATCGTGACAAACTTAATATACCCTGTTCAGGGTATAACAGGAAGACAAGTTGGCTTCGGCTGCACCGTAGCTATAATACCCTTAAAAAATATAAATGGTTCCTTACAATCACTTGATCTCTGATTCATTCTGTTGGTGAAGTGTGTATGGCAGCTAAATGCTATATTGTTTCGATCTGAACAATTTCTGCGGAGACTGCACTATTGCATCACTAAACAATTCATGGCAAGTTTTGTGAGGACATCGCCAAATGAAAAAGTTTCCACTATAAGCATTTGATCTGATCAATCAGTTTGTATGGCCGCTATATGCTATAGTGTTCCGTTATCGGCGATTCCGACAAGTGAGCAGTTGTTGGTGAGAAAAGGACGTGAGGAAGATTTCAGAGCGATATCTCAAAAACTGAGGGCCTAGTTCTCGTATATACAGACACACGGGCGGACGGCTGAAACATTGCTAAATCGACTTAGCTTGTCCGCTTTGCAGCCGAAGAAAGCAAAAATCTACATTTTTCATTACTTCTGGATTACACAGACAAGGTACAACTCGTACAATTAAATCGGGTTATTTAAATAGTTGTTATCGAAAGCTAATAATACGAGGTGTCTTCAAAAAGTATCGCGAATTTTGTGTTTTTTCAAAAATTATTTATTTACTCATGAATATCTATTTTGTCCCCTACAAAGTAATCCCCATGAGATATTATACACTTGTGCCAACGGTTTTTCCAATCTTCGAAGCACTTCAAAAATCAAGAGAAGCGTAACGTCGTCCTCTCATGGGCCTCTTCGGTTTAGGGAACAAGAAAAAGTCACAGGCGGCCAGATCTGGGGAATACGGTGGCTGCGGCATCATTAGTGTGTTGTTTTTGGCCAAAAAGTCGCGCACCAGCAACGATGTGTGTGAGCAGGGGCGTTATCATGGTGTAAAAGCCAATTTTTGTTCTTCCACAAATCCGGGCGTTTCTGGCGGATTGCTTAACGCAAATTGCGCATAACTTGCAGATAATATTCTTACCTATGGCAAGAACTCATGATGCACCACGCCCCTGCAATCGAAGAAAACTGTCAATTACGATTCGCGATACTGTTTGAACACACCTCGTATGTCTTTATTTCTGTACGGAACTAAAGCTATTCTGTTCGAATCTAAGAATAGGTATTTATTTATACAAAACTTTGTATGTTTTTCATATTATTGGTAATGGAATAAAATGATGGAAATTTAACAAATTATAGAACGGTACTTAAAATCTACTTACAATACTGTGTAAATTTGGTATATAAAATGTGAAATTAAAGCTTTTATTTGTCTTTTTAAATTATTCCTTAAAAAATTTAAAGCGAAGCAAATAGTTTCAAAACTGTTTAAAAGCAAAAAAAAAAAATCATTTACCATTAAAAGCTTTGAAATTGCACAAAAACATTTAAATTTCGGTAAATAAATATTTGTGCACGTGTAACAGTTTCAACGTCTATTTACACACAAACTTTGAAAGAAACTAAGAAACGAAAAGTTTTCGAACTTGTTTGTTTGTTTTAGCCACTTTTCTGTTCGAAAAAACTTGCTAACATTGTAAAGAAAATAAATTTGAGAAACTTGAAAATAAGTTTGAAATGAGGCGAAATTAGCGCAAGCAAGCGTAAGTAAAGCTATTAGTAAATATATTTGGGGATATATGAAAGTACAAAAATGTGGTAAATTTAATGTAAAAGTCGAACAAATGAGAAAATAGTCCGGAATAACAAAGCCCACCGAATGTTATTTTTTTAAATCATTACAAATCCATTTCGAGGTTCCTTACATTTTTAAAGAAAAAAGCACAAAAACTTCAAATTGAATGGGGAATGTTTATTTCGAGAATTCTACGAAAGAACATTTTTTTGTAATTATTTTTTGAAGATTATCTTTTTCAAATGTTGGCCGCGGCTACGTCTCAGATGGTGCATCCGTTGCGTCTAATTATTGATGACACGTTCGAGCATTTCGACTGGTAACTGGCGAAATGACACGCGTAATCTGTTGCTCCAAGGCCTGATTCGAAGTAAGATTGTCGGTATAGACTTCAGACTTTACATATCCCCACAGGAAAAACTCTAACGATGTCATACCGACCGGCCCAAAACGAGGAATTATCTGTTCACCGAAGTTCTCTCATTAAATCCCTTGATTAATGCGATGTGTGGAAAGTGGAGCCGTTTTGTTGAAACCAAATTTCGCCGAGATTACGAGCTTTAATTTGCGGCCTCAAGTTGAAAGATTAGTCGGTCCGAGTTGCAGCGAACGGCGCCGAATTACTTTCCACGCCCTTCGCAGCTATGGCAGCTATATTTTTTTCACTGGATGTCAATTCAGTCGAATATTACTCAAAACTTAATGCTGATCCTCAAGATGTGTGAAAGTATTGTTAATAGTACGCTCAGTATGTCGATTATGTTGAACATCAGTTGAGCGAAGCGCTCGAAACACATGCTTTGCAGAACATGAATTTTCGTAATAAAGTTCAAGGATTTGTGGGCGTTGTTCGGGCGTAAGTCTTTCCATGATAAATTGCCAAACAACGTTGACGTTTTGGAGGTAATTTCATTACATCATTCTCATAACGAACTTCTTTTTATATTTAAATTTCCATAGCGGAAGGACTCAACGTTGACAAAACCGTTTTTTGAGTTTTTAAGTAAGAAATCTTATATTTCTATTTCTAGTAACAGATAACTTTACCCATCTATTGTACACATTAATAATTTCTTTTTTATAGAGCTAATATATTTTATATGGAAAATCGAATACGACGAAATTGAACATAGTCTTCACAACAGAACGATACCAGTGTTGCTCAACTAATAAATTTATAGGATTTTCTATCGGAGTTGTACATATTTTTCCGACTTTATTCCGACTATTTATTTCCTTATTACCAAAATTTTTCCTACAGTGAAAAAATGTGCAAATAAAGACCATTACGAGGGGACACTAAGTGTTGCCAGGTGCAATCTGACATTTCCATTGGAAAGTTTGACATTTTTTGTCATTTAATCGTGAATTGTTTTATTTACAGGGAATTGAAAAATTCATCTCGGCCAAAAAATGGAATTAACTCGTGAACATTTTCGTGCGATCATTTTTCACAACTTTCGACGTGGATTATCACGACAAGAGTGCATCGATGAACTAAAATCTTTGTATGGCTATAAAGCACCATCTATAGCACTGTGAAAAACTGGTACAACGAATTCAATCGTGGCCGACGCTCGCTGAAAGACGAATTCCGTGAAGGTCGTCTAAAAACAGCCGTTGTGCCAGAAAACATCGGTGCCGTACATGAAATGATAATGCAAGACCGTCATATAACATACCTTTAGATAGAGTCATGCCTATGCATTTCTCCCACCAGCATACATTCGATATTGCATGAACACCTGGCCGTAAAAAAGGTTTGTTCTCGTTGGATCCCGCACAATTTGACAATCGCTCAAAAAAAGGCTCGTGTGGATTGGTGTAAAGAAATGCTGAAAAAATACGATCGCGGTGCTTCAAAAGACGTTTATTAGATTGTCACAGGTGACGAATCATGGATCTATGCGTATGAGCCCGAAACAAAACAGCAATCGACCGTGTGGGTCTTCCAAGACGAGCCAAATCCAACGAAAGTTGTTCGTGGAAGAAGCACTTCGAAGCAAATGGTCGCCTGTTTCTTCGGCAAAACTGGTCATGTGGCGACTGTTCCGCTTGAGCAACGTAGGACGGTCAATTCTGAGTGATACGAAAAAACGAACAAGAGAAGACGAATCATTGTGCACGATGACAATGCGAGCTCTCACACATCGGCTCAAGCCAGCGCCTTTTTACCGGCTAAAACGCCGTACGGCCCTGACTTGGCACCCAATGACTTCTTTTTATTCCCACACATCAAGAAAATAATGCGTGATCAACGATTTTCGTCGCCAGAAGATGTTGTTGAAGCATTCAAAAACCATTTTTTAGAGGTGTCTCAATCGGAGTGGAAAAAGTGCTCCGAAAATTGGTTTGAGCGCATGCAAAAGTGTATAAATCTTGATGGAGAATATTTTGAAAAACAATAAAACCATTTTCGTTGATAAATATTCCTACTTTCATTATTAGGCCAGAAATATATATAGCAGCCCTCGTAATACCCAGATATATTAAATTAGACAAACATCCTCCCCAATTGGAAATGCAAACCTTAGAAATTAATATTTTGGTCAGTCAAGGACAAATACAAGTGAAAATACAGTAAGGCTACCAAATTTCCATAGTTTTTTAAATAATTTATTTTAGAAAACAAATTTTCGAAGGCTTTCACTGTTTCAACTAGATCCAAAGCAAATTCAAAACCTGATTTTAGTAAAAATATATTGTTTATATTCAAAACTAAGATATCGTAAACAAACTTTACAAAAAAAATTACAAAATCCAAAATTTTCATTGAAACTCTACGCGCTTAAAGACTAAACGAAAATTTAAACGAATGAAATTGAAATTTACAGCACTTTGCTTAAACCGAAAATAACTTAAAGCCATTAACGACAACGACGGCGGCAACGGCTGCAACAATAAAAACCAAGCCACCCAAAACCGCCCCACAAAGTAAGTGGCAGCAGCCGAAACACCCTCAACAATGAGCGAGCGAAGTCGAGTCGAGTCGAGAGTCAAAGCGACTTCGAGTATACAGAAATGGCCACTATGCGTTCTGCTGCCGAGCAACTACATATGGTATTATGTACTGAGTAAATACATACTTAGATGGTATATGGCGAACAGACACATTTGCTTATTTACCCACAAATCACTAATGCTTAGGGCGTCGAATTTCAGGAATGCGCGTGACGGTGCGACGCCTAAACTTTGTGCTGTTGGGGTGTGACGATTTTCCCCAAGCGCTCGGGTACACATAAAAACAGTGTATATATACAAATTGGTATATAAAACATTAGCTATGTATTTATATACATATGTATGTATGTAGAAGTAATAAATAAGACCTTATATATGTACTAAGTTTCAAATACATATATTCATTAGAATACATAGTATATGGAAAGGAATTTTGATACAAAGACCGGCCGGTAGTCGGCTCGGGTCGTTTCGGGCCGAGTTGTGTGGTTTTTCAGGAGGTTCTTTTCCCGACACCACTACGCTGGCGGCAAGCTTGTTGTCAGTCAGTGCCTGTAACTGATGGCCGAACAAAAAGCGTCGCGGAGCAGGCGTGGGACGGTGGAAGTGATTTGCGGAGCCCGCACATAGCGTCATATTGCTTTTGATGGTGAAAACTGCAAACAAGTGTCGAAACAGACGAGGGAATGCTGACACGAGTGTGGCGCATGAGAGAGTGAGTTTGCCTAGCTGTGTTTATGGCGCGTGCTTGTGTATGTATGTATGTAAGTGTGTCTTGCTAAGAGGAAAGGGCGCAACCGGCCGCAGCGGAAGCAAAGTTACGTATTTCGAGAGAGGAAAATCAATAAAATCAAGGGCAGACAATGAATGCAAAGCAAAGGCAACAAAACCAGCAAACGATTCAACAACAAAAGCTACAACACCAACAACAATAACAACCATATATAGTACGTAGAATGTTTGCTGTAATAATTACAGGCATTGTAGCCACCAAAAAGGGGTTTGGGTTTCTTCGTAGCTGGCAGCTGAAATAGTGCATGTCTCGGTGGTAGTAGAGGAAATTATCTTGGGGACTTAGCCGCATAGGAATTGCGTGTATATGTAAATAGTCGGTGCCTGCTGGACATTGCGGCTTGTGTTTTGTTGCTTTTAGCGTCAACTTTCCGCGCAAATCTCTAAATTGGAAAGCCTCTGGCTAAAGAGATTCCTCAGTATATCCAGTTGCCTAAGTAAATTGAGACTATTGTCAGTTGATCGAAAGATTTGTGCTGAATTTAGTAGTTTACTTGTCTATAAGTATTATAACTGAAGACATAACAATCAGCTAATTGATTAGGTGTCGACGATTGGTGAATGGTGTTGGTAAATGCAAAAAAAAAATGCAGGTTAAGTACGAGAAATGTATTGAATAAGTCGAAGTAAAGACTACAAAAATGAACAAGTAAGGAAGGGCTAAGTTCGGGTGTTACCGAACATTTTATACTCTCGCATGATAAAGTGATAATCGATATTTCATTATCCGTCATTTACATATTTTTTATACCCTGAACAGGGTATATTAACTTTGTCACGACGTTTGTAACACCCAGAAGGAAGCGTCGGAGACCCTATAAAGTATATATATAAATGATCAGGATGTTGAGCTGAGTCGATTTAGCCATGTCCGTCTGTCTGTCCGTCTGTCCGTCTGTCCGTCTGTCCGTCTGTCCGTCTGTCTGTATATATACGAACTAGTCCCTCAGTTTTTAAGATATCCTTTTGAAATTTTGCAAACGTCATTTTCTCTTCAAGAAGCTGCTCATTTGTCGGAACGGCCGATATCGGACCACTATAGCATATAGCTGCCATATAAACTGAACAATCGGAATCAAGTTCTCATATGGAAAACTTTCGCATTTGACAATGCATCATCACCAAATTTGGTATGGATTATTTTCTAGGGAAAAAATGTAATATCCGAGAAAATAGTTCAGATCGGTTAACTATAACATATAGCTGCCATACAAACTGAACGATCGGAATCAAGTCCTTGTATGGAAAGCTTTCACATTTGACAAGATATATTCACGAAATTTGGTATATAATATTTTCTAAGGCAAAAATGTAGTCTCCGAAGAAATTGTTCAGATCGGTTGACTATAGCATATAGCTGCCATACAAACTGAACGATCGGAATCAAGTTCTTGTATGGAAAACTTTCGCATTTGACAATGTATCATCACCAAATTTGGTATGGATTATTTTCTAGGGAAAAAATGTAATATCCGAGAAAATTGTTCAGATCGGTTAACTATAACATATAGCTGCCATACAAACTGAACGATCGGAATCAAGTCCTTGTATGGAAAACTTTCACATTTGACAAGATATATTCACGAAATTTGGTATATATTATTTTCTAAGGCAACAATGTAATATCCGAAGAAATTGTTCAGATCGGTTAACTATAGCATATAGCTGCCATACAAACTGAACGATCGGAATCAAGTCCTTGTATGGACAACTTTAACATTTGACAAGATATATTCACGAAATTTGGTATAGATTACTTTTTAAGGTAACAATGTAATCTCCCAAGAAATTGTTCAGAACGAGTTACTATAGCATATAGCTTCTATACAAACTGGACACATAGTTACTAACAGAAATGCACCTGTGAAGGGTATTTAGCTTCGGTGCAACCGAAGTTAACGTTTTTTCTTGTTTTTCTTAATGTATATATTATACAGAGAAGGCTCAGATGGAATTCAAAATAGCGTTATATTGGAAGAAGGCGTGGTTGTGAACCGATTTCACCCAAATTTCGTACATGTCATCAGGGTGTTAAGAAAATATTATACACCGAATTTCATTGAAATCGGTCGAGTAGTTCCTGAGATATGGTTTTTGGTCCATAAGTGGGCAACGCCACGCCCATTTTCAATTTTTAAAAAAAGTCTGGGTACAGCTTCCTTCTGCCATTTCTTCCGTAAAATTTAGTGTTTCTGACGTTTTTTGTTAGTCGCTTAACGCACTTTTAGTGATTTTTAACATGCCCTTTGTATGGGAGGTGGGCGTGATTATTATCCGATTTCTTCCATTTTTGAACTGTATATGGAAATGCCTGAAGGAAACGACTCTATAGAGTTTGGTTGACATAGCTATAGTATTTTCCGAGAAATGTACAAAAAACTTAGTAGAGGGCGGGGCCACGCCCACTTTTCCAAAAAAATTACGTCCAAATATGTCCCTCCCTAATGCGATCCTTTGTGCCAAATTTCACTTTAATGTCTTTATTTATGGCTTAGTTATGACACTTTATATGTTTTCGGTTTTCGCCATTTTGTGGGCCTGGCAGTGAGCCGATTTTGCCCATCTTTGAACTAAGCTCTTTTATGGAGCCAAGAAATACGTGTACCAAGTTCCATCATGATATCTCAATTTTTACTCAAGTTACAACTTGCACGGGCGGACAGACAGACGGACGGACGGACAGACGGACATCCGGATTTCAACTCTACTCGTCACCCTGATAACTTTGGTAAACATAACTCTATATCTGACTCTTTTAGTTCTAGGACTTACAAACAACCGTTATGTGAACAAAACTACTCGTATAATACTCTCCTTAGCAACTTTGTTGCGAGAGTATAAAAATAGCCGTTCTTACTACCTTGAAAGAGTGTACGTCGAAATACCACGCCTTCAGAGAATATTGTTTGAAATTCTCGAGTACAGTTAATATGAACCGTACTCCGGTTTTAATAAACAGCCATAAAAACTGGGAATAATGGTTAAAGAGAAGAAATAAGTATCAGAATTATATACCCTTCAATATATCACCATTTTAGAACTCCGAAAAGAACTGTGAAATGTACTAAAAAAAAAAACCGGTTCCACCACCCATCTATTCCAGCGAGTCTGCTTGAAATACATGCCATTAAGAAAACTCCGACAACATTTGGATTAAATTTTTATTATTATATCAGTAAAAACTTTCTTTCAAGAGTTTTTGAGAATAATTGTGTCCAACAGAATGCACAAGTAACATCTCATCATATTTACCTTAGAGGTCAAGATTTAACTCCTCTTACTGAGTGAGGTTAAAAACGAATTTGGAACTCGTCTCTAAATGTAAAAATGTTACAGAAGAGAAGTCATTCGATGGCAACCGAAAGATGATTTAGGATACGAGATTGTTGCTATCAGATTCTGACGTAAAAATATTGAGTACTTTTTTACTTTACTTTAAAGTCAGTTCAGACAAACAGAATGTTTCATGACACCAACGAAACTGAAAATGAGGAAGTGTTTAGCCACAGTAAGTTCGTATTCCTTTATCTATATTTGATTGGAATATTGAATGTTGGCCTTTAGACTATTAGAATCCTTAGATACTTGGCCTAACTAAACTTATTAAACTCTTGCCGGGAAGTACAATAGCTATGTGCCGAAGCTAGCATGTTGATTCCGTGGGCCTTTCAACTAAGTACATACTATTTATTTCTGGGTATAACCTCTTAAGTTTCAAGCTTACTAATAATTGAGCTGAAGGATACAGGACTCATAAGTGTTTCAAGCCTGTTTACTTGAGAAGGGAAATGATGGAGACAGAGTCTTAGATAACAACTTATATTCTTTTGTCTTTACTGTATTTAATTTCAGTGGAAATATTGATACTAAGTATTTAGCTTTCTCTGTGTGAGGCACAAAAATATCGTGTTTTCATGCTTATGACTAGCGCACCAAAAAAGACGAAGCCGAGGGAGGGACTGAAATCGAGCCGCAGTAAAATCCATTGTATAGCCGCCTTGTGGCTAGCAGGGTTTGGCGTATAATTTTTAATTTAATGAAATGAAAGTATTTTTGGTGCGCCTTTCATTATTTACATTATAAAGAACTCGCTTTCATCTTTTACAGGGTGTGTGTGTGTGAGATTGAGTAGCTCACATTTCATATATTAAAATGCCAAAGGAAAAGGGATAAATATGAAAATGAGCAATGAGCGCAAAATCAAAATGAAATGAAATTAAAAAATTAAATCATATCAAAAATAACGGCATCAGCACATACATAAAGCATAGCAGTCAAATGCATCGTCGGCCTCGTCGAGACGTGTCCGCTGCTGGGACAAAATGTGTTTATTTAGCGAGTGATAAAAATATGTGTGTAAATATTTGCAAAGCATTTTTATGAGGAAGTGACGTTTGCTCCAATGACAGGCAAACATATACATACATGTGTATGTATGTATGTATGTACACGCACAGAAAGACGCGGCGAGCGATTAGCGCCAGGGTGTGCCACGCAGTCTGGTAGCCTCGCTGCTTAACCGGCGCATTTGCGCTCGTTACTGTTGTTGCTGTTTGCACACTTTGCTGCTTAAAACAATAGTCCGAACCGAACTCGAGTGGGCGTGCACACTGATGAGTGGTTCGGGTGGTGGGTGGTGGTGGTGTTTATTTTGCTGTTTTATTTTTTTCTCCCACTTTTAATTCTAGTTATTCTTTCACTTGTTAGCTGACTTTTTCGGAACTTTTTTCATACTTTTTATTTTTTGGACGCTCCTTCGTTATTGCATTGCACTGTAGCATTTTAATTAATTTGAAATGTCAAACAATGAATTCTTTTTTCTCCAGTTTTTGTTTGCAGGCTCTGCGAGAGTTCTTTCAAAGTACTTTACGTCGGCCACAGGCGCAGCGCACAACAACAGCAACAAATTAATTAAGTTTACAGCGCACATTTTGTTGGGCTAGGACGTGAGTGGTGCTATTTAGAGAACTTTAAAGCGTTGGCTATTTTTAAATTACGTAGTTCGACCTTCACATTTTGTTAGAATTTTTGGATTTTTATGGGAAACTTTACATTTCACTGCGGTGGCCTATAATTTCCGAAACTGTTTTGGCAAGGATTCAACATTCAACTACAGGACAATATATGCATCATGAAAAAAAAAATATTGATTGAGAGTATTTTCCTGGAAACAAAAATTAATGAACTGGATCATAATTACTTAGTATTCGGGCTACTTTAGCGGTCACAATATAAATGTAGATGTTAACGAAATAAATTTCTAGATACGACAGTTGTTGTCAGACGATCGGAGGTACATATTCTAAGGGGTCATCCATTCCATCCATTTTTTATATTTTTTTCTTAATGCACAGAATTTTACGGAAAATTTCATATCGGTGAATATTTTCGAAGTTACGCACAAATTTGAAAAGGCGTTTCAGAGTGCCTGGAAGTGCATTCCAAACTTAAAACGCGTTTTTCTCAAAATAGTGTTTTCAAAGTCGTTGACAGGAGCTTTTTAAATTTATTTATTTTTTTTTAATCAATAAACATTTTTTTTGTTTTTATAACCAATTTATGTAAGTCCGAAATTTTGGCCAAAAACCGATTTAGTAATTAATATATATTTTTTTTTAATCAATAAATATTTTTTTTGTTTTTAAGTATAACTAATTTATGTAAGTCTGAAATTTTGGTCAAAAATCGATTTTGTCAAACAATTTTATTTTCTTATTACTCCAATTAATTACTAGATTTAACATTACCAACACTTCGGTAGAAAATTTGTTCACCTATTTTTCTTCAGTTTCCTTTTTTTGGTATCCCCGCAAAACTTATACGGCTGGGTAAACTGACGTTGAGCAATACCTAAAGCTCCGTCGAATCGGAGAGGACCTTTCCGGACCGTTCGATACCAAATGAGATTTCAGACAAGGCGATACCCTTTCGTGTGACTTCTCTTCTTGAATCTACTTTTGGTGTAAAAAAAAATCGACCTGCAGAACTAAATAGAGAAGGTACCAACTTCTATAAGAGTCTACAGCTGCTGTCGTACGTCGATGATATTGATATTATTGACCTCAACAACCGCGCCGTTGGGACTACTTTCTCCAGAATGGATAAGGAAACGAACCAAATAGGTCTGGTTGTGAACGAAGGCAAGACGAAATATCTCCTGGCATCAAACAAACATTCGTCGCACTCGCGGTTGACCGTCATAACTTCGAAGTCGTAGATAATTTTGTCTATCTTGGAACCAACATTAACACCAACAACAATGCCAGCCACAAAATCCAACGCAGAATAACTCTTGCCAAAAGCTGCTACTTCGGACTGGGTAGGCAATTGAGAAGTAAAGTCCTCTCTCGACGAACAAAGACCAAACTCTATAAGTCACTTATTACTCTCGTCCTGTTATGTGGTGCAGAGACATGGACGATGACAATATCTGATGTGTCGACGCTAGGAGTTTTCAAGAGAAAGGTTCTGCGGACCATTTATGGCCCTTAGCGGCTTAGCCACGTCGAATATCGCATTCGATGGAACGATGAGCTACATACATATGTATATGATATATACGACGACATTGACATAGTTCAGCGAATTTAAAGACAGCGGCCTCGCTGGCTAGGTTTTGTCGTCCGAATGGACGAAAACACTCCAGCTCTGAAAATATTCGACGGATCGGGAAGGACCTCTCCGAGCCGTTCGATACCAAACGAGGTTTCAGAAAAGGCGATTCCCTATCGTGCGACTTTTTCAACCTGCTTCTGGAGAAAATAGTTCGAGTTGCAAAACTAAATAGAGAAGGTACCATCTTCTATAAGAGTGTACAACTGCTGGCGTATGCCGATGATATTGATATCATATATATGATCTGTGAGTGCCGAAAAATACATTAGAGTTTTGGAAGAGGGCGTTTTTCCAATTATTCAACAGTTGTTTGAAAATATGTGTTTCTACCAATATGAGAATGCATTGCAACTCTTTTCACTAACATTTCAAAATACTTCTTCAAAAAGGTTATAGACAGACCACAGTCTGTTTACCCAACCAAGGCCTGGAACAATCAGTTTGGAGGTCATAAGTATAATATACATATGTATATTGCTAATCGAGGTAAATTTTTACAATTATCCTAAGAATATATTTGCTGGGAACCTAAGAACTTGAAAACTATTTCGTTAAAGATCGGAAATCTAACAAAAAAAAAAAAAATGAATTCATACAACTTTGGATAAAATTCACTATTTCGTACAAAATAAGTCAAAAAACTAATTCACTAACTCCAGGGAGAGGGAAATGGATAAAAACAGGACCAATGTATTTAGAATCAGCATACTTAATTTTCCATGATGTGCGAAACCATCATGAACCATTCTCATCCCGAAAGAAATATATGAAATCATTATAAAGAAAATATTACATTTTTTATAAATACATATATTGGAGGTTCCGAAAATCGTAAATTTTGTTTATGAGAATTCAATATATTTATAGTATTTGGCATGTATGAATTACCCTTTTGTGGGAGAAATACACTGTAATGTGTAAAGAACTATTTTTATGTCTGGTCGGAGTCTGAGACAAGGCCAGACCTTACAAAGAACATTATAAAATAGAACAAAGTCAAATATTGTTCAGTGTTTTATAATATCTTATACGAACACCTATGGATCCATTTCAATATCCCAGTTCTGTTCTGTTTTAGGCTTTTGGTTGTGTTTTAGATACCTTCGTTAAAACGAATGAATTTCAATTCCGAAATATTTCGATAAATTGAAAAGTGTGGTAACAGCGTAGAAACAGGGAAAAGTATATGCCAAAATTGAACCGAATATGAAGCCAACTTATTAATGACAATAACGAGTGATAAACTCATCTTTAGAATAACCTTCTCGGTCCTGGAAACAAACATAGAGGCGATGTTGAACCAAAAACTTTAGACGACGAAAAATATGCCGGTTAAACTGAGCGTTTGCCAGAGAGAGTGAGTCTTTTTTCGGTCTTGATGAAATATGTTTTTAAATCATGTTAAGATACTTTACATAAGATTATCTTGATATAATGATGTAACTTTAATAAATTCCCTTCGAAAATTATATTACTTACTATTTTTCGACACTTCAGTTTCTATTTGGTCGAGAAAAATCTCAGCGCTCATTCAAAGGTAAGCACAAAATTGGAACTTCAAAAACAGATCCCAAAAATAAACATGCACAAAAAATAAATGGAATAAATTTAAATTTTATGAGACCGTAAATAACGTCGAACCAAAATGGAGATGATGAAAATAACACCAGAAGCTGGTGAAGTGAACTGGAGAAAATGAGTAGAGACAGGTCGAGTAACGGTGTATAGCGGAATGTGGCTGATGCGGGTTAAGGCAGCTATCTAATGCTTCCAGCTGCTGTGGCAGATATAAATTTTTGTACAACAACAGCAACAAGCAGTAACCACTGAAATTTCAATGAATGAATTATCGAGCTTTAAGGAATGCAGGGTTTAAGCATACATATTTGACAGGGCACTGAAAATGCTCCAATCAAAATATAAACAGACATGCAAAAATGGAATATATAAATCTATATGTATATGTATATATAGTACATATGTACATATTTGAGTTGAGTTGAGTAAAAAGTTATGTACCTGTCGTCTGCTTTAAACTTAAGACCAGATGATGTAGAGCGCTGCAAAACCAAAAATATCTGTATACACTGACATACACGCAGAAACAGCAGCAGCAGTTTCGTTGCCGGCAGACGATAACAGTATCCACAACAACAGCAAATTGAAGCCAACTACAACCAAGCGAGACAGGCATTATAATCAAATCGAAACTGCGCCGCTGCGACGCCAAGCCAACAGCAACAAGCAGCCAGCAGACGTCAGCCACCCCACCCTAAAGAACGCAACCCAAATGTTCAAAACCAATTTCACTTGGAAACCAACTAACCGAAAATTTGCTTCTACTCGACGCAGCGCAGCAGCGGAGTCAAAGGCTGTCGGAGCGCTGGAATGTCATTTTCAGTTTTCGGCATTCAAGCCACGTTCTTTCAAATTTATTGAAGACGCACACCTCACACACAAACACAACTATATATATTTTTATATATGTACACAGCCAGTCACGCTCTCAAATCTATGTGTGCACTCTTGGGAACTGTGATATAGAGCGGCTTTGGTGAACATCCTCTTTGGCAGAGAATAATGTCTTTTCGGCAGCAAAGTAATGAGCGGCTGTCTTAAAGGCGACTACACCCATAATGCTTGTCTCCATGCGATGCTATGCCAGTACGTGCGTATATGTAAATAAATTTGAGTTAATTTTACATGCTCAAATTAAATTACACAGAATGAAAATAAAGCCAGTTAAACTTTGGTATATCAAATGGATTTCGTAGTAAGCCAGTCAAAACGACAGGCACTAGAGAAATTCGGACTTGAAAAAAAGGAACAAGTTCGCCATATTAATACAGCGTGTTTTTAGAGGTATAAAGTTTGAAAGAGGTACCTCTTGTTCTACACAACGTTTTTAGCTTAAAATATTTATTTATAATTATTAAATATATATGGTCATAAATAATAATAAACATAGAGCTCTATCTGTTTACTGATCATAAAAAAAAAAATTCTAAAAAACACATGTGACCCCTTAACCAACCATATATGCTATATCAAACCCGAGAAGAAACTGAAGTCAAGTGACAACTTAATTGACGTTAACCAAGTCTAAAGATCGAAGCAGCTTTCTTTGTGTAGAAGTATGCTCCCAGCAGAATACCCCAGTTCTGAATAGCGAATGTTTAAACTAAATCTCCGAAACCTAAATCTTTAAGTTCATCACAACTAAGTGGTCAAGGCACCCTGCAATCCTAAAATAGAAACAGCAAACGATACGGATATTTAAATCGAAGTTACTAATAACGGTTGATGCAAGTATAGGTATTTTTTCAAAATCTCTCTTTTTTGCCAGATCACGCGTGAGTCCTGTCAAGCTGTCATGCTATTTTTGTTCCGTATTGTTTGGAATTTCATCATGGAAAGACTTACGCCTGAACAACGTTTAGAAATCGTTCAACTTTATTACGAAAATTCACGTTCTGTAAAGAATGTGTAACGCGCGGTTCTCTCAACTTATGGTCAACATAATCGTCCTACTGGGCGAGTTATTCGCAACACCATCACCGATCTTGAAACCCAGCATTCATTATTGGATAATATTCGACTGAATAGACCACGCCCAGCACGCAGTGAAGAAAATATAGCAGCTCGTAGCTGAGAGTGTACACGAAGATTGTGGAAAGCCGATTCGCAGCAACCGGACTGATATATGGAACGACATGGCGCATTTTACGTCGAGATTTAAAATTGCAAGCGTACAAAATACAATTTGTGTAAGAATTTAAGCCGCTGGATCCTCCCAATTGGCATCGCTTCGCTATATAGGCTCTTGAAAAGTTTCAAAAAGATCTCACGTTTTCGAGCCAAATTTTATTCAACGATGAGCCCCGTTTCTGGGACGAAGTACAATGTGCAGAGATTCCCGCGACTGCCGGTTCTACGTACCGGAATTGACTCGATTCATCCGACCAAGGGCAGTCCTTTCGGCGATCTAACCCCGTTTGGATCGGTAAGTGTATTCAAGAGTTGCTATTCCATTCAGAAAAAAAATCATCGGTCCATATTTCTTCAAAAATGATGCCGGTGAGAACGTAAGCGTCAATAGTGACCGTTTTCGCGCCATTGTAACCGACTGAAATACCTGAAATTGAAGCACGTGATCTCGGCGACATTTGGTTTCAACAAGACGGCGCCACTTCTCACAAATCGCATCAATCAATGGAAGAATACTTTGGCGAGCAGATAATTTTACGTTTTGGGCCGGTCGATTGGCTACCAAAATCGTGTGATGTAAACCGTTAGACTTTTTCCTGTGGGTATATGTAAAAACTAAAGTCTATGCGGACAATCCGCTTCGAAATGCTCGAACGAGTCATCGACAATTGGACTCAACGGAAGGACCATCTGAGACCTAGCCGCGGCCAGCATTTGAAAGAGATAATCTTTAAAAAATAAATGCGAAAGAATGTTCTTTCGAATGATAATAAACATTCCTCATTTAATTTAAAGTTTATATGTTTTTTCTTTAAAAAAGTAAGGAACCACAAAATGGATCAGCCTTTACATCTAACCGAGTTTTAAAGGAACGTTTCTTCTAAACACCAAGAAAAGAACTTGTATCAGACGTTTTCTGAAGCTTTAAAATATAGTGTATCCCGCAAAAAATTATTTAAACAAGACGACGACATGGGTTTCGGTCTCTTCGACTAAACAACTCAACACTAAAGTTGACGTATTTCTTAAAAAACTTGTGAATCTGGCAATTGGGTAAAGATCTTTAACCAGAAAACTTGACATATAACATATGTAGATGTTGGGAAAATTCGCATTTCTACTGGCAAAGTACTGGATTTAGTTCGATGTATTTCGAAACAAAAGTCGTTTGTTTTCCGCAAATACACACATGACAAAGAAATGGATAAAGAAGGTTCGCCATAAAAAATCTATGAGTTGTGCGGAGGCATTAAATTGCTTGCTATAAATTTAATGGAGTTCACGACACAAATATTAAATTTCATTTTCGTCCAAATTTACTGCGTTCAAAAAGCACAACTGGGTTGCTGCAAAAAAAAAAAACAACAAAATCAAATATAATAAGGGACGAAAATTATTGTGCGTCAAATTTAAGGCAACGTGAAAAATGTAATAGTGGCCATATTACTTTGGCGCACAGCAGCCGAAATGGAACGTAGCGCAATGCGATGCGATGAGATGTGATGCGGTGTGAAATGAATGCCAGTGAAAATGGAACCTTCCTACTGAAACGCAGCACAAGGGACGCCAACCACAACAAGAGTGCGACAAAAATTTGGTGCAAAGTAATAATGGCACAAATGGGGTTGGGTATAATGGTTAGTTGGGAGTTGGGTTGAAAAGGGATTTACTTGCAACTAACTACTGCTGATTTTTATGCACACCCAGCAGACCCGCTGCCTGCAACCCGAGCGCCATCGACCCGATTAATGTATACATGCGTCCAACTTAAACATAAAATATGTATGACGGCAGAGAAGACGCTGCATGGACAAGGGGGCAACAAGCATAGCACAGAATGAAAGCAGAAAACGCAAAAGCTCAGCGCTCGGAGGCGAACAGAAAAACAGGCACCACAACGTTGTACTTATGTATGTAAGCACGTACGTTAGTTATAAATATAATAGAAACGCAGTAGGCAACAGCGCGCAGCAAGGGGAGAAACAAGTGAAGGCAGACGGCATTAAAACAACCAGCTGCCGCCCCACCCGCAACGACCAGTCATCGCCATTAACAGCATCAAGTGAAGCGTGTTCGCAATGCAACCCAACCACCCACTGACCTGACGCAGCAGCGCCAACACAATGCCGTGGCACTGACAGCGCCGCAACAACGCGGACAATTTACAGAGCGCGCTGGAACCGTGGAGGCAAATTAGAAATACTTTTCACACATACAAACACACATAAAAGCGACGGTGGGTGAGGAGACCTGGCAGTATATGTATCGTTCACTAAAACGCAAACCACTACCACAACAGCGAACAAAACAGTGA
This sequence comes from Bactrocera correcta, assembly GCA_027475135.1. Taxonomy (NCBI): domain Eukaryota; kingdom Metazoa; phylum Arthropoda; class Insecta; order Diptera; family Tephritidae; genus Bactrocera; species Bactrocera correcta. Next base: position 59,753,197 of record CM050325.1, on the reverse strand, counting down.
CGTCGCTGACATCGGCGCCGCGCTGCTTTGCTGCTGAATGGGGTCGTCGGGCAAATGGTGGTGTCGGTGAAACTAAACAAGCAAAATATGTATGTGGAATGTTGGCTCTTGGCTATTGACTACTGAATACTGACTGTGATGGCGGAATGGCAACAACAACAAAAAAAGGAATAATAATAATGGCTAACGCACCAGTGACGAGTAGCACAGCATACACTGAGAAGATACATGAAAATATTTGCACAGCTGTAACGAGTAGTGGTGTTAAATAGCAGAGTTGTCGCGGTGATGATTTGGCGTGAAATGTGATAAATTAAAAATAAATATATATTTTTTAATAATTAATTGCAATAGTAAATTGGTGTCGTTGGGGCAAAAAAAAACAAAGTTTAAGTGCAACACTTTATATTATATAGTTATAAATATTACGAAAAAGGTTCCGTTTTAAATCGTTTAAATATATAGCGAAAACACAAAATTATACAAAAAGAAGGTAAAATTACATGACAAAAACTTAATTGTCCATCAATAAAAACTCCACCCGAACCATTGTATTCATTAATTTTTGAAACATCTCAAACGTCGAAGCTTTTTTCCAGTAATTTTCACAAATTTAATTCGACATTTCAAATGACATCTTTTGGTGTTACAGAAATTATTATAATCTTGCAATGTTGCTAATGGCAGTGAAAAAGTTGTTGCCAAATTTGATTGAAGCCACGATCTTAACTGCTAAATCAAAAGGAGAAGTTTTTGGATACCGATAATATAAAATATTTTTTGTTGAATAAATGAATTCAATGTTAAAATAAAATTTTTTATTATTTCACCATGTTTGTCTGTCTGAGATATCTGTCAGCTGATATCTCATAACTCTACCATATAACTGCCATACAAACTACAAAATTCAAATCAAGTTCATGTATGGAAATTTTTATATTTTTTAGGGTATTTTAGATTCGGTTATTGGATATTTTAATCTTAAAATTAAATAAATTAAAATATTATTTTCTTGAATAATCAAAACCAGAAACTTTTTCAAAGGCAGGCAATCTGAATTATTACTTTCATCCAAATTTTGTCAGGTTCAAAAAAAATATAAACTTTTGGCAACTTCAATTTACAAAGTGGCAACTCTGGCAGAAAAACCATCAATACCGGCGAGTCGGTGGGTGGCGTAACAACGAATGTCATATACGGGTATACATACATTTATGCAAGCTGATAGTATGTATACAAATAATAATAATGGAGTGTCGGCCAGACGGTTGGCGGGGAATCATACAAAAATGAAAGCATATACGTCAAGCTAATGCTTTTATCGCAGGTAACTATATACATTGTGCAAACATATACCTAAACGCACAAGTATTTGTCTACACACATACATATGTACTAAATGAATGTATTTTATACAAAGATATGTTGTATATAGACAAATAAATTATGTATATACAAATGCAAGCTGTACATAAAATAATGCACACACAACCGAGCGTAGCGCGTGTATGTAAAAGTCAGCATAGCTGTAAATATCGATTTTCTGATTTTCCTTGAGGTTGAAGAAACGTCGGACGAGGAGGAGGGGGAGCAACATTAGTGAGATGATATGTACATACAACACATAGCACACAGCGAGTAGTTCGAACGGGCGAGTGGAGACGTAAAGAACGCGGATTGATGGTGCTTCGGTTGCGTTTACTGTTGTTTACTCATTTTTTTACTTTTCATTGCTCGCAAATGTTGCTGATGCTGCTATTAGTATTGCTTCTGCTATTTTTGTTGTCGTCTGTCGTTGAGTTTCTGTTGAGTATATTTCTGTTTGCTGTTGCCTTCAATGCTGACAGCAGCATTTTGCGTTGTTAGATGGATGGCAAAAAGGCGGCAAAAGAGGCAAAAAGAAGGAAAATGTGTTGCCAGAAGAAGCAAGAGTTAACATTTTCATATTCAAAAGCACAACTGGTATTACTGTATATATTTATGGTTATACATACATATATACATTTGTATATATGGCTTACTAAGCAGTATGCAGGCGTTAGATTGTAGTAACTTTTTGCAAAAAGTTTTATGGAAAATTAATTTAAAGTTAAAAAAAATAAGCTCAAATTAAAGAGAAAGTGCCGGCAGTTTAATAAAGCAGATAAGGCCTATATTTTATCGAGTTTTAGAAACACTCAAATTCGCACCAAATGTTATTTTTTGACATAAAGAAAAAAATACATATGAAAACGTATCTTGTAATAACAATACTTATAAAAAATCAGTTATCATATCAGAAGCTGTATTTTTTTTCAGATTACTGAGGGGTGTGAAAATGAAAAGTGGATTATTTGCAAAAAATCTCGGTAAAACGAAATGTTCAATGAAATTTTTGTAGGCAAGCTAAATATGTATATCAGCCAAACAGCTTAAAAATTTGATATATGCTAACTTAAGAAAACCGAAACATAAAGAGGGACAAGGTGACAATCTTTTAACAAGCAACATTTAATAAAATTATAGTATTCAATAAATAAGAAATTTTCCGGCTATGGTAGTTTAAAAACGCTGTCCAGAACTCCTAAAAACATAATTTTTTTATAAGCTGAGTTTGAATAAAAATTTAAATTAAATTATTTCATTCAAAAATTTTTCATATTTTTTTTTTTATAAAATTTGTTAACTGCTCTTCTTTCTCATACATTTTTAGAGCTATCAAGGCAAAAAATAATTGAGAACCAAAAGAAATCGAACCCTGATTTCAACCAAATATCAAATCATTTGTTTCGGCAACACAGATTGCAGTTCATGCGATGCAGCTCTGAAAACACTACAGCATAATGTTTTGGTTTATAGAACTTTCAGCATAGTTAATAACTGTATTTTGCGTGGGCGGCTCTAATTTTTTGGCGACCTACTGTTTTTGTGTAGCTTCAAGCATGTGTATACATGTTTATCTGCCAACTTTTAATCATAATCATGAGATATATTCTTAATCACACACACACACTGCTACACGCTGTCAATTGAATAGCTTATCTGACATGTATTTATGCAGCTGTTACCCAGTACTTTGGTATGAATTATATTTCGCACACGCATTTACATAACTATACCACGCATACATATACATATAACCATGGAATGCGTTTCTGCAAGTGTACGTGCACATACCAGCACAGACCGAGCAAAATAGAAAAATAACAAGTGAAACCGTTAAGCCAGGAATGAAATGGGTAGAAAGAAAAACAACAAGAACAACAGTGGAAGAAAGCAAGCAAAAGCTGGCGGCGAGCGCGTTGAATTGGGCACTGAAAGGCGGTTGGCGGTTAGCTGTGGTGGTGGTGGGCTGGTTTGATGTTGGGTAAAACATTACAGGAAACGGAAGACAGTGCAAATACTGGTAACGACGTCGTCGATGTCGTTGTCGCCGTCATGTGTCAGCGTTGCCTTTTAACAACATGCAGATATCCATACAAAATAAGCGCTTGTCCCCGCTGCACGCCACACACCCACACACCATACAGGAAGAAAGAACTCTTATCTGGCGGCCTTTGCCCCACATCCAGCTGAAGCAGTTGCTTGTCGGAAGGCAGCATCAACGGCAGCAACGTTGCTGCTTCCTCAGCACATTCTTCTGCATGTCCTGTCTGTATGGGTGTGTGTTTTTGTATATAACAATCTACATTTATTCAAGCATTTGCTATCCTGTGTAGATCCTTGTTATATGTATGTATGTGCTTATATATACATAAATAAGCATGTATTTAAGGTATATAAGAACCGCAGCTCTGTATACTTACATTACTAAGTCTGTATGTATTTAGTGTGTGCCGTTATGCTGCCGTAGCGAAAAGTAATTTTGTGCCCATTTTTATATCAAACACAAGCTCAATTTTTTCATTACTTTCTTTCCCACATCGCAATTTATTTATTCATGTATTTTATTTATATTCCCTTAGTTTTTGCCCATTCATTTTATTTTTCGATTCTTGTTGGCTCGTTGCTGCAAAACTTTTTATATCTTATGACATTATATACTATGTACATGTACATAAATGTATGTATATATGTACTGCACGGGTTTCTAAGTATCTGCTGGTTGGGTGTGCCTGCTGCTTGACTGCACAACAACAGCATTTGCTGCAAATTAAATTGAAGCCAAATGAAAATTATGCTTTAATGCTGGGGCATTGAAGTTGGGTCTAGTCGTTGTTGTTGTTTTCGCTGTTGTTATCTTTGTGTTATTTTTGTTTGTGTTGCGACTTTTCATAAATTAGTTAAATTTGCGGCTTAATTTAGATAATTTCATTTAAATGTTGTGCACAGAGAGGGAATTTAATAAATTACCCACAATGTTTGGCCTAATGGGAGCACGCGGAATGCGACGGTAAAGTGATTAGCGGAAATTGGTGCATAATTTCATTTAAAATTATTGTACAACTTTAAAAGTAATTTTGGCAAGCGAGTTTGTAATTGATTTCGAGAACACGAGTATGTTGAAAACGATTCCAATTGGATCAATACAATTGATTTAAGGAGACGAAGTTGAAACGAAACCATGGCAAATTGAACTATATGTCAACTTATATTATCCGTAAGCGGCTCAATTGTCCGAACCGTCGTCTGCGATACAAACAGAAACTTAATATAAAACTTGCCAATCCAAACGAGGTGAGACCTTCGAAAGTACAACCCATGGCCGTATAAAATCCGGGTTAATTCCGAGAACGTAGCACCGGCTGTTGTGGGAATTGTAAATCTTGTGAAAACTTAGTTCTGGAAACTGTAGCAGGTTGAACTCCTACTTATCCAGAATCGACCCTGACATATTAAATATACATATGTATGTCCAGCGTGCAATGAGTCCTCGCCTTAACCTTATCATCGTAACAACAACATACAAACTGAAAATCAAATCAAGTGATTGTATAGCGAACTTTGGTGAAACCAAAATTAACTTTCTTTATTTCGTTATAAGAAGTTTCCATAGTCGCGGATTAGAGGTTTTAAACTCTAACCGAAAATATCTTCTTAAAAGGGGTCCGCAGACAATAGCTGCTTCAATTCGTCAAGCGTTGGAGAGAACCGTTAATGGTGCAGAGCCTGCGTTAACATGATTTCTGACGTGTTCGCAATCGGTCTATAGAATTATTTTTTTAGTGGAGAATATTTTTTGTAGCCCCTTAGCTTTGTTTTCGATGAACTATTATAATTAATTTTAAGCTTAGGTTTTTAAAATCAAAGAAAAAACTGATTTTTAAGTTTATTCAGGAAAAGAGCTGTCCCAAACAAGTCAGACCTTAAAGTAAGAGAGTACAGGAAAAGAGCTGTCTCGATGAAGACAGATCTTAAGGGAAGCGGTGTTAAGTGGATTGGATTTATAGTTAATGTTAAGAGGTGGTTAGTGTAATGCAGACACTTCTAAGACACTCACGACACCCCGTTCTTTGATATCGGGATCGACGCAAATTTTATTCGCCCAAGGGCTGCCATTACGACGATCTAACCCTGTTTGGATCGGTAAGTAGTAAATATAATAGTTATTTTATATTATCTGAAACAATTTATGTTTATTATCAATACTTACAAACAAAATTATATTCATTTAATCAATAAAAACAAATGCATACCTGAAAAGAGAGAAAAAACAGTGAATTAAATGAGAAAAATAGTGATTGGTCAGAATAATTGTTAATAAGTAAAATCTTTGAACAAAACCATGAATAACTTAGAAATTGAGCTGATATACATGTTTTAGGAACCTCAATTCAGAGCAATTTCAAGAGCTTAGACAGCCATTTGCGCCAAAACCTTCAATATGGAAGATTTTTTTCTCACAAAATGAAACAGCGTTTGAATTTGATATCGATGGGATGCGATTATGTCTGCGCAAAGCCGTAAAAAAAGCCTCGACAGTTACTGGTTTCAACAAGACGAAGAACATGACAACGCGAACTAAGTCTAATGTGAAAGAGGTGATATTTGCTGGCCCCCAAATATCAAGATATAACTTTGCTAGATTTGTGGTACTATTCGAAAAGCAGGGGATACAACAAATGCCCGAAATTTTAAATGTAAGTTATTGAAAAGTAATCCACAGGCCGCTTGAATATCCGAATTAGAAAAAATATATCGAACATATGTACCAGGGTTTCCAATATGGATGATATGATTTTTTAGTGTCGTATCGGCAATTTTTTTCATTGACTGCAATTTGTTGATTCCAAGAACTTCTCAAGATTGGGACTATCTCAGATCACAATCAAGCGAATTTTGAGAAAGGATTTGGGCAAAACATCCGTATAAAATTGTTCTCCCTCAAGCACTAAAGCCATTGGATTACCGTAAACGTTGAGAATTTGCTGATTTTGGCTTGGAACAATTTGAAAAGGATAACAATCATCTTTTCCGTTGAGGCTTACATTCATCTGAGTGATGCGGTAATTCCTTATTTACTGTCGATTTTGGTGCGTAGAAAATCCACAAGTTATTCCTGAACAAACATTACAATCTCCTAAATTGACAGTTTGGTGTGGTATCATTGGTCCGTAAAGCTGGTAACATCGTAACTCTAAATTGAGAGCGATATCAACCAACTTTTTATGCATGCAATTGGAAGAAGTTGATCTAAACAACATTTAATTCCAACAAGAAAGGACTAGGTGTCAAACAGCTCGTGCAACAACCGAATTATTGTGAAGAGTTTGGAGATTCGATTATTTCAAGAAATTGTGACATTAAATGGCCTCCAAAAAGTTGTGATTTAAAACCATTGGACTACTTCTTAAGGAGCTATTTGAAGTCATTGGTCTTTAGCAATAAATCAAACTGTTTTCAAGCTTTAGAAGTCAATATTGAACGTGCTATTCATCACATACGATTTGATTTTAGTGGTGCTGCTTATCTTACGTTGCACATACATAAAGTGTGGCAGCCGTAAATGTCGCACAAAAAATATACCAAGCCATATACAAACTAACAGAGCTTATTGACAAACCCTGATACGCCCATTCATAAATAAATGTATGACGACAGGAATAAAAGTAAAAATTCTTTAGTTGAGTAAAAACCATTTCGAAGTACTTGTTTCTCTTTTTGGTGATTTTTTTGTGCCGCGGCTGATTTAAAGCGCACCCTTAAAAACTACGAAACTGATAGCGCAGGAGGTTTCTTAAAAGTATTATTCACATTTTTGTGTCCTTTATTTTTGACAGCACACCTAACTAAACAGTGACGCCTTAAAAAATCGGCGCGGCAACGAGTAAACGCCTGAAAAGGGAAACCGAAATGCAGTAGAGCGTCTAAAGGCAAACAAACCAACAGTCAACTGATAGTTTTGACAGAGGCGAGTGATGAAACTACAATGATAAGAATAAGAGGGAGAGAGAGAAGAGCGTGAGAGAGACAGCAACTTACGGAAAAGCTACTGAATTTAGCTCGACAGCACAACTGGCGCAATCGGGTGGTGGATTGCGGTGGTGCCCCACCAAACCGACTCACCCAGCATAAGAGACCCCACATGCTTTTTATTGTAACGCAGTAATCAACGACTGTAACGGTGAAATGTAGATTTAGAGCAGCGAAAAAAGAAAAAATACACAACTTACACTATAAATAAATGTAACTCAGCCTTTTGAGTGTGCACGTGTGTAGGAGCGGCTGTGACAGTATGCGACAGAAGACTCAGCTGCATGATTTTTGCGCCTAACACCCCCTTTCTACTCAACGACATGCCCAGGCGCCATACATATGAACTTAACGGTATCACAACCAAATGGGTGGCGGGAAGGTAAAAGCAATGAAAAGTACGGTGGTAAGAAGGTGAGTGCTTGGTTTGCAAATCCCCGGACACTGGTAAATATTTCTTCAGGTTTTTGTTAGCTTAGGCTAGGTGCATAGTATATTTTAGGAGACCCGAAAGGGCACTCGAAAATTGAATTATAATTCCCAGAGTTGTATTTAACACCAATGTTTTAATTAAGAAATTATAATGAAAAAGCAATATTAACTTTCTAACCCCTGGACCCAATGTTTTAATTAGAAATTATCATGAAAAAACAATATTAACTTTCTAACCCCTGGATTTTCATCTCGTACTAAGTACAGCGAGTAGCTATACTAAGCAAAACTCTTAACCTTAATAATGCCTTAATCAGTTAGATTGAGAGTGACTGTAACTAAAACAAAACACTAGTTATATACCCATATTTCTCTTCAGTTTTGCATTGCGCTCCGCTATCTGCTCAGCCTAAGCCTCAACATTACCACGGTTGCTGCTGCTGCGTTGCTTTGCTATGATCTTGACAAACCTCTGCAGCGGGTCTCTGCGGCTGTGGCAAACTAAATTGCACATTAATGTTTTGCAAGTCCCGCATGATACCCCCTCTCACCTGCATTACAGAAGCCCAACCAAATGTGTTGGCTCCACTCCGTTTGCGGCCCGGACTGTAATTTTCCCACTTTTTTGCTTCATTGTGGCTTTTTATTCGCTCATTACTTTGCATCTTGCATCTCTCTTCTTTCGCACTTTTGTTTTGGTTGGTTTTTCTGCAACTATTTGTCACTCATACATCTACACACACGCTCATCAAATGTAGTATATACTATATCGTAATAGTTGATATTTTCCTCGGTTTTGCATTTCGCTCAGTCACTCTTCGAGCAGTACATTTGCACATTCGTATTCATATTCACATTGTATTGCGAATTGAAATGAGGACACAAGGCTTTTTTCGTTCCATTTTTTGTGGATGTGTGTTTTTTTTGCTGATTAAAGTGAGTATCTCTCAGTTTTTCCACTTTTTATCTCATCTGTTTGCTTTTAGTTAGAAAACTATGTGTGCAAACATTAACTTATACATACATATGTACATATGTATAGTAAATATGTAGGTATGCATATGCTAACGTGAACTTAACGTTGCATTTTCCGCTGCGGTGAGAAACAACACACACCCATACATACACGCATACGTATTTACTTGAGTGGTCGTGGCATATTTGTGGGAAGCCATCGCATGAATGAGTATAAAGGTGAATAAAGGGAAACTATGCTGAAAATATGCACGCATACAGTCGTGTGTAAAACAATTTCTATACATTGAAAATATAACGCAATTACATAGTGTGCTGTACTCAAAATAAAAAGAAACAGGGTGACAATGACAATAAAATGATTGCAAGACAAGAATTTGATTTTGATCAGTCAGTTTGTATGACAGCTCAGTGCGATCGTGTTCCGATATCGACAAACTTGCAGCGTTTTCGGGAGAAGAGAACATGTGAACATATTTATAGGATATCCGACTTTCCTTCTGGGTATTACAAACTTTGTGACAAGCTTAGTTATATACACTGTTCAGGTATTTAACCAAATTCACAACAACTAGCTCTAAATTGAACGACTGCTTCGAAGAAAACTAAAGGCATGAAAGTTGGAAGACATAGTGAAGTTTTAATATTCAATACTCAAATAACATCTCCTAAAATTTAAATTCTGTTGCTTGAAATTTTGTGATTATGATGGAATCTTTGAAAATGTTGCAATTTTTTTGTTCAACCTATTTTATTGAAAACTCAAGTATTATACGTACATAAAGTATACAGGGAGTGTTGTATGAATTGCTATTACTTTTAGCACGATTGTATTTGCGAAAGTATATGTATATTGTGATTAGCATAATGCATTAATGCAAGTAAGAATAAAAATCCTCAAATGACTTTCAGAAGTTTTTTTTCTGATCAAGCAGCGTAACATGATGTTTTCCAATGACAAATTAGTTATGGTTTTTTTATAAACTTTTCTGAAGCTATGTGATTGAAATAATTAACATTTCGCTTTTTTTTACATTTAACGATATTTCTGAATATTCGGTTTCTGAATAAGTGAAGATTTGCAATTTACCATTTGATATATTTGTTTATTTAAAATAATTATTCTTTACTCTTGCCACATTAAATTTTTCACTAAAAATGTTTGTCAATAAAAACTTTTCGTATTAAATCATTTAATTAACTTGAAAATAAACATGATAACCCTGATTCACATGTTTCTTTGGTTACAACTCTGCATCAAACAAACAATAAAAAACAAAGAGTGCATAAATATTATCACTGTTTTGAACTTTTTTCGTTACAATAGTTGCTGTAGCATTTGGACCGTGTTTAAAGAGAAATATATTTATAAGCATTTAATTTGAAATTAATAAACAGCTGAATAACCAACTTCAAATTTCCAGCCTTCCCAGTTGCTCGTATGAGTGAGAGCACTTTTATGATCAAGCATAACAAAAAATTTCTTTGCTACACTGAACATGAATGGAAAGTTAATATACATATGTAATTTATTTATTACTTTCGCTATTTCCTTATCTTATTTTCAGATTGATTTTTTCTAGTAAAAACGGGTATTTATGAATTTTAATATACAGCAATAATATTTACAGTATACTGGATATATGCTTGGAACGATATGCTAAAAGATAAAAGTGACTGGATTATAGTTGCCGGTGTGCGTTATTCTGTAACAGTCGGGGTCTTTTATGCAAAAAGGTCGTGCATATAATTAGCAACGCGTGTTGTTATCTGTAGATTTCGTAATAAGACGATTACGCGAGGCAGGACTCTTTGGAAGAGTTTCAAGGAAGAAGTCAATACTTTCTGAACGCAATCGATGGATCCGCTTAAAGTTAGAGTAGTAGAATGGAGTCATATTCCAAAGGATATCTGCAAAAGTTTAGTGGAGTCAATGTATCGTAAATGTCAAGCAGTGATTGACAGTAATGGGATTGCAACCAAATATTAACTTTAAAACCTTAATAAAAGCAATTTTCCCAAAAAAAAACAGAAATCGTTGTTAATTAGTTGAACGACCGATTTTTGAATTTTAAGTCGTAAAATGCCTTTATTTTACAAAAGCGAATTACAGTAACTACAAATATTTGCACCATTTATATTTAAGACATACATATATGTATAGTTAACAAAATTTTTCGAAAAAAACAAAAAATATCAACCATTTTGGATTTTTCCTATCAGCGTTGTTAATTAGTTGCACGCATCTGTATACATACATACATATATAATTACATATGTATATGGAAAACTTTTGAACTCAAATTCGTTATCAGGTTCACAGACCTCAGCACATCAGTCAGCAAGAGAGTAAAGAACGAAATGAAATAAGAGATGGGAGAAGATAAGTAGAAGAGGTTGAGCAAGTATGAAAATAAAAGTGTGTTTTGTTGTTAGTGATTTATGTCTATATTCGTTATATGATTTAATAAATTAAGCCCAGTACCATTTGTTGGACAATATTATTATTGATACTTAAAAAGTACAGAGTCCCTCACTATCGTGTGAGCTTCTGTAGCATTTCTTTTACAGTCTTAACTGTTTTATCTTTTGTTTACACTTCGTATTATGAAAACCATCATCAAAAGAAGCAAAAACGTGAATAACAAAAGAAATGTAGAAGAAATTATTACATTGAAGAGCTCGTGCACCCGCATTTGCAGAGAAAATTATTTTTTGAATAACATTCATGTTTTGGACCCGAAAGCGATAAAATTTGTAATAGTCATGCAATTATCCTGTTTGGGAAAATTTGAGGCCACCTTCATAAAAAACATATAATCTGAATTTTTATTTTAGGCAAAAAAATTCAAAATCAACAAATATTTTTATTTTTTTGTTAAACAATAATCATTATTTATGATTTCTTATAAAATTAATCAAAATTAAACATTATCGGTAAAAAAAAAACGTCAAATTTAATGTATAATCATTATAACTTGATTTTAAAAATAATCAAACTTTTCGAATTCCATTTTAGTTATTAATGTTCGCCGAACAGACCCAGTTATTGCATTGTGAATATAACAAATTCATTGGCATGCAAAAAAAAGTTTAGCCACATTGTTGCCAGAATTACTCGCAACATCGACGAACAAAAAATTTGGTTGTTGGTTATACTAAATATTGACACGTGTGCCCCCTCCACACACATTGCTTCACGTATTCACGCGCTTCTTTATTATGAACTATTTTTAATATTTTGTGTACACAAGTAATAATATCTGCTTATTTCAGTTGCCAACGCATACAACAGAGAGCCAAGAAGAATTTAAAAAGTAAATAAATTTTACGAGTTAAGAAACTGCTAACTCGTCCGGTAGAGTGACTCGTGTATCTAAGCACACGACGGTTTTGTTACTCGTCGTTCTGTGTGCGTGTGTGTTTGTGGGGAGAATATGCTTCAAAAGGGGAATGAGTTCATTCAACTGCCAAAAAGATAGAATTAAACTGAAAGCAATAACAACAAACTACACAGAATGCGGCAAAACAGATTTTAAAGCTGCCTTGGTGTGTAGAGGTCGTCGCAAGAATGGCGGCAAAGTCGAATGCGCACAAACAGGCAAGACGACGCGAAGGCAAGAAGCCGGAATAAAATAGCATTTGAAACTATGGCAATGGCAAGTCATAGGCACCAGCAAATTGCAGCAGAACGCAAATGGGCTGAGGTAAAATTTGAGTAACGCCAAACATAATAGCAGTGGCTACGGCACCAAAGCAAAACAACCGATGCATTTTCGTTTCGTGCGTTTGGACTGCGGCTGCAGCTGACTTGATTTTTGGCGCTTTGGTTGCTTTGTTTGCCTCCTATAATTCTTAAATGTGGCTTTTGACTAAATTTTTTGGTTATTTTTAGTTTTTGACCGTGTTCTTGTAGTTGATGCAATATTCAAAATGCATTGAATACATTTGTGGAAATATAAATATGTCTAGAAATGTATAAATACATATGTTTTTCTAAATTTTATTCTTCGTAGAGAAACGAAATAATATGAATTAGAGTAAGGTTGGCTATTGAAACTTCTTAACATTGGGAGACATGTGACAAAAATACTTAACTGCATAAAATCAAAAATATCATCAATCAAACTTAATATTAGAATAATAAGAAATAAAATTCCAATAATTCCCAAATTCAAAGCGCTATAATATGGAAAAAAATAAAACGCGACGTCGTATGTTTCAAAGAAATTATAACCTAAAATGCTATGAACTTTATAAATATAAAAATATCTAGTGACCATATTTATTCGTTCTAGTCTGCATGAAATTTTCATGCGTTAAATCTTTTAGTTTTACATTATTTCATTTGAGACAATCGCCTTCGCATCTTGTTTATTCAAATGCCAAACCGAAGACCAAACAGCAATAAACAGCGAGAAATTATAGAAGCAGGAAACACGGCGACTACAGAGCTGTAAAACACGCGTACATACATACATCCTTATGAATAGTTCGTAAGTGTAGTTCTGCTGATGTTGCCAAAAATAGTCGTGAATGCTTACAAATTGTTTTTATTTTTACATTTTGCTGTCAATGTTCTCGGAAATGCATTACGAAATGGGGTAGAAATATAGCATTCTCTCGATTATAATTACTAAAGATTTAAGGAATACAAAAAAATATATAGTCTTTTATGAAGATCCTTATCTTGATCAGTCGCTTTCAATGGCAGCTTTAGCGGATCCGATCAGAACAATTTTTCGAAGTTTTTTCCATTGCCTTGGACAATAATTTATGACAAATTTTTAAGTTATATCGTTAAAAAAGAAGATTTTCATACAGGACCGTTTTATCGATCCAATCTAAACATTTATTCGGAGATTGTAACGTTGCCATTGAAAATAATTCATCCCAAATTTCATGGTTTCATATCAAACAACACAATGACGTGTGAATTTTCAGGTCGATATCGCAAAACCTACTAGTTTACATATAGACAGACAGACTTTACAGAATTTCACGCTGATCAGTTATATATAAGTCAATTCTTTAGTGGGTCTTCGAGTTTCTTTCTGGGGGTTACAAATCTAGTGGCCTAATAACTATAAGTACACTGTTTAGAGAACAAAATATATAGTGCGCGTATTCAACGATCTTTCATATATTAGTCTAAACGCGCCCACTGTATCTAAGCAAATAAGTCCACAAATGAACCAATTGTAACAATTACGAATAGAAATGAGTCGGTTCAGACTCGTGTCACCAGCAACTTTATCTATAAATACCATGTGTAAGTGTGGATAAGTTCAGCGAAATGTTTCAAAGACGTTGATACGCAACATTTTGCCCGTTTGTCGCTTAAACACTATTCATCATCACCACTATATTTGTGATATATTTAACAAAAGTGGCATTTTACTTTTATGTTTCCTGATGTTCACATTTATTTTGTGTTCAGCAATTTTTTACTTTTTTTATGTTTCATGGCAAATGACTCAATGCGCCGATGGCGCACACGCGACGAACGCAAGACGACTCATTTGAAAAATGTTTCTTGGCAAGTCTGCAGTTGAAAATGAAATTACTAATTGCCGCACAGAGAAAAATGAAATTCATTTAAAACCACATTTTCATTCGTCTCCTTCATTTGTTTCATTTATTTTTCTTCTTCAGCAGACACTTGCACTCACTTGACCTCCAAGTAAAAGCAGAGAAATTTTATTATTTTTATAAATCACTGATGAGGTATATTTATGTTTCTATAAAAATTCATTTCTAATTTGATTTTTTTTTATATGTATGTGCAGTGTTGTGCTTATCTATATAAATGTATTATTAAGCAAGTTCAAATTATGAAGTAAAAAAATGTTAATTTAATGTCATGATCGTGGTAAAATTATATTTAAGTTCAGACATTTTCATTTAACTTCAGTGTCACACTTATTCACTTGTACTTAAATACATACACATGTATATTTATATATACATACTCTTAGAAAGGTGTACATATGTATACATAAATACAAAGAATGTTTTCCAATTTATATAGTTTGTAAGTTAATATTACAGTACAAAATCAGAAATATAAATCAGGACATCATCATCAACTATGAAAATGTCATAACACATGCCTTTAACCTTAAAACACAAACAATGAATAAATTTGACACAAATTCAGTTGTAGCACATTCGGTAGTTTTGAAATAACACATGTAATGTTTGTTATTAATGTTGATGATTAAAAGAAAATTATGCACATTTAGTTTAGTTTGGTTTTACATTTCAATTAGATTCTAAATTTTAAATCCCTATGTTCTGACAGGGAACTTCTTCAATCAGTGATTATTGGGTAATTAGAAATTACTATTTCCAGCCTTAAAGCTCATTCACGCCTATATGCCTTTACTCAGTTTAAGCTTTTTCACATCCCAATAATCACCACGAATATTTTTTCCACACCTTCCGATCAGTTTCTCCAACATTTTCTCGCATTACCTTTTAATGGTTAGAAGCCACAAAAATTTAAGTGTTTAATTTTTATAAAAATTCCGAAAAGCTAAACAATCCCTGAAATACCGATATTTTAAAAGGAAAAAATGCAGTTTTTCAACTTTCCAGCATAATGTCATTTATATTTAATGAAATTATAGCTTTATAGCGTTTTTCAAAAAAACAAATTGCAGTTTTCAGCTTCCCTGCATAATGTTATTTGTACTCAATGAGATTAAAGCTTTAAATGACCAAACAATGATGGACACGCCCTTTTCCCACTGTGAAACTTTGTGAATTTTTATTTTTAAAAACTACTTTTGTAAACTCTAATGTTAAAAAATAAAGATGTACGCAGTAAGAATAACTGATAAAAATAATATAGTAAAACAATAAATTTGAATCCAAACAAACAATTGGAATTCCAAATTAGATTTTTATTAAATATAATACGCTGTATGTACAATTGGGGATTTTATACACCTGTATGCACAATTCGAAATTTTACAGTAATAGTTTATTTACAATTTGCATTTAAATCACAGCAATTTCTGAAACAAAAATACTTCGAGTTCAAATGCTAATACAAAATGCATTCCACAATACATAACCTAACAATGCTAACAAAAATAGAAACGATGGCAACGATAGAAGTGGGGTAATGCATGAAACTTTGTATGAGTTCCCTAAACAACAACAATCAAGAAATCGAACGAACTACCATTTTATATTTGGCTCGTGTGCTCAATTGGACCGACACATCAACAATCACTGACGATGGAGGAAAAGAAGAACGAATAATGAAACTCCGTAACGAAATATGGAGGCACAGCTGAAGTTAGACGAATATAAATAACAACGGCAACAGCTAAGTGTAATAGAAGAAATGCGGCAACTGCAGACGGAGCCAATAGCAGTAATATATAAAACATACAACAAAAACAATCTTTGTTGCAATGGCCAGCTGCAGCCAGGCAGAAGACAAAACTTAATAATAAAAACCATTGCAGCGATAAACAACACACCAGCAGCATAACTCCAACGGCAGAGGCAAACAGTGAAAAAGCTAAAATGGAGCTGATGATGATGTGCAGGCGGGCGCAAAGGCAGGTGTACGTAAGTGTTCCGAGCGATCGATAGAGGTGTGGGGATGAGGAGGGCGGCAGCTGCGACACGAAACTGGTTTCAAATGGAAACAGCAACACACAAACGCATTGTACGAAAAGGAAACTTAAATTAACAGCAAGCAGATAGATAGACAAAACAAAAAATATGTATGTATGCACCTACGTTTATATGTAAGCATGTAGGTATGTAAGAATGGGTGGCCAAACTCAGAAGATAGTGAGGCCATACATAGTAGAAGCGGCAATTGAAATTAAAGTGAAGTGCGAGCATAAAACCAAAGCGCTGATGACGACAATGAAGAAGAAACGTAAAATAAATGGAAAAAACAGATTATATTGTATTCAGCCGAAGCATATGACACGAACGAAACGAGATAAGCATAGCAGCGGCAAACTATATACAGATACACATGTATAAGTGTAGAATGCAGCGCTTGATGTAGAGGACGTGCGACGGCCAACAAGCTTTTTCAAAATATCATGGAAGCGAAAAAGATCAGGCAGCCAGAATCGAGACAGTAAAGCATCACACATAAATTTGTACACACTATTGCATTGCTTTGAAATAAAATTTACTTCTAAAAGTTTGCTGCATTACTTTACTTGTTTAGAAGCTACTGGCGCAGAACTGGCGTAGAGTCGGAAGAACGGAAAGCTAAACAAACAATCAGTTAGCATGTGCCTTGTGGCCGCCATTGGTGCTGCAGCTGCCCACTATTGTCGGCTCTGTGTAACGAGTTGCTGCGCGCGCCCAACTAACTTCACAGAATGTAGTAGATACACAGAAATTGCTTGCATTATTTTGGTGTATTATTTTTCGTTGCGTTGGATATATCAACAACTGCTTAAATTTAACTTGGTTTATGGCTACAGCTGCATGGCTGAAGCATTTATTGACAGTTATATATCAAAAAAGTAGTTAGGTCGTTAGACGTTTTAGTAGCGCTATAAAAGCTTTTAAAAAAAAAGAGTTTTGAATATTTTTTATTATTTATTATTATCTAAAAACGCGTAGTAAACTTTTATAAACTTCAGTAATTAATTAATTGTGTTTAGGGCTTTTCATTTGCATAAACATATAATGTTAGAGATTGCATTGCAATAAATTATTATAAGAGATCGAACAAAATCTGACAATAAATGCAAGATTTGTAAATATCTTAATATTTTAAACCCAACAAATCTATTTCTTCAAATTATTATTTTGTCCTGATGCAATTTAGTTATTTATTCTTTTCAAAATAATTATTTATTTTAATTACTAAGATGATAACATTTGCAATCACTCTTCATTTCGTTCACAAATAAATGTGTTTTGGACAAAATCAATCTTATATTATTGTTGTGATTTTAAATTCACCAAATATATGTAAGTTTATTATAAACCGTTATGGTTTAAACCGCCCATTGATTTGTAATCGAAAATACATATCAAAAGTAAATTTTAATCTAAAATTTCAAATATAACAATTATACACACCTTATTTGATTGATTAAATTTCTATGTTGACGACGGCGACCACTATTCTTCCACTATACTGGGTAAAGTTTTTATGTTTTAAAACCGGCGAACGTAAATTTTCTCACGTTTTCACGCGTATAATATTGGTATTTTGTAATAAAAATTCCTAGCAAATTTTTTTCTTATTTCATTGCTGATTACATATTATGTCTAAACTGTAAACAATCTGTCTCGGTTATAATGCGAGTGTTAGCACTTACGATATTTTTGCGGGGAAGACATTTGTCTATTCAATTCATGAAACCGTAAATTTAAATTATTATTATTATTATTATGTTAATTGTCTACAGTTGAGTGTTTTATGACATTTGTTTCGTCAAATTAATTTTCTAATTTTTATCTGCTAATTAATTTTAATTGCTTTAGTTAATAAAATAGCAAGATATCATATATAATGGTTTTATATTAACTTTGTCATAATTTCTCTTTATTATTTTCGCGCACGTATTCCAAATTTTATATTTAAGGGCATTACAATGCCTTAAATCCACGATACAAACACATTTAATAACTTATTTCAATTTACGCAATAATTAAATATGTACCTATGTTCATTAATTTAATGTCTTTATTGCTATACGTAAATGAAAACGGAGCAGTCTGTAGACACAGGATTAAGGCCCTTAGATCCATCTTTTCCGGATCGCTTCGCCTCACTAGAACCCGGTAGAATATTGGACTTCATCAATGTGCTGGGGTTAAGTGAATCCTTGTGATTTAGGAGAGGGCACAATAGACCTTAAGTCGGACCATTATCAATCTAATGTAATCTAAATGAAAACATAGTTCAAACTATGTAAAAAAATTAATAAAATAAAGTTGTGCACAAATATTGCAACTAATCGTATCTTTATTGTATAACAGTTGTTCCAACTCCACTTTGCTTTGCTTTCGACGAATTTTCGTAGATATGTACATATTTTATACACTTACGAAACCACCCGTTTTTACGTTTTTATGCCTTATTTCAATTTTTTTTGGGTGTTTTGTTTTGTCCCACACAAGTATATACACACACATGTACGCATGTAAATTAAAATTAACGAAAAAAATAAATAAAATTAACTGCTTGCTTTCATTAGCCTCGTCGGTGTTTCCACTTATTTAATACATTTCCATCCCTCTATCGCTTCCTCTAACTTCTGATTTCTACATTCTATTTTTCGTCACCATCAGCTATTTTTGTATGTATTGAAAGACTGCTATCAACTTTACAAAGTCTTGTCTTCAGTCGCACCGTCTAGCTCAATATATGCTGCAGTCAGCGTCAACGTCGGCGTCAGTGTAGTCGATTGTCTTAATCGCGGTTGTTGTTGTTGCTGCAGTTGCTATTTCTGCTATTTTATTTAATTGATTCGGTTTCTTTACTTTTCGCTTTTTGTTTGCTGCTTCTAGTTGTTTTTATTATTGTTGTTTCTTCAGGCTTTTAATTTTTTCAACGTTTGCATTCTTCTCACATACGTTTTGCACTTTTCGCCTTCTCTTCTCTTCCATTGCATACCACTCTTCGGTTCAATACGTTTAAATAATTTTTGGTTCACACTTTACACACTTAATTTTTCAATTATGTATTTTTCATTTTTATACTTTAATAATTTTTATTCCACTTTTACTTTAGCACTTTTTATAAACTCATAATCGTCACTTTATTAATTTTCTTCGCTCAACACATTCGGTTTTTCATTCATACTTCTTTCTTTATCTATCTATTTCAATCGATGCTCATTTCGGCTCTACACAATATTCCTTTTTCACTTTACTCTTGTTTATAAATTACACCCTTTTAACAGAGCACCTTCAAATCACTCTGATTTTTTCTAAAATTAATTATTTTCACTGCTCTGTTCAAATTTGTAGCATAATTTCAATCCTCCACACGTTCTATTAACAGTTTGCGCCATTTCCCCCCTTTTCAATTTAATCGTCTGGCTCACTGGCAATTGAAGAAGGAACTGAAATAAATCAACTTTTCACGTTCTCAGCCGCCCGACTGTTCCACAGTACTAAATGTTCCTATAGCTTCGCACCTTGCGCTGAATGCGTCATGGCGACGCTGAATTGGGTGTCGGCCATTTTGAAATAGCTGTCAAATATTCTATGAACTTAACGAACGTTCAATTGAGGCATTTATTAATGGACATTTTCGTCATGGGCGTTGGCAATAAATTGAGGAATTTCGTAGAAACAAATACTTGCTGTGATACTAACAAAGTTAAGACTGAAGACTATAATGAAGTATTTCACCTAGAACTTTTCGTAAAGAATGTCCAATGAACAATGTTTGCCCTTTCTCTATTTATTATTATTCTCTGGTCTTATGATAAATCAAATATTTGTGAATATTGAGTTGTTTTTTTGTTATAAGTTAAATTTAGCTCGCTACTTGCCGTAAGATGGCACTGTAACTCTTTGAAAGCAGTGGCAATTTAGAGGTAAACAGTGTTGTGGTTATAAAATGAAAAGTCAAATATACTTAACTTTAATTCTTAATTAATAAACATTAATATTAAAATAGGTATATTTAGTACATTATTAAAAAACGTAATATTATTTGCGAAATGTGTTTTAAAGAAAGAACACATTTTCTTTCCAAATTTCATTGGTAACGCCCTTTTTGGCGCAGATAATCAATCATGACAACATTGTTAATTGTTGCAGTTTGATTTTGTTGTGGATTTCTACGAACAGAGTCGCCGTAGATTCAGTCCGATTTGGAAGTGCAGAATTTTTGTAGTGTCTGATCAGTAGAGAATTTTTTAAACAAAATAAAAGGAGAAAATATTATTTAAATAAAGGTAATTTTATACATTCACAGTTGCAAAATCGTGCAGAGTGTAATTGGGTTAAGAGAAAATTGATATCGTGCGATTATTGGCAGATGTGCTCGTTTCATTTTCCTGTACCGTGTATTTAATTCGAAAACTTTTATTCGGCGTTTTATTTACAATGTTTGGTTTGTTAAGGTCAAAGAATAGCTTGGTGAAGTTAATTTTGTGATTGATTTGTGTAATTTTCAATGTCAAGAATAAAAATATAAATCAATTTTGTGGCGTGTAAGCTACCAAAAAAAAAAAGAAAAATAAAACAACCGCAGACTAAGCGGAAAAGAAGAAAAGAAAATGAAAGAAAATTGAGCACACAGTTTATTTTGTATCTCTCGTTGAAGTGTAAAAGAGTCAGAAAAATTGAGTTAGATACATTTATTTCAAAAGTTTTAATATATTTCTAATAAAATACTATCTTAAAAGTAGACAATTTGGTTTTGTCGAAACAAATAACAAAGAAGTGAATTGCCTGGTAAAAAAAGGAGTGTCGTTTGTTGCAGGGAAAACTGCTAAAGGAAAAAAAAAAACAAAACGGAATGCAAGAAAAATAAATGGAAGACAAACAAAAATAAAGGGGTAAGGAAGCTGGAAAAATATTGCATAAACTATTATTAAGAAACTCAAAAAATATAGAATGTATGAAAATAATTTAATGTAATTAGAGGAAACTATGAACTGTAATTGTAGACGCCTACATCAAGATCTCATCTGCTTTAGCACAGGGCGAAAATATAAACAACTTTGTTGGTTGAATTTTACTTCTCGTACTTATATTTGAAACAATAATATTTAATGAATTATCTACCTGGAAATAATTATGAATACCTTATCAGGTGCATCAATCGCGCATATAAAGTAAGCTTTTAATTTGGTGACATCTAAGCATAAGGATGTATGTATATACGCTGCATACTTTTGTGTGTGCAGTGGGCTTCAGACAAAATGTGATAATGAAGGGTGTGCCAATAGCGTACATAATAATATATCCTCATATATAATTTTAACGGATAAATTATATTTGCACAATAACTTGAGCACTGTGGAAAAATATAATGCTTACTATATATGGACATAATAATAGAAATTAAAGCAATAACAATAAATTCAATTAGACTCAATTTAATATTAAGAAGAAAGTTGCGACGAGAAAGTTTACATGCATTCCAAATCAATTACAGACAATCTACAGGCCAGTGGTGACTAACACATTTAAACATATGTACATGTGTATGCACGTATGCCTGCTGTAGAAATCGTCTGATTGAAATGGAAAATACTTTTGCCTACATAACCAACTTACAATTGGTTGGACGTCAAGCCGGTAAACTCCAGCTCACAAATCACAATATATCTCAAGTAAACATTTAGAGGATTGTAAGTAAGTAAAAGACAAGGGTATACATACCACAGTGTCAACAATGGCGCGCTGTTCATGCTACAACAATAGTCACCCAATTGAATTAAATCTATTTTAATCTGCGAAGCTAAACAAAATTAAATGAAAAAGCAACAAATCATTCATAAAAATTACTATATTTTAAGCTCTTGGGGGGGCAATACAAATATTTTTACAAGCAATGCTGGATGTGTCAGATATCTTTTACTTTTGAGCGACAACTCATTGCGATGTTTCGGTTACGTTTACGATTACATATATAGTACGTATACATATGTTAATAACATAATAGCGTTATGAACGGAAGGGCAAGTGTACTGGCAGCGATTTTGCCCACCGCCATGCGCCTCTAATTTTGACCTTCTGATCCTCCAATGTGATCCTCATATGCCTGACAACTTCTATGCCAGCTAGCTGACTGGTGGTTAAAGTCTACTGACGAAGACCCAAAAACAGCATACAAATGGCAAATCAAATGAATACACCAAACCAAATATATTGGACAGCGAAACATGCAGAAATATTTTTCATTTATATATGTATGTATAATATGTTGCATTTTGACATTTAATGTTCACACTTATTTTTGTTTGCGTCGAATTTGTTGTTACTTTTATTTTATTTGATTCTATGCTTGTTTTGCCATTACTGTTGCTAATGCTCTTATGTTCGTACATTTGTTTGCATTGTATTTACTGGGTCTGCTAGCGGAAACGTTCACACTTGAGCTATTTGCTCACAAAGCGATATGTCACCTATGGCCAATCCGCCTGTTTTTTCTAGCATATGTACATATAGTACGTTCCATCGCAAGACGAAGCACGTACATACATATGTACATATACAAGTGTACTTTTGGGTTTATTTACTTTCTTTGCTTTCTCGTTGGCTTTCATTGATGGTGCTGCCACCTGTGACGTCGACTACTAAATTCGTGCTCTTAGGTTTTATTTTCGCTATATGTATATGTATTAAGTGCTAATATACATACTATACATATGAAACATTCGTGTTTTGTGAAGGTTTAGCCGATTTGACAGGGGCACTGACAGTGCCGGTGTTTAGATTGCCGTGTGCGTTTGCAAGCTTTTTATTTTAATAGCTTTTTGTTAAAGTTAAATTTGTCAGTTCTCTGTTATATTATATTATATAAGATGGAAAATTTTAAATAATTTGAAAATCTTAAATTTTATTTTTAATATTTAGATATAAAAATAAAAAAATGGACATTTTATTGGATGATAAAATACATATGTATGTTAAATAAATTTAGTTACCTTTTAATCTTCAGTTCATTTTCTAATAATACATAACTCAAAGATCTCCACAACTCGAACTCTTGAATTTGCAATAGAAACGAACTTTTAAATTGGCACGTGATTCTCCCGAGACGCCTTTTTCGGGGTAAACCCCCAGAAACTTGCCAGCAAATTTTGTACAGAGTACATGTAAACTTATATAAATATACATACATATATATATATATGTCATAATCACAAAATTGACCACTGGCAATCACAGTGACCAAATGGACGAGGGATCAAGTGTGTATGCTTTTTATGTTTTGACTCAGCTGTTTTACTTTAAAGGTCGTACTCGTGTTCTGTCGTGAACAAAAAGTAAAAATTAATGCGAAAAACCACAGTCTGCTGATATTATTGCTTCAATTTTTTCAACGACACCTGATGGAAATGCTTTTTAGACTTTGCTTTATAAAAATAAACCCATTCACATATTTAATTATTCTTTAAAACACTGCACTTCTTATGTTTCCATGTTTCCATGTTTACTTATTTGCATATTTTCTTATACAATAATTTATATACAACATTGTTATCATAGTTCTTTGCCCTATTGATAATTTCCGCGTAATTTTTTTAGTTACTGAAGATCTTTAAATCTGTTCTAAAAAACTCTAAACTAATTGTTGATATTGGCTGACCAGCATGTTTCTACCAACTATTAAATTTTCAGATCGATGCACCTGACGTACTTTGCAGTTTTTAGTTTGCTCCCTCTGATTTTTCTCTTAGGAATCATCGCTTATTTTAATAACGGAGACCCAGAAACAACTATAGGGGGATTATCTTGCACTTGCAAGATTACAGATTGCAAAAATCCTCTTACATTGCAGAGTCTAGTGTAATATGAACGGCTGATTCGGTCAATTTATTGTAAATGACTATTGCGCATGGCTATTGTGAATTGGTGCACATTCAGCAGTCATTTTTAACAAAAAAAACTGCAACAAATCTTTATAATTTAAATAGAAATTTAAAATTTACCTTCCTCTACAATTTAACGTCAAAAAATGAATTTAAATAAAATGACAGCTGGCACAGGGTGGCAATTATTTTTTTACCTGTCATTGCACGAGAATAAACATGGGTTTTGGTCTGACATATTTTTCAGCCATTGCAAATAATTTTCTGCTCGTGTTTGTTGTTGCGCCGGTGAACCAAGAAGAAATGTGTGCAATTCGTGCACCCTGTAAGGGTTTTGCAAGAGCAAGAGAATACCCCTTATGTGTTCAACGGCTCTCATATCAGGACCTAACCTTGTCAACTCTCTTTACTCTGTATTAGACTCCTATGGTGGTACACAAAAATTCTATTCAGGCTATTTTCGTACCGTTCACTACTGTCTAATTAGTTTCAGTAAATAATTTAATTTTCGTACTCGTTTTCACTTCCTAAATAAAATAAAAATCAATTTTTTTTAATTTTATTTTTTATTTTTATTTTTTTATTTTTATTTTTTATTTTTTATTTTTTTTTTTTTTTTTTTATTTTTTTTTTTTTTATTTTTTTTATATTATTATTTTTTTTTATTTATTTATTTTTTTGACACCTAAGCCCCCTTTTCGTAGACCAGGTCACATATATAGGGTCTTTTCCTTTGCTAGTGAATAAACCGATATTGTTTTGATCTGCTGTATCAAATAGATATTTCACAATTTTGTACTTTTCCTATAATAATAATTAAAGCTACCATGCTTTAAATATAAAAATTGTTTAAAGAGTCATATAATTTTATTTATATATAAATAATTTTGCTGTCTTTTTTGAAGCGTCTACGTATCTAATCATCTCAGATATAAATTCACATGCTTGTCTACATTTTACACGAGGTCCATAGAAGCACAGATAAGAGCAGACGAACAAGGATTTGCATTGATTTATGACTTGGATCAGTGTTGGCACTTATAATCACAGAAATGTGTAAATTCGGATACGTTATGAATCATTTAATGTGCACATGTGCATAACGGTTTTAATTATCCTTTTAGTTTTATTGGTTGAACTTTGGTTGTTCACTTCATATTGACACAGTCGGTTTTAACTACAATTTAATTATTATTCGTATTTGAAGTACTTGTATTGGCCATTCTTAAGATCAACACTTAAAAATATTTCTTTAAAAAAGTGCAATTTTTCATTCATGTAAAGTTTTGTAATCATTAAACGAAAAGTTGTTCCATACACCTACAGGGTAGGGGTCCAAAGTAGCTTGCCAATTGAAATAAGCATTTTTAGTTATTATTATATTTGTATTATTTTTTAATTCCACGTCTGTCATTAGTTATGTTGCAACACTGTTTATTTACTTTACAACGCAAATTGCAATTGTGCGCCATAATACAAGTATATTTAAATTCCTAGCCAATCACCTCGTCGCCCAAGCATACCTATTGTATATTTATTTTTTTCGCCATTTTCCGCGCCTCGTGTCACTGCGTGACAGTCTATTTTCAAGTATGCATAAGCAGCTGTATAAGAAACTGGTTACATACACATGAACACACGACGTTAAGTCGAGTTATTAATTGACATTTCTTTTCATTCACATACATACATACATATGTATACTTTTGACGAGTACACGAGTCCACATGCCTCAATTAGTTGTATTCATTGCCTAATTTTTGTTAAATCGCGGAAACTCGTGAGAGATAATCGTTGAATTCGCGTGCTTGGCATTGTAATTGACAATTTGCTGGTCAATCTGCTTGTCTGTCTATGTCATCTATGCCAATTTCTTGTTTTATTTTGTTAAGTAATTTTACTTAATTAAATTATTTGTTCGTTGCATGCAAGACAGTGAATCACAATAACAAAAAATGCATTATTTTGCTGACACTGGGTCGCGTCACTGAAACTATTCAAAGCATTTGCTTATATTCTGCAAGTTTTCTGTGGCTTACGCTTCGGTCTTTATGTACTTGAGAGTCACGCACCTTCATCAGTTTGTTTGTCATTTATACGAGTGCCAGCCAATCGTTAAATGCTTTGCTTAGCCGGCATTATCATTTCATGACGTCAACTGTGGCTGGCAAAATGTTTCTAACTTTTACCTTCATTGCTAATTACTTTCTCACGTCACTTTTGCATAGAAGAGTAGGGTTTGCAGAAAACAAAATTTAAAAAGGCGTACATAAATATGTACGTTCTACATACTGGTATTAATTCCACCAATTGTCAGTTAAAATACAAAATAACGTAACATCACTTTTCAAAAGTGAGGGAAAACGATATAATAGAAACCACTCATTTAAAAAAAAATTTGGTTTTGGCTAAAAAGTGGTTATATTTTGGTTATATCTGAGAGCGGAAGCTTAAAATTTTGCGATATACTATATAATATAATGTAGTGAATCGGACGCAATAAAAAACTAAATTTAAATAATTTTATGACACCCTGTTTTGCATTTCTGTAGACGATCTACAATAAATTGTTTGTGGTGTTTTGTATATGAATGCTTGAACACGAATATTATTGTATTTAACCCATGAATTTTTACTTAAAATATAAAAAATTGTATATCACCATTAATTCAAATGTTTTCTCAAGTTATACCTTTTTATGTTCTGTCAAATATCTATGATATTTTAATAAAGAATATTGCTAGTTGCCAACTTCCTCTATTATCTTTCAACAATTTAATGTTATACGTGCTTCATAACCTATTTTTCACTTGACTGTTTCGTGTTGCCTTCGTTAATCCCTCGTTAATCACTTGTTAGTTATCAGTATTTTTCTGTTTATGTTCTACAAAAACAATGCTTGCGAAATTCCATTTTCAACTGATAACCAATAACCCCACCATTTTTTTTATTATTTTCATTTTGCTTTATTGATTAATCAAACTTTGGTTATCACATACTTATGTTTTATGAGTTCTTCAAGCCAAACACAAACTCCAAACTAATTACATATAACATATGTATTTATTGCGCATACTTATATTTGTACAGACATAAGTATATACTTAATTGTTGCGCCCTAATTGTATTTAAACGAACATGAGTACTCGTATCTTCATTGCGGGCTCCATATCACGCATTAATAGATTAAAAGCTGTTATTGACCGTTGACTCTTGTTCTAGAGTATAAATAAATATGCAAATACATAGTATGTACATATGTATAAGTCATTATATACACATATTTGGCTCGTATATGAAATTTTAAACCCTGAAATCTATATGAAATTTCATGATCCCCCTAAATGAGATTTTCCTATTGCGAAGTGAAGAACAAACTGTGATGAATGGACTAATGCTGAAAGATGAAATGTACAAATGTTAGTCTTTGCTGAAACTAGTCGAAACTATCGACTTTTACTGTTATAGAGAATACGAGGGCTGCTGTATATATTTCTGGCCTAATAATGAAAATTGGAAATATTTATCAATGAAAATGGTTTTATTGTTTTTCAAAATATTCTCCATCGAGATTTATACACTTTTGCATGCGCTCAAACCATTTTTCGAACCACTTTTTCCACTCCGATTGAGACACCTCCAAAACATGGTTTTTGAATGCTTCAACAGCATCTTCTGGCGACGAAAATCGTTGACCACGCATTATTTTCTTGATGTGTGGGAATAAAAATAAGTCATTGGGTGCCAAGTCAGGGCTGTACGGCGGATGACCCATCAATTCGAGGTTTTGGCCGGTCAGAAAGGCTCTGGTTTGAGCCGATGTGTGAGAGCTCGCATTGTCATGGTGCACAATGATTCGTCTTCTCTTGTTCGTTTTTCGAATTTCTCCGAAGACTTCAGGCAAACAAATGGTGGTGTACTACTCAGAATTGACCGTCCTACGTTGCTCAAGCGGAACAGTCGCCACATGACCAGTTTTGCCGAAGAAACAGGCGACCATTTGCTTCGAAGTGCTTCTTCCACGAACAACTTTCGTTGGATTTGGCTCGTCTTGGAAAACCCACACGGTCGTTTGCTGTTTTGTTTCCTGTGATGATCTTATAAACGTCTTTTGAAGCACCGCGATCGTATTTTTTCAGCATTTCTTTACACCAATCCACACGAGCCTTTTTTGAGCGATTGTCAAATTGTGCGGGATCCAACGACAACAAACCTTTTTTACGGCCAGGTGTTCATGCAATATCGAATGTATGCTGGTGGGAGAAATGCATAGGCATGCCTCTATCTGAAGGTATGTTACATGACGGTCTTGCATTATCAGTTCACGTACGGCATCGATGTTTTCTGGCACAACGGCTGTTTTTGGATGACCTTCACGGAATTCGTCTTTGAGCGAGCGTCGGCCACGATTGAATTCGTTGTACCAGTTTTTCACAGTGCTATAGGATGGTGCTTCATAGCCATACAAAGATTTTAGTTCATCGATGCACTCTTGTCGTGATAATCCACGTCGAAAGTTGTGAAAAATGATCGCACGAAAATGTTCACGAGTTAATTCCATTTTTTTTGCCGAGATGAATTTTTTCACGATTAAATGACAAAACGTTCTAAGTGATGTTATGCTAAAAAATGTCAAACTTTCCAATGGAAGTGTCAGATTGCACCTGGCAACACTTAGTGTTGCCTAGTCCAGAAATATATGTATATAGCAGTCCTCGTAATAAAATACCGTCTGTAGCATTTTTTGAAAACTTCGATAATGTTTGTTTTGTAAAAATAAGAAATAAAATGTTGATGACATTATTGAAGGCAATAATTTAACTGAAGCCTTTATTTAAGGTTGGAAAGTTGGAAAGTGCTTCTTAGCGCTAAAATCGCAGTCAAGTGCAGCAATTGTTTCCAAGCGGAATCAAATCAGTTAAAATTCATTTATTTCAATAAGAAATATAATACAGACAGGGTAGATTTTGTATATTCATACATGCATATGCACACGTGGTTATTAAATTCTCGCTTGGCTGACTTGCTGAGTCAACCGAGAGTTTGTACACGGCTTTTGGCAAACGCAAATAACTAGTTACAAACTTGACCACTCGGCTATGTACTTTTATGGCTATATTTACCATGATTTTAATGAAATTGCCTTTTTTATGCACACACATATAAATACACAGCTTTACTTCCCACCAGAACGTATTATTTTAACAATCACGAACATTCATGCAGTTTACTTAAAAAAAAAATCACAACCGAAGTACTTTACGTGGGTTGAATTGTTGTACGAATACCAGTTATGTGCGTTAGTGGGCAAAAAAGTCGGTTGAGACGGTCGCAGTTTTAAGCACACATTTTTAGCCAAACAACATTGATGTTATGAATAAACCGATTTCTTTCCATGAACAAATTTATTTTCAAACCCTTACCCTTGCCAATTTCCATTTTTAATTATCTATTGTAATGCTGTTCTTTATAATATAGCCACATCACTAAACTCGCATTTAATTTTTTTTTGCGTGTGCACGATCATATTTATTTGCTCACGGAGAAATATTTTGCAATAATGTATAATAGGTGACATTATTGCAAAATATTTCTCCCCTGCCATGTTGAGATTTGAATTCAACACATCACGAAAAGTGTGTGGGACACAATTTATTTTCTTTTCTTCTTCTTCTTTACTGGCGTAGACACCGCTTACGCGATTATAGCCGAGTCAACAACAGCGCGCCAGTCGTTTCTTCTCTTCGCTACGTGGCGCCAATTGGATATTCCAAGCGAGGCCAGGTCCTTCTCTACTTGGTCCTTCCAACGGAGTGGAGGTCTTCCTCTTCCTCTGCTTCCCGCGGCGGGTACTGCATCGAATACTTTCAGAGCTGGAGTGTTTTCATCCATCCGTACAACATGACCTAGCCAGCGTAGCCGCTGTCTTTTAATTCGCTGAACTATGTCAATGTCGTCGTATATCTCGTACAGCTCATCGTTCCATCGAATGCGATATTCGCCGTGGCCAACGCGCAAAGGACCATAAATCTTTCGCAGAACCTTTCTCTCGAAAACTCGCAACGTCGACTCATCGGTTGTTGTCATCGTCCAAGCCTCTGCACCATATAGGAGGACGGGAATTATGAGAGACTTATAGAGTTTGGTTTTTGTTTGTCGAGAGAGGACTTTGCTTCTCAATTGCCTACTTAGTCCGAAGTAGCACCTGTTGGCAAGAGTTATCCTGCGTTGGATTTCTAGGCCGACATTGTTGGTGGTGTTTACGCTGGTTCCAAGATAGACGAAATTATCTACAACTTCAAAGTTATGACTGTCAACAGTGACGTGAGTGCCAAGTCGCGAGTGCGACGACTGTTTGTTTGATGACAGGAGATATTTCGTCTTGCCCTCGTTCACTGCCAGACCCATTTCTTTTGCTTCCTTGTCCAGTCTGGAGAAAGCAGAACTAACGGCGCGGGTGTTGAGGCCGATGATATCAATATCATCGGCATACGCCAGCAGTTGTACACTCTTATAGAAGATGGTACCTTCTCTGTTAAGTTCTGCAGCTCGAACTATTTTCTCCAGAAGCAGGTTGAAAAAGTCGCACGATAGGGAATCGCCTTGTCTGAAACCTCGTTTGGTATCGAACGGCTCGGAGAGGTCCTTCCCGATTCTGACGGAGCTTTTTGTGTTGCTCAACGTCAGTTTACACAGCCGTATTAGTTTTGCGGGGATACCAAATTCAGACATCGCGGCATAAAGGCAGCTCCTTTTCGTGCTGTCGAAAGCAGCTTTGAAATCGACGAAGAGGTGGTGTGTGTCGATTCTCCTTTCACGGGTCTTTTCCAAGATTTGGCGCATTGTGAATATCTGGTCGGTTGTTGATTTACCAGGTCTAAAGCCACACTGATAAGGTCCAATCAGTTTGTTGACGGTGGGCTTTAATCTTTCACACAATACGCTCGACAGAACCTTATATGCGATGTTGAGGAGGCTAATCCCACGGTAGTTGGCGCAGATTGTGGGGTCTCCTTTTTTGTGGATTGGGCATAGCACACTTAAATTCCAATCGTTGGGCATACTTTCGTCCGACCATATTTTGCAAAGAAGCTGATGCATGCTCCTTACCAGTTCTTCGCCGCCGTGTTTGAATAGCTCGGCCGGCAATCCATCGGCCCCTGCCGCTTTGTTGTTTTTCAGGCGGGCAATTGCTATTCGAACTTCTTCATGGTCGGGCAATGGAACGTCTGCTCCATCGTCATCGATTGGGGTATCGGGTTCGCTTTCTCCTGGTGTTGTGCGTTCACTGCCATTCAGCAGGCTGGAGAAGTGTTCCCTCCATAATTTAAGTATGCTTTGGGCATCGGTAACTAGATCACCTTTGGGGGTTCTACAAGAGTATGCTCCGGTCTTGAAACCTTCTGTAAGCCGCCGCATCTTTTCGTAGAATTTTCGAGCATTACCCTTGTCGGCCAGCTTATCAAGCTCTTCGTACTCACGCATTTCGGCCTCTTTCTTTTTCTGTCTACAAATGCGTCTCGCTTCCCTCTTCAACTCTCGGTATCTATCCCATCCCGCACGTGTTGTGGTCGATCGTAACGTTGCGAGGTAAGCAGCCTGTTTTCTCTCCGCTGCGACACGGCACTCCTCGTCGTACCAGCTGTTCTTCTGCACTTTCCGAAAACCAATGGTTTCGGTTGCAGCTGTACGTAAGGAGTTTGAAATGCCGTCCCACAGTTCCCTTATACCGAGTTGTTGACGAGTGTTCTCAGAGAGCAGGAGTGCAAGCCGAGTAGAAAAACGTTCGGCTGTCTGTTGTGATTGCAGCTTCTCGACGTCGAACCATCCTTGTGTTTGTTGGCGTGCGTTTTTTGCTGCACAGAGGCGGGTGCGAATTTTGGCTGCAACAATATAGTGGTCCGAGTCGATGTTAGGACCTCGGAGCGCACGCACATCTAAAACACTGGAGACGTGTCTTCCGTCTATCACAACATGATCGATCTGGTTGGTGGTTTTTCGATCTGGAGACAGCCAGGTAGCTTGATGTATCTTCTTATGCTGGAATCTAGTACTACAGATAACCATATTTCGGGCCCCGGCGAAGTCGATCAGCCTCAACCCATTTGGGGATGTTTCCGTGTGGAGGCTGAATTTACCGACCGTAGTGCCAAAGATACCTTCTTTGCCCACCCTGGCATTGAAGTCGCCAAGCACGATTTTGACATCGTGGCGGGGGCATCTCTCATAAGTGAGCTCCAAGCACTCATAAAAGGCATCTTTGGTCACATCGTCCTTCTCTTCCGTTGGGGCGTGGGCGCAAATCAGCGATATGTTGAAGAACCTCGCTTTGATGCGGATTGTGGCTAGACGTTCATTCTCCGGAGTGAATGATAGTACTCGGCGACGGAGTCTCTCTCCCACCACGAATCCAACACCAAACTTGCGCTCCTTTATATGGCCACTGTAGTAAATGTCACAAGGACCTACTCGTCTCTGTCCTTGTCCCGTCCATCGCATTTCTTGGACGGCGGTGATGTCAGCCTTTATCTTTACGAGGACATCTACCAGCTGGGCAGCGGCACCTTCCCAATTAAGGGACCGGACATTCCAGGTGCATGCCCTCAAATCAAAGTCCTTATTTCGTTTGCCATGGTCGTCATCAAAAGGGGGGGCTCTCATCCGAGGCTGTTTGTGCTTTTTCATTAGGGGTGTTTTTTTACGTGGCGGGTCCCAAACCCAGCGCACAACCCTATGCAGGGGTGTTTCGCCTTCTCACTTTAGCTCGCCTTCAAACGGATGTTCTTAGGCTACCCAGAGGATACTTGGTCAAAGACCGGAAGTCGTGAGCTGCTTGAGTCATATGTAAAAGAATCGTTTCTGGCCACTCCCAAGTGAATGGCGATCAGAGAACTTTCCTCACTTGCGTGAACTTCTACACATGACCCCATCCTCCATTCTAGTCTAGAAATCAAATTTTGGGCAGTTTTTTTGAATTTTATTGTAAAAAAAAAAACAAAATATTTTTACTATCCATTTTTTTATGGTGCTTTTATTGATATCTTAAGAATACAGAAAAAAAAATTTTACAAAAAAAATATTAAAAATTAAAATAATTAGAGGGGGGAGAGACAGGTGTAAAAAAAAAATGGCGCATCCTGGTGACATTGATCCTGACTCTCCTGGTGGTCTGAAAAAAATCAAAAGAAATTCTCAAGTAAGTCAAAATCAGTAAGGATGCTGTTATAGTCCCTACCTCAGGGAACCCGAAACAAAAATTTTTTGAAAAATGGTGACTGCCTGAAAATAAAAATCATTTTTTACGCTTTTTTTTTTGAAATTCCTGAATTTTTTTAAAATATTAAAAACAAACATTTTGACACGATGCTGGTAGGAACGATAAAGGATTATATAAAAAAGGTTCACACAAAAATTCAAAAAATCGGTTGTATAGAACTTGAGATAATGCCGGTACCGTGT
Source organism: Bactrocera correcta (assembly GCA_027475135.1). NCBI lineage: Eukaryota > Metazoa > Arthropoda > Insecta > Diptera > Tephritidae > Bactrocera > Bactrocera correcta. The sequence continues at coordinate 59,719,433 of CM050325.1, read as the reverse complement.
GGAAAAAAGTAGTTTCAAGAAAAACACGTTTAAAAAAGTGATTCAAGCTCGGGCGGGCTAGGTACTGCGTCACTAAAGTAACTGTAGCTCTTAAAATAATTTTAATTTTTAAAAATACTTTGGTCTAGACATTAAGTACATGAAAAAAATCGAATTTATAAAAATTCTAGAGTAGGATACCCCCTTAATTCCCATTTTTAAAATAGGAAAAATCTCAAAATTAAATTATAACCACTCAGCACTAATTATCGCTCACGAAACTCATTTCTTGTATGACATTATGAACAATCCATCTGTCATAAATAAACATTTCGGCAAATAGAGGTTAATTTGAAAGCAGAGTGTGCAAGTAAGCTTCAACTTTGTAGTCAAAGTGAGGCATTATGCCCGCCGCTGTTTTGTCAAGATAATAAATTGTTAAATGCAGTACTTACATAACCATATGCATATATATGTATGTATGTGCGTTAAATACATAATTATAAATACGATTTTTAATTTTTTTTACGGATGATTTCTTCTTTAGCATTCGTAAAAAAAAAATATTTATTCTTTATTCACATCCTGATGTGGGATTTTTAGGAGCCGGTGTAACAAAAGGATGATGGGTGTACAAGGTGCTTTCCAAAGTAAACAGGACTTTTTGAATCTAGCGCCCCCTGGTGGCGCCATTGGCGCAGCGTTAGAATCTGATATCTTTATCGATTGTCCAGTGAGAATTTCATGACATTTCATCGATTGGAAGTGAAGTTAATGCGTTTTAAGTGTCAGTATGTTTGTGTTATCGGTGCGAAATTGAGCTTCGAACAAAGATCCAACATTAAGTTTTGTTTTAAAATTGTTAAAACTTTTATTGAAACGTTTCAATTGATGAAACAAGTTTATGGCGATGATTACCTATCCCGTTGCAGAGTGCACGAGTGTTTTCCAGGATTCCGGATTTTTATCCGGTCAAGGACTGTCAACTCGGCAGAATTCTGCCGCTACAACAACAACAACAGTGGTTTCCACGTTTTCATACATATATGACGATCAATATGTGGGCCAATCAAAATCCGTGATCACCGTAAATTCCATCGAAACTGTGCGTGAATTCAACAAAAATCAGCCGAAATCATCATTGAAATTCATGGAAATGGAATTGAACATCTCCAAAACATCGTGTATCGCATTCCCGGCATATTGGCGGCCATACCGGCCAACTCGTTCGACATGCTTTTGTCTCAAAATCCTGGGATTTGCTTAAAACTTTTCCAGAACGCTTAGATCGAAGCGATATCAGTCCGTGTTGCTACGGCTGCTAATTCGGTCGAATGTTATGCAATAATGAATTCTGGGTCTCAAGATGGGTAATGGTGTTGCGAGTAGTACACTCAGTGGGCCGATTATGTTGACCATAACTTGAGCGAAGCGCGCAAAACACATTCTTTGCAAAATGTAAATTTTCGATTTGTAAAAGTCTTTGATTGATGAAATGGCAAACAAAACTGAACTATAATAACATCACAATACTCACGCCCAATCTGTAAGAAAAAAACTATTGAAAAAAGTATTTCTACTTGGATTACCCGTTAGATATATGTATTATGAAGGTAATTATGACATTTTTACGTCAGTAGCGAATTCACATAAGGCGAGGGGTGTTTGTTCTTCAAGACTTCCACTTTGACAAAATTCAATGCCAGTTCGTCCGTCAATTATGCAACAGTTAAGGGGTCAGAAGGGTAATCTGGGCTGTTTTTTGACTTTTTTGCCATTGAAATTTTTATTCTACAGTAGAACTAGTCACATATCATGAGGTACATATATCGTGGAGTGTATAAACAAATTTTTTCGGAATTTTTTTATGACATCTGTAGGAGAAATACATACATAGCTGTGTGAATGAGATGCGTTTTTTCACTGGCGAACACGATTTTTCTATGTTTGAATCATCTGAAACACAAAAACCCAATTTATTCTTAAAATGTACGTGAATCGTTATCGTCTCTATTAAAATTATGAAAAAATGTTGATAAATAAAACAGTGATTACAGTTTTTTTTTTTTTAAATTTTTGTCCATGTTTTTTTACATAAATATTCTCATAATATTTCCAATAAATTATAAAAAATTATGAATTTAGTAGGGACGATAGCTAGGCGTTTTGTGCACATTAAAAAAAAAAATTAAGCAAATCGGTTGAGTAGTTCGACCGGAATCATGTCCGCCAGTTCAAAAAAGTGTGTTTTGAGAAAAACGCGTTTAAAGTTTGAGGTGTGCAATCCGAACGTTCCGATGGTCGTATGGTATTATTATTTTTAGGCCTTTTTCGAAACCTTCCAAGGGTAAAATGGGTTTCTACATTAATTCTAAGGGTATAATGAACAGAAAATGCAAAAAAAAATTTAAAAGATTACCCTACTGACCCCTTAAGGCGAACCCAAAAATATACGCACGAACACAGCAATTAACAGCAAAATTAATGGAAAGTGTTTTAAATCAGTCTTACACTTAGCGTGCTAAGCAACCAATGTTATAAATAATTACTAGGAGTGTATGAATTCTGATAAAAATTAAGTTTAAAATTATCACAACGCAAATGTTAGAATTGCTTTTTGTATTATTATATATTTGTTTGTATAAATGTTTATTTCCTGTCATTTTTTATTCGATTACTTTTTGTAATAATTTTTTATACTATCACTTACATATGAGGTGTGCACTAAAATCCACATTGAAGCTTACTCAACCCGATGACTAACTCGAAGACGCTGCCATTTGCGCTGATATAATATTCAGCACAGCTCGTGTGTTTGGCGTACTTGCTTGACTGACTACCGGCTTGCGCTTGACGCCCAAGCAAACATACATACATACACAAATATGTGCGCAGTTACTGGCGAATAACTATAAACTACTATAGGAGTTGACTATTCATGGAAAACTGTTACGTAGCTCCATCAAAGCCAAGTCCAACGAAAACAAAACTTAATTAAGTAGTATTTGCTTTCCGGTTTTCTATTTTTGCTTCTCACATTCAACTCTGCATGTATATTTGCTTTGCTGCAAAGCAAAACTTTTCTGAGTTACGTTTTGACTTTTAGTTTTTGTTTTGCTCGTATTCCGCCGAACACTTGCGCGATATAAACGACGATCTGCTCTCATATTACCTTTTTCGTGGCTTGCTGTGTTTTGTTTTGGTTGTAATCTTCTATGCGCCAATATTTTGCGTAAATATTGTGCCATGTTCTTTGTGTGTAAATATATTCAGCTATATTAAAATTGGTATAAAAAATCGGGCTGGCCCATTGTTGCGTAGAACATCTGTTATAACATGATACAACTTATACGTTGAAAACAAATTTTTTCGGGAATTTTTTATGAATTGTGGGAAAATTACAAGGGGTAATAAAAAAAGGGGATTTATGTTGAATATCTGAACGGAAAAAATTTATTCTTTGTAGGGGAAATGTTATCTTTATTCTGATTAGTTTATTTATTTTCCTATTTTTATCCACCGTGCCTTAATATTGAATAATTTTAAAAAAAATTATTCAATTCAGACAAAGAACCGCTCGAAGTAATGAAAATATTGCTCCGCTCAGACAGTATTGCTGAAGACCGCCAGTTTGTTGATTTGCAAGACGTTCTCAAGAATTGGGACCACCTCAAACCAAATGGCGGATTTTGAGAAAGGATTTGGTCTTGAATTCATATAAAATTGTTCTGACTTATGAACTAAGCATTGAACCACCGTAAACGCCGTGAATTTGCTGGTTTTGCCTTGGAAAAACTTAAAAACGATAAGATTTAAAAAATCATCTTCGTAATGTAAATTCGTAAAATAAACTAGAGCTGTCAATTCTGGTGCGAAGAAAATCCGAAAATTATTCAGAACAACCGTTACATTACCTAAATTGAAAAAGTTTGGAGTTGGTTTTTGATCTGGTGGTATAATTGGTCCGTACTTCTTTCGAAATGAAGGTTGCTGTCCAATTGGAAGCGTTATAGATCGATGAAGAAGTTGATCTAGACAACATCCGACTTTAAAAAATAATTAACTTTCCTTAAAAATTTGTGTTCTTTTGAGAAACCACAACAACTCTTATTGGTAAACTTGTATATTCACATAGTTTCTCCAAATAACCCTTAACGGTATCAAGAAAGGCTTGGAACATGGGTTTTATTGCTTGTCTTCTGTTTAATCCTCTGTTTTGTTCGTTATCCTGAGTAGGCAAGAATATTTGTGATTTGACACTTATTTTTGTTTGTTCGAAATTTGAATGTGGTTCTCCTGATATCTACATATGTAACGGGTGATTTTTTTGAGGTTAGGATTTTTGCGTAGATATTTGACAGATCACGTGGGATGTCAGACATGTTGTAATAAGAAAGAGCTCAAGTATGCTTTGACATTTCATCATGAATAGACTTCCCTAACGAGCAACGCTTGCAAATCATTGAATTTTATTACCAAAAATCAGGGGGTTCGGTTCGAAATGTGTTTCCGTCCGTGCCTAAATGAGCGAGAGGTTTCATTTCTGGTTGAATGGCTACGAAATAAGCAAAATTGCCGCATTTGGGGTGAAGAGCAATCAGAAGCCGTTCAAGAACTGCCCATCATCCCAAAATGCATGTTTGGTAGTGGTTTGTACGCTGGTAGAATCATTGGACCGTATTTTTTCAAGATGCTGTTGGACGCAACTTACGGTGAATGGCGATCGCTATCTTTCCCGATGCTAACAAACTTTTTGTTGCCAAAAATGGAAGAACTGAACTTGGTTGACATGTGGTTTCAACAAATGGCGCTACATGCCACATGAGCTCGCGATTCTATGGCCATTTTGAGGAAAACTTCAGACAAAAATTCATCTCAAGAAATGACCGTAAGTTGCCACCAAATCATGCGATTTAACGCCTTAGACTATTTTTTTTGGGGGGAAAACGTCAAGTCTAAAGTCTACAGAAATAACCACAACTTTTCCAGTTTTGGAAGCAACTTTCCGTATAATTCGGTCTATTCCGGCCGAAATGCTCGAAAAAGGCCCAAAATTGGACTTTCCGAATGGAGGTACCTAAGACGCAGCCGCGTCCTTTAAATGAATTTCTTCAAAAAGTAAATGCCCATGAACCATCAACTTTAAATAAAGAACGAGAGTTTTGCAAATTTTATGCGTTTTTTTTTTTAGAAAGTTATCAAGCTTTTAAAAATCACCCGTTATATAAAAGGGACGGTAGGTGCCATACTGCTAAGGGTATGAAGTTCAACTTCTTAAGATAATAAATCTAGTTTAACTGCCTGGTGGTAAAAACAGATTTTGTAGTGATTTTATTACTGTAGTTTTGCTTTTTTTGTAAGCTTTCAATTCAAAATTAATCCCATTATAAAACGCAACGTCCAATCTTCAACAAGTTAATCGGAATACGAGGGCTGCTATATATATTTCTGGTCTAATAATGAAAATAGGAATATTTATCAACGAAAATGGTTTTATTGTTTTTCAAAATATTCTCCATCAAGATTTATAACTTTTGCATGCGCTCAAACCAATTTTCGAAGCACTTTTTCCACTCCGATTGAGACACCTGAAAAAAAAACATGGTTTTTGAATGCTTCAACAGCATCTTCTGGCTACGAAAATCGTTAAAATTCTTTTCTTGATGTGTGGGAATAAAAAGAAGTCATTGGGTGCCAAGTCAGGGCGTTTTGACCGGTCAAAAAGGCGCTGGTTTGAGCCGATGTGTGAGAGCTCGCATTGTCATGGTGCACAATGATTCGTCTTCTCTTGTTCGTTTTTCGAATTTCTCCGAAGACTTCAGGCAAACAAAGGGTGGTGTACCACTCAGAATTGGCCGTCCTACGTTGCTCAAGCGGAACAGTCGCCACATGACCAGTTTTGCCGAAGAAACAGGCGACCATTTGCTTCGAAGTGCTTCACGAACAATTTCGTTGACGTTAAACCCAACTTTGCTGTTTTGTTTGGTATTAAGATGATTCATGCATTAAAAACTCTTTTGAAACCATGTATTTTCGCTTTTTTGAGCTTTTTGCGACAAAAAAAAGAAAAACCTTTTACGGCATGCATCCGGCCAAGAAATGCTAGGCACCCATGGGTATGTTACATGACGGTCTTGCATTATCAGTTCACGTACGGCATCGATGTTTTCTGGCACAACGGCTGTTTTTGGATGACCTTCACGGAATTCGTCATTGAGCAGCGTCGGCCACGATTGAATTCGTTGTACCAGTTTTTCACAGTGCTATAGGATGGTGCTTCATAGCCATACAAAGATTTTAGTTCATCGATGCACTCTTGTCGTGATAATCCACGTCGAAAGTTGTGAAAAATGATCGCACGAAAATGTTTACGAGTTAATTTCATTTTTTTGCAGAGATGAATTTTTTAATTCCCTGTAAATAAAACAATTCACGATTAAATGACAAAACGTTCTGAGTGATGTTATGCTAAAAAATGTCAAACCTTCCAATGGAAATGTCAGATTACACCTGGCAACACTTAGTGTTGCCTAGGCCAGAAATATACATATATAGCAGCCCTCGTAAAACATATTGAATACAAAAACTAAAGTCGCTAGCTGTTTTAAAATATGTTTCTCTCCATAATATCTGCAGCTTTGACATTGAATGCTGAGTCGTGTATTTCGTACATTAAACTTTGTACTGAAAATGTGGTTTTATCGCAGAAAAAATGCAAAACACGTTTTACTTTAAAACGAATGAAGTATTAATTAATCTTAGTCATCACAGCTACTTAAAGCATTTCTCCAGAAGTTTTGTGTGTTACTAATTTATCATGTTTTTTTGTTCACTTTACCATTTAGCGTATTCTAATTCGTTATTCATGAATAAAACGCTTGTGAGCATTTAACGCTGACTGCAATGCGAACGCCTAGCATCTACAAATTTGGTTTACTCGCGTGAATCATAATTTATGCCGCTACACAAGGTGCTGAGTATACAATGCTCTCATTTCACACATTCTAATGTTATTTTTTGTATTATTTCATATTTCCTACTGTTCTATGCAGTGTGAGGGGATTTGCTGGCATTTAAGTGCATATGCACTCGAAAGGGGAAGTTGCTACTTATTCAGGTAGGAAAACAATTATCTTCCGAATGTGTTCAAGCAATTCGATGCTGCAAATACGGATAATCGGCTGTGGTGAGATTTGAAATTGCTTTTCTATCGTGTATTGAATTTTTAGTTTGGCTTTTTGCCTTCTTTCCTTTGAACTGCTTATTTTCTCTACCTTTTTGCAGTCTACGAATGAGTGTCTGGCAAGACATTCATCAATTGTCAAGTTGTCAGTTAGTTAGTTGTTAGTGTGACTTGTGTGAAATGTTTTACCCATATACCAGCTGTCATAGGCACATCACCGAATCTTGTTATCTCTTACCATCACGAATGGGTTATTATGCTGGTAAACACGATTTCACTTTTCGCTGTCAGTTTGTAATTACTATTGTTCTTTGCTTTTTCCCATTAATTATTATTGTTTTTATTATTATCTTATAACACACGGTTGGTTTATTTATATTGTCCCTTTTATTTTCAGCCATATTGCTTCGCTTCCATGACTTTTTTAGGTTCTGCGAGCATTTGTACTTGTGTTATTTGGTTACCTATGATTATTTCTCTAATCGTTTTTATTCTGAAATAAATTTGCTGTATAATTGCTGTTCATCAAGCACCATGCTTTTATGCTTTGTGTTAAAAGATGACATTTTTATTTTTCTGCAACTAATTGCGTTGAATGACACAACTGTAAATATCTTTGAGATTGTTTTTAAGGTGTACACATATTATTTGTATTTATTTTATCTCCGACTGATGTTAATTTAACACAAACAATATCAGTAAGCAATATTAGTAGATGAGGAAAACTCGCAGAGACATACGAATTGATGAAAAAAATTATGGTGATGATTGTATGAGTCGTACTCCAGTACGTACTTTGTTGCAATCTGGGAACCCACAATTTTATTGTAAAGTTTGACATTTTTATGGATACACAGAACATTTTAATATACTATAATACTATATTTTATGAATCTTGGTATGTAAGTTTTTTAGTAAAAGAGGTAGGCGTAATTGGATCACTGCCACGTCAACAAATCGGCATTAACCGAAAACCTATAAATTGCCATAACTAAGCACTAAATTAAGATATAAAAGTGTAATTTGGCACAGGGGATCACAGTAGCAAGGGACACCTTCAATAAGTTTAATGTACATATCTCCCAAACTATTAAAGCTAAAACAACCAAATTTGTCCAGCGCAAATATTATATGAACTTCTACCGACAGTATGAAAATGGACGAATTGGAAGATAACCACGCTCACTCCCCTTATAACGGAATTGTTAAAAACTACTAAAACCGCAATAAATAAATAACTAAATAAATTTTATACCCGAAATTGTATGAGACAACTTTATGGGAGCCGGTATGTAAATTTAATCATTGCACTATGGGCCAGCGCACTATTATTTTTGGCATAAAATCAGAAAAATGTCCTAGATCGCTAAAACTTCGCTCAAATGCTTTTCATATACATCGGAGTACTGCCACTCCTACCCCTCGTAGATATAAAATATTAAAAATTCTGTAATATGCAAACGTTTCAATAGTTTATAAAAATGAATTTATTTTATGCAAAAATTGAGAGTATAAAGTAAAAAACTTTATGTTTTTAAATGTTTACGTTTATTTGTGAGTGCATTTCCGGCAAACACAACCGGATTTCCCGACAGCTACAATATTGTCTAAGGAAGAACATTAATAACAGGCATGTGAGATAATTTTTTAAATGCATTACAATATAACCATACATTATTCCAAATCCTGTTCAATATCAACTTCTAACTCAAAAGAATATTCAGAGAGCATCTCTATATCGTCGTCCGAACTACAATTTTCATCATCATCTTCATGACGGGACGTAGAAGCCACGTCTAAATTGTCGGGAACAGCAGGCAACTCTAGAAGTTCAGTAACTTCATGTAGGATTCTTCGGATTGATTTATTTTTACTACGATTATTTAAGCAGATACTTGATAACAAAGGGTCAGAAGAATCCATAGCTCTATTAAACACATCGACAATATTGTTACTTCGTGAACTTATTTCTTGCTTCTGATGCATTTTCGCCTAGGCAGCCAACTGGTACTAAAGACGCCTCCATTATTTGTGCCGAATGAACTAAAATCTTGTGGACTGTTGCCGACATTGGGTACCATGTTTACGTACTCTTGCTTGCTCAAGTTATTCTCTAATAAAAACACTAAAGCTTCTTCTGCAGATAACGCAATTGGACTTTTCGTTGTAGAAACAATAATTTTCTTAATTTTCGATGGCCTTGTCGGAGATTTAAGCATCTTAAATCAGGTTCATTTGCAGATCGTGCGCATTAGAGGCAGCGTGAACTAGTAGCATAGGGTCATTTTGTTGCTCCGAAGATACATCTGAGGCAATTTTTCTCTCCAAACGATCACTCGCCTCACTATAATTAAGTTGTGGTCTTCCTCTTTTAGATTTGCGACCAATTATTTGTCTCATCCTCTAGCCATTCATTATTATATTGCTTAAAACGAGTTAATGACCTTTGGTATTTGATCCATTTACGATTTATGAATGAACAAAGATTCTCAATTTTCTTTTTAAACGCTTCCAATTCTTCTTCATTTATATTTTTATTTATTTCATGAATAATCCAATTCTCAACTACATCTTTATTTTTCTTATTTTGTAGCCATACATTAAAAATATTTTTATTTTTGAGGTCAATCGATTCTGAAAATATACATTATTTCCATCATTCGCAAATTTTCGCAAAAATTTTAATTACCAAATGAAAGTACACTATATCACCTTTAACATGATATATTGTTTATACAAAAGGGACCAAAATGAAGTAACGCTCACATCCACAGAACACAAACACGATTGATAAATTTACACTACAAAACCACATACTTACACGTAATTAAAACTCGCTTACAACAATGATTAAACAAATGCTAGCTATTCCATTTTATATAAAATACCTTGATAACTATTTTCTATTTTTAGAAAGAAAAAAATGTTCACCCTTAACTATTAGAAACACTTGCGTTTTGAGTTATTATTCTTCATACGAATCACGAAAAACCATATGATTGAAATGTCAACTTTGAACGTACGGTAAATGAATAGGATTGCCATCTGTCCATATAAAATTTTTTTTTAAGATAAGAATAGTGGTATTAATTATATGTATTAATTTTCTTTTTTGAACGATGCAAAAAAAATGGTTTTTTGCCAAAAAAAGTGGTCCGCTGGCCCATAGTGCATTGGCGTGGCACCCCCCACTTTTTGATAATATCACATAGCTCGGTACCCGGAAGACTGATTTAGACTAAATTTAATACGTGACCTTCTTCTCATATTCCCATTGCGTCACAGTGCGAAAATTAAGAGAATCGAACAACAACCACACCTACTTCCCATACAGCACTATTTCAAATTTAATTACACAAATCTAGAAGTAACTAATAAAACGGAATAAATTTTTGTACTGAAAATGATGTGTTAAAATATGCCGCCTTTTGCTCAAAAACTGTCCAAATCAATCCAAAACTGTTCAAGACCCTAGGTACCGAAAATGTGCACCCCAGTATTTATAGTTGACATTTGACCGAAAATATCATTCAGTATATGAGATATACAATTGTAATTCAATAATATCTAATTGGCGCCCCGTAGCGAAAAGAAGAAACGACGACTGACGCGCTGTTGTTAACTCGGCTATAATCGCGTAAGCGGTGTCTACGCCAGTAAAGAAGAAGAAGAGGAAGAATTCAGACAGAATCCTTTCCTAACAGTAGACATTCTGTGTGTACCAAAAATATGTTGAATCGGGTCCATACTACCCCAACTCTCATATACTACAAATAATGATTTTCGATTTTCTAACAAATCTTATGCCGAATTTGTCAGTCACTGTATGAGTTATATAGAGTATATGTATATTTGAAATTGCTTAGATTCCGATCCTCTGGTTGACGTTTTACATCTTAAGCTATTTTCCTGGCTTGCTTGTTCAGTTTCATCTTTGTCCAGTGTACCTATTCTCTCACTTTCCCTCGATTGTTTTTGTGTTTACCTTTTCTATTTTTAAAAGAGCCTTCAAAAGCGGTCAAGAGATCATTGAAGACATGCCTCGCTCTGGGCGACATTCTCGACATCTCTTACGAGTTCGTTCGAATGAATTTCGTGAATATTTTAGGTATGAAACACGTTCTTATTCGACTCCTCCCAATGAAGCTGAATTCTTTTCAAAAAGAGTACCATAAACAAGTCTCTTTGGTCCAAAAACACCATGAATCTCATCGATTAACCACCGTATTTACCAGATTTGGTTCCGTTTGCCGCTCCATGGAACCCGTTTTCAGTTGATCAAAGAGATAAAACGAAATTCGCCAAAGGAGTTGAAGGCCATCACAAAAAGTGCTTATGAAAAGTGCTAATTTTTAATGCAGAAAATGGGTTTTCAGAAAAGAGAAAGGGGTGGTTCGTCTATATTTTTTTTAAAAAGAGATTTGTGCTAATGGTTATGTCTTTTCAATTACATTAGCTAATGTGATAGTAGTTTTTTCGAGCAAACCATTTGTGATTCTCTTACCGCCAAACAGTATAAACTATTAATATTGTTACCATTTCATAGTATTTAATTTAACTTTTTTATTTTTTCTCTTCCTATTGTTATTATTTTCTTTGGCCTAACGTTATATGGTAATTGTTCGTTTGTCTTATTATTTTTGTTAATTTATATAATTTTTCTCCCAAGCCGCTCTTAATTTACGCTTTTATTAAAACACTGGTTGGTGTTACATATACCGTTATCTCGGCCAACGTACATATAAATCAAAGTAACAGCGGCCTCTCCGCCAAAACTAAGCAATAAAAAACCTGAAATTTGCATCCACACACGCGCACAATTTATTTATAGGGACTCTGAGTGGCTTTGCAGCGTTTGCCTAAAGTGGTTTTATTAATGAAGTTTTTCATACGCATTATTGTCAGCACATGACCGTCAGCGTTGCATGCATGAAAGGCCTGACATGCCAACATGCATATTTGAAATAATAATAAATTACATAATGAAACTGTATTGTTGTAACGCGCATTGTGTGTTGTAATAGAAATTTAACAATATGCCGCTGGGTATGCAATAAAAAAATTTAATTATAAATAATGTATGTAATTTTGATGGCCAATTGTGGCGCATTTCCACTTTCGAAATTATAAAGCGCGAGTTTAGGTTAAAAAAATTAAGATTTTTCACCGCACTTTAAACATTTTCTATATATTTATTTAAATGTACATATTTGTATAAATAAAGTATATGGGCAATAAAAAATTTTAAATTTAAAAAGTCAATAAAAAAAAGCGGCTAGATATTTTTCAAAGCTCTAACATTCATTTAAAAGGTTGTTTTATGAAATTTGTTTGTGGAAAACAATTTCGGACAAATGACCACCACGGCTGAATTTATAGTAGCTTATACGATCCACCCAATTTTGTAGCACTTTCTCGAAGGTTTCAGGCCTTACGGCAGCTACAGCAGCTTGAATCTCGTACTTTAGATCTTACATTGTTTCTGGATGGTTGGCGTAACATTTATCTTTAACAGCTCTCCACATAAAATAGTCCAACGGAGTTAAATCGCAGCTTCTGGGAGGCCAATACACATCACCTCTTTTGCTGATTATGCGATTTTCGAAGATAGGGCGTAAAAGATAGAGTGTAGCGTTTGCTGTATGCAACAATTCTGCTTGTTAACGTAACCATCGAGGTGGAAATGAGCCTCGTCCGAAAAGATGATTTTTCGTTAAAATCATCCTCTTTTTTTTCAATATTTCCCAGTTTTTTTCTAGCGAATAGCGACCCACTTCGTAAATTTTAGACTTTTTACTGAATATCTGTCACTTTCCGAATGGTATTTGACGTTTCCAATGTCGAAATGTAAATAATTCAAATTTAAAACGTTAGATGGCCCACCCTATATATGCAAATGCTTTTTATTTGTTTTCTGCATTTCCCATCTATGCGCTAATTCATGACGCGTGATACAGGTCAATAACTCGCTACTGATTGTTGGTGCCGGCTCGTAGTCGCGTCAGCGTTTTTCATTGTTTTTTGTTTTTTTATTTTCCAGCGACGCCAATAAAAGTCAGCTCATTTGAAAGGCATTTTTATAAGCATTCCCTTGCAAACGTATGTACATATAAACTAGCATAACATACATTCCGACATACTTTTACGACATTCATCACTTCCATAATTATTATGAGAGTCGCAGCAATTGTTTTTGTACGCCAATGTCAGCTGCAACTATGCAAACACACATACACATGTAGTTTTACGGAGGTTTTTAATTTTGGTATTTTGGCTTCAGTAATAAAATCAAACAATTTCCGAAATGACTCACCACCATTTTAATTCAATTAAGCTTGTTTCGTCACCAAAAAGAAAGTGAGTGCCAACACAAAATAACTGTATATTATTCATGAAATTCTTTCGCAACACTGTTATGAGTACTTTGACACTTCTCGCGTAATTTTCGGTGTGACCAAATGCCACAAAAGGTAATTCTTAAAATTTTCAAAAATAAGAAACACAAAAAACCTAAAACAAATCGCGTGTCGTCGCTCCCAATAATTTGATATTTCCATTACCCAAACTTCGCGTTCCGCCGCAAAAGTGATAGCAAAAGCAATCTAAATTATATTAAAGTTCAATTTCATGAACTCTGGCACTCAGTCGCTTAGTCGTGCAGACATAAAGGGTGTGCCAAAATTAACGCAAATTAATTTGCTGCCATTTACAATGTGACAAAGAAGTACCCGGAAATAAATCATAAATATTTCTTTATCAGCTTCAAAGTAATCCCCACCAGATGCAATACACTTATGCCAACGATTTTTTCAGTCCTCGAAACATTTCTCATAAGCATTTTATGGCATGGCCTCAGCTCCTTCAGCGAATTTGGTTTTATCTCTTCGATTTACTGAAAACGGACAAAACGAACAAAAAAAATCACACGAAGCCAAATCTGGTGAATACGGTGGTCGATCCATGGTACTCATTGCGTTCTTGGCTTCAAATTCGGTCACATTGTACTCTTTTTGACATCAGCGTTATCGGGACGAGTTGAGCAAGAACGCGTTTCATACCCAAAATATCAACCAAAATCATTCGAATGGACTCGCGAGAGATGTCGAGCACTCTTGCCTTCTCTCTAACTCCTACCTGACGTTTTTTAAGCGCCATATCCTTCACTTTCTTGACAGCTGGCAGTTTAGGCTTAGTAAAAATGGAGCGTTACAAGATAGAACAACGTGTCTTCATTATTAAACCATATTTCAAAAATAATGAAAGCTTGGCGGCAATAACGAAGCAGTGCGTGAAAGTGTCGGTGACAATCCATGATTCTCAATTCGCTGTCGTGGACAAGAATTGAAAATTTCAAGAAGCTCTACAGTTTTTAATATTTTTTATGCAGAATAGTCATAAAAAATTTGGACAAACGAGTGCCTATGTGTGTAGAAAGCCGTGAAGGTCATTTTTCCGATGTGTTATTCCATAAGCAACCCAATCCTATGTACTTTATGATTCAATAAGAAAATTACAATCGAAAATCTAAAAACTTAGTTTACTATATTATGCCAATTTAATGTGTATGGAACACCCTTTACACCCATACCCATACACACTACATGTGAATGTCGAATGTGTCATGGTATTTGTCTACTTTTCTCGTATTTTCCTTTTCGCACCGCAAGATAGAGACTTCTCCTAACTATTTCCGACACTCTTCTTAAGGGGCTATACCAGTTGGACGCTTGAAAAATTAGGCGATTTTCGTGAATTTTTTTAAGAGAAATACGCGATTGAATATTTCGTACTTCTTTGACCGTAATAAGGTACATTTTCAGCTATATTTATACTCTCGCAACAAAGTTTCTAAGGAGAACATTATAGTTTTGTTCACACAACGGTTGTTTGTAAGTCCTAAAACTAAAAGAGTCAGATATAGGGTTATGTATACCAAAGTGATCAGGGTGACGAGTAGAGTTGAAATCCGGATGTCTGTCTGTCCGTCCGTCCGTCCGTACAAGCTGTAACTTGAGTAAAAATTGAGATATCATGATGATGGTCACGTATTTCTTGGCTCCATAAGAAGGCTAAGTTCGAAGATGGGCAAAATCGGCCCACTGCCTCGCCCACAAAATGGCGAAAACCGAAAACCTATAAAGTGTCATAACTAAGCCATAAATAAAGATATTAAAGTGAAATTTGGCACAAAGGATCGCATTATGAAGGGGCATATTTGGACGTAATTTTTTTGGAAAAGTGGGCGTGGCCCCACCCCCTAATAAGTTTTTTGTACATATCTCGTAAACTACTATAGCTATGTCAACCAAACTCTATGGAGTCGTTTCCTTCAGGCATTTCCATATACAGTTCAAAAATGGAAGAATACGGATAATAACCACGCCCACCTTCCATACAAAGGTTATGTTGAAAATCATTAAAAATGCGTTAACGGACTAACAAAAAACGTCAGAAATACTAAATTTTACGGAAGAAATGGCAGAAGGAAGCTACATCCAGGCTTTTTTTTAAATTGAAAATGGGCGTGGCGCCGTCCACTTATGGACCAAAAACCACTTCTCAGGAACTGCTCAACCGATTTCAATGAAATTCGGTATATAATATTTTCTTAACACTCTGATGACATGTACGAAATATGGGTGAAATCGGTTCACAACAACGCCTTCCAATATAACGCTATTTTGAATTCCATCTGATGCCTTCTCTGTATAATACATACATATAAATGAAAGTACAATTCAATACTCAAAGTACACAAATTGATCTAATCTAATTAATTTTACAGCAAAATAAAAAAATATGTAAATGACGGATAGTGAAATCTCGATTATCACTTTATCATGCGAGAGTATAAAATGTTCGGTGATACCCGAACTTAGCCCTTCCTTACTTGTTCGGAATGCTCTTGAGAATATCGGTCGTCGCGTTTTGGATAGTTGAAATGTCCTGAAATCAGTGTCCTTTCATGGGCAAATGAAGTTTTCCAAATAGGTAAAAATCACAGGGTGCCAGATCAGGTGAGTAGGGTGAGTGATTAATGGTTAATATGGAGTGACAAGCGTCGACCGATGACACGGCGCATTATCGTGCAACAGGCGCCAGGACCCTGCCTCACGGTATTGTGGTCGAGCACGACGAATGAATGACAAAAGACGCTTCATAACATAAAACACAGCATTGATCGTTTGGCCAGGTGGGACGAACTCTCGGTGTACAATACCCTCGGAATTCTAAAAAGAAATCAGCCGTGTCTTTATTTTTGACTTTTGAAGACGACTTTTTTTCGTTGACTTCTTGGAATCGCTTAAATCACTCATGCACATTACTACGGGATAGGCACTGATCACCATAAACTTTCTTCGTCATTTGAAATGTTTCAGTAAACGTTTTCCCAAGTTTAAAACAAAATTTAATGTTTGCTCTTTGTTCAAAATGCATTTTACGACCGATGACCAAAAGCTGCTGTCACGTTTTTTATCGATAACATCGATAGGATTAATCAAATTGTCTTAAAATTTTTACGAAATGTCAACAAGAGATCAAACTTTTTATTTCATATACCCACCAATAGGTGGCGCCACCAGAAACATTTATATTTAAAAAGTTCTGTTTCTTTTGCGACAGACCTTGTACATATGGTATATGATAATACTGTTAGTCAGATAACTTTTGAAGAAAATTTAGCATGCAATGAATTTGATTCAAATTATAAAAAAGGAAAAATTCGTTTCATAGCAGAGAGAAGGTAGGAGAAAGCTGCATAATCATGCGATAACGAATACATATATATTTTAATTCTACTCAAGTTTTCTGAAGCTCTCTTCAGAAGTTTTGAAGAGCTGAAAGATACCAGTTTTTTTATGATCCAGCGTTTCAAGGATTTCATTCACTCTTTTTTAATGTAGTATACATATGTATATTTACATACAATATATACACACATATATGCACATATTGGAGGCAATATGCTTTCAAAGAGCGATAATGCATTTTCTCACATACTTTTAACCAAATGCCGCGCATTAGTTTCTGCTTATTCATTTGCCACTTTTTATTCCACTTGAGGCTTGGCGTTTGTTTTTTTTTCTTCTTAACTACGCTTACATACACTTCACTCCCTGTCCGCATTGCTATTTGCACACCCGCTTTGGTAGCTTTTCCGCTTTTCGCTACACTTCCCTGCTGAACCTTTTGTTACATTTGTGTAAATGTGTGTTTGCTTGTAAGGTTAGATGTGTGTAGACAATATAAAAATAGAAAGTTCAAATATGTATGTACGAGTGTGCCACGCTGTCAACAGAAAGCCAGGCATGCGAATGAATAAAACACAGCCAGGCAAACGCTTAAGTACCGCCGACGACACACGCCTCGTGAGCAGCGAGTAATTTTCAGGCTTTTTCAGGGTTAGTGCACTTGGCTGCATTCTTTGTTTTTGTGTGATTTTTGTTTTGTTTTTATTTTTGCTTCTATCAGCGCTGGCTTTGCGCTGCTCTTTTGTGTGCGATTTTGTATGAGATTTTGTGCAACTTATTTGAAATTGTAAGATTTACTAGTTTTATTGCTTTTATTTTCATTCTTTTTGTGTGTGTTTTGGATTCATGTATTCTTCTGCTTTGTTTTTGCTTGTCTGCTTGGGTTTTTCACTTCACATATTTTAAGATTTTTCCAGCTCTTCTTTGTTTTTTCTGCTTGTATATCCACTTCTTTATTTAGTTTCAGTTAAGAGTATGTATTAACCTGATTTTATGACTTTTTTATTTATTTACATATTGCTTATTCCATTGTAATCTTACATACAACAGGTTTTTGTTGTTACAGCTTTTGTTCTATCATTATTCAGCTTAAATGTTATTCACTTACTCGTAAATATTTTCTTATCTTCTGAAAGCGGGAGGCAGCACAATGCGATTGCCGTGTTTTGTTTATCAATAATTTTACAAAGAGCCAAAAAATACAGCAGAGAGCAATAAAAATGCAATTCCTCCGAAGAATTTGCTCAGAACGGAACTAGGCTATTAAAATCAAGTTCTTATATGTAAACAGTTTTATGCATAGATTAACCAGTGCCACCGAAGTTAACGTGGTTTTCATGTTTTTTCATATACATATGTACATATGTATGTACAATATTAGGTATTAGAAAGCACAAATCTTTGAACCCTTTTAGACTAACAATTTAAAAAAATAAATTTAAAATTTAATTTACAGGTTTGCTAATAAGTAATTAATACAGACAGACATACAGCCATGGACACATAAATAGCACACTTGGTCATCAAATAAGAAAACATTTATTTATTCCTTAAGTTTATCACTCACGGATTACCATTTATTCGAACAATTGGCACGATGGCATGCCATGAAAACACGTCTAGGACCTCGATACTTCCACCGCCGTGCTTAATGTTTTTTTGGTATACCTAGTTTTAAGGGATTGACTTTGTGAACGACGTACAATTGTTTTTCCAACTGGAACCTTCTTATTTATCTTGATTTTGTCGCTCAAAAACACGTTCTTCCAAAATTGTGCTGGTTTGTCTCTGTAGGCCTTTCCAAATGCCAGTCGAATTTTGATGTGGCGTTTTGACAGGTGTGGTTTGTTACTGTTAATTTACCCAAAAAGTTGAGATGCGTTGAGTCGTCTTCCTTCAAGCTTTCTGGACACGTCCACACCATATTCGTCATTAATTTCGATCATAATTTCTCTGGCTGACTTAAAAGGAACCACTTTGCTCTTCCGTACTATGTTTTTGTCAACATTAATATCGGTTTTACGTAGTCCTGGTTTTCTTCGTATCTTTTTATTGACACAAGATGGGTCTATTTTGTTGCATAAAGAGCATTTTAGAATATGTTTGGAGAGCAATGTAGTATTTTAGCAATTTTGGCAGGATCTTTTCCTTTTTTGCTCATATTGGATATGAAGACTCCCTTTTCTGGCGTGGAATGTTTTTTCCTTCTCATTTTAATGAAATATCGATGAAATAATTATATATTCGCAGGATTAAATTAAAAATATGCGAGAACCTTACACAAAATTCAAAAAAAAAGCAACGAACTTAAAAATGTGCTTTTTATGTTCCACCTCAAATCAACACTATACGCAATAAAATTGTCGCATACAAAATTTTATAGAAAATAAACAGTATTTTTGTGCTGGGAAATGAGATTTTTATTGATCAGCTACTTTAGAATTAAAGAAATTGGAATTAATATGGTATTCAGTTGGTGCTATTTATATGTCCATGGCTGTATTTCCGGAGTTGAACGAACCAAAATTGACGATTGTAAACGGTCAGTTGTAGCGGGCTTATCAGCGTCAATGGTCTATGCATGGTCTTTACAGTGATATAAGTATGTACATCACCCAGTTAGCCAACTGAAGTTGAATGTTTTTTCTTCTTTTCCTTATAACACATGTCTAATAGAATTTGCGAAATTTTTATTTTTTTAAGGCAAAGAATGGTAGGTATAAAATTCTATATAAATATTATGGTTTCCCATATCTTTATTTTCTTTTGTTTCCTGTTTCCCTGCCAGTTTATTACCTACTACTTCGAGTATATATGTATATATATTATACAATTACAAAATTGCTGTATTCATCGCTCTTAATTGCATGCCATTTAAATTTGCTAATCAGTCGTTAATCGCAAAAAAATCATTAACAAAAACTTAAAAATCCACTCATAATATAACATTATCCACTTCGAAGTTCCAAAGTTCATTCTTCTTTGCTAATCATATTGCGATTAAGGCTTTATCTACTCGATTAGCAGCTGACAAAGCCACCATCATAAGGTTTGCATGAAATTAGCAAATGGATTGAAATTTAATTCAGTGGAAATTCACGCAATTGATAAGAACACTTCAAATGCGGGCTGCTTGAGATTTCAGAGTCGCTCGCTAACTGAACGGCTTGTGTGCTCATACTCGTACATTTCCAATGATCAACCATTTGCTTGTGCACCCGAGATGTCTTCAGATAAGCAAAACTTGAACTTGCATAGGCTGTATCATACATTTAAAAATGTATCTATATATATACTCGTAATATTAATATGCAAATACTTAATATGGAAATCACATAAAAATGTTGAACTTTGCACACCATGGCGTATGAGCAATGCTTCACTTCTACGTGTATGCGGCTATAAGTGATAGCAAACTACTTCCTTCACGATGTTATTTTTTGTGCCACGCATTCCAGTTTCTGGGCAGTTTGAGTTGCGTTCGCGCACAATTTGCCACCAACAATCGATATTTCCTGTCTGCTTGGCCGCGTTGCCAGCTGGCCTGTTGTTTACAGCCAACTGTGTTTGCTATCTTTTGCCAAAATGACAACTATATTTTACGCCCATTTGGCTACGGTTTGCCATAGCCACTTCCACTTTATTTCTCCTTCGTTAGTTTCTTCTCGATGCAGCTATGTGTGCGAGAGCCAATAAGCGGAAAGGGCGTTCGTCCCACTCAAAGCCAGTGAACAGGTGTTTGCGATGACATTGCTTCTCAGGTATCAAGTGTAACTAGTCAACTTTCATAGCGGTACTCAAGAATGGTAGAAATAGTTTTAATTTTTTATATCCATTTTAGCATATTTCTTCAATAAAATATTGGATGTTAAGGTTAATTTTAATGTTAATGTTATTTATTGACCACTCATGGTAAATTGCAAGTTTTCGACTCTTTTTTAATCATCATAATACACAAAAAACTTCGAGTTATGGAATGAAATTTGTATGACATTTCACTTGTATTGTCAATTCAAGAGTTCGAGGTATGGAGAACTTCGATTTATAGAAGTTCGAATTATGAAATAATATTGCTATCCAAAAATTAGTTTATACTTCCTTTTAACTAATATTATTATTTCTTTTTTCCAGGAAAAACATAAACAATTGAGAGTATTGATGTATTATTGGTTTTCGGTAAGTTATTTTTCAAATTAAACAACTGATAGTTTGGAATATTCTATACAGTGGCGGAAATTGAAATTTGGAAAGCTAAAAAGTCATAGTTTTTCTTATTTTTTCGGCCAAGTGCCTTAGATTTTCATGTTTAAAATTGATTGTGCTTATTATATTTTTCTATACATTTAAATGAAAGAAACATTTTTTTTTTTATTAAAATGTACTTATTGCTATTTTTGTATATTTTGGTGTTTTAGTAGTGAATAATAAATGTTTACATAACTTTAATGCTAATTCTTTTACAAAAATAATTTTTAATTGTCAGTGAATATTAAACACTCCAAAAATGTAAAAACTAATATTTTGTTGAGCCTCGTTTTGCTTTCTATAACGGCCTTAAAGTGCTACGGCATTGAATTTGTCAAATTCTGGAATGTTTGTGCTGCGATTTTTTTGCGGATCGTCTAGCATTGAAACCAGCATTCCGGAGCTTGTTTCGTATAGTTCTAGCAGTGGTTTCGGTTCCAAGGTCTTCTATGATCTCCACCCTGATGTCTCCAGCGGTTTTGAATCGATCCTTTAGGCTAATGCGTTTTATTTGCCGATCCTCCCTAACAGATTTTTCCTTTGTACTCCTGAGCCTGGCTTAGTACTGAGAGACCCACTGCTTTGACATTTTTTCAAAAAATCCCTAACGGCAGACTTCTTGAATCCAACTCTTTCACTGATTTCCATATGCTAATGGTAATGCCAAAGGCTGTTGCGTTTTATTTGCCGATCCTCCTTAGCAGATGTTTTCCTTTCTGCTCCTGAGCCTGGTTTACTACTCAGAGACCAAAAACTGCTTTAAAATTTCTTCAAAGAATTCCTAACGACAGACTTCTTGAATCCAATTCTTTCACTGATCTTCCATATGCTAAGATTTTTTTTTGCAAGGTTCAAATCTTGCTCTTATCCACAGTAGTAATTTTTTTAGAGTTTGCATGTTTTATATAATTTTTTTTTTTTCACTTTCTAAACTGTAGGTCCCAAAAAATAAATCAATAATTAAAGAAACAGCACATATGTATTTCTTATACTTATACTTATATAAATTTAAATTCTTTCAATCAAATCTATAAATGCTACCTGGCTACTTGTCCGGATCTCAATTTCGCCGCTGTACATATCTGAATAATATTGAGCTTTTTACATTACAACGGTGATTTTTAGAAAACTACTATATGAAATGTTTTCAGAACATATGTATTCTTCTTCTACAATAACATACGATTGCTTAAAAGTGTTGAAATTCAAAACTTTTACTATATATGAAAAAGCCTCTACGATATTTCATGTTTTTTATAATCGAAAAACTGGAAGGTTATTGCACAAGAAACGTATTGAAATAAACATAAAAAAATTAAAACGGTGTGGTGTTTTGTCTTCAAAGTAACAACTGCAAACAATATGAAAATTGAACAGAGAATAAGATGAGAAACAAACGTTAAAAATAAATTGATTAACCAATTGAACTGAACGGCTACACTTTAGAGGGCTTTAAATAAAAAAATGTTTAAAATATCCTATAAAAATTTTAGTTATTATTAAGGTCGAAATAAGGTACTTCAGTAGCTTTGCTTTTATTTATTTATTGGCATCCTACATTTAGAAAACAGAGCAATTAAAGATCGCTAGGGCGCAATCACTTTAATAAACATAGTCTTTCATCATAATGCCATCTGGAAATATAAGTAAACTAATCAACGATATTTTATGAATGTCAAAATTCTGGGTATTTATTAATTATTTTAATTTTTTTTTTTTTACTGAAAGAACACATGCACGCATTTTAATTGTTTATTTTTTTTTTATATATCTAAGATCTTGAGATTATTATAAACCCTACAACATTGCGATCTCATCTGTCAATTGAGTTGTCTTTCTAAATTTGTATTTATCTGGAAACAAACATTATTTGGCGCCTTTGAAAGCAAAATAAAAAGAAAAGAAGAAGACCAATCGTCAACTGAAATGATTTTTCATCCAAATTGTTTTATTAGGCACTTGCTTAAATTTTAGTCACCAATCGCGTTATTGTTTTTCAAAATAGGATGACTCATCAAATCGATGTTTTAGTGCTCAAAAATGCAGTTGTTTCAGTTAATGTGTGATAGCTTTGCTACCAAGGTGAAGAGCAATCCGTTTTCGGCGGTTGGTTTTCCTGATTTCTTGAAAGACAATTTTCAAAAAAATTCACTGTTCTGCATTGTTCCAGTAGTATGGTTGCGATATGTCCAGTTTTTCCAAAAAAAAAAATTGCTTGGAAGTGCATCGTGGGCGAACAACTTGTTTTGGATTCGACTCATATGATCATAAATCCACAACGCATCATATTTCACGATATCATAGACGTGTATCGAAGCACCGTTGTTGTATTTTTTTAACATTTCGTTGGACCAATCGACATGAGCCTGCTTTTGAGCGATTGCTAAATTGTGCAGGGGTAGACCCTACAAAGCGAACACATTTTTGTACAGTCCAATTTTCATACAATATTAAATGTATGCTAGTCCCAATAATGTCCATAGTTGTCTCAGTCTCACGATAGGTTACATGACGTTCTTGCAATATCAATTTGCGCACAGCGTCAATAGTTTCCAGAAAAACAACTGATTTTTAGAGACCTTCCCGAAATTCGTTTGGAGTGTCCCACGATCTCGATTGAATTCACCATACCATCGATAAATACTGTCCCTTAATGGAACTTCATGGTCTGAAATTGGATTAAGTTCATCGAGGCACTCTTGTTGAGTTAATCCACGTTGAAAGTGGTAAACAAAAAGTCGCGCAAAAATATTCGAGATTTAATTCCATTTTTTGGTCGGGAAGAATATTTTAAGTTACTGTAAACAACAGAAATTCTGTGAAGGCAAACCATTAAAAATGTCAAACTTTACGATAAAATTGTGAGCTTCCAGATTGAAACACTACTATTGCCCAATCTCGAAATATAAAAGGCAACATACATATTTACGTATATATGTATTCACATATGTATAAATGTAGATAGTGAAAGTATGTGAAGTGGGCTAACTAAATAAATTCGTGGTAATTGAATCATACATATTTACGCCTACTAATTAGAAGTATGTAGTAATATAAAAAGCTCAGATTGCAGTTACAATTTCCGGTAGGGATCAGAATTTGTGATTTCCTTGATTCAAATTCAAACGCTAAATCTGAAAACAGAATTTGTTTGACCACTCTACTAACAAATACATATATATATATGAAGTAAACGTGAGAAATGGTTTGTTGGTATGGTTTCAACCTAAGAGATTGTATCGAAATTGGCATTCATATTTTTATTTTGTCTGCTATTAACCTCGGGCTATGATAATAGTTTCGTAACATTAACAACCATTAATTTAGTCATCTAAATTTAATTACCCGACAATTAGTATGAAATACCTATTTATTATTTGCATCTGTATTAATGTCTACATGGGTGATATTATATACACTACGCTAAGTACTTCCAATGACTGATACTTATTGGCATATGTATGTATGTGTGTAGTGAACGAAATGGGGGAGTTTTCATATAATTAGTCATTTTATTGTCGATCAAGTGGCTTTTAGAAAAAGCGTTGCACGACATGTGCTTCCATATAACATCTATCGCATAAACGACAAAAATAACAGGCAGAACGAGTCGGAGTAAATTGTTGTATATATATGTTCACAAGATTGACAGCCAAGTTAAGTAATTATTTAAATTTAAAGAGGAATGCATTTTATTTTAAAAGTTATTCACTTTAATATGACTAAAACACTAAAACAATAAATATTTTACTATCGCCAAAAAAAGACGAAAACATCAATATCTAATATGACAGCTGGGACACATAAATAGCACAATCTGAAAAGGGGTTTAAAAATGGGTCAAAATTTTTTAAAAAATTGCGAGAGATTGTTCATTTCATTAGTATTTTGTACTATGTCCATAATTTTTAAGCAGCCGCTCACATCTTCGCTGCATGCTGTGCACCAATTCTTGACATCGTTCCTTTGGGATTGAACACCAAAGCTCCTCAATTCCAGCCCATAAATCATCAAAATTTTTGATTTTTTTGCTTGCTATTTAGAACTTTATACCATTCCATAAATTTCCTATTGGTTACAGATCTGGGTTTTGCATAGGCCACTTATATATTCCAAATTTTTTATTGCCGAGACTATGCTTTACTATCTTTGCGGTGTGGGTTTCGGATCATTGTTTTGCATAAATGTAGAGTTTATGGGCATGAGTCGAAATACAAATGGCTCCATTTTATTTTTCAATATATCCAAATACTAAAACTGGTCCATTTTACCATTTATTCGAACAAATGGCACGATAGCATGCCATGAAAACACGCCCAAGACCTTGATACTTCCACCGCCGTGCTTAATGGTTTTTTTGGTATACCTACGAAAAAAAATGTTTTTCCAACTAGACCCTTCCTATTTATCTTGGTTTTGTCGCTCAAAAACACGTTCTTCCAAAATTGTGCTGGTTTTTCTCTGTGGGCCTTTCCAAATGCCAGTCGAATTTTGATGTGGCGTTTCGACAGGTGTGGTTTCTTACTGGTAATTTATCCAAAAAGTTGAGATGCGTTGAGTCGTCTTCCTTCAAGCTTTCTGGACACGTTCACACTATATTTATCATTAATTTCGATCATAATTTCTCTGGTTGACTTAAAAGGATCCGCTTTGCCCTTCCGTACTATGTTTTTGTTAACACTAATATCTTTTTATTGACACAAGATGGGTATATTTTGTTGCATAAAGAGCATTTTATAACATGTTTGGAGAACAATGTATTTTTTCAGCAATTTTAGCAGGATCTTCTCCTTTTTTGCTCATATTGGACATAAGAACTCCCTTTTTCGGCGTGGAATGTTTTTTCCTTCTCATTTTAATGAAATATCGATGAAATAATTATATATTCGCAGAATTAAATTTAAAACCTCACTGACTTATTTCAAATCCATTTTCAGTAGGGTGTGAGTCAAAATAATGAGCGCGTTTTATTTTTTTTTTTTATTTATTTATTTCATTATTAATAAATACAAGTCAAAAATAAAGAGGAAAACTTATATCGCTGTACGAAAGCGGAGATCAACACGAACAATTAAAAACATATTTACAATGAAAATAAAATAGTTCGTAGTCATTTTGACGAAGGATGACCGTCTAGGGTTAAAAATGTGCTATTTATGGTCCACCTCAAATCAACACTATACGCAATAAAATTGTCGCGTACAAAATTTAATAGAAAATAAACAGTATTTTCGTGCAGGAAATGAGCTTCATAACAGTGACAAGTAGATACATACCAAATTTTTATTGTTCGGCTACTTTAGGATTAAAAAAAATTAGAAATAATATGGGAATTAGATGTGTGCTATTTATGTGTCCATGACTGTATGTATATAAACATATATACACCGTATATAACTAACAAGCTTGAAGGTACTTCCCTAGTTTTAATCCTTGCAAGTTGCAAGTATAAAATGTTCGGTTATACCCTAACATAGCTCTTCCTTACTTGTTTTTACTTAAAATTCAAAACAAATTCTATACTACAATATAAAGTTTTTTCTTTTTTTTTTTTTTGAGTTAAGAAATAGGAATAAGGTAACCTTTTCCTCTGCGAGATAAAAATAAAAAGTTATTGGCTAAATATTTTCACTATGCCCATAATTTGACCTTAACTCAGCCCACTACTCACCAAGCGTTGATTTTTAACCCAATTTCCATTAATAAAATTAATATGCCACTGTTATTCATGGCCATCATCACCAAAGCACGAGCGTCATCAGCCAAGTATATTCAAATTACTTATTAAATATTTAAATTTCATTTCCAATTACACCCTTCATAGCGCTCGGCTCGACTGTTCACACACAGCGCCATATGTGGCTGTCACCTCTCTTCACGTCTAATCCGATCAACACTTTCCTAAAGCGATGAGTCAGTGAAGAAAATTCCTTGGTCAATATTTGCATAAATATTTAATTAAATCAGCCATAAGAGGATACTCAGAAATACCGCCACTATTATTTATATCTGTACATATGTGTGTAGTTATGAATATTTTTATACTCTTGCAACATGTTGCTACAGAGTATTATTATTTTGTTCACCTAACGGTTGTACGTATCACCTGAAACTAATCAAGTCAGATATGGGGTTATGTATATGGAGTATTCCATACGAAATCGACCACTTTTGAACCCGACCCCCTTAGATTTTGTTGAAACTTATCCATCCTTTTCTACCCTTTGAAAGACATTTTTGAGAATTTTTTCAAAATTTTTTGTCCAACTTCAAAAAAGTTAAGAATTTTGCTATTTTTTGCTAAAAAAAATGGCTTTTTTATTTTCAAATAACCATAACTTTTGTAGAAATTGACTTTTGGGGACCTTCTTTTTTTTAAATTTTTGTTTTTAAATAAAGTTTTCGAAAAAAATACACTAAAAAAATTTAACACGATCAACTATATAAAATAATCGGTTCTTTTAAGTGAAATCGTATTTTTTTTTTTTGAAGTTCGCCATTTTTTCTTTTTTTTGTTTTTTCCTTAAAAAAAAATTCAATTAATTTGACAACTATCCCTGCTAATCCCGGAGTGGGCCGATTTTTTTTTATATTTTTTTTCTTTCTTAAGTCTTTAAAGTGACATAACTAAGCACTTAAGATATAAAATTTTTGCACAGTGGTGGGCGTGGCCCCGCCCTCTAATAATTTAAATGTACATATCTCCTAAACCAATAAAGCTACAACAACCCATTTCGCCCAGCACAAATATTATAAGAACTCTTACCTATCTGTCCGCTCACTTCGCGGACTACAACCACGCCTACTTAAATAGTATACTTGCCAATATCGTACAATTTTAATTCCATTATAAATAACGGTGGCATAATTCAATTTGATTCTTTCACATTCCAGTACACAAATAAAGAATTTATTAATATAACGGCATAAACTATTCAAGCCCCTAGATACCGAATATGTGACCCCAGAATCAATAGTTGACTTTTGACCGGACATTTCGGTCAATGATTGGGATATGCCATTGAAATTCAAGGAGAATTTGTTCCTGATAATAGTATGTATGTGTGCTACAAATGGGTTGAATGCAGTCAATACTTCCCTGAGCCCCCATATACCTAATTACTTAATATGGATAAAACTTGGTCTGGCCTTCTTATAACTAATGTTGGGATTTTGAAACATCCGGCTGACTTTTCTTCATGTGATTGGTGATTGTATGTGAGATACCTTAATGAAACCCAAGGAATATTTTTTTTTAGTATGTGACATGATAATAGTTTATAGATAAAACCGGATCGAACGTGCCCCCAACATCCATATACTCCATATACAATTATGGACAGAGAAATAGCACACATTCATAATTAGTTATTGAAATAAATTTTCAGTTTTATCAAGTAAATGATTCTTAACAATTTTCTTCGTTAATACTCGTATGTGGCATGACTACAACTTATAACGGTAAGCGTATGCCGTTATCATGCCTACTTTTTTCTTGTTACTCGTTTTACTCGGAGAGTAACGAAAAAATATTCATTGTTAATTAGCAATCGTGCAAAAAATACGCTGTTTTAACTACTATAACTTTAAAAAAAAAGTTTATATTTTTAAAACTGGCAGAAATATGCAACGAATTCTGTAAAAAATGATAATAATATTTGGTCCTTACAAAAAAGGCAAAAATCCAACTCAGATTGCCGAAACTATGAGTTGTTCGAGGAAAATGGTATACAACGCCATCCCTTTTGTTAAAAGGGATCCAAATTTGCTCAAAAATAAAAAAAATAATCACAAAGCTTCTGGGCGTAAAATAACGGAACTTGTCGATACAGCCGTTATCAGAAAAAGTAAGGGCGATCCTTTTAAATCATACCGAGAGATTATGGTGGAAATAAATAACGAATTCGGGCTTAACGTATTAGACGTCTATATGATGATCTTTTGTTTGAACGAATGAGTCGAAAAAACCCACACCTGGCAAAAAAAACGTGAGAGCACGGCTGGCCTTTGCTAAAGAGCATTTTTTTATAAAAGAAGTAAAATTTTGGTAAAAGGTTCTGTGGAGCGATGAAACTAAGGTGAACCGTATCTAATTGGATGGAAAACCATTTCGCCATCGTCCCAGGTGTCATGCGTATAACTCCAGATACACTACACAAACTGTTAAGCACGGCAGTGGTAGTATAATAGTCTGGGGAGCGTTTTCGTAGTACGGTGTTAGACCATGCGGTAAGGACAAATGGTAGAATATACCAATTTGCACACCTAAACATTCTCAAAAATACCACAGAGCCTTTCGATTTGGAATCGATGCCAGTGAATAGGATTTTTATGCATGACAATGAGCACTCAGCTTAAAGTGTGAAGAACTGGCTCACTGAAGAAAGTATTGACGTCCCGAGGTGACCAGCCCAAAATCCCGACGCAAACTTGATTGAAAATTCATGGAACGACGTTAAGATACAGATTGGCAAGAAAAATTTCAAAAATTCGGATATTAGCGGAGATTGCCTAGACAATGCCAAGCAATTTTGAAAAATTGTGTGCACACAACAAAATATTAACGTTGTAAGTGCTTAAACGCTATAATACTTATTAGATTTCTAATAAATATATTTAATTCCCGCAGAACCTGCCTACCGTGCTATTTCTATGTCCAGACCTAAACACGCAATGATAAACTTAATCATTTTTTTTTTTAAAGAATTATTGAATATTTTTTTTTAATTTTTTGTAAATAACTCACTTATTTCTTACTTTATGTGATGCTAATGAAAAATTAAAATTTGTTTTCTGTTTATATCGAAAATACACGTCTTTTTATTACATTCTCAAAGTGTGCTATTTCTCTGTCCATGACTGTAGTTATTTTCGGTTTAATGGGTTTTCGTGCATATGTACGAGTATATCAGCGATTGGCGTTAGAGTATGTACTTTAAGCTTCAATTTCAGCACTTTCGTGTTTCGTTAGTCATGAACAAATCGTAACAGTAAACTCAAGTGAAGAGTATAGTTGAACAAATAGTTCAGATACCAGTTGTGAATAATTGGATTTGGATTATTGTTGTTCTGCAGATATTTCTATCTAAAAATGAATATATTTTTGTATATACATATAAGACGTGGTTTTTAGATTTTTATATTACAAAATCAATAACCTAAAACGAGCATACACAAAAAACAGATCAATGTCATTTTAGTCATTTGCGACGATCTAAGGATTTCAATTACGAATTTTTAAGGGGGTATTCTACTCTAGAAATAAAATTTTGGGCAGTTTTTTGAATTTTATTACAAAAAAAAATCAAAAATATTTTTACTATCCATTTTTTATGGTGTTTTTTATTGATATCTTAAGAATACATAAACAGAATTTCCAAAAAAAATATTAGAAATTAAAATAATTAGAGGGGGGAGAGACAGGTGTAAAAAAATGGCGCATCCTGGTGACATTGATCCTGACTCTCCTGGTGGTCTGAAAAAATAAAATCAAAAGAAATTCTTAATCAGTAAGGATGCTGTTATAGTCCGGGAACACGAAAAAATTTTTTTTTTTGAAAATGGCGACTGCCTGAAAATAAAAATCCTTTTTTTGCGTTTTTTTTTTTTGAAATTTCTGAATTTTTTTAATATATTAAAAACAAAAATTTTGACACGATGCTGGTAGGAACGATAAAGGATTATATAAAGAAGGTTCACACAAAATTTCAAGTAAATCGGTTGTATAGACTTGAGATGCCGGTACCGTGTGGAAAAAAGTAGTTTCGAGAAAAACGCGTTTAAAGTTTAGGAGACAATTCTAGTGAACACGGACCCCACTTTACAAAATTGGCTGTATCTCTGAAAATAAGTCGAATTTTGAGAAATCCTTCCAAGGTCATATTTTTGAAAGTCTAAACTTGAAATACAATATATGAAAAAAGTTGTTTTTTTTTCAAAATTCTAGAGTCTAATACCCCCTTAATGTCGGATTTCTATAATTTTATTCACAGATAATAATTAATTTTGATTAATTTATAATAAATCGTAGATATATATTCATTGTTTTTGAAAAAACATAAGTAAGGGTTATTTTAAATAAAATTCTCTCTTTAATTACAAAACGAAAAACAATACACATTTTGATATAAAAGTTAGTTTTATAGTGAGCAAAAAAATTAAAAATAAAAATCATAAATAATGATTGTGGTCGCTGGTTTTTTACTTGTACTAAGATCAAGGGTTTTTTACTGGTTCTTTCAAATCAGTTTTCGGTTTCTGTAATTGTTTTTGGATTTTCAACTTCAGATTTAATTTTTGAGTATTTTGGAAGCACGCTTTTTTATTCATGCAGCATTTTTAATAAAGAACCTACTTGGAAATAAATCTATATGATACTACAACAATTATAGCTAAAACAAAAACTTAAAGTCTGCAAAAAAATTTAATTTAAATCATACATTAAATATCGTCTACTACTTTGAGTGGCGTACGTAGTTCAGAAAATTTATCCAAATACGCGCTTTATTTAACCAAACTTGTCTTGAAATCTTCTCTTCTGTCCTTGTTTCGACTAAAGACATGGCAGGCTTTACGTATTTTATTTCTTTCCGGCTTCATTTGGTTTTTGCGTTTTCAATATTTCTATAAATCATCAGTTCATTCCTAGCTACATATGTATACATACTTTTAAACATACTAGTTTTGTGAAAATTAACATATGTTGCTTAAATTGCCTATAACTAACTGTCCTGTCTATAGGTTATGTATATATACTACCATGCATCAGTAGCCTTATTAAGGTTGTTAAGCTCTTTAGCCGCCATGATTAACAGGTGTTGTATGCAATTTGCAATTAATTTTTTACTTTTGCTAACCTTGAATAATTTATGACCTGACCTAACGCAACGTTCGTTGTACATGTTGCGTTAAATTTTTTTCATTTTAATAAATATATAAAATGTTTGTGATTGGTTTTTACTCTGGTGCAACACGTCGTATGAGTGACATTTAGCACTTAAGGGGGTATTCTAGTCTAAAAATTTAAAAAAATCGAAATTTTTTTTTTTTATTTTCAAAGTTTAACTATTAATTAAGAATATGTGTACAAGAGGATTTTTCAACATTCAAATTATTTTCGGAGATATAGGCATTTTGCTGACCCAAACTGGTTCGGCCGGAACGCGAAACTTTTTCTCAAACTGACTTTTTCGGAACGATACCCACGATTTCTCAGGTTCTACTGAACCGATTTACTTGAAATTTTTATAGAATCTTCTTTATAGGCTTGTCTATGGTTGGAACTAGCGCCATCCCAAATTTTTATTTTTATTATTTAAAAAAAATCGAAATAGTCAGAAAAAATGATAAAAAAAAATTAATTAATTAAAAAAAAAAATAGAGATCCCCACTTCGTCAGCTCATAATTTTTAAAATTTTTTACTAGTTTTAGTTTTTAATTTTTTTCTGTACTCTTCAAAAATTAATAAATAATTAATAAAAAAAAATGGACAGTAAAAATATGAATTGCCTTTTTTTACTACACTTGAAAAATTACCTGAAATTCATGCTTCTAAACTAGAATACCCCCTTAAGTACTTTAGAATTTGTTAGCTAAATCAAACATTTGCCTTTGAGGATAAAAATCTTGATATCTGTGTGTGATATTGCTGTAAAAGTATAAGACATTTCCTAAACAATTTAGACCAGCTGTTTATGTAGATTAATTTTATTTAGATTAAAAAGCACCGACCGTTGTCGGAACTGTTTTTATTCGGTCATTTACAGAAAACGTATTTCTTTTGTTCGCGGCCACATTTTCAAACATTTTTTTCAACGTCCTATCTTAGTCTGGGAGCTTGTTTACTTGGATACTTCATTGTGTTTATAATGAAAATAAGTGCACAATAGACCTTAGGTCGCGGTGAAAACCTCAATTAATTTCTATTCTGTCATTAACATAATTTTAAAAAAAAAAACTACAAATAAGAGTAAAAATAAAAGCAATATTACTCATAATACTAGTGCGATAAGTAATAGTCGAATAATGTTTAATAATAATAATATTTCCTTAGAAACTACAAAGTGCTTAAATTACAAATTTCACAGTAAAATTACTCTTATGACGCCGGAATTGTAGTATTATTTCAATTTCTATGCAATTTCGAGAAAAAATTGTTGACAATGTATCACTTGATATAAATAAATATTTATGTATGTATATATATGCATGAATATTAAATAAATATCGGCTTATATTACAATTACACTTGTGTATGTACATATGTATATAAGAATACTTTACACTCCAACGTGCCAGGCGGACAAATTTCACCAAAAGCATACCAGTTCGTTGTAATAATAAAATATATTAAGGTCTCTTCACTCAACCATATCTCGTGTCATGTTCTGCACAATAATCTTTTAAGTATCGAGTAACCACTCAAATGTATCGACGAATGATTACTGCTTTATCGCCTGGAGAATTCCATAGTGTTGCCCTATGACGCTTATTGACATTGATGGAATGGATAACATGAACGGTAATGGTTTTAGCTGTACCTGTCCTGAAACAGTAAGGTACATTTGCCTATTTGAAATGACTGAAATGTTTATTAATAAGTTTGTACAAAGATGCGCACCAACAAACCTCAATTGCGGTTATGCACACTTACATATCTGTGACGGCCTATATAATATACATATGTACGGTTGTCCACAAAATAATAGGAGCGCCACTATGAAAAATTTGTTTGGCTGCATAACTTTTTTAATTCACATGTAAAGGACGCGAAATAATAACGGTACACATATCGGGGTACTAGCATTAAAATACAAAAGAGACACTTGTTATT
Organism: Bactrocera correcta; assembly: GCA_027475135.1. Classification (NCBI taxonomy): domain Eukaryota; kingdom Metazoa; phylum Arthropoda; class Insecta; order Diptera; family Tephritidae; genus Bactrocera; species Bactrocera correcta. Next base: position 59,685,441 of record CM050325.1, on the reverse strand, counting down.
GCTTTCCACAAAATAATGGGAGTGTTAGATATTTCGTTTTCGAAATAGTCCTTAAAAAATAAAAAATATTCACAAAATTAGAAAAGTAAGTATAGTATAATCTAGCAGCAATTTAAATTAGTTAAATAAATAGATAGGAAAAACTTATAAAGAGATCCAAGAAATCGTAAAATGCTTTCCCCAAAAGGTAGCAAATGCCTTAAATTATAGAAAAAAATTAAACTCGTAAACGAAAGCGCAAAACATCCACTGCAGTCGATCGCAATTTAATACGCTACTGCCAAATTAATCCTTTTGCTTCAGCCAGGAGCATCCATGACGAACTAAATTTGTCAGTTAATATTGAAACTATTCGTGAGAGTTTGGAGCAGAACAATTTATTTGTCAGAAGTCCACGAAAAGTACCGCTATTCAAAAAGAAGTACGTGGACGACCGCATAAAACTTGCAAAAGAGCATGGTTCCTGACCCGCGTCTAAATGGCGAAACATATTAATCCAAAGTTGAGTTATTTGGTAGTATAGGATCTAGGAACTTTGTTCGACGTCCCCTAACTCAGAATATAATCCCCGGTGTACCACAAAAACCGTTATACTTGACGATGTCAAATCATGGTATGCGGTTGTCTTTCAACATTGTGGTGTTGGTCCAATACACTTAATTAAAGGCATCATGGACCAAAGGGTATATGTCAAAATATTCGATGAGGTAATAGTATGTGGTACCTCACTTAATATGTCATTGATAAGGGTATATTAATAGAATAATGACACTAAACGTACCAGCAAGTGCGCAAAAAAATGGTTTAGGGCCAATGGAGTTGAGGTTATGTGGTGACCTGCTCAGTTTCCTGACCACAACCCCATTGAAAACCTATGGACAGATATCAACAAGAAATTAGCTGAAGAGAAACCAACCAATTCGATAGATTTATGACAAGTAGTGAAAGAGACTTGGAAAAGAATACCAATAAAACGTTGCCAAGATCTCATAGACTCCATGCCTCGGAGATGTGATGTTGTATTAAAAAATTCGAGGTTATTCAACGAAATATTAATTGTTTTAATATTCTGTTAAACTTTGGAAGCATTATACATATATTAAAATTATAGAACGGCCTCTTATTATATAAAATACTCCTATTTTTTGTGGAACTAGTTTTTTAGTTTACTTGATATCAACTGCGATATAAAATTTTTTTTATGTTTAATTGAAATAGATGGAATCTGGAAATATTAATAGATCTTTAGCAAATTACAAAAATTTTGAAAAAATAATACATTTTTGTTATTGAAAATTAACAATTCGTTTTTCCATGTGGTCACTCCTATTTTTTTGTGGACAACTGTATATACCATTATAAACATTACATTTCCCCCTTTATGAATTTATATTGGAGCCGTCTGTTGGTCAAACAGTCATCGGACCTCATAAACAATTGCTGTGTGGAAATAAATGATATTTCTGTACGTTTCTAATGTAAATATTTACCTACTCAATTAAATCCAATATTTGTTATCACTTAAATGAGTCAAGTGAGTTGATAAGAAAATATTGAAAATTGTTGCTTCGAAGTTTTACGTGAAATTGATTACAAATTACCTAACCATGCTTTTTTATACTCTTGCATGACAAAATGTTGCTACAGAGTATAATGGCTTTGTTCGCCTAACGGTTGTACTACTGTGTCCAAAAACATTGACATTGTATTTATTTTGAAAATTCTTTCATTCCCTTCAAAGTAATCCCCTCCCGATGCAATGCACTTATGCCAACGGATTTTCCAATCTTCGAAACACTGGTTGTAGTCAATTTCCGGGATGGCCTTCAGTTCCGTCTTCGCTGCGGCTTGAATCTCCTCTATCGTATAAAAACGGTGTCCCCGGAGCGGTCTTTTGAACGAGGTGAACAGCCAGAAGTCGCACGCCGCCAGATCAGGTGAATACTGTGGTTGCGGAACGATATGGGTTGAGTTTTTGGCGAAATGATCACGAATTACGAGGACAGTATGGGATGGTGCATTATCGTGGTGTAAAAACCAAGAATTTCCTTTCCACAATTCCGGTCTTTTTAGGCAGATAGCGTTACGAAAACGACGCACAACGTTCAAATAATATTCCTTGTTGACTGTTTGACCGGTTGAAAGGAATTCTTACTGCACAACACCACGATAATCGAAGAAAACAGTCAACATGATCTTGATTTTTGAGCGACTTTGCCGAGATTTTTTTGGTCTCGGCTCACTTTTGGCACGATATTCGCTCGATTGATCCGTTATTTCGGGGTCGTTAGATCCAAGTCTTATCGCCAGTTATAATGCGTTTCATGATACCCTGGTAGTCGGAAAGCATGGTTTCACACACTTCAACGCGACGCCTTTTTTCCAAAAAATTCAATGTTGTCGGTACCAGTCGAGATTTGACGCGCTTGAGGCCCAAAACATCCTTCAAAATGGTATTGGCTGAGCCTTTCGATATGCCAACTTCATCAGCAAGGTTTTTAATTTTAATCGACGGTTTTCAACACCAAATCTTTGATTTGTTGAACGTGAGATTCGTCGGTTGAGGTTGATGGTCGCTCTGGACGCTCTTCGTCTTCGACACGTTCACGGCCGGCTTGGAACTCACTATACCACTTGTAAACATTTTTTTTTAGACATAGCCTCATCACCAAAGGCTTTTTACATCATCCTCAACGTATCCGCCGCAGAAAATTGATTCCGTAAATAAAATTTAATGCAAATTCTCGACATCGCAAAACACGAAAAACTCACTTTTTGCAGCTCACAAAACGACACGTATCTCAAACACTAATGAATATTTTGACATGAAATTTGACATAAATGTGACTGACAGTACTACCTACCTAAAAAAAAAAATAATTCTCCAAATCCTTCGACGCGCGCAGTTTAAATTCAAATGTCACCTTATTGGACACAGTAGTATGTATCACCTAAACCTAAGCGAGATAGAGACGAGTTGAAATCCGAGTGACCGTCTGTCTGTCCATCTGTTCCGTCCGTCCGTGGAGCTGTAACTTGAGTAAAAATTGAGATAACGTAATGAAATTTGGTATGCATGTTCCCTGGCACTTAATCAAGTTATAGAACTGTAATTTAGTGCAGAGGTTCGCAGAAGCAAGTGGCACCTGTGTCAATATGTGTGATATATAATTGAAATTCAGAGAGAATCTTTTCCTGATAATAGTAGCTCTGTGTATTAAAAATGGGTTGAATCGTATAATACTTCCCTGAGTCTCCATATACCTAATATAAAGATTTTCGAACCTCCCGTTGACTTTAAGACTGAATATATCGGTCAAAATGAGAGTTATTTTAATGAAAATGATAGAGCGTGTTTTACTCATAACAATGATTCAATGGCGAAAATTTGACTTAACCCCCATATAACAAACATGTAACATCCGGGTGACTTTACTCCATATGATTGGTATGTGAGATACCTTAATTAATCTCAGGGAACATTTTTAATCGAAATTGAGTTTTTTATTGCTTACGATTCACTACATCATATATATACTAGAATCGTTTTATTACCAAATCTCAAATTTTGTCTCAATATGAATGGTTTCTATTATATCGTTTTTTTTTCTTCGCCTGTAAACTTATGAAAAGTTATGTTACGCTTTTTTATTTAGGTGACGATTATATATACTATACATATAATTATATAACTTAAGTTATTTCCCTGGTTTAGTATAAAATTCTCGGTTGCACCCGAACTTAGCCCTTCCTTACTTGTTCCTATATTATTTTTTGGTTGTTCGTTTGTTTTTTAATTTTTTACAGTTATAATGATTGTCTTTATTTTCATCTACTTACTCATCACCGTTACTACAAAAATGTACAATAACTGTTTGCCTTGTTACAAATTGTAACCCACTTCTGACAATATAAAATAGATAAGAAAGCAAACACATCATTTATTATTATCTTTTTTCTTTTGAAGAGTCGGCTATTTCATAATTATAGCTACATACCTATATTTGATTTCTTTAATTTCCAGCAGAGATATGAATTCGTTTAGAACCTTTCCAACTCACGTGTTGGAGTCTTCCTGACTTCAAACAAAAGCATATAACAACTTAATATTTTATACTTATATGTCAGTATACGGTATTCAAATATACATATATATTCACTATTTATTTAATATTTAATTCACACATAAAAAAAATGTTTTTTCCTTTTTTTTTAAAAATTAATAGAAAAAGTAATTATTGAAAAAAACTGCAGGTATTCTAAATAATTTTAAATCCACTTGCACCACTATATTAACTTCCACTTATTTGTATTTGTGTTTCAATTCCTCCATTTTTAATCTTTCTTTCACTTGTAATTCCATTATTTTTAAGTTTTCTTTACTTTGCAACTCTTTCAGCTTCATTTCCATTTCTTTATCTTTTAGCACTACTTTTTGCTTCGCTCTTAACTCCATTCCTTTTTCCTTAATCACCAATTCTCTTTCTCTTAATTCCAACTCCTTCTCCTTAAAATTGGATAATTTCAGACAGAAATTGTAGAATCTCAGATTCCTCAGTTCTGGAATAGATTCTTCTACAGCCGCAAAAGATGGTAACTCGTTGAGATCTACTTCTGAATAGTTTGAGTTATCGTTGCTCTCCCAACTCTCGTTGATCACTGCTGAATCAACCAGACTACCGCCGAACAACAACTTGACAACTTGTGAGTCCCTTATGTTTTTTAGTTTTATATTTTATATTTTTATCACGCTTTCAATATGGAAGGCAGCTTTACATATCGTCACCTAAAATGCAAAATAACGTAACATAAGTTTTCATAAGTTACCGGCGAAGGAAAAATGTTATAATAGAAGCCACTTATATTGAAACAAAATTTGAGTTTTGGTTATAAAATGGTTATTATATCTGGTAGTGATTTTCTATTTTTTTTTTATTTTTGATGATCATCATTCATACTAATTTTTTTTATTGAGTTATAAAATTCATAAGAAATAAAAAATTTTCCCAAAAATAATCAAACTTCAACCGTTAATATCTTTTAAACGGTTGGGTTTACAAAAAAATCGTGGAGACCTCTTTTGCAGAGCATTCAATTTCCTATAAAATCTAAGGAACAAGATATTTTTTCAAGTTATTGGAAGCGAGATATAAATTTTTCTATCCGATAATAAGAAAAAAAAAATAGAAAACTCTATGTAGGAAGACCTTCCCGTTACAATTAAGAACTCATGCTTGGAGAGGCTTTCTTAGAGGTGTCTAGGAATCTAGTTTTCCGAGTACCAAACGAAAAAAAAAATTTTTTTTTCAATCACCCTAATATACATATTCTCTTATATAGACACGAAGATAGTAGCGACAACGCTGTACTCTTATCACACACTTCCGCTCAACAACAAAGCATATATACACGTGCATATGTATGTAAGTACATATATACATAGATATTGCTTAATATATTTAGACGATAACTAGTCATTAAATTTCTCTAATCTCCCGGCCTATGTTACAAGTGATCATTCCGACATACATATGTACATATGTTTATGTGTATATTTGTATATAATAGTTTCAGTTCATCCACTCGACCGCCCGCTTCTTATCGCCTTGCGCACGCGCCCCACGAACGCCGCTTCCTTTATTTGCGCTGTTTGAATTATTTTTTGTTTTTGTTTTTTTTTCTTTCAGTTGCAAAGTAATCAAATTGTTTGTTAGTCGGATGTTGGGTGATTCACCTTTGGAATTTGCACTGAACAAATTGCTCTAGTTGTTGTTTCTATGCTTCCAGCTTCGATGCCGATTTATTTTTTATTGCTCCTGCTGTTTTAATATTTATAAAAAAATACATATGTATGTATGTATCGTTTGGAGACACACACTCATGTGTACATACTTTCAAAGATGTACCGATGTTTTAACACTGCTCTACTTTAAATTGTTTGCGAATTATTACTAATGAAATTATATTATTATTATATTTATTTATAGGCTAGGTTTGTCTTTACTACGAGACATAAGTGAAGTTAAAAGATATTACAGTCGAAATTTAAACTTTCCAGCGCGAGAAGTTGCCGTTAGGCCCTTCGCAATTGGACATCTGGTTACATATAGACATATGTTATAACAGAAAGCCTTAATAGAATTGTTTAAATTGATTTTATTTATAATAAAATCATCGAAATAAGGCGATATTTACAAACTTGTACAAGAGAGACGATATGGAACTGAATTTGTAAGAATTTTCAACCAGTTTGTGGGGCTACTTAGAAATATCTCTTAGCCGTTAAGTTTGATACACGTGGATTCTTAACTGTCAATATTTCCAAAACTCTTCGGTTTAATATTCTTATTGTAACAATCGTTTAATTTTTTGCTAAACTTTTTAAGTATGTGTGTAGTTGTAAAACTAAACCTCTTTAGTGTGATACCAATAATGTAACTTTTTTTCGTTCAAATTTTCAAACGGTCTAAATTTCTAATTAATTTCACTGCTTACGAGTTTTACTTCGCACAAAAAAAAATCGAAAGCACATATAGTAATGTAAACATTTTTTATCTTCCTGACGATATCTGTATTAATTAATCGAGTATGAAGCAGATAACACCAAAAAACTCGACATCATTAAGAACATACCTGCGCTATGACTACGCTCCCACATTTATTTTATTTATTTTTTCTTAAATTGTACACATTTCAAACAAACATTTATACAAATGTACGAATTCCATTTTTTATTTTTAATTGGTGTGGTTCAGTGCAAATATTTTATATTATTTTAAATAATGTGTGACTTTGGGAAATTTAATTATTTTTAAAAATTCTCAGGTACTATTACTATCATCTAAAATGTTTTTCGTGCAATAAAAAATAAATAAAGTCTGTATACATGTATTGTATTTTATATTATTTATGTACGTATGTATGTATAAGACGGCCTTGCATAAATTAATTATTTTTATACTGATGATTTACAAAATAAATTGCAGTTGTAAGAGTGTCAGTTTAAAATGTGTTGAGAACATTCTTGTGGTTTCGATGTCATTAAAGGAAGCCTTTTTGTAATTAGACGCATTGTAATTTTTGTGAGATGGCAGAGCAATCAATACAACATAGCATACATTTATATCAGATATCCAATTATTTCTCACTTATTTAGATTTACAATGTCTGGTTGATACAAATTATTTTTTTTAGATTTTATGAAGCATTCGCTCGTAAATTAAAAAAAAAAAACCAACCTATGAAATTCTCAGTCCAAGTAGAAATATACATAAGTAATGAGAAACGTATTGAAGTTAGTAACACGCCGAAGGAAATTTTGGAGACCAAATCAATAGTAATAACAAATAACCGCTCATTTTAATACTCTTGGCTAAGTAATATTCAGTCAATAAAAATCGTACAGTGTATTTTTTTTTCATTTTAAATGTAGAAAATTTATACAAAAAATTAATTTCATGTTGAATACTAATATTTAGTTGGAAAACCTTTATTAGTTTCAGCAGCTTTTAGACGTTTGGGCATTAAGTCAACCAACTTCTTACAATAATTTGGCGATATTTTACTGGATTCACTTTGGAGCGCGTTTTTAAGGCAGAAATGTTCGAAATTGGCAGATCCCTAATTTTCTGATCCAAATGATTCCATACGTGTTCAATGACGTTGAAATCTGGGGACTGAGCTGGACTTTTCAGTACTTTTGTACAATTATGCCCACATTTGTGCCGAATTTGCTGTATGCTTTGGGTCGTTGTCCGCGTACAGCTTAACTGTACTTGCAATACCCATTTTTTCAGCGCTCTGCTTAAGATTTTCCTTGAGTACTATATATTCATTCAGATATTTCCATTGATCCATACAACCATCGATGAACACCAAATTTCCCACACCAAAGGAAGACATGCATCCTTATACCATGACTGAACCTCCGGCATGCTTGATTTTTAGGATCCATTGCAGTGCTGGGTTTTCTCCACACGTTTACTTTTCCATCGGACATAAAAATGTTAAACTTAGAGAAGTCAGCAGGCTGCTTAAGATAGGTCCTTGCAATTTCAGGACGAATCTTTCGATTATGCTTTTTAATTAAAGGTTTGTTGCGTGCCACTCGGCCGTGGAAATCATTTTTTCTAAGCACTCTACGAATAGTTGAATCACTTACTTCCCTTTATTAGTAAAATTTAAGATCTGTGGCAGTTTTAGGAGCGGAAATGGTTGCGTTCTCCCTAACTTTCCTTATGATTTATCGTTCGTCAGTCGCAGTCAGCTTTTTCTTTTATGATTTTTTTATGTTATTTGCCAACCGATTTTCATTTTTATATCTAACAATAATGTACTGAATAGTACTTCGACTCCGATTTATTATTCTGGCTATTTCTCCATACGATTTACAGTTTTGGTAATGATTAATTGCCAGTTCGCGCACGTCAATAGTCGTTTGTTTCATTTTATAAGAATTTTATATATGTTATGGAAAAATTACTACAATGAACACTTTAATACAAAATATAAACCGATTAAAATCTGTACGTTGCAATTTCTTGATTTTAATTCGAAGTATAACCGAATTCTTTAAATCATTAATCAGCTGTACGATTTTCAGTGACACCTTCTTTGACAAACTTTGGCAATGCTGCTCCTTTGACATAAAAACGGGAAAAGCTTAATAAATAATTCCCATTACATTTTGCTCTTAACTCCATTACAAATTATAACAACGATGAAATTTTTGATTTTGCGAAAAAAATAGAGATAGTTAAGAAAACTTGAAACTTTGCTTGCTTATACGATCTCCAATGACACTAACTGTATGTGAATTAGTCACTCAGTTTTTGAGATATCAATCTGAAAGCACACGTCCTTTTCTCCCCTAAAAACTGCTCATTTGTCGCAGCGAACGACATCTAAATTTGTCATACAAACTGAAGGATCGGAATCAGGTTCTTGCATGGAAACTATTTTTATTTGACAAAATATTTTTACAAGATTTGGTTTGGAATATTACATACAAACTGATCGGTCAAAATTTGCTTATTCATGAAGGATTTTATATATGGCTTTGGTGTAAACGAAGTTAACATTATTCTTCTTGTTTTTTTTTTTTTTTTTATTTCAGCTGCCTCCTAATCGATTTGAAAACTATTACGCCTAATAATAATAATTTTGCCCTTCACCTTCTTTACTACACCCTTTTAAATAGCATTGAATGGCGACTAATTTCGTTTGGCATTATTCGTCTCATTGCAGTTTTCGCACAATAGTACGTGAAGCTAATTGCGCAACGCTGGCTTATTTGGACAACAATAAAACGGCACGTACATACACATAACCACTGTATCAGTAGCTACAACAACCACACCGCAGAGAAGACACTTGACTTATTATGCATTGACAAAAGTATGGACTCATTACATATGACGCGTACTGCTGGTGGTAGTGGTACACAATTATCGTCATTACTCTCAAATTCAACAGCAGCAACAGCAACGAATAGTGCCGCAACAACGCCAGCGAAAGATCATTATAATAACAATTTGTTGTTGCTAAGTCGAGTCGCAGGAAGCGGACAGTTGCGCACAAGTAGATCTCCATCAGATACACGCAGTTCCGAACAAAGTACGTAGACTGAATGTATTTTACATACATTAAATATACTTAATTGCATAACTAACTAACTATGTATGTATGTATGCGGATTCAAAGATCCGTTTGCAAGTAACCTGCGGATGTGCATTAAACGCTTTTATGATTTTATTTAATATTTAAGTGCATACATTTTCATATTCATATATTCATTATAAGTTTTATAATAATTAGTTTGAATATCACTGAGCATTTATAACATTTGTACATACATATACTGCCAGCGTAAAAAGAAAGTGTACAGTGAAATTATTGATAAACAAAAAAAGTTTGGTGAGTTAGAAGATCAACCACGTTCGGGTAGGCCAAAGTGACTCAATAATACAGAAATACGATCAGCATGCTAATGGTCTCTATACACAGAACCAAAAGCGACGATTGGAATATGCGAAAAGATATAAAATGATGGACAAATCGTCCTGGAATAATTGTTCTGTCGAAAGCAAGTTCGAAGTTTTCGGGAAGAAAAAAAATCCTTAAGGGGTCAGTGGGGTAAACTGGCCGGTCTTTTTTTGACATTTTTTTCATAGACATTTTTATTCTACAATAGATCTTTTTTCACATATCCTGAGGTATATCGTGGAGTGTATAAAATTTTTTCGGAACTTTTTAATGACATATTTTGGAGAAATAACTGGGTGAATGAGTCACTGGCGGACACGATTTCTCTATTTGGATCATCTGAAACACAAAAACTCACTTTATTCTTAAAAAGTGCGTGAATGGTTATCGTCACTACTAGAATCATGAATATATAAAAAAAAACATAAAAAAAAATTAAGCAAATCGATTGAGTAGATCGACCGGAATCATGTCCGCCAGTTTAAAAAACTGTGTTTTGACAAAAACGCGTTTAAAGTTTGAGGTGTGCATTCCGAGCGCTACAAACGTGGTATTGTTATTTTTGGGACTTTTTTGAAACCTTGCAATGGTAAAGTGGGTAAAATGAGTAAAATACAACAAAAACATTTTAAAAAAGATTACCCTACTGACCCCTTAAGTTTGATTGATTGAAATAAGAATTAGGAGCTTGAACAGAAAACATTACCTCCACTGTAAAGCGAGTTTTGGTTTGGGGGTGTATGGCGGCAAGTGGAGTGGAAAGACACACAATGAACAAAACAGATTATCTAAACATTTTGAAAGAAATGTCCAGCTTCGAGAAATTGGGCTTAGAGCAATCCGGGATCTGAGTATATTTGATTTTGTTTGTGTTATTTTTGTAGAATTTCTTCGGATTGCTGCTAATGTTTTGTATGAACCATATTTAATCATGTATAAAAGATAATTTATTTGAAAAAAAAAATCCTTTTTTTATACTGAAATTAAGAGTGAAATGTATAGGAAAAAGGTGTACACTTTCTTTCGACGCTGAACGTACATATACTATATGTATATATTTATTATATAATACTTATTTTTCACCATTTGCATACCGACATAAACTATAATTTTTATTTTATATATGTGTGTAGATATGTATATATATAGAGACATACACAAACAGCTCACGACATTCAAGAACAAACCCAAATATCCTATGCCTTCAAAAGCTTCGCTTGGCTTCGGTTTAATTAAATTTGAATTGTGGCTAATTTTTGCAGTTAATCTCCTATTTTGTATTCACATACACATATGTATAAGTATGTATGTTTGTTTGTTTGTTGGTTAATTTGCTTGATGAGCACCTTTCCTTGGAATTCCTTCAAAGTATACTTATCACAATGTCCATTTATTATATGTCATTGTGTAGCGCGTTTTCTTCAAGTCAATTGGACATTTCCGTTTGTATTTGCGGTGTGGCGAAAAAGTAGGTGTGTCCACAGATATAATCTACATATACACACACATGCATTTAAACTTGGTATGCGTACTCGTATTATAACTGCACATAATTCATTTAACTATTATACTTGGGCTCATTTCCATGAAGAAACTATTCATATAAAAATACCGGTCAATACATACTTGTGTGTGGGTGTGTTTGTACGTGCAGCTGTGGCTTCAATTTATGACCGGCTTAGTGCATATCGCATTATTGGGAGCGCGTTCTTCACATTTATAACTAACTACTCGTAGACGCACGAAGGAATTCCATTTATGCAACAATTAAGATAAAGTATTTATTGTAGTAGAACTCAGACAGATGATTAAAAGCTTTGCACACTGTGAAGTACATGCTTACTTATGAATGTTCGGACATTTATATATAGTATGTGTATACATACATATGTTCATTTTTGTTGAAACTATTAGTAATTGTGTTATTCTTCTGGGCATATCTTACATTTGATTCTAGCTGCAACTCAGTTGTGAAGCACTATTCTTTAGCTAGCTGTTTGTGAGATCTTGATTCAGTATTTAAGTCTCTTTTATTTGGTATTAGTCATTGTTAACTTTTGGTTATTTTCTTAAATAGTCCATAACACAGTACAACAGCTAATCTGGGGGGTGAGAAATTCCAAGTCAGGGTGATGGTACTAGGTCAGTATAGTGAAACCCTCAAAGGGTTTGGCGTTCGTATGTGTCAGTTTTTTTTTATGAGCTTTTAAATTTTTTCTTTATCTTGATGTTTTTTCGCTTAGTTGTAACATTATGGCAAAAACGTAGTTTAACATAACTCGCGAACCATTTGTCCGATTTTGATGAAACAAATTTAGAAAAATTAAGAATTACAGTTTCTCTAATCTGTTTCTATACCGTTTTCCTATATGTGCAACACTTTCGAAGTTAAAAATGAATGCATGAAGGGAAAAAAGTATTTTTTTTTTCTAAAAATTTAAATATTTAAAAAAAAAAAAAGTTTACTTTATTTTTTTAGTACTTTATGGCCAGAAATCTGGAGTTATTGGAGAAAATTTATAAAAAAGGCGATAAATGACACTTTTTTGAATAAAAAAAATAGAAATTGTAAAAAAATTTAAAAGGTCATAAAAAACACTGAGAATAAATAACAGTCGAGAAGCCCAATTTTCGATATTTTTTTATAATACGCTGACCGTAACATAATGACCGGCTTTACTTTTGAAGAAAATACTTACTATAGAGCATACTAGGCGATAGACTTTATGAGAATGTAACGACGTCTTAACAATGGCTTGTGGATTGTCATCATTCCAAATCAGAATTTTTTTACTAACGGACCATTTCTACTAGAAGTTAGCTCCATCGCTTAAAAAAAATTTTCTTTTGAAAATAGCGATCGATGGCCTTCTTTTTTTTGGTCCATTCACCGAACATGTGTTCGGTCGTTCGGCTCCAGACTACACTATAAATCAAACCACAGCTGTCAAAGAGACCATCTTCAAAAAAGTATTGAGTCATTGAAATTCACAATTAAAGTGTGATCCATGTGCAGGTTATCTACTTTTTTAAAGAAAAAACGCAGAAACTTTAAATTTAATGAGGAATGTTTGTTATCATTCGAAAGAACGTTCTGTCGGATTTATTTTTTGAAGAATCGACCGGTCCTAAAATTATCTGCTAACCGAAGTGTGCTCTCAATAAAATCATTGATTAATGCGAAGCGAATGAAACCAAATTCTACACAGATCACGAGCTTCAATTTCAAGCATCAAATAGTCGATTATCATGGCACAATAACGGTCTTTATTGACGGTTACGTTCTTAACAGCATCATTTTTGAAGAAATATGCAACTACGATTCCACCGGTTCACAAAACACACCAAACCATTGGTTTTTTTTTGGATGAAATGGCAGCTCTTGAATCTCTTCAGGTTGCTTTTCGTCCCAAATGCGGCAATTTTGTTTGTTTACATACCAATTGAGCCAGAAATGAGCCTGAACAAAATTCGAACCTTTCAAGAGCCTATAGAGTGAAGCGATGTCACTTGCGAAGATCGAGCGGCTTGAGTTCTGACACAAGCTGTATTTTGTACGCTTTCAATTTAAGATCGTGACATAAAATGTGCCAAGTCGTTATATTATATATGAAAGCTGCCTTAATATCTACTTAAAGACCATCGTTTTACATTGAATCAGTGAAACTAAATTATGCCGAACCATTGAAACATTTGATAGCACTTCTGACCTTAACTCTAGTTTCTGCGAGGTTTTAAATTTTTTTTTAATTTTTTAATTTTACATACTATACTACTACATGCACTAAAGTAAATAAATATTATTTTATGTATGTATTCATTACATTTGCATGCTTGTAAATCTTATAGTACTTATGGAGTAAACATTTGTCTCTTAATTCTTAAGTTTCTAATTTTCAACACAAACTATTTTATGTTTTTGTTTTAGCAGATTTGCTGTATGTTTAAATGTTTCTTCATCAAAGACTTCCAAGCATTTAATATTTTTTATAACGCAAAATAGTTAAGGAACATAGCTCTGCCGCGCTATTTTCAAACTCTGGAACTATTTTGAAACTGTAAAAAATTAAAAAAAAAGTATATGTAAATATTCATAAAAACAGTGTCGGACAAAAAAAGATAGAGAGTCAAGTATTCGATTGCAAATTATTTCTGAACGGCAACGTTTTTGTTAATTTTTTTTTTTTTTTGTTTGAATACTGGGTGGCATCTCATGCGCAAAGAAAATATGGTTAGCAACTCCGCAACTAAATCGGTTTTTGCGAATTTTTCGAATACTACGTGTAAAGTGGGACAATAAAATGAGAACAAAAGCAAGTTGGGCCAAATTTATTTATTTTTGTATCTGTAAGCATTGAAGTTTTAGAAAAAAAAATGGGTAGGACGAAGCATTGTGGAAGATTGGGAAATAGTAGAAAAAAACTGGGAAATGCAGGTCAAGGTATTCGGCAGATTGCAAAGCCTATTGAAGAACTAAAACATTCGTGCACCAAGCTCTATTAACACAAAAAACTCACTGCAAGAGAGGCAGGACTTCCAATACTGTAAGCGCAAAAGATAATTTTATTAGAAGTGCATCGTTGCGGTGCCATTTCAAGTCAGCGGCCGCAATTAAGATAGAGATTGGAGTGCAAATTTTGTATTCTGTCAATTAAACTTTATGAAAGAACGGCTAAAGTATCTTATTGACACAGAGACATCGAAGCTGTTGCAATCGAGCTCAGTAAAACTCATATCGAATGGAGTGACCCAATAAATGTAAAAAATTACGTAATATAATTGGAAACTTTACTTGGAAGTGATGGTAAACGTTGGATAAGAAGTCTGAAAAATGTAGTATTTCCCACCAAATATGTATATACACTTGTGCTCACACAATTAAGCCACTGCATAGCAAAATTACGTTTCAGAAAAAAAATTCATTGAATTAGTTTTGAATTTGTATAATGGTATGGAAAAAAGTTCCGTTATATGTTTGGAAGTTACTAAGATCATAATCAGAAAAATAAGTATCGTGGTTGGCGAAAAAATTAAAATAAATTCGCAGGTGATCTAGTAGGGTGTGCCCATATAGTTAAGCCGGTGTAACGAAATCTTAGCAATCACGATCTGTGTAAAAAAATTGTGAAAAGTGAAAAGTTTATTGATTCAATTTAATTTAAAAGCGTTTTTTTATTTAGTTTTCTAAACAATGGGTAAGAATAAGAGTTCAGTTCCATGTGAGAGAAGAGGCATATGGAAATTTTACCAAAAGTTCAAAAATATTGCGAAAATAATGGAATATTTAACATTTTCTATGGAAAAGGTTAAAAATGCTTTACAATATTTTAAAAAACGTAAGACTTTTGAAAATCTGCCCGTAAAAACCCCAGAAACGCAATTCTTAACGACATCAGGCAGATAGTACGAATGAGCCAGGTGGATCCTTTTTTGACTTCGAGCGAAATTAGAGCCCAAGTGGAGTAAAGGCATGGTGTACGGGTATCAGCACAGACAGTCCGCCATAGTTTACAGAAAAATTCCTTAAATGGGCGAATTGCACGAAGGAAACCGATCGTTACAAAGAAGAACATCCAGCGAAGGCTATCGTCTGCGAGGGAGCACCAACAAAAGGACTCAAAATTCTGGGAGTTTGTGGAATGGAGTGATAAATCCAAATTTAATGTCTTTGGGAACGATGGTAGACCCTATGTCAGGCGACCACCGCTACAAGAAATGAACCCACGGTATACTAAAAAAAACTGTCAAATATGGTGGATCATCAGTCATGGTATGGGGGTGTTTTACTTCATGCGGAGTAGGACCACTTGTACAAGTAGAGGACAAAATGACTGACAGTATGTACAAAGACATTTTAGTAGAACATTTAAAGGGAAATTACGCCAATGATTTACCACTAGCTTGGACCTTACATCCAGGATAACGACCCAAAGCGCTGCTCCAGGGTCGTTAAGGACTGGCTTGCGACGAACCGCATCAAGTGTCTTGAGTGTCGTGCCCAAAGCCCGGATTTAAACCCTATAGAGAATCTATGGGGGATTATTAAAAGGGCAGTTGCGCCGAGAAACCCGTCAGATAGGGCTACATTATGGCAAATTTTATAGGATGAATGGAGCAAAATTACTCCGGACCAATGTAACACACTTATCTGTACAATGAGCCAACCCTGCAGGGAAGTAATTTTGCAAAAGAGGTTCCTAATAAAATATTAGTCTAAATAAGGCAAGTTTTTTTGAACAAAACATCGAATTCTTTTATCCGAAAGTTTATTTTTGCGGGTGGCTTAATTATATGAGCACGAAAAATACATGCCAATGAAGAAGAAAACAGATTTTTGATTTTAAATTCAAATTTACCTTTAAAAAACTATGAATAGATTTCTTCACAATAATCTTGCCTTCCAAATCTCCGAACCTGAATCGAAACGCAAAATTGGAATCGTTAGGTCGAAAAGAAGGAAGAATTATGCATAAATATCCAAACACCCTAGTATTCAATAACCCTGACTACCTATGCGATCCCATTGGATCGCATAACCTAAAAGGTGTCAAGCCGTGTGAAAAGGCAATAGCTATTTAAGAAATATTAAATTTTACCTTCGGTTTTAATCATATTTCTTAAATATTTGAAGTGTTCTTATTTTTTTTGTCCGCTTCAAATGATTCAGCATAACATTAACAGTTAATTTTTTTACAAAGAAATGTTTTTGAACTTATTATTGTTAAAAATTAAACTTACTGAATGAGAAATAAATGAAAAATAATAAACATATTATTTGAAATTGTATCTGGATGAAGTTTTGGTTCTTTTTTATAAGATTTTGTTTTTAACAGGGACCGTTCTTATTTCTTTTTGTCCGACACTGTATGTATAGAGGATTGTATAACTGATTTTTAGTTTTGTGTACGCTGCTGTGAGTTTTAACATACTGTGCTTCTTCTTCTTGTTCTCGTTCTCGATCTTTTTCCGCTCATTGTTATTGTTTTGCGCATTTCGCACAGTTCGAAGACATCCAACAACAATTACAATACACGCATACGCTCTCACGCACGCACTCACATGCCCACAAAAGCTATCAAAAACAATTTCTGTAAATTAGAAGAAGAACAAGTAACAGCACTACTACACACGCAAGCACATCCGCCCACACGCTTAACGCTTGCTTTTTAGCTTCAAACGCAAACAGCACAGACAAGGATAATAACAACAACACTGAATTACAACAAATACTATACAGAGCATTACTCTTTGAGTGATAACCAATTCGAGTGCAATTAGCAACAACAACAAAGCAAAAATAAAATACATTAACATTCAAATTTATAAAAAAACAAAATGCAAACTAAACATTCTGACAACAACAATAACAACAAGCTGCTTTTTCATCGTTAATATCTGCATAGTTGCTGTTAGTATTGCCATAATTATTGTTGTGTGTTACGTGTTGTTGTCACCTGTCGCCAGCTTATTGGGCTACGCGCATCTAATGAAGCACCAAATTAAACGTAACAACTGAATAATCTTAGAAAACTGAAAATACAAAGCATAAACTTAACTCTATTTTCAACATATTACTTTAAATCGAAAATACAACAACAACTACACCAAAACAACTAAACTTCATCGAACCAAACAACAAAACTCTCTACATACGACTGTCTCTGTCCGGATTTGTACGACGCTCACGTGTGTTATTTGGGTACTCGACTACACCTCCTACAATACCGCTTCGTTTGCAATAACGCTGCTTGTGCGCCACAGTGTCACGTGAACGAAGTAATCGCGGTGACAGCACCGATTCGGCGGGCCAGCACGAACGTTTGGCTTTCAGCGGCACAGCGTTATCAGCGGTGACGTCCTCAACGGCCGGATCGACGGTGGTCGGCACCACCGGCACACTGGGCGGCGCCGGCGCATCGGGCACCTCGCTCGCGACCACCACATCGACGGGCGGTGTCAGCAGTTACGGCAGCAGCACTATGACCGGTTGTATCGGCAGCGGCAACAGTGGCGCCACTGTCGCCACATTTCGCGGCTTCCGCAGCCACTCGCCGTCGAGTCGACGCAGTCGTGAACGTAGCCGGCGCGAGTTCCAGCGCACACATGGCTCCGATCAGGGCGGTCTGTTGGCCTACAGCGGTCTGAGCGGTTTAAGTATTGGCGGTATCAGCAGTGGCGGCGTTGGCATCGGTGGGGGTGGCGTCAGCGGCGGCAGCTTCATAGTGGGCGGTGGTGATGGTAGCACACTGGATGGTATGGGTGGCATTGGCGCCGAGGATTCACGTCTTTCAGGTGTGACTAACAAGAAAATATGTAGTTATGTGTGTACTCCTGTCTATTATATGCCTGTTTTTGTGTAAACTTGAAATGTATGCTAAGGTCTTTTATTTGTTAGTTCAAAAATACCTGGCTCACATTCTCAAGTCGTGCTTCTATTTTGCTTTCTCTTATTTCTATGTTTTATTATTGTTATTATTATTATTTGCTTCTGATGAGCAATTGTCTCAATTTTCTAATTATGACTTATGTTGTCAGGCAACGAGGATCTCTGCTATCAGTCATTCGCTTCCGACGAACAGGATGGCACACAAGTGGGCGCGGATGGCAGCAAGAAACACCATCGCCGACATGAACGTACCTCTAGCCTGCAAGCGCTCGATCGTCTCAACACGAAAATCCAATGTACAAAAGAGTCAATACGGAAGGAACAAACAGCTCGAGATGGTGAGTGAGAATTATTGGCATAATAAATATGAATTGAAAGTACATTTAAATTATACATATTACTTACAAAGTGCGTTACAAAAACTAAATGTCTAATACCCTCTATTTGAAAGGGCGTTTTCGTACATTTTCTACATTTTTTAAATGCTTTTTCCCTTAAGTTTTTATATGATGGCTTATTTATATCAGTATTTCGTCTTTGACCGAGGTCCATTTTATGGCAAAAATGTTGAATGGTGATAAGTGAGGCCTTTCTCATGCCATGCTAAACATTTCTACGACTCGTCATAATGAAACACAGCATAACGTGCGATATATATTATTGGGGTCTCAAGTAAACTAAAAAAATTCAAGCCGAGAAATCAGCACATTTACATTTTTTATCAAATACTTTCTCTTATATACAACAAACACAGGTATAGGCGGCTTGAAATCACAATTCGCACGACCGAGGCGGCTATTTGACTGTGCCATTGCGTGAGATAACACGTTCACCAAACTTGGGCTTCAATAAATCGATGGTGAAATTAGCTATGTGACTTGTGGCGCCATCCTGTTGAAACCACATATGGTACAAGTCCATATCATCCAATTCGGGGCAAAAATATTCGGTTATCATTGAGTGGTAGGGATTGTCATTCGCATTAACGTGCCGGTCTTGATCGTCACTGAAGACCCAATGACGCCGCCGGCTCATAAACCGCTCCAAACCGGATTTTTTTCGGGATGCAATGGTGACTCATGGAGTACGTGTGAATTGCTGCCTGACCAATAATGCATATTTTGCTTATTGACAAAGCCATTCAGCCAAAAATGAGCTTCCTCGCAGAAGATTATTTTCCCATGAAAATTGGGATCATTTTTAAGTTGTTGATCAGCCCAATTCACGAAAATACAACGATTCTGGTGGTCAAGCAGCTTTAGTTATTGCGTCAATTTGATCCCGTAAGGATGTAGGCCAAGATCTTTTCTCAAAATTCTTCACAATGATGTCACAGAGATGCCCAACGCTTGAGAACGACGTGTGAGTGACAAATCTGGGTCTTACTCAACTAACGGGCACTTTTTTGTCTCACTCGCACGGGAACATTTTGTACAAATATTTCCACTAGACGCTCAATTGTTGATCTGACAGAACAATTATGACGAACATGAATTGGACGTAGCGCTCGTAAATTTGAGACCACTGACTCAGAATTTTGGTAGTAAATTTTAATAAATTCGATTCGTTGTTGGATCGTATATCTTTACATTATGAAATGGAAAACCTTCTTCTTCTTTACTGGCGTAGACACCGCTTACGCGAATATAGCCGAGTCAACAACAGCGCGCCATTCGTTTCTTCTCTTCGCTACGCGGCGCCTATTGGATATTCCAAGCGAAGCCAGGTCCTTCTCCACTTGGTCCTTCCAACGGAGTGGAGGTCTTCCTCTTCCTCTGCTTCCCGCGGCGGGTACTGCGTCGAATACTTTCAGAGCTGGAGTGTTTTCTTCCATCTGGGCAACATGACCTAGCCAGCGTAGCCGCTGTCTTTTAATTCGCTGAACTATGTCAACGTCGTCGTATATCTCGTACAGCTCATCTGTGAATGCGATATTCGCCTTGGCCAATACGCAAAGGACCATAAATCTTTCGCAGAACCTTTCTCACGAAAACTCGTAACGTCGACTCATCGGTTGTTGTCATCGTCCAAGCCTCTGCACCATATAGCAGGACGGGAACTGTGAGCGACTTATAGAGTTTGGCTTTTGTTCGTCGAGAGAGGACTTTGGTTCTCAATTGCCTACTCAGTCCGAAGTAGCACCTGTTGGCAAGAGTAATCCTGCGTTGGATTTCTAGGCTGACATTGTTGGTGGTGTTTACGCTGGTTCCAAGATAGACGAAATTATCTACAACTTCAAAGTTATGACTGTCAACAGTGACGTGAGTGCCAAGTCGCGAGTGCGACGACTGTTTGTTTGATGACAGGAGATATTTCGTCTTGCCCTCGTTCACTGCCAGACCCATTTCTTTTGCTTCCTTGTCCAGTCTGGAGAAAGCAGAACTAACGGCGCGGGTGTTGAGGCCGATGATATCAATATCGTATGGCAAACCTTACTGAAGAGAAATATCGAAAGAGAAAAAATATTGCTGTCCCTCCCTGTGTACTTTTGTAGCGTCGCTATTGAAAAAACTGATACCTCCAATGGACTGTCGCGTTCGCAATAATCATTCTCA
>CM050325.1:59482709-59664016 GCA_027475135.1 Bactrocera correcta | reverse complement strand
TCGTGAGCGCTTGAAATTCAAGCCAAAACATTGAAGAAATGCGAACTTCAGTTAACCATGAGTTCATTTGCCCATAAGTGGTGGTGGCGATGAGAATGGACGAACGAAACTAGTAAACTATTTTCGCGCCACTTACCACAACAACAACTCCAACAAATAACCTACAATTCATTTTATACTTCGTAGCATGAAACGCGTACTTCAGTTGCCACTGCGCATGCGCCGCTTCCTCAAACGCTGCTTGCCGCTGTGAACTCAAGCGTTTGGCGCCACGCTGCATCAACGCGCGAGGGAAATAAATACTAGAAAAAATCACAAAAACCAACTCTTTAAGTGCTTATAAATACCGTCTTATAATAATGTTGTGCTTTGTTTCACTCTTGTAACATATTATTTGCTGTTGTTGTTATTCTAGTAGTCGGTGGGCCGGCTGGTTGGCTGGTTGCTTACAAATGCAGCGTCAAGTTGCCGCGCGTCGTTGGTGGTGTCTTAGTTGCGGCAAATAATTAAGTGCCATCATAAAAACATTAAAGACACTTTTGTAACGGAAGCTTAGCGAGTTCACACGCTCAGTACGGCTAATTGTTGGGCTACGTGCTGCGTGAGACGCGTTCGAGGTGTGGACTTATAAAAAGTTGTAGACGATGACAGTGAAACATAGCATTTTGATGGCGGCGTGATTTAAAGTTATTTGGTTGCTGAAAAAGAACAATTTAAATCTGTGTAGATGTGTCTTTGTTGTCTGTATTCTTGGCGATAAGTTTTCAGTATTCTTTTAATATTTTAGCTATCTTGAAAACCACTTTTTAATTGAAATTAATGCTGTTCATGGCTTTTATCTTGCCTTTCTCATTGAGACTTCACCACATAAATATTAATAAACTCCACAAAATCATAAATAACCATCTTGTTAAGCTTTCGTCTGGCTCTACAAATACTGTCTTACACTCTACGAAAGCATAAATCTCTAAGCTTTTAGCTTCTTCTACAAAAACGGAGCTTTCACCACACTCGTAACTAACTGTTTTGGCGAGCTTTTATGTTGCTTTACAAAATCTTGACAAACATACAAAGCTTTCATCCAATTTTGTAAAAGCAGCAAACTGTGACTCACTGAGCTTTCAGCTACTTTTACCAAACCACAACTCATTGAGCTTTTAGCTTCTTCTACAAAAACTGAGCTTTCGCCAAGCTCTACAAAATCCCAACAAACTGTTTTAGTGAGCTTTCATGTTGTTTTACAAAGTAGTGGGAAACATACAAAGCTTTCATCCAAATTTGTAAAAGTAAGAAACTGTGACCCACTGAGCTTTCAGCTACTTTTATGAAAGCATAACTGACTAAGCTTTTAGCTTCTTCTACAAAAACTGAACTTTCGCCAACCTGTACAAAATCCCAACAATGTTGCTTTAATTTTGATTTGAATTTTGAAAAAGCAGCATACTGTGACTCACTGAGCTTTCAGCTACTTTTACCAAAGCATAAGTCACTAAGCTTTTAGCTTTTTCTACAAAAACGACGCGTTCACTATGCTCTACAAAATCTTAACAAACAGTTTTGGTGAGCTTTCATGTTGCTTTACAAAATCGTGGCAAATATACAAAGCTTTCATTCCATTTTGTAAAAGCAGCATACTGTGACTCATTGAGCTTTCAGCTTCTTCTACAAAATTTAACTAAATAGATTTCTAAGTTTTCTTCCCATTTAGAAAAAACTTTCAGCTTTTTCTACAAAAGTACCAATAAATGGTTAAAGTATTTTGATTATTGTGAAAATGCATATCAAACTGTCTCTGGCATCTCGCTCAACAAAAATATACCTTACTGACTCACTAAGCTTTCAACCCATTTTATAAAAGCTTAAGACACTAACTTACTGAGCTTTCAGCTTATTTTAAAAAAGCATAACTAAATGGCCCACTGAGATTTCATCACATTTTGCAAAGCTTTCAACTTCTTCTAAAAAAGGCTCTATGAACTTTCATGCCATTTTGCAAAAGCTTTCAGCTTCTTCTACAAAAGCATAACTAAGTGACTAAATGAATGGAGTTTTCATCCGATTTTGCAAAAGCTTTCAGCTTATTCTACATAAGCATAACAAAGTTGCTCATGGAGCTTTCAACTCCCTCTACTAAAGCATATTAAACTCAAAGAGCTTTCATGCTACTTTGTAAAAATGTGGAGCTTTTTAAAGTTGGTTCACAACGCTTTTACCTCGCTCTACAGGAATATATTTTTCTATAAATCATAAAAAGAAAACTGTGAGAGATGGCCAATCGGAAGGGGTTTCTTTTTATAGATAGACTCTGTCAAGACTTGAGAGTTCTTTTTAACCTTGAAATGTTTTTATGAAATCAGAGATTCATCAGAGACTCTATTTATAGGAACATCAGAACTTTTGTCATAAAAATTAGGAGAAGTTTAAAGCAAGTGAATGTTATATAGGAAGAAAATATATCCAACATGTTATAATATACAGTTAAGATTGCTGATGAAGTCCATTATAACATTTGTTTGTCTGTTCGTTGGAATGTGGTCTCATATAGGTTTTCCATTAATTAAATTTTTGACGAATTTGTTTTACAAATGTTTTTGGTTTTACTAAAAAAACGTCAATAAAAATCAATCCAACTTTATTTGTCGCCTTTTTACAAAATTAGTAAAAACATCAAATTCAATTACAGCCACCCAGCTAAAGACCTTGCGCAACTCTGCTTTTAGTGAGTTAATAAAAATTTTAATTTGGAACTAATCCACTTTGGCTCACCAAATTAACCACCGACTACTAACGAAAGCCATTTATGTTACTTGTTGGCGGCTAAAATAGACTAATTAATGTTTTAACATATCAAATTGCATTCAAATCTAAAATGACACCAACACACTTGCAATAATACACACATATACATATATTTCTGCTTATACAATATAATATCACATTCCACTTGGCTGTTATGTAATTACGAGCACATTTGTGCCAAATAAAGTTTCATTTAGTGTTTTGCTCTCCATTTTGCAACTTAAGCAGATCCAATTACCGACAAAGTGAAGTTTTTATGAAAATTAAGCAATAATAATGTGTCTAACATTTTTCTTAATTAACTGAAGCACAACAAAAAATTATTTCAAGGCAGAGGATGGGGTATTCCGTACCAAATCGACCACTTTTGAACCCGACCCCTTTAGATTTTGCTGAAACTTATCCATCCTTTTCTACCCTTTGAAAAACATTTTTGAGAATTTTTTCAAAATTTTTTGTCCAACTTCAAAAAAGTTATGAATTTTTCAAAAAAATTACTTTTTTTTTTATTTTCAAATAGCCATAACTTTTGTAGAAATTGACTTTTGGAGACCATTTTTTTTTTAATTTTTGTTTTTGAATGAACTTTTCGAAAAAATACACAAAAAAAACTTAACACGATCAATTATATAAAATAATCGGTTTTTTCATCATTTTTTGAAAGTTCGCCATTTTTTTTTGTTTTTTTCCTCAAAAAAAAAAAACTTCAATTAATTTGACAACTATCCCTGCTAATGCCGGAGTGGGCCGATTTTTTTTTTTATATTTTTTATTTATTTAAAAAAAAGTTGTGAAATTTTCAAAAATTAAAATTTTTCTTTTTCCGTAAACTTTATTTCTATCATAAAATTAATTGAAGTTTTTTTTAGGAAAAAAACAAAAATGGCGAACTTCCAAAAAATGACGAAAAAACCCTTTATTTTCATAATTGATCGTGTTAAATTTTTTTCGTGTATTTTTTTCGAAAAGTTCATTCAAAAACAAAAATTAAAAAAAAAAATGATCCCCAAAAGTCAATTTCTACAAAAGTTATGGCTATTTAAAAATAAAAAAAAAACCATTTTTTTTTTGGAAAATTCATAACTTTTTTGAAGTTGGACAAAAAATTTTGAAAAAATTCTCAAAAATGTTTTTCAAAGGGTAGAAAAGGATAGATAAGTTTCAGCAAAATCTATAGGGGTCGGATTCAAAAGTGGTCCATTTGGTATGGAATACCCCATATGGATTAGGGTGATTCAAAAAAAAAATATTTTTTTTTGTTTGGTACTCGGAAAAATAGGTTCCTAGATACCTTTAATCGGACGGATTGACGCCAATATTGAAAAAAGATAATTTTCATTCATTTATTCATTCAATAAATGGCAAATACTCGTAATGTTCTTTCGAATTATAATAAACATTTCCCATTAAATTTGAAGTTTCTATGTTTTTATTTAAAAAAGCAGGGAGTTTCGAATTGGATCACCCTTTATATAAAACAACCTGTTTATATTCGTTCTCATATAAATAATTTAAAATTTTCCATAAATCTCTATAAGTCATAAAACACAAAATACCACCAAATTGATACTCGTTTATTATTTCATATTCCGTTACTCCCGACATTCTTGCATAATTCGCATGCAAAAGCCAGTCACCATTCTGCGGTGAGTCATTTTCGTAGATCAAGTGGCGCATATCTGGTGCCCACAAGAGTGCAAATTATGCAAACCGCTACAAGCGGGCGGCAAATTATGCTCCTGCATACATTGTTTATATATATACTATATACATACATATATACAGTTAAGCATATTTTACTACTCTGTGAGAAAGCAGCTGTAATTACAATTTCATTAAAAATCAAATTACCAGTCATTGAAGCAATTACTTCCTCAATACTTTGCATGCAAACACTCAACCACCAGCGTAATCGGAATTTTCGTAAAGTTTACCGATTGTTGCCTTACTGCCTACAAATCTATGAGTGTGCGCACAAGCTTGCCAGACGAGTTTCGCAGCGTTCGCAGCGAATTCATGGCGCAAATTCATTTGTCATCATTTCTTGTTTTACTTAGGCATTTCTACTCACTTACTAAAGTACTAAGTACGCTTATGAATTTTGATTTTGTCCAGCATAACCGGACCACAGCGATCATCCGTCAATTTATAGTTGTCGTTATTGTTGTTGCTGCTGATCGTGCCATAAAATAACAGCATTTATTATTAGCCAACGCCAGTCGGCGTCAGTGGCATCCCACAATGTGGCGCAACAATTGCTGATTGCAATTTTTTTTCCCGATCAACGATCAATTTTTTCCCGATCAAGGCGATAGTTGTGTGTATATATGTATATAGTGCGCCGTTACTTGGTTGCGTTTCGCTTGATTGGCGACTGACCAGCAGCCGCGTGTTTTGCTCGTTGGATCACTCAAGGCGCGATGTTGCTCGATAACTGGTTGATCGAATGTCTGATGAGTTAGCTGGCTAACTGACTAGTTGGCTGCTGATTAAATTTGTCTGGCTATTTGTCTCGTCATTGCAACGGAGAGGCTGTTGTGTCTGGTCAGCCGGTCTGCCACTGGTTGGTTGTGCGATTTTTTTTTTCGATGAAAGCTGTTTGCTGTTTAAAAGTTGATTGTCTCCAAACAGTAATGATGATTGCACCGAAAGCATTTTGTGTTCATAAAAATGTATAAGAGATGGATAAATAGTAATTTCACCTCGTCAACGCAAAGCACAACGCATAACTGCTTGTAAACAGCGTAATTTTTTTTACATTAAAAGCTGCGAATGCAAAATGTAATGGCACTTAAAAAATGTTTTAGCAGTTTCATATTAAAAAGCAATTTTTCTTCTAATTAAATGTTATGCGTAGAGCAAATTTCAAAAATTAATATTTTTTTGTGAATTTTTTTGCAAAGGGTGATCCATTTCGAGCTTTCCTACTTTTTTAAAGAACTTCAAATTGAATGGAGAATGCTTATTATTGTCCGGAAGAATATTCTTTGGCATTTATTTTTGAAGATCATCTTTTTTTCTTTTCATGGTGCATTGCTCCAAGGCCTGAATCGAAGCGGGATTGTTCGCATAGACACTAGAATTTACATATACCTATAAGTAATAGTCTTACGGTGTGTATATCACACGATCTTGGTGGCCAATCGACCGGTCCAAAACGTGAAAATATCTACTCACCGAAGTGTTCTCTCAATAAATCCATTAATTTATGCGATGTGTGGGAAATAGCGCCGTCATATTGAAACCGAGATCACGAGCTTTAATTTCATGGAGCGATAACTCTCGCCATTGCCGATTTCGTTTTTACCGGCATTATTTTTGAAAAAATATAGACGTATGATTCCACCGGCTCACAAACCACACCAAACCGTAGTTTTTTCTGGATGAAATGGAAGCTCATGAATCTCTTTAGGTTGCTCTTCGTCACAAATGCGGATATTTGGTTGTTTACAGACCCATTGAGCTATGAAATGGGCCTCGCTGATAATTTGGCTTGAAAACGTCGGATCTTCTTGGAACTTTTTAAGAGCACATAGAGCAAAGCGATGTTGCTTGTGAAGGTCAAGTGACTCCAGTTCTTGCACAAGCTGTGTTCTGCATGCTTTCAATTTAATATCTCGAAGTAAAATGCCCCAATTCGTTCCTTATTTCAGCCCGAGTTGCTGCGAATGGAGCCGAATCGACTCTCCACGGTCTTCGTGTACACTCTTAGGTACAGTTTCCATACTCTCTTCACTGCGTGCGTGACGTAGTCTATTGGTCGAATATTATCTAATAATGAATGCTGGGTCTCAAGACGGGTACTGGTGTTGCGAATAGTACGCTCAGTATACCAATTATGTTGACCATAAGTTGAGCGACGTGCGCCTAATACACTCTTTCCAGTCTCCTAAACGATTTTTTTTAAATTTCTCTTGATTTCATAATTTTTGAAATATTTTAAGAAACACATATATGTATGTAATAACTCAATATTTGCTTAAGTTTCCATTCGATTCATGATCGAAACTTTCTTTTTTGCTTATTATTTGACATCGTGTATCAGGGAGCGTTGATTGAACTATCAGCAGCAGCGGCATAATTGTATAAATGTGTTAAAATGCGTCGAGACGCCTTTTTGTTGTGTTTACGGCATATGAGAAACTCACAGCAATTGTTTACGTTACTCTTTGTGGAGTTATAAAAGCTTTACTGTAGAGCTTCCACAATTTAAACCAATGTAAAAGGAGAATTCGCTTTCTTAATTTCACCGAAATTAAATATTATATTCGAGTCTATTAAGTGTGTGAAGATCGATCGATTTCAGTTTCATGGTCTCGACAATGTTATATTTTCCAACTTTTTCTACGAAAAAGCTTTTAGGAAATAAATAAGGAACTTAGATAATTTTGAAACTTCTGAGGAATGCGTCTCAAAAAATACAAACAAAAATAACGTACTGTCTTGAGTTTTCTTTTGTTCAATATTTGTATTTATGTATTAGATCAGTTTATAGATTACATATTATTGTATACATACTTTGTGTATTAAAGACAAATCGTTTAATTTTTTGAGGACATTCATATTGATTAAGTCATAACCGCCGATAATCCTTTCACATTGGTTGGAACTACAATCAAATATAGAAAAAATGTCAGAGGAAAGTCACAGCAGAGTTTAGCATGCGGGGAAAAAAAGTTAAAAAAATTTCTTTACCATCGAAAGTAGAATTCTTAAAAGTGTTGTCAAACCTTTTCAGAAAATTATAGTGTAGAGAGTAGTCTTAAAATATATCAATTCGCCGGTTTTTAAGAGAAACTTGGCATAAGAGCTTCAATCCGTTCCTAACTTGAAAAGCTTTTAAAAAGCTTAAGAAAAATTTTGGGTCACTACTAATAACATTAATGAAGCTATAATTTAATAAGCGTAATGGAAGAGTGAGACTATTATGCAACTCAATTTTCTGCTACTTTAATAAAGAGTTTATGCCACATTTTTGATTTTAAGTGAAAGCTTTGACTTTTACAAATAGTAAAGTACTTCGATTTAAAAAAGCTCTTAAGCTTTCTTTTTTAACTTCTCTTAAAAACTCTTCTTAAAAAGAAAGCTTGTGAGCTTTTTTAAATCGATGCATTTTTATCTTTATAAAGACTCTTCTTAAAAGAAAGCTCACGAGCTTTTTTGAATCGAAGCATTTTCTCTTCTTTAAAACTGTTCTTTAAAAGAAAGCCTACGAGCATTTTTAAATCGAAGCCTTTTGCTCTTCCTTAAAACTCTTCTTAAAAAGAATGCTTGCGAGCTTTTTTGAATCGAAGTATTTTGCTCTTCCTTAAAATTCTTATTAAAAAGAAAGCTGACGAGCTTTTTTGAATCGAAGCATTTTCTCTTCTTTAACTGTTCTTAAAAAGAAAGCCTGTGAGCTTTTTTAAATCGAAGCATTTTGCTCTTCCTTAAAACTCTTCTTAAAAAGAAAGCTTGCGAGCTTTTTTGAATCGAAGCATTTTGCTCTTCCTTAAAACTCTTCTTAAAAAGAAAGCTTGCGAGCTTTTTTGAATCGAAGAATTTTTCTCTTCTTAAAAAGAGCTCTTGTAAGCTTTTTTGAAGTACTTTTCCATTTTGCAACTGTGACAGTTTTCACTTGAAATCAGAAATATGCCATAAACGCTTAATACTCGAACTTTATAAGTTCCATTCAACGCGGTTTGACTGTAAAATGTACGTAAAGAAGAAAAATAATGAAAGTTGATTTTATAAAAGTATGACACAGCAATAAGTGTAAAAACTCACAACCTCGCAATTGGAAGAGTCGCGGAGGCAGTGGCAGCTGAAGTGGCCGCATCCGCTGCAAATAAGCGCTGCCACACATCTGACGCCTGTTTAATGGCCAACGATGGAAATAGAAATAAAAAAGCATAATTTTCACTTAATGTACATTAGCAGACGAAAAGTCACTGAGAAGAGTGAGCTGAAACACAAAAAAAAAAAAAAACATAGAAAGGAAGTAAGTGCTTGTCGGTGAAAGAATAGTAAAGTATTTAAAGTCTTAAGCGAGTACGAAATTAGTTGAGAAGTGCACTTTTTAAGCCACAAAATATTGGTGAAAAGCATTCATGGGCGATGCACCAAACGAAGTAGAAGGGTAAAAGCTTTCATCTGCAAGTATGTTTACCTACAAATATGTATGCATGTATGTACGCATATCTGCGGTAGTTCAGCATGAGCGTACGTACATATGTAAAAATTGGGTCAAGTGAGCTCCCTTTCCTTTTTTGTTGATGCAATTTCAGCTTTTACTCCGCCAATGCTAGCAACTGATATACAAATATTTATGTGTTAGTGCTTGTGGTTGTATGCTAAATGCCAATATAAATAATGTGCATATGTATGAAGATGCTCGCATGTGCATAAATGGATTTATATATATAGACCTGTGTACGCGTACGTGAAAATAGTGAAAACAAAATGCAGCAAAATGCATTTTAGCATCGTTTGCAATAAGCAGCCTCATTTATTGCTTCGCAGCGATTTGTTTTTCACCATAAAAATATTTCAGTAAATATATGCAAAAATCTTATTTTTTTGCATACAATCTGAACCTATGAATCTATATTGTATACTCACATTATTTCTAAAATATGCCGAAATTTTAAGATTTACTATATATATAAAATAATTTTTTTTTTTAATTTTAATATTGTTTTTCTTTTTTGTTTTATGAAAGAATTTTTATTTAGAAATAAATACTAAAGTAAATGTTCGTTTTTAATTCAAAAAGAAAATAATATTTTTATTGAAAAATATTAATTTTATTTTCTTAAAAATAGTAAAGGAACTTTTTTTCAATAGATTTGTTTTTGAAAATTTATTTTTTAATCAAAAATTTTGTATATTGATTTTTTTGAAAATAAGAAAATAGAGAAAATAATATTCCCTTTTGATAAATACACTTTCTCTCCCTAATTTTCTCAAATCTTAAGAGTAAGTATTCTTCACACTTTTTGGTAGATGCGAAATACTTACGAAGGCGGGTATTTGCTTTTGCATTTAATTGAAATATAAAAATTATTTTTACATGTTTTTTAAATAATTTTTTTTTATTAAACTGTTTTGTATATCTTTTAAAATATTTTTTTGTAATACAAATTTTTATATTTTTAATTTAAAAAATTATAATAATATGGCAAAAAATATTTGCATATGATTATAAAAAATCCATAATTTAAATTATTTGATATTTAAAAAATTTAAATTTATTTTATTTAAAAAATTGAAAACATTTTACCACAACCTTGCATAAACTAGAAACCTTTCTGTATTTGTATGTATGATGCTCACCATGAGAAACTCAATTAATAATATTCAAAAATATATTAAAACTAAAAAGCGGATATTTTTGAAACTGTGTACTCGCTTATAAGCGCAGTAAGCCAGAGTGATTGTCCAATCAGCCGCCATTCGAAGCTCATACACACCTTTTGTTATTATTATTATTTTAAACTCGACTGCATAACTATTTAGAAGAGTGGAAATGTCAAAAGTTTGCAAGATAAATGTAACAAAAAAATAATTCAATGATGTAGGAATATACACACATACATCTATATTGGTGCTTGCAGCAGCGTAGCTAAAGAGGTGTTTCGCATATATGCCTTTGAATATTTTCTTGTGATTTGAGTAATATTTGGCTAAAAGCTATTATTTAGACTAACTCAAAGTAATTTTGGTGTCAAAGTAATATTTATGACTTGGTACTATGTACATATGTATTAGCTGATTAATGAGCTTAGTCTAAGAAAACACACGAGTATCTGA
Source organism: Bactrocera correcta (assembly GCA_027475135.1). Taxonomy (NCBI): domain Eukaryota; kingdom Metazoa; phylum Arthropoda; class Insecta; order Diptera; family Tephritidae; genus Bactrocera; species Bactrocera correcta. Next base: position 59,653,426 of record CM050325.1, on the reverse strand, counting down.
AATTTTTTCTAATAAAAACAGGTTTTGTTATTATTAAAATATAAAAATAATTTTCATATAAAAATTTGCTTTAATTGTCATCAATACCACAGGTAAGATGTTTTTTCACTCACGCTTTTTTTAGCAAGATTATAATATATATATAAGATTGTACGTTCTACGAAACTAAAGTGCTCTCTTCAAAAAGTCTTTATTTCCTGTGTTAATATTTACAGTATTTTCATTATCACAGGTGAGATTCTTCCATTTTGAGCATTTTAAGAGCTACCTCGCTAGATCTAAGGTATTTCGAGGTCTTTTTGAGCCCCTTGAGTAAAGCGGATATGCTTTTTTCAAATTTTCTTCGAATATTGGTATGCTAGGACTTTTTTCTATTCATTCTCTTGCTGTTGTAGGTTTTGTGGAATAATTGTGAAGACTCAATCACCCGAAAATAGTTATTTCTAATATGGAAATAACTTAGCCTTCTGGCAAAAATATACAGTACGAAAACAAATATTTTACAGCCGGTCAATCGACCGGCACAAACGTGAAATTGTCTGCTCAATGAAGTATTCTTTTAATAAATCCATTGATTGATACTACGTTGTTGAAACCAAATGTCGCCGAGATCGCAAGCTTCAGTCTCAGGCATCAAATAGTCGTTATCATGGCGCCACCTGCTCACAAACCACACAAAACTGATGTTTTTCTGGAATTTTCAAATCTTGAATCTTTATAGGTTGCTCTTCGCCTCAAATGCGACAATTTTGCTTGTTTACATACCCATTGAGCCAGAAATGGGCCTCTTCGCTGAACAAAGTTTGGCTCGAAAACATCAGATCTTCTGGGAACTTTTGAAGAACCCATAGAATGAAGCGATGTCGCTTGAGAAGGCTCAAACGGCTTCAATTCTTGCACAAGCTGTTTTTTGTACGTTTTTAATTCAAGATCTCAACGTAAAATGCGCCAAGACTCTCCATATGATGGCGTCGAATCGACACTCCACGGTCTTCGTGTACACTCTCAACTACGGCCGCAATATTTTCTTCACTGCGTTCTGGACGTAGTCTATTTGGTGAAATATTATCCAATAATGAATGCTAGGCCTCAAGATGGCGAATAGTATGCTCAGTAGATCGATTATGTTGACCATAAGTTGCGCGAAGCGCGCGAAACACATTCTTTACAGAATGTGAATTTTCGTAATAAAGTTGAACGAGTGGTAAACGTTGTTCAGTCTTAAGATTTTCCATGATGAAATACAAAAATAACATGACAGCTTGCATGACTGAACCGTGATCTGTCGAAAAAGCTATTAAAGAATGTATGTATATATGTATGTATATATTTACATAAATTTAGTCCCGACTGACGAAAAAACCTTCTTCCTCCTGTATTTTAATAAAACTCTTTCGTTCGTTTCTTGAGCCAGCATTTAATACAATTTTCCTCCCGGAGCAAAGTAAAGCACAAGAACATAAAAAATGGATGTTCCGAGTCAAATATGATCAGCGGATGTTTTCAAAGTTGACAGTAGTGCCTTAAGTGTATTAATTTCAATACTAAAATCCAATTTATATTATATATAAGTTAGGTTAGATTAGTCTGGTGTTCTAATAAGCTACACATAAACCAGTTTTTGGGTTTTAGCATTGCCAGTTGGAAAGCCGATTGGTAGTTCATATGAAGTAGTCATCTTTAAAGATAGCAGCGCTTAGCGCGAAAGTCAATATGTTCTGCGACCTCACTATCGATACCTCCTTCAGTGTCTAACACTGTGAATTTTTTCGTTTTATACTCATAATTTTTATAATATATCGTTTGCATACAATTTATTTACATCAATATTGATTTAAAATTTCGATATAGAAATTTTAAAAAGTTTCCCCTCCATATAAGTTGTTCACACGCCGTTCATGCTTCGCAATGGTTTTTTAGCAACATGATTTCTCTTATTGTTGCTCCAGCTTCCATTGTTAATATTTTTGTGTTTTTTCGCTATCGGCTATATGTTAAAGCAATATTTTTGTTGTTGTATTGCCAGAGCACGCAAACGACCTTAACAATTAAATTGGCGTTCGTTAATGGGTTTATTTTCTTGATTTTATGCACTGCAGTAGTATTTTTCACTTTTATTGACTACGCAAGAGCAGTCGGTGCAGAAGTTTAATTTGCCACGCCATGAACCCTGAGTGTCATGTGACTATGTGTATGTGAGTTTGCATATGCACACACATACATCAGAGACTGAAAGGCTGTGCTTATAAAAGTATAAATACCGATTTAGATATATTTGTACATAACTGAGCGCGTAAACATGAGGTGTGCTAGATCTATTTAGCGCATAATTGTAATTGTTCGTGCATTTTCGGCTGACGCCGTAAATAAAAATAAAAAAAAAAACAAATAAAAGCAAAATTGAAAATCAACAGCAAAATGCAGAAAGTAGACTCGAAAAAGTTGTGCGAATCACGTACCATTTTTATCTGGTCGATTATGTGCAGGAGATATGTATGCGCGGCCAAAGAATGCTGTCTGGCATTTTTTTCTCATTTACTCATTACCTTTTTTGAGTTGCGCCTGCAAAACTCGTTGAAAAAGCGAAAACCATTTTGGAACAGAAGTGAGAGTGTTTTCGTGTTGAACGCGTGTTTTCAATGTTTTTTTTTGTGATTTTTTGATTAATGGAAAGCGCTAAGTGATGCTGCATATGGGCTAACGGAAATATGTTTACGTTCATCTTACTTTTAATGTATGTGTTTGGCATTCACATGGTTTGCGCCTCATTTCAGTGGCTGTGAGGCAGCGGGTTCGTTGCTTAAGTCTTTCGTTTTTTCGTACATCGCCCGATTGGCTAAGCTTTGGATGGTTTGTATACTAGGTGGTGGTTATTTATTGCTAGAAATCAATTTTAATCGATTAAGTAAAAAGCCATGAGCATTTAAAAAAGGAAAATTTATTGTTTTTTGCTAAATCACTAAATGGAAATGCACAGTTAAATCAAGGCAATTTTGAATGTATTATTGCTTGAGAAAGTGCTGACCTAATAAAGTTATTATTAACTGTTAGTCAGAGTTTAGTATGTGATTTTTAGGTATATTTGTATTTGTAGTAGCGTATTTTCGCAATTTTCTCTCAGTCTGAACGCTATTTTTTGATACTTATTACAGCAATATAATGATTAAAAACTAACTTTTATTCACATCTGTTACGTAATTATCGTTTTAATTTTTGGATAATTAAAACAATTTTTAAGAAAGTGTGAGAAGACAGCTTGTAGAAATCAAAAGCAAAAATAAAAAAATAAAAAGGGCTTAAAGTACGTTTAGGCGTCCTAAAACCATTATTCAATTGGTAGAATAGTACAAAAAGGTGGAAGGTGGCACCGTATACATGTAGGATTGGCCCACAACCACATTTCCTTTATATCCTAATTTAAATTCCATCTAATCCCAAGTTATCGGAATATAAAGACACAACTGATGCCTTTAGGCCATGTCTCATGACTAAAAATTGCCGAAAACGGTCCATAAATTTTCAAGGCCCCAGATACCAGTGCCTGTATATAACATGGGATTTCGATAAAAATTCTTTCCTATCTTAAAAATGCATCAAACCGGGGTAATACTTCTAATAAAATATAAAAGCTTTCGCACGTTGGGTTAATTTTATGCGGAAAATATCGGAAAATATGTGAATTATTTTAAAAAATTCTCAGAGGTAACGCCTTTTAGCAACAATAATTCTTGGTATCAAAAAGGAAAAAATTATAATCATTACTACTCCTAGCTCCCATATATATAATATCTTCTTCTTCCAGTAAAAAACTGGTGTTCTACTGTGATCAAAATGAAATGTGAATTTTTAATTTATTCTAAGCATGTTTTTCAAGTCGGTAAGTTTGTAGTACTGTTAGTGACATCTATGCTAAATTTCAAGTCAAAATATTCATTAGTATTTCATATACGCGTTGTTTTGTGAAGCAATAAAAGTGAATTATTAGATTTTTAGTATGTCCGAATTTATTGAACAAAGAAGTAAGATAATGCACCATCTCATACCGCATTGGTTATTAGTGATAATTTCGTCACATTTTCAACCAATATCGCGCCGCAACGACCGCATTCGCCTGACTTACCTTTGTGTAACTTCTGGCTTTTCAGCAAATTCACATGACTACTCCGAGGAAACCGTTTTGACTCAGTTTTGATGAAGTTTCATTTTTTTTTCTAACCTTAGATTTGCTTGTTATAAATCTTTCCTGCAATAGATCTACTTCAATGATCCAAAATGAATAATCTTACATTTCAAGAGCTCTATTGTCAACCAGAAAGGTTTTTGTGGAACTTCCAGAATTCCTACTTGACAAAAGCAATTCTGTGTGCAGTATGAAATATTTTGACTCAGCTATTGCCATTATAAAAAGTTCGATATTTTCTTTAAACGAAGAGCTGTTAACGACTAAAGCAAAGTTTCGTATCGTGAATGCATGCATATATAAGTATAAAAACCTATACATATATTCATAAAAACACTTAACGAATTTCTAAAGTTTTTAAGGCAAATCTGTGATTAATTAGTTGCAAGTTGGCATCAAAGAATGTCAGCCGCTAGACAAAAAATACTAAAAGTAATTTATTTTTCAAGTAAATCGCCATCAGCAAGTAACTTTGGAAGCATCTAAGGTCATTCAACTGACTCATACGCGTAAAATACCATTTGTTCCACACCAAATAATAAGCCGCTTAAAATATCAACTACAAGCTTTCAGCGAGCCGTACTTAGTTGTAGCTGTGTCGCTGGACTTTTTAATGATGTGCTATTGTGTGCAAAAAGTTGTTATATTTATTTATTATATGTAATAAAACCGAAAAATAATAAGAAATATTTACTCACTTCCAACTTCTATGCTTTGCAGACAAATACACAGTGAAGTCGTGAGCGCGGAGCAACACTTGTTTGTGAGTGTGTGGAAAAATGGGCACAAAGATCGAGTACGTGGACACGACGCATCTCTATGCCACCAAATACATACGCAACTCAAAGGCCATAGCTGTACTCTGGGCGATATTCACAATATGCTACGCTATTATCGGCATTGTTGCCTTTGTGACGCCAGGTTAGTATGTCAGTCAATCCTATATACAATACACTACATGTGCAAGTGTGTATGTATCATGTGTCGCGAACTGTTTGTTGGCCAATTTTGATTGATTTTGATTTTTTACACTTGTCAGTGTATAATTTATATGACTTTTTATGGTAAAAACTATTGATTTTTTCAGATAATAATTGTTTTGAATAATGTAGATAAATATACATATATACCTAATATACATACATATATAGTATATACTAGGGTGATTAAAAAAAAATTTTTTTTTTTCGTTTGGTACTCAGAAAAATAGGTTTCTAGACACCTATAAGAAAGCCTCTCCAAGCATGAGTTCTTAATTGTAACGGGAAGGTTTTCCTACATACAGTTTTCTATTTTTTCTTATTATCAGATAGAAAAATTTATATCTCTTGTTCCTTAGATTTTGTAGAAAATTGAATGCTCTACAAAAAAGGTCTCTACGATTTTTTCGCAAACCCAACCGTTTAAAAAATATTAACAGTTAAAGTTTGATTATTTTTGGGAAATTTTTTTATTTCTTATGAATTTTATAACTCAATGAAAAAAAATTATTATAAATAATGAAATACGGCCAATAGACCTCCTTTTTGACCGTCTGTCTCTTCGGAATAAATTCATGATGCACCAAAACCCCTAATATCGAAAAAAGCAACGAGCATCAACTTGATTTTTGAGCGGATTTTGCATGGTGTTTTAATGATTGTTCACTTATTTGCATGTCAAACTCATAAATCTGTGACTCTATGGCAGTTCTAATAATCTCCATGAATGTAGGATCGGAATTTGCATGATCAAGCATTTCCAAAGACACCTATATATGTTACTCTTTTTGAAAAAAGGTCTGCTTTATCGGGACGAATCGAGCAAGAACACGTTTCATAGCCAAAATATCCACCAAAATTATTTACGAGAACGCCGTGCTTTCTTGTCAACATTCTAACACTTGCCTGATGATTTTAAAGCACAATATTCTTCACTTTTTAATCCTATATTTTCATTAGTTGAAGAGGTCGAAGGTCGTCCAGAACGAGGCGTCCCTTCATCGATCTCTCCATCGCCTTTGAAGGCTTTGTACCACTCGTAGACTTGTGTTTTTGATAAAACTTTATCACCGTAGGCCTTTTACAATATTTGCTATGATTCTGCACACGAAATTTGGTGCAAAATACAAAATTTGAGACAAATTCTTTGTTCGATATTTTTATCCATTGTGAAAATCACATCACATTACTGAGGTAAACCGATTTAAGCAGCAAACTGATTAACAGATTTTTATTAGAGATAGTTATTAAGGACAGTTCTATCATCTTAGAAAAAACATATGTGACCTGGACTACGAAAAGGGAGCTAATGTGCGAAAACTAGTTTTCTGGGAAACAGCTATTAAAAATAAACAACTCGTTCAATCAACTAAAAAGTGAAAATTGATTTTTTGACACCTAAGCCCCCTTTCCGTAGACCAGGTCACATATATACTTTTTTGCTCCTTCGGTTATATCGAAGCTATAATATCTTTCAAAAATACAGAAGATTTCGGACGTACATAAAATTTTATGCCGGCTAAATTGTTTATAAAGGGAATCTGACGTTTGTATTTGGGTTTTAGAAACTTTGTGGCAAACGCAATATACTATGTTCAGTGTATAATAATTTCATGTTTGCGATAGCTGTGGTTACCATTCATAAAAGATATATTAAAATCCATCCAAACCATGCACGTGCTAAAGATCTAAAGGAGACTAAAATAAAAATAACCATAAAATGATTTTCGATGAGCTTAAAATAAAGCTGATCGAATAGTAGACACTCTCAAAGGAATTTGTTGGACAGGCTCGCTAGCTTTACTATATTTTTAGATCTGAAAATATGGTTTATGAGAAAGAGATTGGAGAGACTCAGGAACATATTGAAACAGAAGACAAACAGCTTCTTGAGGAAAAAAAAACGTGTGAAAGGTCTCATATGAGCAGACCGACACGGAAAAAACCAGCCAGCTCATCACGCTGATCGTTTATTTTAAAGGGCCTCTGAAGCTTATTTCTGGGTGTTTTAAACTTCGTGGCAGAGTATAAATTATAATGGAATGTTTAGATATATTTCGATTTAATAAAAAAGGGAGTTTCGAAGGTTATTTCGGAGACAACTCATCTAGAGTATATAACTTTAAAATGTTTGGTCTTTTAGCAACGCTTCATGAGATCAAATTTTGACTATTTCTAAACTTTCAGTTTCAGGGAATGACCATAAGGGTCAAAAGAGGTCAAGCATACTCGCGGATTTTTTGTCACAACTTTTGGCATACTAATGATCTAAATCTGTTTCAAAAGATTATCTGAAAGGCCTTATTGCTTGAATGTTTTCTACTATATTTTAGTTCAAGGAACTAAGCAGGATGACAAATTCACCATATTCACAAAATTACACAAAATTTTTAAATTCTACTTTCTTATAATTTCAATAATATTCATCTAAATAACAAAGAAGCATATTAATTTTGAAAAATTTACATGCATTATTTTTTCAATCAGCCCTTTAAAGAGCTCTCAACAACTTTTTTATTTCAAGCTAAATAGTTGTGCAACATGTTTAAACATTTGTCGTTATTATGAAATACCATGTGAAACCACGACTATACATTTTCGCCAGAATCTTTTTTCGAAAGCCCCCTAGTGCCGTAACATCAATCGTTGTGAACTCTCTTGCTTTTGGATCATATTTTCGGAAGGCTTGACAGGGAATTTTAAGATAATGTGATGACTGGATTTTATATTGTCTTCGTTCGCCATCAGAAATGTAACGCTTTTTAATGGCGGAAGTGCGAGGGTTTGCCATTCCCAACGAGGGATAATCGCTATTGGCTCGGAATTTTTCTATGTTCTTGTTCACCCTTTAATTATCGAGTCCGTTTAAAGGTAAATAAGGTTTCAAAAGACAAATCGTTCAACTTTATTGCGAAAATTCATGTTCTGTAAATAACATTATCGGCCTACTGAGCGTACTATTCGCAACACCTTCACTCATCTTGAGACCCAGCATTCATTATTGGATAATATTTGACCGAATAGACCAGTACGCAGTGAACAAAATATATATATATCAGCCGAAGCTGAGAGTGGACACGAAGACCGCCGATGGTCTATTCGGCACTGTTCGCAGCAAAACGGACTGATGTATTGATCGTCTTGGCGCATTTTATGTCGAGATTTTAAATTGAAAGCGTACAAAAAAAAAAACAGCTTGTGCAAGAACTGAATCCGCTCGTTTTTTTTAATCAATTCGGCATCTGTTTAGTGTTCAATGAACATTATTTGCTCTTAAAATAAATATATTATTAAACAATTAATATTTTTTTACTTTCTTTATTAATATAAACTACCACATAATATACATTCTTGCGCCCACAATTCTAATTACTTTCTATGAATTTCTTTACAGAATGGGTCGGTGATCCGGACAATGAAAGTGCGGGCCGCTTGGGTCTGTGGCAGATGTGTCAGCGCGATGAGATATTCGACAATTGCAAGCGACGTTGGGAGACCATACTCACAGTGCCGACATTCTCGTTTCAAGTGCGTAACGCAGACACATTCGTGCCTAGCACCAATGACTTTTGTTTTGTCTACTTATGTATATGAGTATTTACTTTTGTAATTTGCTGCTGTGATATTTTATTTATTTATTTCTCTTTCATTTTTTATTTGTTTAATTAACCATTGTTTGCCCTCATCAACTGCAACAACAAACCACCGACCACAATGTCATCATCAACAACATCATCTTTGTCATCATTATGATGCACACAAACACATGTACACAGTTGGCAACATTCTTTATGGTTGCGGCGGTGGCATTGGCCTTGCTGACAATCTGCTTTTTGGTATTCTTGATCTTCATGAAGTCAACGAGAGTATTTCACATATGCGGCTGGATGCAAATCATATCAGGTGAGTACATACAATATACATACATATATGTGTATATTCATATATGTATGTATGTAATGAGTTTAATTAAATATTTGCGCACCTGCATATGCTGGCATTATTTGTACAATTCCATGTGTATATATACATATTTAGTAACATGTAAGTGGAACAAAATTTTGTTGATCGAAAATCGTGTGCAGAGAAATGAGCTTCGCAACAAGCACGAAACGCTGTCTCAGCAAAGATTTTTTTTAAATTATTTTATGATAAATGCAACGGCGGCATTTCGTAATAAAATGTTTATTTTACAAATATGCTGATAAGTCATTTCAATTTTTGGTAAATATGTTAATAATAATTTAAGTTGAAATATTGGTCTATTACTACACTCGTTTTCATGCGGTTTTTTTCAAAACTTAAAAAAAAAATATATAAGAAAAACATATCTTCTTCTTTATTTGAGTAGGCACCGTCAAGTTTAAAACAGCGCGCAAGTCGTAATTCCTTTTCGCTGTTTGGTGCCAATTGGAGATTCCAAGTGTCCAGGTCCTTCTCCACTTGGCCTTTCCAACGGAGTGGTGGTCTTTCATTCCTCTGCTTCCCCCGGCCGAATACTCTCATAGCTGGAGTGTTTTCATCCATTCGGACGACGTGACCTAATCAGTGTAGCCGCTGTCTCTTAATAATGAGATATGTCAATGTAGTCGTATACCTCATACAGCGCATCGTGCCATCGACTGCGGTATTCGCCATTGCCGATGCAATAATTCTTCCGCAGAACTTTCGCAGCACCTTTCTCTCGAAAACTCTTTACGTCGATTCATCAGATGTTGTCATCGTCCATGCCTCTGCACCATATAGCAGTACTGAGATGATGATTGACTTGTAGACGACTTTAATTCTCAATTGGCTACTCAGTCCGAAGTAGCATCTGTTGGCAAGAGTAAATTTGCGTTGGTTTTTGAAGCTGACGTTAGTTTACACAGCCGATAAATAGTTTACACAGCGGCATAAAGGCAGCCCCTTTAAAATCCATGAAGAGGTGATGTGTAGGAGGCTTGTCCTACGGTAGTTGGCGCCGATTGTTTGTATTCCTTTTTGTGGATTGGGCAGAATACACTTAAATTCCAATCGGGCATGATTTAGTTCTACAAAGAAGGTGATGCATGCTCCTTATCAGTTCTTCGCTGCGGTATTTGAATAGCTCGGCCGGCAATCCATAGGACCCCGCCGCTTTGTTGTTCTTCAGACGGGTAATTGCTATTCGATTTTCTTCTTGGTCGGGAAATGGAACTTTTGAAGTTCCAATCGTCATCAATTGCGGAATCGGGTTCACAATTTACTTGTGTTATACTTTCACTGCCATTCAGCAGGTTGGAGAAGTGTTCCCTTCATAATTTCAATAGGCTCTGAGCATCAGTCGCTAGATCACCTTTGGGGATTCTACAAGATTAACATAAACATATACAATCGTATTATTAAAAGAAGTGCCCGTCCGAAGCTATAACACCTTCCATGTTTTTGGCAATTTGCCCTGGTTTTGCGGTCAAGAACAAATCAAGCCAATTTTTCATACTCTGTTTTGAATCGTATGCAAGTTGAAAATTTTGACTCATGAGTCCCGACCGTCCTGTATCCAGTTAGAACTCCCGTAACTATTTGAAGGTGGTTTTTGCTGAGGGCAAACAAGATCTCTCAACAAAGGCCCACAATATCTCTTATGTTTTACCCTGATCCAGATGGACCTTCCGGTTGCACAGTTGCTAGTATCTCACCAGCGTTTGCCGAGCTTGCCCGAAACTCAACCATCCAGAAGTGAACATTAAGAAGACAGCGGAGCTCCTACCTGTTCTCGTTCTGCAACTAGTGAGATTGCAGTATCTGACCCATCGAGCTCATCAACCTTACAGTTACTCGATACTAAAAATAAGAAGTTAGAACATACCTTCGAGGTACGGTCAGCGAGCTCAAAGGAAATATCGCCACCCTTGGATGGTCCCCACTCTATTGACTTCACTGGTTACTAGAAGACGACACCTGAAAAATAATAAAGAATTTTCCTCACAATACAAACTAGTGCCATTCAACACGTCATAACTTCTAGTTCTCCAGATCTGACAGCGGTCAAACTCAAATAATAAAGAAGCCAATTAAGACTATCTTTTTTGTTGGTACTAAATCCAAACAATTATAATGTGTTTCCTTTACTTAAGCTTGCAATATTTATTCTACAAATATTTAAATTCTTCTTTTACATTTCTTATAGCGATTTGTATGATTGTTGCCTGCGCCGCCTTCCCGTTCGGCTGGAACTCTGATGATTTTCGTAAAATCTGCGGTCCCGATGCGAATCGCTTTGAGCTTGGTCTATGCGGCATCCGTTGGGCCTATCCGCTTGCCATAATTGGATGTGTCGATGGTGTGGTCTTGGCCACGCTCGCCTTCATACTTGCCACGCGTCATGTGCGCCTACAACCCGATCCACTCTACCAGAGTTCACTCTACAAAGGTGAGTTGCAATCAATAAAGAAAAAAGAAAAAAACACTCACACTTCAAATACATACCATAATTCCCTCCCTTTATGCCAGGTGAGATTAACAACGCTTACATTACAGACGCTGTCAGCCTAGCCGGCTCACGGAAATCGCTGAATCTGCAGCCAATTCTGCTGGTGGCGCCACCACACAATATGCCCACAAATGGCGATGACACGATATCGCAATTCTCCTCGCGCACACCCAACCATCGATATCGACCCGACTATCCGATGCATCAGTTTTGAGTTACTTTATCGAACCGGCGTTTCCGAAATTGTGATCCTTTTGTGTGTTTCATATTTTGATTTTTCGTTTTGTGCTTATTTTGATTTGATTTTCTTCTTTTGTTTTCTGTTAACATCCTCAATGCAGGTTTTATGGACTGAGAAAAAAAAGTAAAATCAAAACCTTGTAATAAAAGTTATGCCACTCTCTTGGTGGCTATCTGTACATACATATATATACGGTAAATAGCAATGTAATTTTATTGTATGTATTTTAAAAAATGTAAAATGTACAATAGAAAATAAGTTTACAGCTAAATAAATTATTGTCATTATCTGAGCGAAAAGGCGATTTCTTCTAAACTAGCAATTTTACAAGGTTTTTAGGTTCTATGTTTTATCCTTAAGGCAGTTGTTTGTGATGCCAGTGAACCCAGATATGTAATTGTTTAGACGTTTTACTTTTACTCCTATTGGTGCACCTGGATGACCAAAGGTCTGAAATCTAAGGCCTTAAAGCAGAATTTGTAAAATAAATGTGCAATAAAAAGCCGATATTTGTTCGAAGTACCTTAATGGATTTTTTATAGCTGAAACATTGTACTTGTAGCCCACGAAAAAAGGCTAACGGTCTCAAATCTCCCGAAGCGCCAGCTAAGCAGTCGTTAATCGCACTCGGCGCGGAAAAGAGTAATGTTTGTATGAATTTTGTAGGCTGCTCCTGGAATCGGGCCTGATTAACTAGTACGGATTTGTATCTAATGAAGACCTTTTGACTAAACTACAACAACAACACCAATAAAACCAAAATTTCTATCTGTCTACCTGCATGCAACATCTTACAATTTTGCCAAACATCAACAATAGCGCTGGTGAACTTTATTGTCACTCTGTATTTGTCTATAAAAATATTCGATACACCCTGTATCAAAAATATTTAGCTAAGCTCACAACCAATGCAGTAACATCTCTATTACGTGCGGAAGTCACAATATCATAGGCATATCCATCTCCGTCGACTTATGTTTTTATTGTATTTTTGCTTGCATACTTTTAGGCTTGAATTATGTGAATGTATTCAAAATTTATAGCTTGCATTTTATGTACCGGTACTCTATTGGGCAACGGGAAAGTACTAAATATTTCATCCATTTTTGGAAAAGCCTTGCTACATATCAGAATACTACAGAGTGAATATTTAGTTTCGATATAATGTAATATAAGCTCATTTTAGGCTCGATTATTGTGTCTACTTCTATATATCATCATTACTCTTTTACTTTTGGAGCTGAAAGTATTTGCTAGACCCATATTGCCTCCAGATGTTTATGCCGTGAATAAGGTATCTTAAGTTTGCCACAAAGTTCGTCTGTCTGCATATATGCGAACTAGTGCCTAAGCGTTTTAGACAACGATCTGAAATTTTGCCCACATAAAGGATCTTCGCCATACAAACTCATCGATCAAAAAGATTATTTTGTTGCCTGTTGTCATACAATCTACAAACATAACGAACCATCATTTTTACCAATTCTGTGGCGGTACTGTTTGGAATAATGGTCATCGCATGGCACCTGTGCTGTGTAGAAGTCTTCTTCTTATTTACTAGTGTGGACACTGCTTTGCTGTTATAGCCGAGTTAACAACAGCGCCCCACCCGTTTCTTTGTTTCGGTATTTGACGCCAATTTAAGATACCAAGTACAGCCAGGTCCTTTTCCACTTGATCTGTCCAACGTTGTGGAGGTTTTCCTCTGATCCTGTTCCACTCGCGCGTACTGAATTCTAAGACCTTCAAAACTGAAGTGTTCTCTTCCATCCGGACAACATGACATTAATATGTAGCTACAAATGGCGCTGTCTCTTGATTCGCTGAGCTATGTCAATGTCACCGTGTAACTCATACAGCTCATTGTTTCATCCACAGCGGTATTTGCCGTTGCCATTGCGCATAGAACCGTAAGTCTTCCGCAAAATCTTTCTCTCGACCATTCCGACCGGCCGACTCATCAGAAGATGACACGTTCATGGTTGTTGATATAAGGAGCTTTATTTATTTCTTGGTGGGTCTTTCTATGTTGGGATCGACGCCTTTCCTGTGGCGTGTTGGAATTGTACCTCAAAGTTAATCTTATTCATCTGTCATTTCAAGTTTTACTATAACGTCAACCTCAATTTCCACAGGTCTAGGTCTAAAATCGACTCTTGTGCTACTCCTGCCATAACCGCTTTCTGTCGAAATCCCTCGCTAGTCTCCGCACTAAAGCATTGAGTTAGTCGAGGATTCGATAACTTTTTTTCTAGGGCGTTGACCATATTCATATCGCGCTTTTGACGGCCTTTCGGACGCTGTTCGACTTTTACACTTTCCATGGCAGCTCCTTAAGTTGATGTGTCGGCTCCTTGAGTTAATGTGTCGCATCTGAAAACGGTGTTTCTTTGAAAGTTCAAGAAATATTACAGCAATTTTATAGCAGGCGTTGAACATATTCAAAAGTATCCACTATACAGTGAGTGTCGCGCGAGCTCAGTTTTGACCAAAAACAGCGACGAGTTGATGATTCGGTTCAGTGTTTAGAGATGTTCAAGCGTAATAAGCCCGAGTTTTTGCGTCGATATGTGATTATAGACGAAATAGGGCTTCATCATTCCTTTACAGAGTCCAGCGACAGTCATACGAGTGGACTGCACATGACAAGCCCGCTCCAAAGTTTGCAAAAATGCAATAGTAACTTGGTAAGATTATGGCGTCTGTATTTCAGGATGCGCGTGGAATAACTTTTAATGACTACCTTGAAAAGGCAAAGGACCATCAACAGAATTAGGCTTTGAATTGCTTCCGTCTCCACCGTTATCTTTAGATCTGGTCCCCAGTGACTCTATATTGTTCTCAGACATACAAAAAAAAAACGAGTTTTGTCAAAAAACTTGTATTTCTATGGTAGACCATAGACTTTTCAATTACAACAATAATAAATAAAGCATTTTTCTTGAAGAAAAACTCCTTTTCATAAAAAATATTTCATCCGTACAAATATTTGCCTCAATATTTCAACGTATTATACCAAAATATAAGAATATGTACTATATATACCGTTATCGTTATTATTGTTGTTGTATTTGTGGAGCATAAAAAATCATTTAGCACCAACTGACGACCATCAAATATTCGTATATCGAATAATTTGCAATAACTTTATGTTAGCCATTATTTAGGCATAAAAAGTACCGAAAACATTTCGCCAAATCACGAATAATTCGCCACAATAAAAAAGGAATGCCGAATTTCGTTTATGAATGCTATAAAATCCAATAAAAATATTGTATATCAAAGTAATTTGCTACCGCATAAAAAGGGCCAAGCACCACACTGCTCCTCCATATACCCCGACAATGCGATAATCCAACTTTTATGCGATCCACAGCCGAGGAGCGGTAGACTACATCCAGTCACAGGGGTAACAAACTCGCGCCGTGTGCGAAAGCAATAATGAAATGCCAGCAGAACTTTATCGGAAACAAAACGCCAAATTTCTTCGCCATAAAGTCACAAATGCAAAAGGACGCCATCGTCACCGCCAACGCCAGCCAACGCTCTCAATATGTTGCAGCGCATGGTATAATTTCCGCTGTATGCCATCAATTCATAGCGCAGAGAGAGAGAGGAGGTCGGTGCTTGCAATTGGATGCCAATTCGAAAAGTTCTCATTGGGCCATGAAAACGAAGATATCGTTAGTAAATAAATAACCTGTGCAACGCACCGGAAAATACGTAGAAGTACCGCCAGCCAACCCAGCGACCCACCAGGCAGTCAAGCAGACAAACCGCCAGCCGGCTTGACGCATACACTCTGCACGTGGGGTGAATAAAGCTTAGCAGGCGTTTAGCAGCTAATCGAGTGGGTGGTTGGAAGAGACGAAGCCAGTCACTCAACTAGTCGGTGGGTGGTTGGATCTATGGTAGGGGAGTTGGTATGTATAAGAGAGACCTTGCGCTTAAGTTCAACAATCAGCGTGCGCTCTAATAAGGCATGTACCTCCAAAGTGCGTATGTATGTAAGCGTCGGCTTGCTTTACTTCAATATTGAGTGGCGTCAGCTTGTTGCCCACTTAGAATATTTTAACGCATTTCTTTTGCGTTGATAGAATTTCTTATGAATTATACAAGAATATTAAATCCGCTTTCATATATACATATGTACGTCTGTAATGCCCGTGCAGGAAAAGGTTGCTAATTGATGATGATTTAGACGAATTTATATTCGTACTTCATGCGTTTTAGTCGGTATAATTCAAGGGAACCCAAAGGTAGACCTTTGAGAGATTGCTACTCATAGGAACTGGCACTCTTTGGCAGTATTAACTTAAAGAACTTCAAAAATGGATGAAATGATGAATACCATTGAGAGTTCTAAAGCTTTTGTGACGATATTCTAACTTGCTTTAAAATGTACCTGGAACTCGGGAATTTCTATCCAGCGTCTCTTTTTTCGAAGTGTGAGAATAAAACTTCAACTTAGGCTGGAGAGTACGGTTGACCCTATTCATTTAGCTATCATTGACTTGTGACATAGTGAATCGGTCAATTGCCAGCTCGTGCAGAAAACCTTTTGTATAGAGTTTTCGTATACCCTCCTTTTCATGACTGTTCTGTCCATGCGATCCTTTGATATATTTACGATTTTGTAATGTCCTCAACAACATAATTTTACGATCATACAAATATATCTTCTAAGTTTTTTTAAGTTTTCCTCTTTCTCCGATCGTCTCACAGACTCATAAAGCCCGGAGTTTGCGAGTTTCTTTCCAGGAATTACCTTCAAAGTGTATGTTCTAATTTCTCAAACCACTAAACAAGAGAATAGAAGCAATTTTGCAGTAAACGGGTCTGTTCCGGTTATGTAGAAGCGACCGTCAGGGAAATTTTCTTCTCTATCATAATTCTGAAGATCCTGAATACGATGAAAATTTGTTTTCTCTCTTCTTTCGCCAATAAGACACCGTAGAGAGGATGGAGCCTTGTGTAAACGTTCATGCAAGTGAGGCAAGTACTCAGAGCCTCATCCACTTGGTAGTGGCCAGAAACGATTACTTTCCATATGGCTTAAGCGGCTCAAGACTTTCGGTCCTAGACCAAGTATCCTCTGGGTAGCCAAAGAACATCCGTTTAAAGGCGAGCTCCTCCGCTGTGTTTGGGACCCGACACATAAAAAACACCCCCAATTTAGTTCAAATTTTCCATAAATGGATGTACTAATGAGTCATGAATTATATCTTTCATGTCTCCTGACACCAAGTCAAGTCGCTTCTCCAAAGACCGAAAATCAGTTAGTAGATCTAAATTTTTACTTCGGGTGGTATATTTAACAAAATTACTATTCCAAGAATTACTTGTCTAAATTTCTCAAATTTATGTAAAGTTATTCAAGTTTTTCTTACAGGCCCTTCATTCCACGTGCTTATGTGCGTGACCTCATAAACTTGCTTACAGCCGAAGGATCCATCCACGCCACAGCTCCTAGCACACTTCGCACATCGCGAAGCTTTGCGCTTCCAAATAATAAACATTTTTTATTACATCCGCTCTCGAGATATTTCAATTCCGTTGGTCGAGCGCATTTTTTTTTATTGTCGCTGCCTTTGAACAGTTGGCTTTAGTGGTGAGGTAAGTGGATAAATGGTTGGCTTGGCGAGCAAATCTTATAATCACTGCACGCACTTCGCCGACTGTGTCTTCGGCGGGAATTAAGATGTCTGCGTTGAATGGAGCAACGGCTGCTTCTGGGTTCTTTGTCGACGCGTCCTGCATCTCATTTACTTTGATTTTGTAATTTTTTTCGTTCGCTTCTTCTAGGTTAAGCAGTGGCGGTGGTGGTTGTGGTGGCAGGTGGCGTTTGGCACTTTGCATGGGCATATACAAATAATTTGGGGAAATTGTTATTGAAATTACCGACCATCGAAATCAGCTAACCAATCAACTCCTCATTCGGTGGTTCAATAAAATGGCTAAACGTTCTGGATATTGGGTGGTTGATTGCCAACGTTGTTGGTTGATTTTCGGTTTTTGACATTCAACGGCAAAGTTTTATTATTATCGGTCACTGAATGGGAAATTAAATGCCTTATTGTATGCAAATGGAAATATTTAATTGCAATTAATTCTGTATAACGTGGAGTCGTGTGAGCGGAGTGGGGTTGAGGGTGTATTTGTTGTGAACTTGACATGTTTTGACATCGTATTATAATTGTTTTCCTTTATTTGGTATATATTAAATGCGTAAGCAAATTCATGAGGCACAATGACCTCACTTAAGAATATATGTAGTTTACATTGAGCCATTCTTTTTGATAATTCTCTATGGTTTAATGTGGAGCAGTCTTCGCTTTACTTTTAGAACTTCTTTAACAAATTTATTTCAACTTTGGTTCAGATTTTTTAAATCTAACAAAAATTATTAAGTTATGTACTTTGAAAACTTACATATTTTTAGATCGTCAAGGAATTCGAGGAAGAAACCGAAGCTGACCTTTAGAGCATCGATCATATCATTCTCGAATATTTGGATATGAGAAAACAAAAACAACGACGAGTTTATATATGATTACGGATGAAACATGACTCTACCATTTCACTCCGGAATCTCCAGTCACACGAGTGGACTACTCATGATGAACCCGCTCCAAACAGTCGGCTGTTAAGATTATGGCGTCTTTGTAAAATAAAGGACCATCAACCGAATTAGGCTTCGAATTACTTCCGCCTCCATCGTAATCTTATTCTCAGATTTCCGTTGTGTAACGCTTTAGACTAAACAGTCATCTTATTTTTACCTAAAAGCAGTATGTAGATGGAGAAGGGATACTTGGACGCGAAGATCTGAAGTGTCTCTATAAAATCATGAGCTTCATACCAAAGGCTTGAAATGGTATAGGTTGTAGGAGATTTTCGTATTTCTCTTAATATGTGACTGTATGAGACTGCAAGTATTTAATGCTTGTGAGTTAAACGGTGAGCAACCAATAATACAAATCTGGTTTGTCAAGGATTTATACTTTTTACATTTTGTTTCTGTCACATGTGGATATATCCTGAATTTTGGACCAAGAGTTAAAGTTAAGCAGTTCTGCTATGTTCTGAAATCATAGTCCTTAGTAATGCAGTCGAGGATTTCTGGAAACCGTTTTGAGCAAAAATTTAAGCGATGAGAAATCTACAATGAAGCCTTAGCGTATACTTGTAGATCTTTCGATTAGGAATCTAAAGGTTTTTAAGACACCGTAGAACACTTTTTTGGTTTAATCCTAGATCCGAAAAAAAAATTAATGAACTCAACTATCTTTCTTAAAGTCGTTGAACCAAAATTCAGCTCATAGCTTCTGGTAAAGGAAATAACTGCAGAAACAATCTGCTTCGTATGCTTATTAAACTTAACCCATAGAGAGTCAATGGGGCCAAAAGGATTTTTTTGATTTAAGTTCTAGCGATCCATTAAAGTCATAATCAAAATGAGGAAATCTCAATTGTCAAATATTAAACAACTTTTATTAAAAGCTAATCGTAGATAATCATTGCGATTGTGAGACCAATGGTCGTAATGGCTTTTACCAACGAATAATGCCACCCTCCATTGTTGCAGCATCTGTTGTTGACACATTCAATCTCTCCACTGAAATGTCAAAAAACATAAGGGAAACATCAGATTCGGACAACATCGTTTATAACGCTTACATAATTAATTTCAATTAGAAATAAAATAGATTCACCACTAGAATAAACGGAATAGAGTAAAAGAAAGTGATTACCAAAATTAGAGAAAAATCTCAGAAAGATTACAATTTTTTTTTGGTATCAATATCTACCCTAAGAAAGTCAAGGACCCAAAAAAGTCTTTACATAATATTTTCAAAAAAGATGGTCCGTTAGGTTAGTCTCAATTCGACTTCGCACTTTAGGAGTAATCCGAATGAGTTACAATATCATTTCGTGACAGTCGACGAATAATTGATACACCAGTATACACTAGGGCCCAAAAATAGTAAAAACAGCTTACTTTATCTGGATCATCTGTTCCGAAAAGACGTGAATGGCCTACATAGAACTTTCCTCATCTTGCATTAACTTCTACACATGACTCCTTCCTCCTTCCTCGGTCGTCGCTAATGTGAAATTGCTCGAATTAATCTAGAAACTGATCTCTTATGCACCACGTTCTCTAGATTTGATTCTGGTCGACTTTTTTAGTTACCAAACTTGAAAAAGTCACTCGCCGGGCAGAAATTTTTGTTAAAGAGGAGTTCATCGTCAACTAAGGGACCTACTGCGCATTGGAGAATCGTTGTGTATCGCGCTAAAAGTCCTCTATATAAATGAATAAACAATATGTTTTCTAAAATGTTCCTATTCTTGAGCAACCTAAGTACTTTTCGGACCTCCGTCGTAAGAAATTATTATCCTGAAATGACATTTCGTCCTTCCTAAAACCTTATAGCCAGAACTAGCATTTGTAAATTCTTGTACTTCTTTATTTGAAATCTGTTTTGTATTTCCTTTTATTTTATTTTTATTAAACTTCTTTCCCCCACCAAACCTCCGATTGTTTGAATTTTTTTTACAGCTTCCGCTCCCCACTGTGAGGTCAGTTGTATTGACTGTACGAGAGTACCGCAATAACGGTGCTTTGTGCTTACTCGTATTTTCTCATTTCATGCTGGTTGTATGGTAGTATTGTGCGCCATTTTTCTGTGCCACTGATTGCTTCCATATTGCCCTCAACCCCCGTAACCATTTTGCGTTGCAAAAGTACTTCGCTTTGGCCGCTTTGAGTTGGCCTGTTGAAATATGATTTACGAATTTTTAACTTGTGGCAGCATATTTCTTTACTTGAAAATTACGTTCGCCCCTTACCAGTTACTTCCTCAATATTTATGAACGGGGTGGGGGGTCTCATATATATTTTTTCGCTTTGAGTGTGGGTTATTGTATTTTTACAACTTCATATGGACGTTGTTGGAGAAGCTCGGACGCCGCAGTGTGCCGAAGCGCCGCCATATGTTGCTGCCACATGGCGAATAGCCACGACAGTGGGTGTGGGAGGGGCGATAAAAGGCGGCCACTGCTCGCTGGTCAGTGGGTGAGCAAATTGCTTTGACTGCGAAAGTGTGTTTGTGCTGGTTGTGTGTTGCGTGTGTGGTCGTGATTTGCTGCGTTTTTTTTTTGGTTCGGGTCCCTCTTCTGCTCTCCGTTTTATTGTGTGAAACTATAATTTGAAGGAACTGTGAAATGTTTTGAAGCTTTTGATTGACGCTCTTTTTGATGTTTACAATTGTTTGTTTTATTACTTTTCGCTCGTTATTTTGTTTTTTTTTTGCTTTTCTTGTTGCCTTTCCGCTTTAGTCACGATAAATTAACTTTTTTGCGTTCTCTACCATATAACGGCACTCGCTGCGATTTTGTTGTATGTTGTTGAATGAGAATTATTGTTTCTAAATTTTATATATGATGCACTTATCAGCCGTTGGGTCAGCAGCAAGCGCCAAGCACTCACTCACTCAAATATATTGCGAAAGTGCAACCAATTTACGACTTGTTGTTGTAAGCTTTTGTTTCTAACTGTATTTCCAGTAAATTTCAAGATGAAGAAAAACTTTCTTTGCATACAATACAAACAAACGCACATATGTATATGCACTCACACACATACATATTCAATATTTATGTGCATATTTCAGCAGTAGTGTGTGTGTGTGTGTGTGCTATGGGCGAATTGTGTCTGTGTTTGTGCGCGTGTAGTAGTAGCATTCCATTTTCGTTTTATGCAATTTCTGCTTTTGACATTCACTTAAATGGAAACCTTTAAGGCGTAAAACTGCAGTTTTCATAAAGTTACAAAAACAACTATAAAAACAAAAACACAAAATGCACAGTTTCACAGGTAAATTCGAGTGTTTTTTTTCGTTTTCAATTGTTACCTCAATGGCAACGTTGTTGGTGCGTGACGCGTATTTTCCTAGATAAATTGGTTTGTTCTAAGAAAAATTTCAAAGATTAATTAATATTTGAGAAAATGATTTTTTTGTTATTAAATTTACTGTAATTGGAAACCATTTATTTTTCAAGTGAAATGAACTAATTGAAATCTTTGAAGAATTTTAATAACTGCATATATGCATACACATGTATGGTTTCTGAAATATTCAAAATTTCATATTGCTCTTTCGCCACATGTTGCCCAAAATTACAGTAGCCATTTTTATTAATCTAAAACTAATTGAGTTAGATAACAAGTCAATTGAAAAGTCCTTGGTCTAACACAGTAAAACAAATTTTTTGGCAATATTCGTTTTTGTTTATTCAACACAGTTCAATTCAATGGTGATACACTAGTTATATGAATCCTCCAACTTTTAGATAACATTTTATAGTACGATTTGCCCTTTGCTTCAAAATAGGCCTCAGTATCGGTGATCACCCCTTCATTCGACAAAAATTTCTTCCTAGTGGGCAATCGTTTGAGACCTAAGCACAGACAATAGTCGCTGTGAGCCAGATCTGAAGAATACAGTGAATATGGTGGCAATTTGAAGCCCAATGATTCCCTGTGCCCATAGAAAAATGTGAAAAAGTGAGTTTCATCGATAAACAAAGTTTTCTTGTGAAAATTGGGATCGGTGAGCATATCGTTTTGCGACCTGCAATCTTGCGCGAGATTGATTTTATAAGCCCAAAAACTAAGATCTGTCCTAAATCTTTCAAAAAAGGTTGAGCACAGCTTCAACCGTAGCGAGCGACTTATTCGGTTCTTCTTCAATAATCTGCTCCACAGCAATAATAGCGTCTTCGAAGCGCAACATAAGACGTCTCTGAGGATGAGCATTATTCACTAGAGTAAGCGTCGTCTGAAACCGATGAGTCGAATAATCGACTCTGTTGGGCGATTATGTCGACCGAATATCGGACGCAGCGCACGATGCCATTTTGTACCATTATTTTGGTAACAAATTTATATGATTTACAAACATGGTTCCGAAATATGGAATGACAAACCAAATTGAGCAAATATCAAGTTACAACTTTCAAAAATACCAACTCCGAAAACAATATGGTCTCAAAATTTCTTTTCATTAGGTATATTTGAATGGACATGGGGGAATGATCAGTGCTGTTATCTATCGATTTTTTCATCCCAATTCGAAATAGCACTTACTTTCCTTCTTCACAGGGCCAACTGTTTTCTTCTCTTCTGGTCGAAATCGAATGATCGAACGATAAATCCAAATAAAATACTTGAATGCTAGGAAGTATCAATCTTTCTCAGAAATTCGACTCCGAACCTAAGTATCTAGATCACTGAAACATCAATCTAATTCGAGGTACATTCGATACAGAGCTGTTGAAGGATGAAGAAAAGTTTTGATGGTAAAGTCTATTATCAGCTTTCTCTTCGTGATAATTTGCGTTGTTCGTAATATTTTAGTATTTGCGCTAGAGAATTTTGGCCTGAAGTAAATTACACGAATCTAAAATAATTCGTCTTATTGCAGATAGATAAATTTTGAGCAATACTTTACATCAAAAAGCACTTGGCTATATAACGGGTGATCCAACTAGAGATACCTTTGTCAATAATCACTTTCAACAGATCACGCGTTAGTCGTGTCCAGCACGCAGTGAAAAAAATATAGGAGCCGTAGCTGAGAGTGTATAAGAAGACTGTGAAGAGTCGATTTGGCGACGATCGCAGCAACTCGACTAACGTATGGAAGACTTGGCGCATTTTACGGCGAGATCTAAATTAAAAGCGTAAAAAATACAGCTTGTGCAAGAACTGAACCTTCTTAACCTTTGAAAGCGACATCGCAACGTTCTATGGGTTCTTGAAAAGTTTCAAGAAGCTCCGATGTTTTCGAGCCAAATGATGAGGCCCATTTCTGGTTCAATGGGTGTGTAACTAGCAAAATTGCCGCATTTGGAACGGAGAGAAACCTGAAAAGATTCGAGAGCTGCCATTTCATTAGAAACAACTACGGTTTGGTGTGGTTTGTGGGCCCGAGGAATCATCGGTCCATATTTCTTAAAAAAATATGCCGTTGGGAACGTAACCGTCAAGGGCGACCGTTATTGCGCCATTATAACCGACGATTTGATGCCTCAAAATGAAGCTCGTGATCTCAGTGACATTCGGATTCAGCAAGACGGCATCACTTCCCACACATCACATCAATCAGTGGATGTATTGCGAAAATACTTCGGTTAGAAGATAATTTCACGTTTCAAGCCGGTAGATTGGCCATCAAGATCGTGTGATATCATAACGTTAGACTTTTTTCTGTAGGGATATGTAATGTGTAAAGTGAAGTTTCTGTGTTTTTTCTATAAAAATGTTGGGAGTCTCAAAATAGATCACCCTTTGTACTTATGTTACGTTTTCGGGATTGAATCATATTATATCAGTGGAACTGTGGAATATACTTTCATTGAAATGCTTGTACAAATAAAAAAATGTTGCAGTTTAGTCAGCTTCAAAAACTTGTTTCCTTTTCCCAGAATCGCTGTTTATAAGAAAAATACAATCCTATCGAATATTTACATTTCTACGATTTTTGAAGTCCCAACCTTGCAATGAAACAAGTGAAAATATTTTCGTAAATTTACATTTTTATTTGCCTAAAATAACAATTTCTTTCAAAAATATTTCATTTCGACAACAATCCTCAAAAATAATTTGTATGTTTTTGTTCCTTAAAATAAAATTAAATTGACTATGTATGCATATTAGAACTACATTATTTTTGTATAAAAACCTTTTAAAATAGCTAAATACTAAGAAAACTGCTTACGGATAATAATCTGCTCTCATTTTTGTGTCGTAAAAATGACTAGTGAAATATATTTGAAAATTGTTTTAAAAATAAATTTCCAACTTACAGCATAATGCATTTAATTTACAACTAGTCAATAATAATTAAAATTGCTATGCTTAAGATAAAGTGTAATGAACTACCCCCGAACATACAAAATTAATCATTGAATTGGAAATAAGTAAGTATATAAATAACTATGTACAGAAAGTTTAAAAACTAGAATTATAAGAAGTATGTGGTTGAACTTGGTTTTGGATAATAAATGTAAATTTTGGTTTTTGGTAATTTGGGCTAAAGTTTAATATTCGAAATTCAGAGAAAAAAAAAATAAAAACTGAAATTAAAATGCAAACAAAAAATCATAAAAATTTCAAAAATATTGAAATAAATATAAAAAAATTAATCACAAAAATATACTTAAGAAATTTATATCAAAATGTATTTTTTTAATCTGAATGTATTAACAATTACAAAAAGAAAAAAATAAATAAAAAGTAAAGTTATTGAAATTGGAAAAAAATATAAATAAAAACATAAATTCTTCGTCACGAATTTGAAAAAATTAAAAATATATTTATTTTTTATTAGTTTTAAAAAAACTAAAATTACGTCATCAATTAAATAGAAAAGTCACTAGAAAATTTACATTTCAAAATTAAAAAATAAAATTACATTTAAAAAATATTTTTTATAATTAAAATATCTTGTTTTAAATTTTAATAAAATGAAATTAGTTTAACAACTTAAAAAACTTAAAAAATTTTCATTAATGAAAAATTAAAACCACTTTAATAATATATATATATTGAATAAATTAACAATTAAAAAAATTTATCAAAAAGTGTGCTTATCGAAATTGGAAAAAAAAATCTTAAATAAATACAAATTATAGGTGGCAAAATTGAAAAAATAAAAAAAAAATTAAAAATTTTTATTTTTTATGTTTGAAAAAATTAAAATTATGTTAATAATAAAAAAATAACTAAAAACAGTACATTTGGAAATTAAAGAAAAAAATAAATATATTTAAAATTGTGTTTTTTTATAAAATATTTTTTTTTTTCAATTTTAATACAAAAAAAAATAAATTAATTAACAATTAAAAAAAAAAAAATAAAAACTTACATTTCGAAATTAAAAAAAAAATAAAAATTTCAATAAAAATTATTTTTAATTATTAAAATATTTTATTTTAAATTTTTATAAAATAAAATTAAATTAACAATTTAAAAAATTTCATGAATTATACTTTTTCAAACTAATAAAAAAAATCATATTAAATTAAAAAATTCAAAATAAAAAAGTTTAATTATGTTTGTAAATTTTTTATAAAACTATATTAAAGTGGCAACTGAAAATCGAAAAAATTTAAATAACATTAACAAATAAAAAAATATAAATTAAGCTTTCCCAAACTAGAACAAAATATATATAAAAAAAATACGAAAAAAAGTTTTTTTTTTTTTTTGTATCAAATTATATTAAATTGACAACTAGAAATCAGTATTTTAAACTATAATTTGTTGATTTCTGGTCTTAAAAATACATTTTGGTTTCGGGCAAGAAAAATTTTTTTAATTTTTTTCAAACAGTTTATAATAAATTTTTGTATTTTTTTATAATTTTCTCGATTTATTATAATTTGTGACATAATTATTATAAAAAAAATCTGAATGAAAATTTATGTTTATTTATTCATTTTTGTTTCATAATTTGCTTTATCGTTTGAGTTCTAAAACCAACTACTTGTCGACTTTATTTGAAAAATCCAAATTCTGTCCATTGTTTTTGTTCGCTAAGTGAGTGCAATTATGTTGAAAATGTGTACATACTTACAGTTAGACTAAATCTACCACTAACCCTGGAATTTCACAAATTTGTATAAGGCGATTACAAATATAGGAAGAAGAAGAAGAAAGCTAAACACCATATTATCATATACATATATATATATATATAAATATATAATACATACTGTACTAACTATAAATTATAGTTTTTAGATTTTTTGTTAAATTGTTTTTTCTTCTTTGCTTTTGGAGAATTAGAGCTAAAACGCACTAAAGGCCGCAGACACACGCTCACCAACAACAAACAATTCACACAGAAAATATCCGATAAAAAAAGTAACCCACACAAACACGTTCAAAAGTAATAACTTAGATCACATATTTATGTTTTTTGTTGTCGCTTCTTTGATTTTTACGCCATTTCATCACACATACACATATTTACATTGAGATAAATCATTCACACCTACTTAGCTTTAAACGAACAACTAACTAATTAAAAACTAAATTCGATACGAAATTTGCAAACACTCATGAGACCCGTTGGAATGCCTGGCCGAACACTCAACTCGGCTCATTTTGTTATTGCATATTTCTTTGTGCTGTTAGGAATACTATGAACTGTTTGTCATTATGGGTATCGCGTCCTCTTTGTCGTCCAGCAGATCGCCGGGCACAGTCTTTAGCAGCGTATAACTTTCGCGATGCATGAACTTGTGTTGATGTTGCGCGATGAAGCTGCTGCCACGCCTTAGCGAGCGTCGACCCATCTCGAGTATCTCCAATGTGGGATCGCGTGCGAACACGAAGTTCTGATATGCGCGCACGAAGACGAAGACAATGGCAAGTGCGCCGCCGAATATCATCAAATACGAGGCGACCGGTATTATGATCGGCGCAAATACGGTGGCCAAGTAGATCCAACGGCGTATGGCGGGTGTTAATTCGGAGATACCCTGAAAAGTGGCGGAAAGATTATTAGTTTATAATTAAATTTCATCTAGTTCATTGTTTGACAGGTATCATAAAAAGCCCATATGCCGATACCGATAACCAATTTTTCTCTAATTCACATTTTTGTTTGAGTTCTTAAAACCATTAAAAACTTACTTCTTCCAACCACATAACCGGGAAAATGAAATCTCGAAAATCCTTAACTGGATACACGTCTTTCGCTCGCGTCACTTTGAGATTGAGTTGAATGCGTACTTTGCCTTCCAGTGGTACACCCAATTTCTGAAAGGAAGAGAACGTGTTAAATAGAGTAAAAAGTAAAATATGAGTTAAAAAATGCTCTAAAAGCTTCCTGCTCACCGATTGTATTTTGAAGTATGTTTCATGCTCGTCCTTATTCGGCTTGAGACCTTCAACCGAATGTAACAACGACTCATTGGCTTGATAAAAATGTGGATTTGATATGTAAACAGGGGCGCCATACTGACATGGGCTTATATTCTGTAGGCCTTTTATCGGTTCATAATCACTTGAATCAAAGCATTCATTTTCCGGATTATTCGAAGAATCGCCATAACTGTCCTCTGGTAAGATATACAGATCAGCGCCAATACCTGCAAAGTGAGAGAGATGGAAAATTTAAAAACTATTCATCATCAGTCAGTTAATTCCAGCAAGAGATACTAACCATCTTTCTTGACACCTCTTTGGTACTGTAAAGGTATGACGCGACATAAATCCTTGTCATAAACATAAACTGTATCCGCTTTTGTTATATCACGCGGTGGAAAGAAGGAGCCCTCGGAGGCGGCAATACGATTACAGGGTGGCTTATGCCAATGTGGCAGGTGATCGAGTCCATTCAGGCGGTCTATGTAGCCAAATTCTTCCATACCTTGAAGACCAGTTTTGATTGTTGAGACTTCGGTTAGTGTACCATTGCGCTGTGGAGAGTGGAAGAGAAAAACGATTAACATGAGAGTTGCTATCAAATGTGAATAAATACAGGATGATTCCATATAGTAACATATCCTTTTCAGTTTTCAAACATTTCTAACACTTACCCCAAGTAGCAGTCCCATTCGCTCCATTGGACGCATATGTTTTGGATAAAATCGATGTGCCAAGCTGACGAGCGCATCATCGTAGCCGAACACCAACTGATCGGCAGTCACGTTGATGAAAGGTTTGAACTTGGCTGCGGTCAACACAACGGAAATCGTCTTTGACAGCAAATAACCTAATTTTGGACTGAGACTAGTAAGCGTCTGTGGGTGAGATGGTGTAAGTTAACATTTGTTTTTAGTTTATGAATATTATTATGAATTGTGGTGACTTACCAATAGAGGAATATTGGGTGTGACTATCGGTGTATTCTTGTCTATACTCAATTCGGGCACGAATTGCAGAATTTTCTTGTGCTGATATGACACTGTTTGATTGTCGTAAAAATTTATATTCACTTTTTGCATGTCTTCTCTGTAATTTAAATAGAAAAAATCAGTTAATTAATATAGAGTGTTTAAAGAATTTTACAGGAGCTAAAGGTTAAATAATTATACAATTGACTGATGTTAAGGTACCATTAACAAATAAAAAAATTCCAATCAAAAATTTGATTCTATCGGCCTGTTTGTATGGCATTTTCTTTACATAGTTCAAGTGTAAAGAAATTATTGCTGCCGTTCAGAAAATTGTTGCTGAAGACCACACTGTGGCGATTCCAAGACGTTCTCATGAATTGAGACTGTTTCAAGCCATAACCTGGAGATTTTTTTAGAAAATTTTTGGGCTCGCATCCATATAAATTTGTTCTCACTCAAGAACTGAAGCTATTGGATGACCGTAAACGTTGCAAATCTGCTGATTTTGCTTTGGAACGACTTAAAAATTGCTACAATTTTTTAAGAACTTCATCATGAGGCTCACTTTAATCTTTGTGTTGCAGTAAATAAAGAAAATTGTCGATTCTGGTGCAAAGAAAATCCATAAACAACCATTATATTCACCAAAATTGACAGTTTTGATAGTGAGTTTTGGTCTGGTGGAATCATTAGTCCGTACTTCTTTCGAAATGAAGCTGGTGACACCTTTACGATCAGTGGAGAGTGGTATAGATCGTATTTTGTGAGATTATTTGAAGTCATTGGTCTTTAGGAATAAACCAGACTCTCTTCAAGCTTCCAAGTTCATTACTGAACCTGCTGTTCATGACGTATGACTTTATTGAGTGGAAATCGAGTTCCTTCCTGCAAAAAAGTCATAGAGGCCATTTGAATGATGTTGTATCCAGAACTTGTTTATGCATTGAACTTCACATCAAATAAAAAACATTTGAATTTCCTTAGCAAAGAGTTTTTTTTTATTTTTTTAACAATATTTATTTTTAACAATATCATTTTTGTTGGAAATCCTTGTATTTTATGATGCCCCGATGTTACTTCTGGGTGCTGCAGATAATCTTGATCTGACATTCTATCCAGAAATTGCCTTCTCTACACAGTTTCTCTCTTCTTGTAACAAGTAATCATTTCTCAAACGATTCAGAGACATTTATACCCCTTCAATAGCACGAAGAGAGAAAAAGAGGCACATATAATATTTATGCTGAGAAAAGTACTGTTGACAGATTAAGTAACTGTCCAGAGTACATCTTGAGATACATATTTCATATATCAATGCTTATTACGAAATATCTATAGTAAAACTTCACGTTATCTGGGGCATTTCAAAATATAGTGACATTGCTCTCATTTAGATAAATTCCGAAATAATCGAGCTGCAACAACTACAATTCTTAGAAAAGTCTCTATCACCGTTTCTTCTTTACTTATTCCTAATTTTTTTTTTTTACTTTCTTAAAAACAATCAGATCGGATGGTATACAAAGCCAACTGCACATCTTCTATATGCATAGCCGATTTGCTTCTTCCATGTATAGATTTGATTTCCCTGTTCCTAGAAGATTTAGGCTCACTTCGATTGTTTAATATCACCGCACGACCCACTAACCCTACACCTGCCGAATTCAAATTATCGAAATATTCCACTACACGTAAGCATTATGCGTGTTGAACTTTCGCATAACACCAAAGTCAAGGTAATTCGCAGCTAGCTGATCACAGGTCTCAACACGTGTACACGCAGACTCAAAGCTTTCCTAACGCGACGCCTCAACACCACTAACCCAGCTATTAATAGGCGCTCATCACTCACAAACAATGAGTTGAATGTCAAGTTCAACGGCAAACAAAAGTCACAACAATGAAAGCGCGCACCCTGCGCAGTGCTGTCAGTAAACCCACATCCCAAAGGTGCGGTTCGGTGCGGAAATGCCCATTATTATTTACAATAGTTGTGCTCTTCAAAGATCGGCTCAGTTCCGTTGTGGTTGTAGGTCTTTCGCATTTGTGTCTATTGTCATTTCGATTTTTGCCATTGTTTTTATTGCTGTTGTTGCCTGTGAGACACACTGGTGCTGGTGTAAATTAAATCTAATCACGCATTTCTATATTTAAATATTTATTATTGTTTACAATCGTCTATTGTCAGCGCCGTCAATGTTTTTGTGCATTTGTCTGAGGAACTGTCTCTCTATTTGCCTAACAGTCATTTATTTACTATTTTGTTTTTTTTTTTTTGACTTTGTGGCGCTGTCATTTTTTTTGCGGTTTTAGCCATTTTTTTCTGCTTTTTACTTTTTCAGACGTTTCAAGTGCGGCTTTGCATTTCATTCATCATTTCGGCATAGCCTCTAAGTACCCAAGTATCTACTTATGTACTTAAGCGTGTGTTGCTGTGACGTGCCGCTAATAGAGTCGCCCCTTTTTTGCCGACAAACGTAAGAAATGACTTGCGGTTGAACATTTTTAGTGTCGACTGTAAACGATTTTACGGGTTTAGTTTTAATGTCCCGAAATAAGCAGCGGTCGTGTCTGTGAAGGTTTCTAATTATGGCGCACTTACGCAGGGAGGGACAACTGAGTTTGTGGAACATTTATTGGTCCTCCTTTGTTTTGATGCGGTGTCGTTTTCGTAAGTTTATTTGCTCCCAATCTGGTGTATTTCAAATGAGATTTACAATGGTGATATCAGTTATGAAATCATGGTCTGATTCATTGATAGCGATTTTATTATGTATTGATTGTGAATGGTATTAGACATCGCATCATGTGAGTTAACAGAAATCAGAACATTACGAAAACTAATCTCCGAAGAAATCAGAACCTTCCGAAAACTAATCTCGGAAGAAGACTTCACTTCGGTTTTTTTAAGTCGAATATTATTTTGAAACTATAGCTCTCGAAAGCTATGCTTCCTACCAGAAATTGAAACCGCTATGAACAATATTTGACATATAGTACAAACTGACCGATTAAAATCAAGTCGTTTTATGAAAACTGTTTTGTTTGACAAGGTACATATCTTCATCAATTCGGCATAGATTAACAGCTAAAGCATTAATACAATCTGAAAACAATATAACACAAGCTAGAATTCAAACCGACCGATCAAAATCAAGTTAAAGATCTTTTTATCCCCTTATATTATTCAACGTTGAACTCTTTTTGACGGCTTTCAAGCATAAATCAATACTGGTGCAATTTTACGTTCGATATTTGTATAAAGTTCATATATCGTTGCTGGCTTTTTGGCATAGACCATAGGCTTGACGTAGTCCCACAGGAAATAGTTTGACGGCGTCAAATGGTACGACCGAGGCGGCCAATTGACTGGGTCATTTCGTGAGATAACACGTTCACCAAACTTGGTTTTCAATAAATCGATTGTGACGTTAACTGTGTGGCTTGTAGCGCCATCTTCTTGAAACCACATATTGTCCAAGTCCATATAATCCAATTGGAGTAAAAAATATTCGGTTATCATCGAGGTGTAGCGGAAGAAGTGTGGCTCAATGACGCCGCTGGCCAATAAACTGCATAAAACCGTAATTTTTTCGGGATGCAATGATGACTCATG
Organism: Bactrocera correcta; assembly: GCA_027475135.1. NCBI lineage: Eukaryota > Metazoa > Arthropoda > Insecta > Diptera > Tephritidae > Bactrocera > Bactrocera correcta. The sequence continues at coordinate 59,621,035 of CM050325.1, read as the reverse complement.
GAATACGTGTGGAGTGCTGCCTGACTAATAACACTTATTTTGCTTATTGACCAAGCTATTCAGCCCGAAATGAGCCTCATCGCTGAATATGATTTTTCGATGAAAATCCGGATCATTTTCAAGTTGTTGCTCAGCCCAATTCAAGGACATATCGCGATTATGGTGGTCAAGCGGCTTCAGTTCAAGATCATTTTGCAAAATTCGGCACAACGACGTCACAGAGATAGCCAACGCTTGAGAACGACGTGTGAGAGACTGATTTGGGTCTTCCTCAATTTATGCGTTAGCGGCAGCAATATTCTCGAGACTACGGGCACTTTTTTGTCTCACTTTAACGGGAATATTTTGTACTGTGCCTGTGGATTAAAATTTTTATACTAGACGCTCAATTGTTGGTCTGACAGGACGATTATGACGACCACAAATTGGACCACTGACTCCGAATTTCGGTACTTAATTTTAATAATTTCGACTCGTTGTTGGCGCGTATATTTCCATGATGAAATGACAAACCTTACTGAAGATAAATGTCAAAAGAGCGGGAAAATATGGCGCGGTTTGCTTTCCTATCGGTCTACTTTTGTAGCGTCCCTATGGAAAAACCCTACATATCATTCCAAAATCATCATGAGGCATTGAATAAATTGTCATGGATATTGTATGCTGTTTTAGAAACTCCTACTAGTAGAGACGATTTTTTATTATTGATTATATGAGCGCAATTAATATTCCATTAGCTTTTTAAGAAAACAATTTCAGACCTACGACAACTTAAATTAACTATTAAGACTGATTAAATGAAGAGATACGAGAATGTTTAATGAATAAAGATTAATTTATTAATTAAGACTACAGAAGATCACATATTGCTTTGGCACAAAACTCCACCCTAAAGGAAATTTGGGTTCTCTATATTTTGGGTCAATTATTGTAGTAATTTTAGCGAATGTATCACCGAAAAATTTGTTTAGTACAATAAAAAATATTTAATGCTTGACAAAAAGTAATATTAAAGTAATAAAATAATAAATTCATTTATGATTTCACTAAAGGAACATTTATATACCAAATCTATTATTAGTAGCTTGGATTCAGCTAAAAATAGCAATTGTCTCATTCCAATATCTTCGTGTAAATGAATAAGAAGCATATATGAAATGTTTATAATGGAGAACATTGCATATTATAACATATTTGGTCAGCAGTACTGTTGACAAAGATATTAGAGCATAACTACGTATCTAGGTTTTCAGGTCTTTTCACATTTAGGTCTTTATTTTTAAGATGAATAGCAAAAGACCTGAAACACTAGATCTGGAGTTATTCCGCTCTGATTTCTTAAACTGAATAAGCGCTGAAAGTAAACACACTTGCAAAGATGGAGGAGTTTCGATCTTTGTTTTTAATACTGGAATTCCATATGTGAATTTTCTTTCTTTTGATTTTCATATATCAAAAAATTTATTCTTTCAAATATCAAACTCTTAAGTTTAGCTAAAAAAGCGCCTGACTTTTCCTTGGGGGTACGATCATATTCATGAGTATATAAATTTGTTGCTATTTATGCACATATGTATGTAAGTATGAAACATATACTATATATTTGTTTATAGGTATGTCTAGCCCAGTTTGCGATTTGTTGTTGACACTCGGGGTTATCAGTTTATTCCAGATTTGACTAATCAATTTGAACTTCGCGCGTGCTACTTACACACTGACTCAGGCATTGTAAGAGCTTAAAAATAAACACATATACTCTTTTTAGCTCTCAATTAGATTAATTTTTTTTTAGTTTTTGACTAATAAAAAAATAAAAAAATTTACAAATGTGTTCGCGCTTAAAAATAGTTTAGTACTACAAAAAATATTTAATGTTTGATACAAACAATTTGATTGCGTTGATATGTTTCACTTAAGTGACGTCGTAATTATACAACAAATAAATTAGCATTATATAATATTAAAAAAAAGGCTGCTTATACTCAATTTATTTTATTGCTGACAATTTTCCTATTCTTATCTTTATTCCTTTTATTGCAATTAAACTTTGCGTCTGAGCAAAGCATTAGCTGAATTATCATATAAAATAACTACAACAATGTATATTGCACAATATAATAATAAAGGTATATTTTCCATCCGACAATGCTTAGCATGGAAACTGATCACGTTCCGGCACGCTGGACCTCACGCAATTAAAATACTTGAAACACGCGCGTGTTCATATTTTTATTTTGCTCCAAGTTTCTACTTTATTGTATTTAAAACAATATTTGTCGTATATATGAGTTATATCCGTAAACAAATCATTATTTAATAAATCTTTTAATTATAATACTTTAATTATTTAATAATAACAGATCTAGACTAATAAAAACTGCTGGACAAGTAAAAAAACGCCAACGACTGAGTTAATTTAAGATTTACTTACGTAACGGGGTTGGACAACGGAAGTCTAAGTTCTAAAGTGCGGCTTAAGTGCTGTCAATCAATGGAATTAATTGCGTATTGTAACTGTCATAATTGAACGGTAGAATCTATGAACTGTAGTTCTAAAGAACAGTTATCCGCAGCGAAAAATTTAACGCAAGCAGTAGTCTAGACTAGCAGTAACTTATTAAAATATGAAGTCTAGAAGTATCTTATTAAAATATGAAGATTTTGAGGTTATGAACGGTTATTTGATAAGTTATACAATATATCGTAAGTAATTTAGTAAGACATCAGTCAAAATGGCAGTCAAAATTACCTGTTTATTTAACCGAAAATAAATAAAACGTTGGAATTGCTAGTCTGATTTATATAAAGAGTTTTAAGAATCTTCCCACACATGATCAAGACTGAATCAATATTTTAGGCTCTTTAGCCGCACAATGATTAATAAATTATTTGGGCTTAGTTGTTAAAACAAGAACAGAGTATTGTAAGTTTGTCATCCAGTTTGTAATACCCAAATGGAGACGTCGTAGACCCAACAAAATAAAGCGTGGGCCATAAAAAATTTTAAATTTAAAAAGTCAATAAAAAACGGCTTGATATTTTTCAAATATCTAATATTTATTTAAAAGGCTGTTCTATGAAATTTATTTGTGGAAAACAATTTCGGACAAATGACCACCACGGCTTAGTTTACAGTAGCTTATCCGATCAACCCTATTTTGGAGTACTTTCTCGATGGTTTCAGGCCTTATGGCAGCTACAGCAGCTTGAATCTCGTACTTTAGATCTTGAATTGTTTCTGGATGGTTGGCGTAACATCTATCTTTAACAGCTCCCCACAGAAAATAGTCCAACGGAGTTAAACCGCTGCTTCTGGGAGGCCAATTCACGTCACCTCTTCTGCTGATTATGCGATTTTCGAAGATAGGGCGTAAAAGATTGAGTATAGCGTTTGCTGTATGGCAAGTAGCGCCGTCCGGTGCCCCAAATGCGACAATTCTGCTTGTTACCGTAACCATGGAGGTGGAAATGAGCCTTGTCCGAAAAGATGGTTTTTCGGTAAAATTGACCATTCACTTAACTTTTAACTCGTAAATTTTAGACTTTCTACTGAATATATGTCACTTTCTGAATGGTATTTGACGTTTCCAATGTCGAAATATAGATAATTCAAATTTAAAATGTTAGATGGCCCACCCTTTATATAGGGTATATAAATGATCAGTGGGAAAAACCTAACCGATTTAGCCATGCTTGTAAGTATTTATATTAACGAATTTGTGTCATATTTTTTGAGATATCGATCTGAGTCGCCTGGCCATATCGGATCATTATTGCTGACATACAAACTGAACAATCAAATTTAAGTTCTTGTATGGAATCATTTTTATATTTGAAAGGTATTATTTTTGTTTATTTTTTGTCATTATTTGGTATGATTTCCCTTTTTCATCTCTTATCTAAAAGGTGCTGAAGCTTACAAAAGGAAATTACAAATTACATTATGGGTTTACGCGTTCTATGTGTTGTTGTGTTGTCCGGAACTCTACTATTGTACAGCTGAAGAAGTTATTTTTAAAAATGAACTCTACAACAATTTTTAATATCCACAAGTTAAAAACCTTGGATGACTTTTGGTTGACAAGAACATATTGCAAACTATTACAAGTTTTATAAACAATATATCTGATTCTGCTTACTATTGGATATCATTTCATATGTTATACACTTGACTTAAATTTAGTATATAATTCTCTTGAAAAATATTATATATTATACGGATCAACACAAATTTTGCCTATAACTTAAAGCAGTAAATTTCCATGTTTAAGGTCGTAATTAGACGAAAATATGTATATGCTATGAAGGAGTTTGCTGTTTTATTTGGGAAACCGCTTTAATGATAGTATAATTATATATAATTATCATTATTTATAATTTATGTTCATAATTAATCAGAAAATCATAAAATAAATTTTAGGACAAAGAACGAAAGTTTTTTTTTTTGTAGAGTCGTGTTATATGTTAAACGACTTATAAAAAACCAAAACTCTAGAATTGCAATGCTTTCCAGAAGAATGGATTAGATTAGCTGAAAATTAGATTAGATGAGTTAAGGAAATGAGGATTCCACCTCGCTCTAAGGTCTATTATGCCCTCTCCTAAGTCACAACGTCTTACCTAGCGCCATAAAATATATAAATTGGTGTTATTGGGGTGATGTGATCCCTATTTGGAAACATGGATCCAAGGGCATTTACGAGTATACTGCGCCTGCGGGCTGCTCTCAGTCAATTGGCAGGCGTTCTGGTGTTTTAGACAAGTAGCCGCAGTTTTTCACTTGGGAGTTTTATTACATATTTAAACCTTTTAAGGTAGTAACCACTCATTAGCAACTTGGCATGGCGCATGCCTAGGAGTATAAATAAATAACTGAAACTTATCCTTTATTTATACACTTATTTAATTAAATGCCGTTCTTCCAGTTAAATTTATACCGTGTATAATGGAGCTAACGATTTTAGAGTGATTACTCAAGAATTACAAGAAGTACTGCCATTGTTTTGGCAGCAAAAGCAAAGATTATGTTAGATTGTCTAGAAGGAAGTAATCCTTCAAATGCATTTGGTGGAAAACTACGTTAGATAATTAGGTAATAAACGGAAGTAGGAGAAAACCTTTGACTACAAATCTTATTCACTTTAACTGATGCTCTTCATACTACAAACTATTAACTTAACCCCTTTAAGTACTACTTATTCGTAGCTGTTTCCTTAATGCAACACTTTAAAAATATTTATTAGAGAACCATTGGTAAACTTTTTAAGCTGTTAAGTTTTGTTTCGCCAGTGGTTTGATTACTTAATTCTAGTACAAATTTAGCCACGCTTTTTCATTCATACCAATTATTTACCCACAAAATAGAGCAAAAATTATGCTACTTTACGATTTAATTGATTAAAAGTGGTTTTAACGAATTATTGCTTTTACTGCTTATTTTACAATTTTTCATTTATTTATAGCTTTAGTGCGCTTTCATTACAGTTTATTGTCGCGGTATTTAAAAATTTAAGCAAACAATTATGTACGCAACGCTTTTTGTTATAATTAATATTAATAACCTTAAGATTTATGAGTTTTTAATCAGCTGCTAGCAAGTTTTTACTAGCTCCAATAACCTTGAGTTGTAGCTGGAAAATTGGATTGTAATTCAAAATTGATTTGAGTGATTAGTAGGCTAAACTAATATAGATTGAGATAGTGATTGGTGAGGGAAATTCAATTCAGAAATAAATGTGTGTGTGCTCACATATTACATTTACATGCAAATATGTTCTGGAAATAATATTGAATGTGTGTTAAAAATGAGAAAAATATATTCTTAAATATTTGATTTTTTTTTTTTTGAAAATGTACAGGAAATGTTTAAGGTTGAACAAAAATATTTGAGTACTATTTTCATACAGTTGAACTCTTTGAATCGACCTTCAAGCAGTTTACCTATAAAAATGATAAAAGTATGAAACTATTTATTTTTAAACAGCTTCTGAGCATATTAATGGGAAAATATTCTAGAAAAAAAAAAAACACTGAAAATACATTTGAAAAAAAAAGTTGGTGTATGGAAAACTCTTTTATTTGACCAAATATCTCCACAAAAAAGCAACGCTCTAAATTTTTTTTTGTTTTTTACCTGTTGCTTGTCATATTATTAAAGACTCTTTTTAAGTTACTAAAAACAAAAAAAAAAAAAATAAAACTAGCTAAAATTCTTAAAACCACAAAAATATGATATAAAAGAAATAAAGAAAATGGCTTAACTTTTCACTCGCATGTATGTACTTTAGGGTGCTTCAGAATAAAATTTTTATTAATTTTTTCTCACTCTTACTTTCCCAAATTATTTCGCTTGCACTAAAAAATTCAATAACAAAAACAAAAAATTGGACTTTTATAGAAATAATTGTCTGCAATTATCTCAAAAAAAAAATCTCAAAAATTAAAATTTTGATTTGATTTAGCCATGTTCGTCTGTCTGCAGTCCTTCAGGTTTTGAGATATGGCTTTGAAAATTTCCAAAAACTATTTTCTTTGCAAGAAGCTGCTCATTTGTTGAACTGTCGATTTCGGACGACCATAGGATATAGCTGCTATACAAACTGGTTGGTCAAAATCCAGTCTTTGTATGGAGAACTTTTTTATTTGGCCAGATATTTTCAAGAAATTTCGCATATAATATATTTTCCAAATCAGCTCTAATCTCCACAGAAGATTTGCAGACGGTTCAATATATAGTATATAGCTTCCATACAAATTGATCGATCAAAATCAGGTTCTTTGGTAGAAAACTTAGGTTTTTGGCAAAATATCTTTAGGAAATTTGGCGTAAACTATTGTCCAAGCAGTCCAGCAATATCCGAACAAATTGTTCAGATGGGACGACCATAGCATATACCTGCCATACAAACTGAGCTATCAAAATTAAGTTTTTTATGAGAAGCTTTTGATATTTGGATATTAAACCTAGCCAACCGCATAATAACCGAGGAACTGAAGTTTTCCTTGCTTTCCATCCAAATAGAGAAATTTTAAAATGTAAGAGTAAAAAAAAAATAAAAAAAATGTTTTGAAGCACCTTAATGCATGTTTGTGAGTATGTCGTAGTAATAAATGCAAAACTTTATTAACAAAATATATTTTCGCTGGCGTTGGCGAAAAGCCGCCTTTGCAACATGTGCAACTTTCAGCAACTTCATACACCTCTCTTGCAACGTACAACAACAAAAACAACAGCAAGCTGCATACGCATATTTTCACTTAAAATATTGCAATTATTGCCAATACACTGTAATTTTAATTGACCTATATTTTGTTGCTGCTTATTAGGCGTTTCGTGCTTTCGGCGCTTTTATCACTTTCAATAACGCAAGTTGAGCATTTCATTTGCTAAAGTTGTGCAAAACACATCAACGCTTGCTTTACTTACACACGCACATACATAGCCTAAAACCTATGTGAGTTCTTCTTGACAGTAAACAGTACGCTTTTCATAAGAGCGCTTTTTAGGCTAAAACATTTGCTTAATACACTTTGGTCAGGAGTGTAGTCTAATATGGCTCCCAAGTTGCAACAACGTTTAGTATAGAAAGCATTAGACGGCCTAACGCGACTTCGGGTACTTTTTTTGGCCGAAAATAGCAAGTCATAAGAGTACGAAATTACTACTTCTGTGACTTTTAATGGAAAATTTCCGAGACAAAGGTGAAGAGAATTGCTCCAAATGGAGGTCGTCCTAACAATTAGATACAAATGTGTCAAGAGTCCAACTAAGTTAATACATTTTTGACGCAAATAGAGTGGAGTGTAGTAAAAAAGTACCAAATATTAATTTAACACTATGAAGTTTATTTTGTTATTGTAAAAGCTATTTATAAACATATTTAATGAACACGAGTCTACATACTATATATGTAGAATAATGTATAGAGTTGTTGTTGTTGTTGTAGCGGCAGAACTCTGCCGAGTTGACAGTCCTTGGCTGGATAAAAATCCGGGTCCGTTCCTGTTACGTAGACCCGACTGTCGTGGGAACGGATAATGTATAGAGTCTTCTACAATGCTTGGTTCTAGTAACTTCTTCAGTTATACTCAGTTAAAAGTAAGGGATGGAAGCAAAATTATTGAATTTCGAAAAAAATATTTTAATTTTTGTTTCTTGATATTTTGATAGTAAAAAAATAATAACAATATTCCAAAATTTTAGATAAATATTTGAATTTTTTTTGGAGTTACGACCTTTTAAAAGTCATGTTTAAAAGCTAGAAGTGCTTTGGCTCGCAACATATTGCAACGAGAGCATAAATAGGTATCAAAATTGTAAAAATGGGCGTGGCACCACCCACTTTTATGTAAGAGCCATCGGTTTAGCGTCTTCTCAGCTAGTTTCAACTAAATTCGGTACCTAACATTATCCTAATATTCCTTGAAAATGGGCGAAATCAGACCACAACTATAATACAATTTTAAATTCAACATGATTTTTCCATTTTACTGAAAACAAATTTAGTACCAAGGAATGACTTCATAATCCTTTAACAGTTTTGCCGATACCTGAAAGTATTTCCCCGGTTTTGATCATTGAGCGAGCACGAATTGTCCGGTTATACCCGATCTTAGCTCTTCTTAACTTGTTTTATTTATCTTTCTCTATGTAATCACCCCGAAATTTGTTCGACCGGTTGAGAAAAATAATTTTGGCGGTACAAAAATAAACTCATTTTGACTAAATTCGTCGGATTTTACAATGAATGGTATTAAGTTAGATTTCAAGATTATTTTTTCGTAGAGATTAATCATCTATCAAAATATTTTCAAGTAAGTAATTACTCCCAACCGGTTGTTCTAATAAATTTCAGTTTTTATTTCATTCCTATTAATTTTATCATTTCCAAGGATGCTTGGAAAGTGGCAATCGAACAAAAAGCTAGTATAAATTACTTTTTTTGGTTCCAAAAACTTCTAAGAGTACTCTCAGCGATTCAAGAAACACAAATTCTTATATGCTAAGTGGAAATATAAAAGCGAGCTATAGTAACACTTTAATAAGATATTTTCAGACTCTCTTTTATTGAATCAACTTTGTTGTTGCTTTCTCATGTAAATTTTGTAAAATTAAATAAATTAATTTAACGGTATAACCACTTGAAATAGATCAATCATAAAGTGCAGTCAAAATTTTACTCACCTATAAACAAATGGTCCCACTTCCGTCAATCTTGGCTTCTCTCCTTGCAGGAAACCATCGGGATTTGTGACATTATATATATAAACTTTAGTTAAGCGTACGACACCTGGCCGTTGCCAGTAATGAAAACTTAACGTATCATTCCATAGCCTTAAATTCTGAAAACAAGAAAAACAAGGTGATTAAAGATGGAAGAATAGAAGTTTATAAAGTTAATTTGTATGTTGCGTGATCTTGCTAGATCTGACATGGTGAATAAAGAGGTTACATGGGTTTACGGGTTTAAAAAAATAAATAGATTTTTTATTTTCTTATTAAATTCTACAGGACCTCTAGCATATTGTCCTAAATTTTCAAGTTGTTCTGAGTAATATTTTTGGAGATACAGCCTTGAGAACTTGTGCATTCGCGGCTAGCTATCAGAGCTATCAAGGGTGGGTGCATCGTCTTCAAACGCGTGTTTCTCGAAAATCTGTTTTTGAAGTCGGTTGGCAAGATTTCTCGAGAACTCATCATGGACTTTTACACAGGTTTTTGAGGTACAATTCTTAAAGACTAGGACGAAGGATTTTTTCGGTTATAACTATTTGAAAAAAAAGTCGCAAACTTTTAATTTTTTCGTAAAAATGTCTGCCAAAAATACAATTTTCAGTCTATTTCATGCGCCTAAGTTCTAAGTTAAGGTTTTAACTAAAACACGTATTTTTTTTACTTTAATGATCCTCTAAGGAGTTATCCTGCCAACGCGGCAAATCTTTTTTCCGAGGGTTCACCGGAATGGCGTGGCAATGGCCGATTTTAAAATATTTTTTCCAAAAATATCAGAATTTCTTTGTTAATAGTGTATGTTAGTAACAATAATAAATTCTAATAAAATATTTCATCTTTTATGCCAGAAAAAAATTGTTGAAAAATTTGGTTTGGTTTTCGTTGGCAAAAAAGAAATATAGTAGGTATGGTCCACTCATATGAAGCAAACATTAAATGATCTTCCCGCGTATATTCGATAAAAGTCTTTAATACCGTCTTTTACTTCAGAAACAATGTTTTTCCACTTTGTAAAAACTATTACAATAAATACAAATTTTAGAAAATTATGGGACAGCTGAAACATAAATTTTTAATCCAAAGATTTTTCCACTCACCTTTAATATAAAATAATCCAACCATGGTATTGTTGATAGCAATATACCTAAAATTAATGTAACTATTCCAATAATTATCACAGCTAGTCTATCTGTAAATAAAATAAAAAAATAAAATATGTTATTAACATAAAATAATGAATATCAATAAAAATAAATTAAATGAAGAACACAGTCGGTAAGCAAATTAAAAAATATTTTTATTACTCGTTCGTACTTCATATGTTGCCGATCGCTGTGATAAGAATTTCTGGACAAAAAAAGTAGACAAAATTTAACTGGCTTTTACTTATTTTTGTCTACCTCATGGCAAACGGTAATTCGATATGCACAAGCAAGTATACTGGTTAAAAAATATATTTTTTCTTTACAGTTTTTGAAGTTATTGACATCGCAATACTGTCGATATAAGCAATATGCACTGATTATATACTTATATACGGTATGTAATATACAAGGTCTGTCGCAAAAGAAACAGGACTGTTAAAAAAAAACAACAAAAAATTAATATTTTTTAAAAGTTATATTTTTTTATTCAAAGTAATTTCCTTGTGCTTCGATACAGCGTTCAGCCCGGTCAATTAGCATTTCAAATAAGTGTTTAAGGTCATTTTTCGGAATGCTCTTGAGAATATCCTCGGAATCGTAAAAACAAATCAGCATTGTCTTTATTTTTGACTTCTGAAGACGACTTTTTTTCGGTGACTTCGGTGACTTCTGGTCGTCACAGAGGTTCTCACGACCTTCTTGGAATCGCTTAAACCACTCATGCACATTACTACGGAATAGGCACTGATCACCATAAACTTTTTTCAAATGTTTTTTTGAAATGTTTCAGTAAACGTTTTCCCAAGTTTAAAACAAAATTAAATATTTGCTCTTTGTTCAAAATGCATTTTACGATCGATGACCAAAAGTTGCTGTCATTTTTTGATCGATAACATCGATTGTAGTTACCCAATTGTCTTAAAATTTTTACGAAATGTCAACAAGAGATCAGAATTTTTATTTCATATACCCACCAATAGGTAGCGCCACCAGAAACAGTTATATTTAAAAAGTTCTGTTTCTTTTGCGACAGACCTTGTACACAGATATAACGGGTGATTTTTTAAGAGCTTGATAACTTTTTTTAAAAAAAAAACGCATAAAATTTGCAAAATCTCATCGGTTCTTTATTTGAAACGTTAGATTGGTTCATGACATTTACTTTTTGAAGATAATTTCATTTAAATGTTGACCGCGGCTGCGTCTTAGGTGGTCCATTCGGAAAGTCCAATTTTGGGCAACTTTTTCGAGCATTTCGGCCGGAATAGCCCGAATTTCTTCGGAAATGTTGTCTTCCAAAGCTGGAATAGTTGCTGGCTTATTTCTGTAGACTTTAGACTTGACGTAGCCCCACAAAAAATAGTCTAAAGGCGTTAAATCGCATGATCTTGGTGGCCAACTTACGGGTCCATTTCTTGAGATGAATTGTTGTCCGAAGTTTTCCCTCAAAATGGCAATAGAATCGCAAGCTGTGTGGCATGTAGCGCCATCTTGTTGAAACCACATGTCAACCAAGTTCAGTTCTTCCATTTTTGGCAACAAAAAGTTTGTTAGCATCGAACGATAGCGATCGCCATTCACCGTAACGTTGCGTCCAACAGCATCTTTGAAAAAATACGGTCCAATGATTCCACCAGCGTACAAACCACACCAAACAGTGCATTTTTCGGGATGCATGGGCAGTTCTTGAACGGCTTCTGGTTGCTCTTCACCCCAAATGCGGCAATTTTGCTTATTTACGTAGCCATTCAACCAGAAATGAGCCTCATCGCTGAACAAAATTTGTCGATAAAAAAGCGGATTTTCTGCCAACTTTTCTAGGGCCCATTCACTGAAAATTCGACGTTGTGGCAGATCGTTCGGCTTCAGTTCTTGCACGAGCTGTATTTTATACGGTTTTACACCAAGATCTTTGCGTAAAATCTTCCATGTGGTCGAATAACACAAACCCAATTGCTGCGAACGGCGACGAATCGACATTTCACGGTCTTCAGCCACACTCTCAGAAACAGACGCAATATTCTCTTCTGTACGCACTGTACGCATTCGTGTGGTTGGTTTAATGTCCAATAAAGTAAACTGAGTGCGAAACTTGGTCACAATCGCATTAATTGTTTGCTCACTTGGTCGATTATGTAGACCATAAATCGGACGTAAAGCGCGAAACACATTTCGAACCGAACACTGATTTTGGTAATAAAATTCAATGATTTGCAAGCGTTGCTCGTTAGTAAGTCTATTCATGATGAAATGTCAAAGCATACTGAGCATCTTTCTCTTTGACACCATGTCTGAAATCCCACGTAATCTGTCAAATACTAATGCATGAAAATCCTAACCTCAAAAAAATCACCCGTTATTATATGGAGGAGGGATAGATAAAGTTATACAATAAACATGTTGATCCTCACAAGGGGTTACATGGATTTACAAGTTTTAAAAATCGAATATTATATTTGAAGTTGGTTGGTAAGGTTTCTCGAACACTAATCAACTGATCTTCATGAAATTTTACAGAGGTATTTGAGATATAATTATTTGACGTTGTCGAAGGAGGTTAATGGGACTTGTGGAGACTTTTGATGTAAGGTACAATATACTCTTTTTGGCGGGGCGGTTTTGCAAGACGCATATTTTGAGTAAACCTTATTCTATTCTAAAATAGTGCGTTAGGTTAGGTTGAATGACTGATTCTACAAGTTGGCGGTGGAACATACTTAGATTACTAAATACTGCAGTTTGTGAAGCCAGATAAAATCTTCATTATTTGAATACTAACTCTCGACAAAGTATCTTAAACTTATCACAGATCCGCTTAGGTGCTTTATTTCCATTAGTTCACTATCAACTCAATAGATCTCTTATGATTTACTCTGGTTGAGAAGGAATTTGCGATTATGCAGTTGTTAGCATCTCAGTATTCAATTCAGTACTCAATCGCAAGAAGCCAATGTAGTTTCTACCCGTTCTCATTTTACAACTAGTGAGACATAAGTATCTGATTTAGCAAACTCCTCAGCCTTGCTGCTTCTTGCAATTCCGCTGTGGCCAAGTACTCAAACTAATCTAGTAATGAAGCTTGCCAAAGCTAAGGAATCGAAACATCCTTTCTCCCTTTACTAGTTTCTGACATACCATCAGCGAACTCAAAACTGGTATCAAGCCTGAAAATAGGCTGCGCTCTAGAGTAAAAGATCTTTTGCTTCTCTATTGGCCATCACTTCTGCTGCTTAGACCCTACAATGATCAGGAAGTCTGCACCTGCAGTAGTACTGATCTTCGTATTCTTTCAATGCTTTGAACTATAAATTATGTAGCGTTGTATGTTATTAGTGCTACACAGTGAGCTAAAAAAAGAAGGCTTGACTCACTGCAATGCAACCTCCCGTCTATGTAGTTACTTGTATATCAATCTCTGTTCCTTTTCGAATATTCGCCTTTATTTGTTCAACTGAGAGCGGATGTCACACTTCGATTTCTGTACATACGACTATATATGTAAATGTTTGTGCAGACACTTACGTACATAGATATATACATATATATGTGGGTAGTTACACACGCCGAAATGTGTTAATTGAACAGAAAAGGCAACAAAAACCATAAGTAAATATCATATACCATACTTGCACTTTAATAGCCGGCAATGCAAGCGCACGTCTATACATTTACATACGTATGTATATGTATGTTTGCTTGAAATTTCGAAAGATGTTGTAAAAGTGGGCGCTGTTATGCTCTGCGGTTTGGGAATTTTAGGAACAGCCGTTTATTGAGAGCATAAAACACGTGACATTGTGCCCTTTTTGAATCATTCGGCATGCATGATTTACGGTGTTTTATTACCCTGTCGATTGCATAACCAACACTTAAATTGTGCTACTTTTGGAAACTTCCCCCAAGGACTTTGACATTGGCCTTAAGCTTAGTGAAGTGAATTGAGAGCTGCCGAAAGTCAGGCATGAGTTGGCTTTTTTGCACAAACATACACATACATAAACAATTACTAGTTTTTTTGTTTACTGTCATAAGATCTTGATAGCCTTTAGAACACTTTAGTATACTTTTAATAATCACTTACTTAATTATTTGCAATAATAACATAATAAAAAAATTTTGTTCTGTTATGAAACACACTTAGTTGAATTTTAATTAACCATTATTAAAAGGTAATAAAAGTAACGTTTATTTTTTGAAAATATTTGTATAACTGAAAGCAAAAGTCTTCATGTACTTATGGAAATACTAGATCTTTCGTACAGGAAACATCATTTAGTTGTTTGCTTGTAGATTGAAGCTTGGAAATATTATGATTGAGTGTTGGCGAGGAGGATTCTTGTAAAATATATGTTAGTTATTTCCCTATATATGGAAAATCGGTTGAAGGCTTACCCTAATTCTAAATGATAGAAGACTTAACAGCCGACCTCTAAAACGTCCTATCAAGAAGCTCTACTTTAATTTTTTATGTTTAAAAACGCAAGAAATGGCTAAAGAGGTTAAGGTTAAAATACAAGAAAGTTACGAGTCCTGACTGAACTGCCATAATTTGAGCCAAAATGAACCGTTTCAACTGCGTGTACAAACCAAATCGATCAATATTTTTCCTAGATTGATGGAACCTTTTTTTAATGTTCGTGTGAAGTTTCATCTTTATATGTCAATGAGTGTGTGTTTTGTGCAAAGAACGATAAGATAAAAGAAGTTGAAGAAAGAAAATGGTCGTGTACACATCAGAGAGATATTAGGGATTACAAAACCTCTTATGGAACAACTGAATAATTTTGGTCAATGTTTTGAGTATAAAGCGTGTTAATACCGGACTCGTATCAAAAGACTTGAGTCCTTTCTATTTCCTTTAATTTTTTTGAGGCCGCCATTCTGTTAACTTTGAAAGCAAAATAAAATCCTTCGATCAGGCCCGAGATTATCTATTTATAAAACTGTTTGCTTTTGTCCAATTGTTTTTAGATGGATTTCTAAGGACTTATGCTTGTCACCGCAAGTACCTTTTTTGGAACACGGTCAACACACACAGCTATAACTTCGGAAATTAAATTTCTTTTTTTTTTTTTTTGAAAATTTCGTGACTTCAAGTCAACACATCCTATAATAATGTCACATTACTACTTTTGTAAAATAACATGATTTAGTAGCAAAAAACAATACTGAAAACTCTCATTTTTTCGTTCCTCTGACTACCCCTAACCACTGAAATGAACATAAGGTTGAATTGAAAACATTATGGATATCATTGGAGCTCTTCAGCGTAGCTTTCTTCTTCTTCTTTGTTGGCGTAAACAACGCTCACGCGGTTATAGCCCATCAGCGTAGCTTTAGACCCGTAAATTCTAAGATTGAGCAGATACTTCACTAACTTTTACATTGAGAAAATTTTTTTTGCTGCCGTTGTCCCTTTGCCAACTTTCCATTCAATTCTGATAGTAGACAAGTAGCTGCACTGTACTATGGTTCTAGCTAAAATGTCTTAAGAAATATCGGTGGTTCAGTCGGTCCTAGCTGATATTTCCTACAGATAGTTAGAGAAAATGACTTGAACTGAGAAGGTAATAATTAATACCATTATATCCACTATCTCAAAACGAAATACTTCTGACTGGAAAATATAAGTTTTTGGTTCGAGCTCTCGTGTAGCTGTTAACAGAGTAAACTTCAAAGTTGAAGACAAAGGAGCCTTATTGGATTTTGGGATTAAGGTCGAGGACAAGGCATCTATATGATTTTAGACTGGGTAGTTATTATAAAAATAACATATAACTTAATAAAATAAAGTATTAAATCTTTACAGATTGATAATAATATTCGGGGAATGTTCGAAAGACTATGCAAATTTGATATAATACAATGCACAGATTACTTGTATTTCTCTGGGAGCTAAGAAGACAGTTCCTTATTCCATATATGTGACCTGGTCTACGAAACGAGGCCCCTTTTCGTAGACCAGGTCACATATACTTGTAGATGCGTGTAGCCATCGTAGCTGAGTTCGCTGAGAGCCAGAGAGAGAATGAATCGTGAGTTCATAAATGGGTCGCGATCTTAAAAACAAAAACACGTAGTTTCTGAGAAATGTTTTTAGATCACATTTGGTACAACCGATTACTATAATTTCGTTTCAGAATCTCAATTCATTCATATGAAAAATTTTATGAAAATATTTTGTGAAATAGTAATGATTTTCAATAGAAGGTCTTGATTTTGATAGACCGGTTGGCGATGCTAACAAATGAGCAGTTTCTTGAGGTGAAAATTACGTATTTAAAATTTCAGATGGATACCTAACAAACTAAGCGGATAGTTCGGGTATACTTGATACCACCGAACAAGGCTAAATTGATTGAGCTCGGCATGCTGACATGCTGCTTTACGTACACTTTAAAAGGTTTAGAACATTTGCTTCTGAATGTTACAAACTTCGTGGGAAACTTAATATACACTGTTGAGGGTATAAATATTATCTTGTTACTTCTCACCCAATGACCAAATTTTCACCTCCACCAATTTGGTTTCTACATTTGTGTAAAGCACATAGGATTTTTCACACGACTCACAAGTGACGATATCCACCCATATATTTGTGTTCTCATAATGATTGGGCAACTTTTTCGCTTGCGTCTGCTTTTCTAGTTGTTGTGTTGGTAAATGTTGTTGTTGCGGAGCGACGCGTTTGGAGCAAAGTCCGCAAATGTAGCGCAGCAACGAGCGCATTGCATTAAATTGCACCGATTTCACCGATTTTATACGGCGTAGAATCATTTTTTCTTTAGAAAACTAAAATTATGGTGATTCAGCTTTATAATGTGGCAAAAATCATCGATTGCATGCAAAAAGAACGTCACAAGACTAATGTGTTTGTCAATAAATACAATCAATCAATTGTCGTCCACCTTAATAATGCACATGCACTTTACCGTTACCGTTACTTAGAAAACTTGTAACAAAAGCTTTGCCACATGCGATGCACACACGAACTTTATCGGCGACGATAATGTGATTAATTTTTGTTTTACGATATTTGATACAAAATTATTTATTTGTATTTAGTTGTAACTATGATGAAAATGGCTATTTCATTTTGCAATCATATAAGTAATCATAGTAATTTTCAGTTTGTTCGTTTATTGCTGTTCACTTTCTATATTAGTTGTTAGAATTATTGGTAATTTTTCGTAAAAATATTGCGCAGTATTTCGCTAGCATTGACAAATATTTCAAACACTTAATGTTAGAGGCGCACTAAAACGCGATTATCTTTACTAAAATCCACGTCTCTTGAAAATTTCTTTTCGAAAAATGCTTGAGCGACCTTTTGGCAACCGAAGTTGGTAAGTAAATACGCTGGTGAGTGCTTTCTTTTTTGCATTCTTAAAAATTTAATTTTCTATACACATACCTACAAGTGGGTCTATATGTATGTATGTACTTTCGAAATTCACCAGCGAATGCATTTTTGCTACTTCAGCTGATTTTTTTTTTTTAGTTCTTTGCCGTGGACCTTTTGTATATTCAGCATAATTATGGCATTAATAAAACCTTTGCCCATAGTGGAAAAATTTCACGATTTGCCCATTACACTTAGCAAATTTTGTGGTTGAATTTTGAAAATATCTCGGTGCAGTTAGCGAGACTAAGCTCGGCCTGAATGGTCAGGGACTGAACGAAAATTAATGACAAGTATGAATAATATACACAGCCTATAGAGGCTACAAGATAATTGTAAAGGCTTTTTGAAAGGTTTCATGTTCGGCAGAATTTTTTAACACATTTTTTCTGTATTTACCGCTGTTTTTTTAATGAAAATGCTATTTTATTGTAAGGAAATTATTACCAATAAATTATTCAAAGTATTACCGATGGCTAGTCACAACTTTTCCCATCTTTTCGATAATGCTCGAATTCCATTACGCTAAATTGATGATTTCAATTGATTTTATGTTGTTATCCTAGAATCAAAAAAATGTCTTCTTGTGAATGGAACGGTTTCTGTGCCAGACCTTGTGCCATCGAACGGAACAAATAATAAAAAGACGAAAATGTCAGGGCCGGGGACTACCAATACTGAAGCAAGCTTTTCGTGCGTTTGACATGGGTCTTCATCGCGCAAGGTCTCCTACATATTCAATGTCTTCTAAGGTTTTTGGCATTCTTTCTCGAGGATGGTCCTTAATATCGAAATCGCCGTCTTTGAAGCGACAAAACCAATCACGGCACGTTATTTCATTAGGTGCCGCACCTCTGTTCTTTCTTTTCGTAAATATATTTGTCTGGCAAGGATTGAACCAATTTTTGATTTTGTTTTTTTTGTGAAATTGCCATTTTGTCAAAAATCCAAATGTTTTTGGTCTTAAGAAATCAATAGAAACTTTAACAGCAATCTCTGTTGGCGCTCTTGGGTAACTAACCTGTACTTTAAATGATAGCTGGATAATCAAAAAGTGAAAGACTTTAAGTGGGATATCTGGAATGACAGTTTACAAAGTACTTCAATACTGTTTTACTCAAATGAGTTTTCGCCTTCCTTTCAAAAGTAAATTCTATGAACTACTCAGAAACAATGATGTCGCCAATACCCAGAAATTTTTACCATCGGCCAGTGGATGTGAATAAAAGGGTGAAACATCTACATAAAAGTTTTTTTCTCAGAATAAATTCAGTGAAGTAATAGGTGATAAAAAAGGAAAGAAAAAGCATATTGTTAAAACTTCGCACGAGGGGGGTATTGTTTTAGCAATATTTGATGAAAATTTTCGAACTTAACATGGAAATACTCTAAAATTGGACACTTTGTTGGTGCTTAATTACAGTTATTTAAAAAAGATATATGTAGGTTTTATCGAAGTTTTGACTGTTACGGAATAAGTAGCTTGGAAAATTTTAGTGATGATAGTCGAAATTTTTATAATTAACCATGGATCACCAACTTATGAAGAAATTGTTTAAAATATGCTGACAAACTATAAGATTTTAAAGAAAATATGATTCTAAGAGCAAATATGGGTATTGTGTCAGATTATATTCGGCACCATTTGGATATATTTTCGGTTAATTTAGATAATTGTGTTGACAAAAAAGGAGAAAGATGTTCCACTAGGATTTATATAAAAGTGAGGGTGAAGATTTTTCGAGAGCTATTCAACCGATCTTTATGAAATTTTACACAGGTCTTTAAGAAAAAATTCTTAAAAACTAGGATGAAGGATTTTTTTCGATAACAAGTTTTTGAAAAAAATGTCTCGGAATTATCACTGAAATTTTAAAATATTTTTTTCCAAAAGTTTTAGAATTTCTGAATTTGTAACAATACAAAATTCTAATAAAGCATTTAATTTTTCCAATGGAAAAAAATTGCTGAAAAAGGAAGTTTTTTACCCTAGAAACCATGTCACGCGATAAATCAAAGTAACACTAAGCTGTTTCCCCTAAAATGAAGCGTGTGCATATTTAATTATGAAAAAATAAAATTAAAATATCTCAATATATTATACTTCCAGCAAATATTCATCCAAACTTCAATAAACCAATTGTAACAAAAGAATGAGTTAAAGTTCAATAGGTCAAATATAAAGCGCTTGAAAGACCAACAGCCGGCGAACGAGCCAAACTATGTCACAAAAGTTAAAATAATTTTCTGCGCAGCCGCAGCAGCAGCAAACCATATGAAAGCATTGAAAAAATGGTAACAATTTGAGCGCGACGCAAGCCATCAGCGGCGACCTTGAATTCGCAAAAGCGTTGCTTTTATTAGCTGCTGTATTTCAGCGCTTTTATTGCATATTACAACAATACCCGAAAGAGACAATATGGAGATTACTGCTTTGCATTTGCTTTTGTGTTGTTGTTCCAAAAAGTGGCAATTTTTTATAATGGCGTGGTATTGTCGTACCAGCGGCAGTAGCACAGCGCTGCGGCGACGACACTCACCGCTGTCACCAAAAGACGTTTTTGTTTTTGCTACGCCGCTTTATGGCTGTAGTTGTTGCTATTGCCGCTGAACGTAAACCACACACATTAGCATGGTCAATTTGGCTTGCGCATGTTAGTACGGCAATCGCTGCGTAAGCGCTTCTTCTCGCTCGCTCGCCGGTGACGCAGTGAAAGTTGCGCAAATAACGGGTGATTTTTTTGAGGTTAGGATTTTCATGCATTAGTATTTGACAGATTACGTGGGATTTCAGACATGGTGTCAAAGAGAAAGATGCTCAGTATGCTTTGACATTTCATCATGAATAGACTTACTAACGAGCAACGCTTGCAAATCATTGAATTTTATTACCAAAATCAGTGTTCGGTTCGAAATGTGTTTTATCGACAAATTTTGTTCAGCGATGAGGCTCATTTCTGGTTGAATGGCTACGTAAATAAGCAAAATTGCCGCATTTGGGGTGAAGAGCAACCAGAAGCCGTTCAAGAACTGCCCATGCATCCCGAAAAATGCACTGTTTGGTGTGGTTTGTACGCTGGTGGAATCATTGGACCGTATTTTTTCAAAGATGCTGTTGGACGCAACGTTACGGTGAATGGCGATCGCTATCGTTCGATGCTAACAAACTTTTTGTTGCCAAAAATGGAAGAACTGAACTTGGTTGACATGTGGTTTCAACAAGATGGCGCTACATGCCACACAGCTCGCGATTCTATTGCCATTTTGAGGGAAAACTTCGGACAACAATTCATCTCAAGAAATGGACCCGTAAGTTGGCCACCAAGATCATGCGATTTAACGCCTTTAGACTATTTTTTGTGGGGCTACGTCAAGTCTAAAGTCTACAGAAATAAGCCAGCAACTATTCCAGCTTTGGAAGACAACATTTCCGAAGAAATTCGGGCTATTCCGGCCGAAATGCTCGAAAAAGTTGCCCAAAATTGGACTTTCCGAATGGACCACCTAAGACGCAGCCGCGGTCAACATTTAAATGAAATTATCTTCAAAAAGTAAATGTCATGAACCAATCTAACGTTTCAAATAAAGAACCGATGAGATTTTGCAAATTTTATGCGTTTTTTTTTAAAAAAAAGTTATCAAGCTCTTAAAAAATCACCCTTTACACCGAAAAAATGGTCAATAAAAGCGAAAAGCGTTAAGACAACATCTTCAAGGTCAAGGGAATTCCACAGCGCCGCGCCATTCATGCCACTCGGTCATATTTCGCGTTATATTCCGGCAAGTTGCCGTTAATTAAATAATAAAAAAGCGCTTTAAAGGAAAAAAATAAAAAAAACATAAAAGTAAATAAAAAAATAGTAAAAAAATAGAAAAATGTATAAAAAATATATTCCAAAAAATTTAGTGAAACCTTTTCATATTCATATTCGACAATTACTTGCTCGTGTTTAACCGCGGCCATAAACTAAAAGTATACCTTCAGCAACACACTCGCAGCCATAATTAGATGCATTGGATCCACTACTGGTGTCTGGTAGTTTTGTTTTTTAAGGCGTTTAAATATTTAAGCTCTTTGCCACTTACATATTTTGCACGGCCGCTGCTTGTTCGACTGCCCTACTGTTGGTCCAAACTGTCTGTTGGCTTTCCTACGTTGCCTGCCTGCACAGCTGGCAATTTACTTCCACGCATGCGCAACACCTCCAGATTTATTACAAAAGCACATATGCGCATATATACATATAATATATTATTTTGTATGTGTATGAGTGTGTCAGTAAGTTTGGCGTTAAGCTCGAGCATCGCAAGTCCATTTTTGGTAAATATTTTAAGCAAAAGATGAAATTGCATTGCAAAAGGAGTGACACATGAGTAACAACAGTTTCGGCCCATGTACTAAAAATCGCTAAATGATAGTCTATGCCTATCGCTACTGAAATTTGTGTGCGCCTGCGATAAGCTGACTGTACAGTAGCGCATTTACCGCCCCTGAGCCAACAAAAGCTATTTTGAACGAAGTTTTATTACTGCGCGTACACTGCCGAACGCCTACTTGGGAATGCTTGTATGTACATGTGTATGTATGCAAAAGTTGGTATATAATATATATTTATGTGTGCAATAATCATTGTCATGAGTGACTGGTTAATACGATATGGCCAATAAGCATTTAGGGCAAGATGAAATGCAAACTATTCTACAAGTAGTCTGCTTCTAATTCAATAGGCTTATTAAAGTATAATATAAAAGAGTACCTGTACAATAGAGTATCGTATACACATGTACGTAAACCATATAGTAAATTTTTAACTATACGGCAAAATAGAACTAGTTTGTTAACTAGTTCTCCTTCAGCTGAACTGGTTTTTAATAATGGTGTGTGCAAAATTTTGTGAAGAACTTTGGCAAATTAAAAATCTTCCATACAAGGTGTTGAGTTTAAGGGTGCTGAGTTTATGGGGTTTTAGCTAAAACCTTATATTACAACTTGAAAGAAGGAAAGAGAAGCTGAAAATTGAATTTTTGGCAGATATTTTGACAAAAAAATTAAAATTTCGCGGTTTTGTTTTCAAATAAAAGTAAATCCATCGTCAAAGTCTTTAAGATAGACCTGTGTTCTCGAGAAATCTTGCCAACCAGCTTCAACAGATTCGAGAAAATCGCGAAAAGCTGTATCTCCGAAACTATCACTCGGATCAACTTGTTCTGAGATGTTGTGGAATTTAATAAGACAATAAAAGAATCGGTTTTTGAAATCCGTAAACCCATGTAACCCTTTAATACCCGACGAAATGAGCAGTTTGTTGGGGAGAATAGAACGTGTTCAAAATTTCATATCAATATTAAAAAAGCTTGGCTGGTCACGCTGATTAGTTTTACATATATTTTATAGACAGTTGACATCTGTATAGAGGGCGGACCAGTCTTATCTTCATATCATATGGTTCTACACTAATTTTTAATCAACTCGATTTACTGCAGTGCACTTTTTGAGCACACATGCAGTGGTGATTTGCAAAATTTCAATACAAATCGCTTTAAACTTGACTGTTACGA
Organism: Bactrocera correcta; assembly: GCA_027475135.1. Classification (NCBI taxonomy): domain Eukaryota; kingdom Metazoa; phylum Arthropoda; class Insecta; order Diptera; family Tephritidae; genus Bactrocera; species Bactrocera correcta. The sequence continues at coordinate 59,597,697 of CM050325.1, read as the reverse complement.
TTTTAAGTGAGGAAATATCCACTTATACAAAGAGCTCCACTTATTATTATTAGCGCACTTAGCGCGTAATAACTTTATATTTCAATAACAACAAGGTACGTATAATACTTACACTCAGAAAGCAAGATCTAGTTTTTATGCCTATAATTTTATAATTTATGTAATATAAATAATATATCTACAAATATATTTCCGATTATAGCCGTGGGCTTTATTGTTAGCGATTTTATATTATATTGGCAGCAGAAATACTTCCAATTAGGATGTTTATAATGATATTGCTAATATTAAGTCTGGATATCAGATTCCTTAATTAAATTATTTCTAATTCTAACTTGAATTACTTCAACGAAATTGGTTTGAATATCAGGTCGGTGCATACATTTATATATGAACACAAGTTCAAAATTCTACGTTCAGCTACAGAATTCGAATTATGTGAAATCCAAATAAATCCTGAATCCAAATCATTGGATAAATATAGAAAACTATGCTTTAGAATGGGTGCAACTTTGTTTGGGGTAAATATTGATCGAGTTCAGTGCATTAGATGAAGCATCAGAATTAAGGCGATTTTTGCTAAAGAATTGTTAAGAGTAATAAAATGCTAACAAAAGTTTGAGGAGAGGAAAATGGAATCTGCTTTTTGTCTGAAATCAAATGTCTTCAACAATGTTCTTCTTTTAATTGAGGCCTCACAGAAATAGGAAAGTTTGGGTTTTGAAGAAGCGATACCACCAAAAAGTAAATACGCCAACCAGGCGGTTTTGTGAATAGTGCTTAAGGACCTGACCAATCACGCGCAATTTTTTTCCGATTATTTTGATATCGAAGATGCAATTTTCAAAAAATCGATAAACTAGTGGGAATTGTGCAGTCTGGCCGTCATTCAAGCACTGTTTCGATTGCTCAAGAACTATATATTGCACAAAAAAGCTTTTGGAGCTATTTAAATAAAGCTTGATGCAAAAAGAAGTTAGAGGTGACGGTGCCAACCAAGATATCGCCAAAAAAACTCATTTATACCGAATCGCAACAAAATCAATCCACTTCTGAAGCAGATGGTTACCGGTGATGAAAGGTGGGTCAGGTATGACAACGTCGAGCGAAAATGATTCTGGTATGCATGTTCCCTCACTTGCATTGAGCCGCTGCACACGGTGGAAAAGCCATGGTTGATGGTCAGGAAGCGTTTTATGGGCTTGGCAGATAACCATCTACTATGAGCTACTCTCCTAAAGGCTAACTGTTTAGTCGTACCTATACTAAATTTGGAGCTTTCCACTAGGAAAGCACCAGGCTAGAAACATGGATACTGAATCAGGGGAAGCTTCGGAAGTTTTGTTTGACGGTTCTTATGCTTCGACCAAATATTTCGAGTAATAATATGAAATAAATTTCAAAAAACAAAAAAAAAAAAAAAAATCGTAAACTCCAGTTAAAAGACCCCTCACTTATAAAACAGTTTTCTACACAAGAATTTGGTTTTAATCGTTCAGTTTTTATGGTATATATACGCTATAGTTGTGCAATAGCGGCAGTTCCGACAAATGAGCAGCTTCTTTAGAAATTTCAGATCGATATCTCAAAACCTGAGAACTAGTTCACATATGTATGTAGGTAAAGACCGACAGACGAACAGACAGGGGACTTCGCTAAATTACATCAGCTCATCACGTTAACCATTTATATATGGAGTATTTCATACCAAATCGATCACTTTTGAACCCGACCCCTTTAGATTCTGCTGAAACTTATCGATCCTTTTCTACCCTTTGAAGAACATTTTTGAAAATTTTTTCAAAATTTTTTGTTCAACTTCAAATGATAGAAATAAAGTTTATAGATAAAAATGTTTTTTCATTTTTGAAAATTTGACAATTTTTTTTTAAATAAATAAAAAAATATAAAAAAAAAATCGGCCCACTCCGGGATTAGCAGGGATAGTTGTCAAACTAATTTAAGTTTTTTTGAGGAAAAAAAAAAACAAAAAAAAAAAAATGGAAAACTTACGAAAAAGAACGATTTTACTTAAAAAGCCGATTATTTTAAATAATTGATCGTGTACTTTTTGGAAAAGTTCATCAAAACCAAAAATTTAAAAAAGAAAAGGTTCCCAAAATCAATTGCTACAAAAGTTATGGCTATTTGAAAATGAAATAGCCATTTTTTTGAAAAATTCATAACTTTTTTGAAGTTAGACAAAAAATTTTGAAAAAATTCTCAAAAATGTTTTTCAAAGGGTAGAAAAGGATGGATAAGTTTCGGCTGAATCTAAAAGGGTCGGATTCAAAAGTGGTCGATTTGGTATAGAAATACCCTATATATAATATATAGGGCCTTCGGCGTTTACTTTTGAAAATTGTTATAAATATTGAGTAGTCGTAAAAGTCTTTTCGTATTTTGTCAATAGATGTCGTTGCAGTCGTTTATCTCCAGTGCTACCAACCACATTGTGTCATACTATATAGTGTTGAAAAGGTGCGATCTTAAGCTTCATTTAACCAATTAAAAATTAAATTCGGGGAAGTTGGAAAAAAGTTACAGCAGTTCAAAAATTAGTGAAAATAATGAAGAAATTCGCTATATTTTGAAATTTTTGTACAAAAGGGAAGAATGCCACTCAAGCCAGGTTCGTTCGCTTCCGTTCTGGAAATTTCGATTTACACTGATGGAATAATGCCGCTAGCGTAAAAATGGTAAAAAGTGGTCGACCAAAATGGTGCATCCATATGTGTTTATTTATTTATTAGTATAAATACAATAAAAAAAGTTGAAGTTTGATTAGAAATACGAAAAGACTTTTTCGAATAATGTAAATGCTTGGATGTGTGTTTGCTTTAAAAGGTATATCCTCACTGATAACCTAGTTCAACTTAACTTCCTGTATAATTTAGATAACTAAAAAATAAACCTTCTTAAACGTTTAACCAAGTATTTAAAAGCAAACTAATTTACAGTAAATGTACATGTGGTAATCCAAACACACATGAAATAAATTTTATAAATCAACACATATTATTTTGCTAATTTCCTTAACCAACTCAGCCGAATACATAATATAATATGGCAACTGTATTGGTGTATTGGTGATGCGTGCAACAATTAGCGGCTCAATTTCATTGTATGTACCCACTCATTATCACAACAATTCCAACCAAAACAACAACGTATGAACCAAACCAACAACAAATGAACCAAGCCAGCAAACTGCAGATCATTTAAGTACTAACTGTCTTGGCCATTTGTCTGCCTGACCGCACACACACCAAACTGCCGCGTCATTTGCTTTTCCACGCCAATGCGAATTTGTGCAACATTCGCGCCGCGAAAATTTGCAGCATGCATTTTCATGCTTTAGTGTGTGTGTGTTTGTGTAAATATGGGCATGCAGTTGTGTTGCACGTGAGCTTTGAGTTTGAGTTTTTGCTAACTGCGGTGAGTTGAACATAATAATAGTATGTATAACACTACTTTGCCTTTGGTGCATTGTTTGGTGACACCACTTCAACACTTCACATTGTTGTTATTGTTGCTCACCTGTTTTGTCATTGTTTAGGGGTGTTGCTGTCACTGGCCGCAGGTGGAAAATATATTTCAAGTTGACTTTTTCACTTTGCTTTGCCAACAACAACTCCCAGCTAATGACAGTGCAAAATGGATGGATATATAAACCGGTAACTTTTTGTTTGTATTTCACTATCTAATTGTTTTGGCTGTATGCAAAAGTCATTCTCGAAGCTCTCACGACTCATGCGACGTTTAGAAAAAAAAATACTTCTTCTGTGCGAGACAATGCAAATGTGCAACATAAAACACGCTTACTTTAAATTGGTGCAAACTTAGACTGTCTATTTAACTGGTTTAATGGTGGGGACAAAATTTTTTTTTCCAAATTTAGGAAACTTGATATTTTTGAACGAGTGTAGAGCGTCAGAGAGTAATATTTAAATATTTTACTTAGTATAGTAATAATGCTCCAATTTATCTTAAATATAGTATATGGTTTATCAAGTAACAATAGAGTGTGAATCGAAGAAACACCTGGTAGAAATCAAATAGACTGTTATAAAAAACAGTTATTCCGCGCTAAAATACGAGTATGTACCCTCTTTAACATTTAATACCAGTAGATGACTTTGTTGGTGCGTTCTAAATTGATTTTTTTGATGAGAGAGCCTTGCTCAAACAAAGTGAGTAGAGAAATGTCGATTCGCAGACGATTTATAAATACAGTTATAAATATGCATATTTTGTTTTTATAATAGTGGAATAATCCCTCAAAATATGATTAGATAAAATATAGAAGTTTCATTCGAATGTATTATTAAAATAAATTGAACCCAGGCCACCTCCGCGAATTTGTCTTAGAAAAGGCTTACGGTTATTCAATTAAAAAGAAAAAAATCAGAGCATTTAAAGACGGTCGTGAGTTCATTGAAGACATGCCTCGTTCTAGGGATGGAAAGATTGTTTACAGAATCGATTCTCGATTCCGATTATTTTTGTATATTTTTCGATTCTAAGATTGAGCGCAAGAATCTGTTCTTTCGCTTTTAATCGATTTTAAATTAAAAGGACAAAAATTTATTTATTAAATCACAAGGCATAAATTGAATGAATAATTCAAATCGATTAAACAAAACACAAAAATAGTTAAAAACATTTATATTTTTTGTCTATAAATAATGTACCAAGAACACTATATTTCATATACAATTCTTTTTAAATAATTCAAGTTTCTTCACTGAATATGCGATTTTGATTAGGAGCAGTTAAGGAAAGTTTGTGTGATCTTCGGAGATGTTTGATTAAGCTAGACGACTATTATTATATTTTAATTGGACATTCGACCCGTTGTTTATTTTTTTAAAGTAAATCCATACAGCGCTAGGCGCCATTTTAATAAATTTGTCGTCAAGATTTAAGAATCGCGAGTTTTCTTGTGCTCATTTGCAGTATGTATAACTTGAAACTAGTCACTTAATTAACAGTAAAGTCGAATGTCAAGAATCGATTCTTAATCGACTTCGACTACTGAAAATCGATTCTGAAAAATCGATTATTTTACGAGAAAACTCGATTCTCGAGTAGAATCGGAAACGAGTTTACCATCCCTACCTCGTTCTGGACAACCTTCGATCTCTTAAACTTTTCTTTATATATACTGGGTTGAAAATATTAAAAAAATTGAAGAATATGGTGTTGAAAATCATCATTCAAATGTTAGAGAGATGGCAAGAGAGCTTGACGAGTCCGTTCGAAAGATTTTAGTGGATATTTTGGGTGTGAAACGCGTTTTTGCTCGACTCGTTCCTATTGGTGTGAATTTTATTCAAAAAGAGTACCGTAAACAGATCTCTTTGGACATGTATGAACTTGCAAATGCCGATCCCACATTTATGAAGAGCGTTATTACCGACGAGACATTGGATTATGAGTTTGACATGTAAATAAGCCAATAAGTATCGGAATAAGCGATAAAAAACTACGACAAAGCCGCTCAAAAATCAATGTGATGCTCATTGTTTCTTTCGATATTCGTGGTTTGGTGCATCATGTAATTGTTCTGGAGAGACAGATTGTCAATAAGGAATTCTATTCGGCCGTGAGAACATCGTCGAAAACCGCCGGAATTGTGAAAGCAGCACAATCGCATCAAGCCACGATTGGGATCGAACTTAAAGCCAAAAATGCAATGGTTCCATCGGATTTTTTCTTGTTCTCAAAATGGAAATAGACGCTCCGTGGAACTCGTTTTCAGACAATCGAAGAAATAAAAGAAAATTCGCTGAAGGAGCTGAAGGCTATCCCTAAAAGTGCTTTTGAAAAGTGTTTCGTGGACTGAAAAAATCGTTGACATAAATACATAACGACGACAAAAAAAAATATTGACGAATAATTAAATTTTTTGCCTTTTATTTACTATTTTCGGGTACTTTTTTGTTACAATGTATGATCTTATGCTTACACAAATAGATCCAGTATGTCTATAAAGCGTTCTCGAATCTACACCTACAATCGCTCCTATCTACAACGAGTTCTTCAGCTGACCGCGTAAAAGTAATTAAAACATTTGAAAAATGTTAAAAATGCTTTGTAATTCAAACCTGATAGCGTTTTGTGTCGCAAATCGTATGAATTTTATTATATGCATAGTTTTTTCTATTGTTTATGCACAATTGTCTTATAGAACAATTGCTTTACTTTTTCACGGCGGCTGAAATGGAAAAATCTCGATCACGTACAATGCGGACAAAATGCCGGTGATATTTGCATACATGTGTATGTGTGTGTGATTGCCGCTCTTAGTGCTTTAATTAATTAAATAAAAAGTTAAGAATTTTATTTCATTTATAATTTATTTTACGTGAACAATGCTAAAAATTCCACGACACCTTCTACGTAGAAGGTAATTGCCAATACAAAACAACTTATAATTGACTGATTTATGCGTTGTGTATCTCCAGAGAATTGACTTCCGCATAAGCTGAGCAATTTCATTAAAATTCACTTAAAATATTAAATTAATTTTTTTTTTTACATTTTAATGTAATATTATTTCCATAACTAGGCGAGCGCGTAAAGTAAACGGTTGTCGGCGTATTTTGGCTAATTAGTGTTATCTTTTATTAATAGCCATTACAGCACGAGTAAATGCATATGAATGTGCGAATATTTTAAAAATATAAAAAATTGTCAAAAGGTTGGTAGGAGCAGTGATTCAAGAGGCACGCAGGTTTATATGAGACTAAATTTGAAGGTGCCCATGCATACTCATACTAGGGTGGTCCAGTAATTATTTAAACTCAACGGCAATGACCTTCGCAAGAAATATACCCTTTCTTAAAGTATATTATCGTAGACGATTATTGTTAAAATAGGAGCCGAATCAAACTCGTTGTTATGTTTTGATGGCTTGGAAAGCTGGCATGTCCGCAGGTTATAAAATGTGTCTCTTCTTCTTCGGCATAGTTATAATAATCGACACCAAAGTGCCCCAAAAACGGCTACCACTAAGAACAAAGTAGGTTGTCTTAATCTGGTAGGCCAAGAAGCCACGCATAGACTAGCTTTGGTCCTTTGCGATACCAGATGGGGTTCAGTTACTAGGTCCATGAGGAATAGGATGCCTGCGCTTGATGCTAATGTTAACATGCTCTATGGCATCGCTATTGATACCTCCTCCAATATATCATATCATAGGAACCCAAGATGTTTACAGCGTAGTCTTGCCAATGCGGAACAAGTGCATAAGAGATACTGCATTGTTTCCCTGGTACCACGGCTTTCGAAATAGCAAAGATCTCAATTTGAAATATAATGCAGTGGTTCGGCCACTTAAGGGCTGCCTTATGCCTAACTCTGTGCGGTGTATTCCCGCACCAACTTAATCGTTCATTTTCCCACTAAGAATAACTTGTCCAAAGTCAGTCAGCCACGCTTGCTCTGGACGAAACGCAGATACCAAGGTACAGGCAGACATCACTCGGGAAGTATACCTCAAAAGAAAGCGAAGATAGTTTTGTCGGCTCTCAAGTTGGCGGCCGCCATTTTTGGAAATTAATCCGAAGAAATTTCAACAAGTTTTCGTGGCCGTTAGTTAAACTTGCATCCACTGATACACCCTAGAAATCAAGGTTTAGTGGAAATATTGGACTGCACTTCTCAAAAATACTCCACAGAAAGCCGAAAATTGATGGTAATCATATTCTGGGACTCAAAAGATGGAATCTACATCGACTACTAGCAAAAGAAGCATAATAAGTGTCTGCTTTAACTTATTATTGAGCTAATTTGGCGTCGAAAACATATATCTTCCAACTCGAGAACAAACCGGGGTATACTTTTGCCATCGCCTCGGTTGAATTGGCCGAACTGAGCTATGAACTGCTGCCACATTACCGTATTCCCCAGATTTGGCGCCGTCTTCTTGACTTAAAAGAGTCTCTTGTCTAGCAAAAATTTGAGTCGACTAAGAGTCTGAAAACCTCATCTATGAAAGCCTACCACATTCATCGTGTTTTCGAAATTTGGATCCGCCTTCTTGATTATTTTGTGTCTACACTTGAGAATATCTCTCGACGGACAAAAATTTGAGTCGCGTAAGAGTTTTAAGACCTCCAGCAGATATGAACTGCAGTCACATTTACCGTATTCTCCAAATTTGGCGTCGTCTTCTCGACTTTTTTTGTGTCTAAAGTTGAAAAGTCAAAAATATGGAGTTTGAAGACTTCCAGCGAAATTATTTTGCAACCGGGTTAAAGATTGGGGAGAAGCATCGAGCTCAAAGAAGACTGAGTGAATCGACGTTTTTCAAATTTTTTTAGTTTTTTTTTAAGTATTTTAGAACCACCCTCGTATACATATGCATAAGCAAGTCGAAATATTTGGCTGACTGTCCGTTAAAGTGCCAATTGCGATTTTTTTCCTTAAGCCATGAAAGAGTATCGCGCATTTACAACAAATATGTGCAAGTGTGTGTGCTTACAAGGACTGCCGCCATCCTGTTTGGCTGCCAATAACAAGTCCAATTGAGCAAACCCGTATCGATAACATGTGGAATGGAAATTTACTCAATAATAGCGGGTTTTTTCATGCACACTCGAGCCTAAGGTCATACTATAGTACGGCTATATGTATGTGTGTGTGTGCGAGTATATTTACATATTCGCTATGACGACAATTTAATTATTGTTGTTTACGCATTGAGATATAACCACTCACTTATTTTCCGCAATTCCGCTACAGTTCTGTAACTGTAAGTTACGATTAAATTACAAACAACAACTAGCGAGCGTTTAGTTAGCAATTCATAGGGAACAATTGTAGAATGTTTTTTAATGAAATTGCAGTGAAAAGGAAAATTTTCTGACAGCTATGTGCTTAAGTCACTAACTCACCGCATATAAGCAAATATAACTAGTTTTTGTTGTAATCTGTCAGCTTGTTGCATTGCGCGGTGAATGCCGGTCGCGTTGCCGGCGTGTTACAAAATAAAGCAGCGGCCAAGCAGAGAGCGAATGTGCACAGAAATGCCTAAAAGCATATGTAGATATATATACATATGTACATATGTACATTAAAATAGTATGCGCTGCTTGTGCTAAAAATTGCTGGCTCGCGTGCGCACACGGCATTCATTCAATCGCACATTTATACGGTATTTTGTAGTGAAATGCAAGTTTGCTTGCTGCGCCTGCGCGAATTTAATCCAATGCAATGCCTGCTTGTTGTTGCTGGCCGGTTTAATCAAATGTAAATAAAAGTAGAAGAAGAAGCTGAAGCAGAAGTAGAAAAATAATAATCAACAGCGCGCCTATCCGAATCTGGCTGCTCACTAACTCGCCACTAAGCAAGAGTTTATAAGTTGCACACCGTCTTAGAATTGTCGGCTGCAAGGCAGCGCAGCGGCAGGTGTTGAGTTTGCGCTTGCGCGATAGCGCGCACAATCAAGATTGCTGCGGTTACACGTTTTTCTCGCTGCATTAGTTTATGTCACTTAAAATAGATGGCGAATTTTGAACAAAATACGAAATTAAATAAAAACTTGTTTAGTTAAACTTATTTATGCTGGTAAAATTCAGCAAGACGCAAACTATTTTTTCTAAGATTATAAGATTTAATTATGAAATTATATTGTAAATTTGGAATGTCTAGATAAAATTTGGAAAATTTTGGTTTTAAATATATTTTACTAAATTTTAGCATTTAGTAAGCAGGCTAGAAATTTTGTAGCGTTTCTTAGCTTGTCCTAAATTTTCAAGTTGATTCGAGTAATAGCAGTTTCGGTCCCGTAATTTTCATTATTTTACAGAAATGTCTGACAAAAATACAATTTTCATTTTTTTTCCTTCGTCCAAGTTCTAAGTTAATATTTTAACTAAAAAACGTATTTTAATACTTTAGATGATCTTCTAAGGAGTTATTCTGCCAACGCGGTCTCATTTTTTTCCGAGGGGTTACCGGAAATGACATCGCACTGGCCGAGTTTATTATATTTTTTTCCAAAAATTTCAGAATTTCTAGTGCATGTTTGTAAGATTAAAAAATTCTAAGGAAATTTTTAATATGAGAAAAAAATTGTAGAAAAGGGCTCTTTTTTACCCGAGGAAACCCATGTAACGCCTAATGAAAGCACATATTTTAAGGTTAGACCTTACCAGTTAATCGGTTGGACGCCTAAAAGTGTTTTACTCGGACAAAACTTCCACAAAATAATTGTTCAAACCCATAAAACCGATTTAACTTGAGGTAGCTCACATTTTGGAAAATATAATATCAAAGGAATTTATTGAAAAAAAAAAATTGGTTATTGGTTCAGAACTAGGCAATGTGGCAGTCATATAAACTCTTAACCGACCATAAGTTGAGGATTTTGAGCAGTATTTAGAGCTGTCTGAGCATAATAAAATCACAATCATGAGTCTATACGTAACCGGTGATCCAAGAAAGATACTTTTTTCAATAGTCTTTCATTCATAGATCGCGCCTGAGCCGTGTAAAGCCATTATGTTATTTTTGTTCAGTTTTGTTAGGAGTTTCTTCATGGAAAGACTTACGCCTGAGCAACGTTAACAAATCGTTCAACTTTATTTCGATAATTCACGTTCTGTAAAAAGTGTGTTTCGCGCTTCCCTCAACTTATAGTCAACATAATCGGCCTACTAGGCAAGCTATTCGCAACATCATTACCCATCTTGAGGTACAGCATTCAAAACTCAATAATATTCGACCGAATAGTCCAAGACCAGCACGTAATGAAGAAAATATTGCAGCCGTAGCTGAGAGTATACACGATAACCGTGGACAGCCGGAGAAATTCAAGAGCTGCCATTTCATACAGAAAAGGCAATGGTTTGGTGTGGTTTGCGAGGCGGTGGAATCATCGGTCCATATTTCTTCAAAAATGAAGACGGTGAGAACGTAACCGTCAATGGCGACCGCAATCGCATGATAACCGACTATTTGTCGTCTGAAATTGAATCTGGTTATCTCGGCAACATTTAACAATCAACAAATTAAAATTTGAACCGTATCATTTCATTATTTATAGTTTTTTTGGACCGTAGCTATGGATAATATGTCACACAACGTGTGCCCCTTAAAAAAATTGTTCAAATCAGAACTGCACTTTCAGTTTCCAAGTTTATTAAATATTGACCATTCCACATTTAGCAGAAAATTATTTTTGAACATTGCAAATATTTCCTTGACCGGGTCACCAGTACTCGACCTTTAATTTATTTTACGAAGTGCTAATTTTTCACTTCGTGTGCGCAACTAATTTTTGGCATGCGCCGAGCTTATTTGAAATGTATTTGGCAATACTGATGGTCTTGTGTTTATCTTACAAAGATTTGCGGTTATCGCTGTATTTTCATTTTCCAAGCAGCCCATGTAATTCTGCCTTCTCAATCACTTCTGCTGCTCTTACTCCTCTTGCCTTTATGCTTTCAAGCTTTTTGGTGGCAAATTTGTTGTTGTTATTGATTTTTGTGTTGATTCACCACTACTTTGTACTACCACAGCAGCACTGCCAAACACATCCACACATTTGTGTTGTGCTAAACACAACAACAATGGCGTTTCACTGCTGCTTTGTTGCCCATTTGTTATTTATCACTCCAAACAATCGCCACACATTCGCTGCAAAGTGCATTCAATGCATTCACCTGCTCACACAAACAATACACATACGTGCAATATGCTAAATGCCGCTGCCTATGTGTGCGTATGTGTGTATTTGTACACGAAAAGCAGCTGCTACTGGGCGTTCGCAGTAAACAAGCCGGGCGCAAGTACCTCGGTCTCGAGTATTTGCAGAATCATGCAGTCGACTTTAATTTATGTGCTTGTGTTGTTTTTATTGTTGTTGCTGCTGTCCAGTTGAAGACTTTGTAAGAAATTAGCAAAAGCAATTGGATGAGTATTTGCCGAGGCAATTTACGTAGCTTGCAGCATACTGTCCGTTTGCGATTGTGTGGCAATGTCGTAACAGCGTTTTTAGCAGTAAACAATAAGTTTCGATGGCTTTTGTTATTAAATGGACGCTAATTTGCAGGGGGCCAAAATCTGTATGTGAATAATTGAAATTGTAATAGCGTTAAATCTGACAAATTTTGCAGGAAAATATAGACAATTGTGGGTTGCAATTTAGTAGCAATGTTGTTAAATTTAGATATGTGTGGTTATGCTGAGGATAAACTGATTTTTTTTTTTGTTTGTTGTAGAAAAAGTGGGAGTTGAAAGGAAAAACAAGAACAAAGGTTGGCTTAAGTTGCACCGGCCAACGGAAAATGCTTTGCTAGTTCTTTATAGCCATGAAGCTTTTATAAAGCTTTTATCCCATCGCATTGTATGACAGCTATGTATTTCTTAAGGATCACTTTTTAATTACGATCACTTTATCGGCGGCTCATTGCTGCTCATTGTAAAGAAAACCTCTTGTGCACAATTTTAGATCGATTTTTCAGAAACTGAAGGACTAGTGAGCGTACATAAGGAAAAATAGCCAGACAATCGAACAGACATGGCTTAAATGATTAAGCTTTTTGTACTGACTATTTCTATATATAAGTAACTAGACTTTGTGGGGTCTCAAATGTTTCCTTCTGTGCGTCCTTGTGGAAAATTTAATATATCCTATTCAGGGTAGAATTCTCAAAATGTTACAAATATTAAGAGCATTTTGGCACATAATTTTAATACCTGATCTAGTCCCTTAAACTGTGAAATTCCTAGCATATATGTTTTTGGGGCCCTTGCACATGATCTTGACGATTCTTAATGTTCTTAAGGCATTCCAGCTCCCCCCGTTACTTTCAGAAATTTTATTGTATAGCTCATCAGTTATATGCTTCTCGGAATAACCATATGGTCTGGAATGCATTAAATTTGCCATCGTCATTACACTACATTGACTGCCCTTTCAGCTTTATTGGTTCGTTTAGTAATGTCATTTAAACTGACCAATAATCCGTCAAATGTTTTTTTTTAATGTTTTTTGGAAATTTATTATGTGTAATCTTAAAACATTAGCTTTGGAGAAATGAGCATCATCTCCCGACCTCAACATACACACCACACTAGCCCACTACATCGACTTAGACTTACTACACTGATGCGCAACCTTCACCACACTCATCACACCAACACTTACCATCCACATTATACACTACTTTCCACGTATCGACACCCATACACAAGTACATCAGGCATAAAAGGACCGACGAGAGGATCCCTCACACTTCTTTTTCGAAAACAACAGCGATCGGTCACGAGTTTTCGCGCTCATATCTCGTCCCGAGTGTCTGGCATATTTATACATCTACCTCTACCCTATAGCATCAAAAAACCATATCAATCCAAGATGTTTTTCATTAAAACAACAACAGGAAATGTTTAAAAAACTTAATTCGCAGAGTTGTTACAAAATGATAATTATATTCGTGGGGATTAGAAACTGTGGTCTTCGAATTCCGACTTTGCAGCCAAACTAGATTTTTCTCAGTTTTATTTAGGAAAAGCTCGCGAAATATGATTTGTGTTGGGGCCTTTTGTAACGGGTGATTTTTTAAGAGCTTGATAACTTTTTAAAAAAAAAAAACGCATAAAATTTGCAAAATCTCATCGGTTCTTTATTTGAAACGTTAGATTGGTTCATGACATTTACTTTTTGAAGATAATTTCATTTAAATGTTGACCGCGGCTGCGTCTTAGGTGGTCCATTCGGAAAGTCCAATTTTGGGCAACTTTTTCGAGCATTTCGGCCGGAATAGCCCGAATTTCTTCGGAAATGTTGTCTTCCAAAGCTGGAATAGTTGCTGGCTTATTTCTGTAGACTTTAGACTTGACGTAGCCCCACAAAAAATAGTCTAAAGGCGTTAAATCGCATGATCTTGGTGGCCAACTTACGGGTCCATTTCTTGAGATGAATTGTTGTCCGAAGTTTTCCCTCAAAATGGCCATAGAATCGCGAGCTGTGTGGCATGTAGCGCCATCTTGTTGAAACCACATGTCAACCAAGTTCAGTTCTTCCATTTTTGGCAACAAAAAGTTTGTTAGCATCGAACGATAGCGATCGCCATTCACCGTAACGTTGCGTCCAACAGCATCTTTGAAAAAATACGGTCCAATGATTCCACCAGCGTACAAACCACACCAAACAGTGCATTTTTCGGGATGCATGGGCAGTTCTTGAACGGCTTCTGGTTGCTCTTCACCCCAAATGCGGCAATTTTGCTTATTTACGTAGCCATTCAACCAGAAATGAGCCTCATCGCTCATCGGACACGGACGCGAAACACATTTCGAACCGAACACTGATTTTGGTAATAAAATTCAATGATTTGCAAGCGTTGCTCGTTAGTAAGTCTATTCATGATGAAATGTCAAAGCATACTGAGCATCTTTCTCTTTGACACCATGTCTGACATCCCACGTGATCTGTCAAATACTACTGCATGAAAATCCTAACCTCAAAAAAATCACCCGTTACAAATGGTAGATATTGGATGCAAAATATCTTCTTCCGACAAAAGATCAAAACTTTTGCAGTAAAAAAAATCTTTCAAAAATTATCTTCAGAGTTCATTGTGTAGAATATATAAATAATAAAATACATATTATTATTTTCAATTTCAACCAGTAATTCTTTCCCTGTTAGATATAACTATATTTTTATATATAAAAATTACGTGTCACTTGTTTGTCCGCGATGGTCTGCTAAGCTACTGAACCGATTTTAGTTCGAACCAACTTAGAAGATAGGATAGTATAAACAATTCATAAATGTAAAAAATGCAGTGAAATCTCTATAATGTGGACGCTCTATTAAGCGAACAACTCTATTAACTGGACAGAAAGGCTGGTAACCATACATTGAGAAAACAGGCTTAAATAAAATTTCCACTGTATTGAATAATTTATTATACGAATAATGGTATAAAATGTATACCATAGCAACGCGCAGCCGGATCCACTAGTCTATATTTATAATAGTTCTTTAAAAGATTAGACATTAACTTCGAAATTTGAATATTTAATGAAATTTTGCTCATAAAGTATTTATTGATTCTTTGTAAATAGTTAGTATACGTATTTATTATAATAAACTCTTCTTAATGTCTTCTAATTGCTATTAAGTGCTATTTAATAAAGGACCTTAGGTAAATACGCTCATTAAAGTAGAAAATATTGCAACATTTATTAGACATAATTAATAAATACTTCCTGATCGTCTAATTGGAATTTCTCAAATAAGAAAAGGTGTTTTGCAATTAATATAATTATGCAAAACCGCTTTTTATTGGGATAATTCTAACCGATTAGCGCGATTGTTTTTCACTTAAATGACCTTAGGTGCAATATGAAAATTAATTTTATTGGATCTATTTAATTTCATAAACTATAATAACGACAACTGTCATTGTGTTTATTTAATTAACGTCAAATGAGTTACAATAATAACCAATTAGTGTGCTTAAGGGAGTATAATCCTTAGCAAAGCTACACTGCGTATACGTTATCTTCAATGTATTCATTGACAATATATTATTTAGGTGTTGATAAAAAGTTTAAACTTGATAAAAAATTAAAAAATAGAAATGAAGATATAATGTATAGTAAAAGTAGAAGAAATAGTTTTTTTTTTCTTCTGGAGGAGGATGAGAAAATACAATAAATATAGTGAAATGAGATACATAACAAAACAAATTTAAATTTAATTAAACAAGCCAAAATAAAAAAATTACAATAAAATAACATAAAATAAAATAAAATTAAATTAAATTAAAATAAAATAAAGTAAAATAAAATAAAATAAAATAAAATAAAATAAAATAAAATAAAATAAAGTAAAATAAAATAAAATAAAATAAAATAAAATAAAATAAAATAAAATAAAATAAAATAAAATAAAATAAAATAAAATAAAATAAAATAAAATAAAATAAAATAAAATAAAATAAAATAAAATAAAATAAAATAAAATAAAATAAAATAAAATAAAATAAAATAAAATAAAATAAAATAAAATAAAATAAAATAAAATAAAATAAAGTAAAATAAAATAAAATAAAATAAAATAAAATAAAGTAAAATAAAATAAAATAAATAAAACAAAATAAAATTAAAAAAACCTAAATAAACATTGAAAAAATACAAAATACAATAAAATCAAGTAATAAAATTAAAATAAATAAGAAATCCAAAATAAATAAAAGAAATAATAAAAATTAAAAAAATAATTTAAGTTAAATTAATCCAAAAATTAAGTACTGTGAAATGAAATGAAATAAAATAAAATAAAATAACGTAGAATAATATTTAGAAAATTTAAATAAAATAAAATATAAATTTTACAATAATTTTTTAATTTATTGTGCCTGTGGTATGTTAGCTTTTTCCTTTCCATAACATTCTGTCAAAAAAACTTTTTTTTTGCTTTTTGGAATGAATTCCACATTTTCTCTCTCAAATTCCAAACAAGTAAAGATTCGTTTAGAGCCCCCCTGTATACAAACGAGTTGAAAAATTGCATTCAAATAATCTTAATAAGCTGCAATTAAGGTAATCATAGGTAGGCAGGTACTAACGAGGTCTTGTCAAGTGCAACTCTTTTATGCTGACAGAATTAAATAGCAAAACGTCGCTGTGATCAGCCAATGCGACGGTCAACTGCATGAACGTACATAACATCTATACATATACATATGTTCTATCGCTTAAATACAAGCAGTTATGTTTATCTAAGCCACACTCAATCTATACGAAGTAATAAAGCGATCAATGGCGTCTGCGGATTTTGGATACAAGTTTATTTATAAATCAGTCATGTGTGTGCTAACATGCAGAACCCTTCTTGCCTCACATATGAACGCGCATACTCTTAGCATATGTAATGTCTTGTGCCTTGCCACTTTGTTTACATTTTTGCAAATCGCAATATAAAATTGCTCGTGTGTGTGGGTGTGTGTTTGATTTTGGATGACCTCGACGCCTTCAACGTTCATGGCAATGTTTTAAGCTCGCTTGTGGTACAAAATCTGCATCTGCATAAGCGCACCACTGCGGTTGCTCAACTATGTTAAGTCACAGCGACAGCTCCTACTAGTCTTAAGATTTTGAATTTATTTGCTCGCGTTTTCATTGCCTTGTTTACGAGCAGGTAATTACAAGTTTTAGTGTTTTCGATTAAACCTTGATTGGTTATTTAATTTATTCTGGTCAAAAAATTGTTATGGGTGCTGCCATGTGTGGGGCTGGATTGTTAGTTTGAATAAGACAAATTTTTTTGTGATTTGAGGTAGGAGGGTGGGGTGTTGATTGGGTGCTGATATTGTGATATATTATGACTTAAGTGAGATATCATGAAATTACTGTTGGTTGAGGAATTAAATTTGAATGAAAAAGAGAAATAGAGAAAAATAAAATAAAATAAAATAAAATAAAGTAAAATAAAATAAAAAAATAAATTAAAATAAAATAAAATAAAATAAAATAAAATAAAATAAAATAAAATAAAATAAAATAAAATAAAATAAAATAAAATAAAATAAAATAAAATAAAATAAAATAAAATAAAACAAAATAAAATAAAATAAAATTAAAAAAAAAATAAATAAATTAAATAAAACAAAATTAAATTAGATAAAATAAAAATAAAGTAAATTCAATTAAATTGAATTAAATTGAATTAAGTTAAATTAAATTAAAATAAATAAATCTCGCAGTTCACATATGCTCTATGTGTGACTATGCGTGTACCCTAATTTAGATGGAAAAAATAGCCGATGCGAGAAATACCATTTTTGGCGTTGGTAATTAAAAAATTGTTTGCCCAAATTAAAGGATTCAATTCAAATAACGGTACAAAAATGTTAATATTGAAGCTTTAACTCATTCTATAATCAAAATTATTCAAGGCTTCGAAAAAAGAGCCTTGAGAAAAATATTTTTTGGATTTAGACATTCGCTACTGAAATATTTTATTGCTTGATAGGGATTTCAATTTTTATTTTAATTATTTGCATTCATTATATTGCGGTGGTTTTTTTAAGGTGGACATTTTCAAAAAATGTTAAAAGCTTTATGGAAAAATATTGTTATAATGAGCGTTAACGTCAGCAATAAATCAAGGAGTCTGAAGACCCATGCGACATGAGCACTAAAACTAAAACTGAGCACTTTAAGCTTAATATATTCGGTAATGATTGACAAATTTTGTATAAAAAATTACTTTTCCAAAATCTCATACGAGTATTAAATCCGCATAAGATTAACAAAAATTTCAAGACCAGAGCATACATTTGTGGAACCCACAGAGGTGATCTAGTGACAGATGCCTAGAGCATACAAAAATTATGTAGGGAACACTTCTCCAGTCTGCTGCGTGGCATTGGAAACATAACACCAGGAGACCCGGCCATGAAGAAATTCGAACAGCAATTACCCATCTGAAGAACTACAAATCACGTAATGACACCAACAACAACGTCTGCCTCGAAATCCAACGCAGAATAACTCTTGCCATCAGGTGAAACTTCAGACTGAGTAGGCAATTGAGAAGTAAAGTCCTCTCTCGACGAACAAAAACCAGACTCTACAAGTCAGTCATTATTCCCGTCCTGCTACATAGTGCAGAGGCATGGACGACGACAAAATTTGATGAGTCGACGTTACGAGTTTTCGAGATAAAGGTTCTGCGACAGATTTACGGTCCTTTGCTCGTTGGCCACGGCGAATATCGCATTCGATGGAACGTCGAGCTCGACGAGATATACGACGAAATTGACATAGTTCAGCCAATTAAGAAGCAGCGGTTACGCTGGCTAGATCCTGCCGTCCGAATGGATGAAAGGATTTCAGCCTGAAAGTATTCGACGTAGTATATGCCAGGCCAAGCAGAGGAAGCAGAAGACCTCCACTTCGTTGGAAAAACGAGGAGGAGAAGTGCCGTCTCCAATTGGCGAAAAGAAAAAAATACTGGCGCCCTGTTGTGAACTCGGCTATAACTCTATGCCAATAAAGAAGAAGAAAAAGAAGTGCTAGTTTTGAAAAAGTTTTGAAAATTTTATCAAATTGAGAGATGTTAACGAATTTTAGAAAATAATTTGTTTCTAAATTCTCGAATTATATTCAGCAACAATGGATGAACAAAACAATAGGAGAAGAACCCAATTTAAGCTATAAGTTTGATAAAGTGAGATTAAATTCAATCTAATCTATCAATATCGTAAAGACATTCGATTCAAGAGACATCAGCAATGTTTACACTCTAAATGCGGCTACAAAAGAATGTTTTAAAAAATTTTATAAAAAATAATAAAACAAGTATTTGCATTTTTCAAATACTCTCCATGACTTGCACGGTTCAGATTCAGATTTCCACTCACCAGCTTACATAAGCGCAAAACCCCAGCCAGCACATACAAATTACACATTACTTGTATTATATAGCATGTTATGACACTTTTATAAGATTTTTGCCAACAAGTTTTTGGCTCCGCCAATCGCAGCATCGCCGCAACGTGGACGATCACGTTTATAGCAACGCGCGGCGGCAGACTTCTAATACAAGTTTTCATGCACGAGTCTAGGCAGAAAGCAAGTATGGGCAGCAGCAACGGCAGTAGCATTGCGGATTTGTGGTTGGTGGCAATTTAAGTTTTATTTTTGTAATTTTTGTATTTAAACTTTTTTCCGTACGTGAATTTTTAGACTTAAACGCCAATTATATAAGACTGCATTGGAGTTTGCCGAGCGCGCCACTCGCCGCTCGCCGCGCGACCAAATGACCGCATATAAAATGTTGAAATGAACTTGTGCTGCAGCAACTGTTGCAATTGCCGAAATTGCCAATGTGCGCCAGCAATAAAGCGCAAAGCAGCAAAGCCGAAATAAATAAAATGAAATAAACTGAAAAAGCAAAAAAATGAAAATTGAGAATGAAAATAAATGCAACAAGCTGCAACAAGCCAAGACTCGATCTTTAGCAATTTTTGGCTACCGCTTCTAGTTGCTCTTGCTGCTACTCACATTAGCCGCTTCTATGGTTGGCGGTGGCGGCGGCTAGTAATGTTTGCGCACTTGATGGCCTACGCTTCGGAAGTGTGCCGTTCGTGTAACCGTAGAGTTTTGTTTTTAGAATGTTAGATTGCGCAAAGATCGCGGGCTACGCGCAGCAAGTATCATTGCCACTGACGGCGCCGAGCAGAGTCGAGCCGACCACGAAGTGCTGTTTTGGTTTTAAGAATCATACATACATAAATATCTGTATGTTAGTATGTGTGGCTGTGGTAAATTTTCACAAGTTGTTGCTTTTGTTGTTGTCATTGTTAGTGGTTGTTGTTTAATTGAAGTGATATTGACTTTAAAACCAATTGCCATTTTCTATAGTGTGAAATATGCATAACTACACATGTACAAATGCATACATACGCATATACGCCTACATATACATATGTATACAAATAGCGTATACATGTATGTATGTATATACATAATTTGCACTGTGCAATTCGGCAACCGAAAATCTTTTGCAAACCGGAAAATGAACTCGGTTTCCTTGAGCAAAATTTGCCTTCCAAGCCAAAATATGCAATGTGTGGCTTCTTTATTTGTTGTTGTTTGTATTTTAAATATTTATTATTATTATGATTTTTTCTGTTTTGCTTAACGCACGTGGTTGATATTAATTTAATTTGGTTTTTATTTATTTAATTAAGTGGCTTTTACTTACGGTTATTGATTTTAGCTCCTTGTGATATTAGCATGGACAGCGGGGTGGGGCGGCTGGTTAAATTTGGCATACCGCCGTGTTCCCCGCCGCCACCACCCCCACCATCGGATCGATGATGTGTACCATGGCCGCTATTGTGGCCGTTGTGTCCATTATCGCCGGTGGTTTTCACAATGGTGTTGCGTCGCCCTCCGCCTGCCAAACCCAATATGTGATCCCGCGCACTGCGTCCATATCTGAGGTAGTGTTTTTGTAACCCCATGTTTTAGTGCTGAAATTTTGTAAAAGAATAATTCTAATCAGTTTGTGGTTTATAGTTATTAATAAAAAATTTAGTGAATTATCGGTGTAAATTTTGTAAGAAAAACTTTAAGTTTTTCTATTGTTTATAGTTACTATAATTATTAATGGTTAATTGATTGTGATAACATTTCTTCATAATTATAGCCCAAAAATGGGCATTGGGAAATCACATAATATTAAATTATTTAGTTTTAGGCTGCTTTCTAGGCCTGTGCACAACTCTTTTAAAATGGCAAAAAGTAAAAAAAATTTGAGTGGTTTGAAATCTATTCGAAAAGATAGATAGAATAAGAAACATTTACAATTTTGAGTGATCTGAGGTAGGGAAGTGGAATGGTTTATCTGAAAACCTTCGAGACACATGGACAAAAGTCAAATGGCAAAGTTTTAGGTAATAAAAAGATGTGTATACTTTTTCAGCCATCACAAGGTAGAGATTTCAACCACCATAAAGCCTACCGTCTTCTTTAAAAAAAATGACATTTGATTGTGTGAAATTTTGTTTGAAAATAAAGTTCGCTTTTCGATATTAAGTCAAAATAAAACGAAAAATATATATCTACATAAGTATGTAAAATTGCTGTTCGTTAGTCTCGCTATAGCTCGAGAATGGCTGTACCGATTTCGCTAATTTTAGAAGGTAAATAAATGTAAATATTTTCGCATGCTTTTGTTTTTCCATTGATGTACACTCCGTCGTCCAGAAAATTTATTGGACGAATAATTTCTTAAAATTTTTTTTAAATAAACTTAATTTAAGTTAACAGATTATAACATCAGATTATTTTTATATATATCGATAAAGATCATGTGTGGAAGTTCTCGCAAATGAAGAACCTTTTCTGAGCGCCTTTCACTTGGGAGTGACTAGAAACGATTTTTTTCCATATGGCTCAAGCAGCTCACGACTTCCGGTCTTAGGCCAAGTATGCTCTGAGTGCTGAGACGAGTAGGACGACTGATGAATTTACTAGATTATGTCGAGCTGAAGGCAAAATAAAATTGTCACAATTGGACCCTCTACCAGGTCTTTTACGCTCTTTAGTTTTTACGATTGGAAATGATTCTAGGCAATTCTTTCCAGATGACACCGTTTGGCGCTCCATATATTTTGCAGGACTATTTCCTTAAATAAATCGAGAGGTCAGACGTTGGAAGTTTGCAGAATCAAATTGGAGTTTCCCTGCTTCGCGTGTGGGCTATTATAAACCGCGAGTTCGGACGTTGAAAAGTCGTCATCTTTGTTTATTGTAATTTTATTTATTTTGACAGAAAGTTTCAAAAAATACTGAAGGCTTCTCAGTTAGGAGAATAACGATAGGAATAACGTTAGAAATCGGAAATTTTTCTAACAACGGAAATATTATTTTAAATTAGTCCAAAGTAATACCTGAAGTAAATTTTGTTAAGAATAATATTTTATGAAAATACTTATTATATATTTTGTATATTCAAGTAACTGATAAGTTTTGGATGAAACCTGTATATGGAATGAGGTGAAATAATTAATAAATTAAGAAAAAACACGCCGCTCAAAAGAAGGCTCTCCAGCTGTAAGTTTACTGCTAGGCAGCTGGTGTTAGTAGAAAAGTAAAGAGGTTTTATCGAAGAGTGCAAAAATCGTCTTAAATTCAAGTGTTTATTTAAAAGTTTTCTCAAGGTGTTGATGTGCATACAAGTATTTATTGCTTTAAAATTACTGACGATGTTTTAGTGTAAGAAATATGAACCTATTAAAAACCTCAGAAAATATGACTTCCAGTATTTTGGACGAAAATAAACCAAAGCAGATCAAACTGTAGTTACTCTACAACAAGGTTTCGAGCTTATCGTATTAATTACTTAGGAACAACAAATGGTATACGTATAACAGCCACCAGATTGCTTTTGGATATTTTGAATTGAAAATAATGTGTTTGATAATGTGAAATTATGGCGAAATAGATATGGTACACCTTTAGTATGTGATATTTATTGCATGCACTACTACCTCAAGAAAATCCTTAATCTGTCCATATAAAAGTGTACTCGCAATAAATTTATATCGACAGAATAAGGATACTCGACAGTATTGAAACAATGTGATAGGAAAAAATGTATACGAGTAGATATATATGTAATAGTAATATGGCATTATTATTGAATGTGTTGACTTGAAGTCACGAAAATTTCAAAAAAAAAATTTAATTTCCGAAGTTATAGCTGTTTGTGTTGACCCTGTTCCAAAAAAAGGTACTTGCGGTGATAAGCATAAGGCCTTGGAGATTCCTCTAAAATCAATCGGACAAAAACAAATAGTTTTATAAATAGATAATCCCGGGCCTTATCGAAGGGTTTTATTTCGTTTTCAAAGTTAACAAAATGGCGGTCTCAGGATTTGTTTTTTTCTAAATTTTTGCGAAAAAATAACTATTGATTGGTCTTAAAAAATCGAAAGTTTCGAAAAAATAAAAATCCTTTGATCATCCCCGAGTTTATTATGTATTCTAAATGTTGTATAAATTTCATTCAAATCTACTGAACGTTTTTCGAGTTACAATTTTAACCGTTTCAAAAAACATAGTTTTTAGAAAAACGCGTTTAAAGTTTCACACTAGCGCTTTGAAGTGCCCGAGCTCTATTTCTTATTTCTCGAATAACTCAAAAACTAATTATCGGATCAAGGTGAAATTTTCAGGGAATATTTTTTAGATATTACACTTAACGAAAATGCAAAAAAAATTAATTTTTTGAAAATTCTAACTACCCCTAACCCTTTAAGCTTCATATAAGCTTTTCGAAATAATATTTTTTTTTTATTTATATTTCATAGTATTTCATACAGAATAGAGGCCTTTCTTTCTAAATTGTCAGTTAACATCTGTTTTTTTTTTATTTTTTTAATTTTTCTTTACCTTATTAAATGAGTGAATAACTATATACTTTTTTTAGCTTATATCTTAATGAAATTAAAATCATGCTTTTTTATAATTTGTATGTGTTTTAATCTTCTATAACCATATTTACATATTTCACTCCATAAGCACAGCATACTGCATGAGTAGCGCGAGCTGCTCCATAAACTATGAACTGGTCACGATTTCATTAGAAATAGTTTCCAAGTGGTTACAGATATTAATAACATATTTAAATACTTTTGACAATTGCAATTAATTTTATGTGGTTATATATTATGTTATAAACAAATATTAATTGGAGATTTGTATCGGAATGCAGGGCCTAAGGAATTTGCTGATCGTTATTAACAATTTAAATATTTTACTAATGACGGGCTATAAATGTATTAACTAGAGAAGATGTTGAATTCATGAGAGTGTGGCTGCTTAAGTTAGATAGCTATTATGTATTAATTTCCATAGGCTAAAAGACGACACACCCTAGATTATATTGCGACATGTGACAAAGTAACGTATTTTTATTATATTTTTTGTTGAGGAAAGCATCAAAAGCCGGAGTGTGGGACTTCAATCCGCTAAGCCTAACCTAATCCCAACTCTAGACTCTTCCACGGAACCACCTGATTAGATATTACGTCGAGGGAGTGACAAGGCATTTAAATATCCTCTATGAAATGAGGGAAATATATAATTAATAATTAATAATAAGTATTTTAATTAATAAAAAAAGTATTTTTTTTTAAAGGCAATATATACATATATCCTTAACTTAATATACGCTAGTTTTTTTACTGCACCAGATAATTTCATGCTGTTTACCAAGAAATATTTTCAAAGGCAATGGTGCAATCTTCAAAGAAATCGTTCGAATCATTTTATCATTAGGCTGCCATACAAATTAAGCGATCAGATTGCTGTCCTTATAATAAAAAAAAAAACTGTTTATTTTACGAGTTATTTGTATTTTAATGAAACTTGGTTTGGATTATTTATAAAGACACTTCTACAATCTTCGAATACATGGTTTGGATCAGACTAATATAGCATGTAGCTAGCATACAAACTGACCGATCAAAATCAAGTTCTCTTGTGGAAACTTTTCGTTGTGTATTATAGCTTCGGTGCAACGTTTTTTGTTATTTTTTATTAAAATCAAACACTAGTTGCAGGAGGATGGAATCATGTGTAGAAATTCACGCAAGTGAAGAAAGTTCTCTGAACGCCATTCACTTGGGAGTGACCAGAAACGATTATTTTACATGTGACTCAAGAAGATTGCGATTTCCGGTCTTAGACCAAGTATTTTTTGGGTAGTCAAAAAGTATCCATTTGAAGGCGGGATTAAATAAAAAGGTAAAACATCTCTTCTCAGAGTTGTGCGCTGGGTTTGCAAACCGCCATGTAAAAAACTCCCACAATGAAAAGAAGAAAACTGCCTCGGATAAGAGACTAAATTTTAAACTCGGCTATATCCGCGGGTCGTCTACGCCAGTAAAAAAATACTAGTTTAATACTTTCGTATTTTCTTTTTAATTAGACAAAAATGTTTCCCTTTGAATTGTTTATGATTTGTTTTACATTTCCGGTTCAAGTTCAGCACCATACAGTTCAAGTTAGCGATAAGTCAGTGAAAATTTAATTTCGGTCAGAAGGGTTCGTTTAGTACTAAAGTAAAACAAAGCGCCAACATTCAAAGTTCATTGGAGGTTTTTATGTTATTTTGAATTTGCACTGTCACTGTGATATATAAAAATGTAATAAAACGCTTTTAAGGCTGCGTTTGTTGAGGCAGGGCATAAGCATATACTATATAAATATTTACGTAAGAATATTTAGTTAAGTAAGTTTTTTCAATTTTTTTGTCTCACTTTTCATTTATGCTATTGAGCAAGAAGCTACATATATACATTTAGTAAAGGTATGCGTCTGAACATTTCAAGATTTCAAAATTTTAAGTCATGATGATTTCACGAGGTTTTATTCGACTCTAACCCAACTTAGCTTATTCTAATTTTTTTGATAATATAGAGAAGGAAATACATAAACCCGATAAATAATAACCTGTTTTTAACTTAAAATTTTTATTCGAAGGGAGGATAATTTATATGATTAATAAAAAAATATTTATAAATTATCCTCATTTTTGTAAAATTTAGTAAAAAGGAATTGATTAAAAAATAGTTTTATTTTTTGAATAAAAAAATTATTTTATTTTTAAAATAAAAAAGTAATTTTATTTTTTTTTTAATTTTTTACAATAATTTTTTTTTTTTTAATTTTTTAATGCAGAGCATTTTTTCGTGAAATGATTTTATTTTTTATTTATATAAATAGTTTTCGCATGTCCCTCCCACATGCGTTTCTATTTTTGTGTTAGTGTTAATGTACACAGTTCTTGTCATTTTCAACACCTTAAAATTTTGTCGCATTGACTCAGCTATTTACGGCAATAAATCGCAAAGCTGCTAATACACTTGTAAATGTACACGTGACACAAATTATTATTTTTGCTTTATGAAATATATGGTCTTCAATTATTTGCTTTATCACTTGGCGAAAAAATACTGTGGAAACTAATGACGTCAAAATAGATGCCTATGTAAACAATTTAATTAAAAAGTGATGCCTAGAAATATATGAAAAATAAACGATTTAAGTGCTGTTTTGACATTATTACTGAAACGAACTGTTGTTAAAAACTAATTTTCGTTTCTTCAAGGAATGAGGTCAGCAATATTTGTAGTCATTTAATAAAATTTAGATGGTGATACAAGTGATAGTCCAATATATTTAATGTAAGTAGATATGTGTATATTCTTAAATTATTGATGACCAAATGATTCGCTCGAATGATTTTGGTTCATATTTTGGGTATGAAATGATGAGGCAAGGGTTTATGCGTTTGTCATACAAACAAGTCAACAATCATCGGAATGTAGGAATAAACATAGTATATTTAGTACATTAATCACTTGTGGATGATCTAAGTCTATGCTTCCTTTATACTAAGGTTCAATTTTGACAATTGTTTACTGCTGACCGTCTAATTAACTTTAAGCGATTTCAAAACAATTGTTAGTTCAATGTACTGTGCACACATACATGTCCATACATTCCTACACACATACGAGTATATTTAATATGAGTGTATCTCAGACTCATCTATACAGCTTTAGCAAAACCCCACTATTTAGTTGTTTATTTTTCTCGCGTCAGCTGCTTTCCTTCGAATTCGCAAATTTATGAGGCGATTAATTTGTAAACACACACAGTCGGTTATAAAAGTGTCACATCACAAAGGTGTTAATGTGTGCAAATCTATTTTATTTATTTGTTTAGAAAATTAAACATGTCAAAGACTTTACTGGCATTAGTTTTCATATTTATATAGGCTTATGTGCTTAAAATCTGTTAACAACTGCAATGCTCCTAGTATGGAAATTTGAAAGGCAAAATGCAATGATGGCTTGAAGACGAATGTGCATTTATAGTATTTAATTTAAAATTTTTTATATAGATATATTATGTACATATTATAAAGATTTTATTTTATTTCGATTTTAATTTTAATTTTTACTTTTATTTTAATTACTGAATATCAATAATAATTTTAATTTAATTTGTAATTTTAAATTTACTTTTTTTCCTATTTTCATTAAATTTTTAGTTTTATTATAAAATTTATATTTTTTTAATAATTTTAAGGATATTTTAATTTAAGTATTAAGTTTTATACGCAATTATTTTTATTTTTTTATATTCACTTGAGTGAAATATGAGTAAAAAAATTTTTGAACTTAAATTGGCTTAACATTTTTATTTTTATTTCAAATTCAATTTGGTTTTAATTTTTAACTTAATTTTAATTTTTGAAAATCAATTTTAATTTCATTTCAATTACAGTTATAAATCTTATTTTTTCCCAATTTAATTAAATTTTTAGTTTTATTATGAAAGATATATTGATGTTACTTTAAACTAATCTTAGTTTAAATATTATACAAAGTTTTATATAAAACTAATTTTGTGTTTTAATTTTAAACAAAAGTTATTACTTTATTTTATTTTATTTAATATTAATTTTTAAGTTTAAGGTTTTAAGTATTAGGTTTTAAATTTTCAGTTTACAGTTTCAAGTTTTAAGTTTAAAATATTGAATTTTAAGTTTTAAGTTTTAGGTTTTAAATTTTGAATTTTAAGTTGTAAGTTTTAAATTTTTAAGTTTTAAGTTTTATGTTTTAAGTTTTAAGTTTTAAGTTAAAGTTCTAAGTTTTAAGTTTTAAGTTTTAAGTTTTAAGTTTTAAGTTTTAAGTTTTAAGTTTTAAGTTTTAAGTTTTAAGTTTTAAGTTTTAAGTTTTAAGTTTTAAGTTTTAAGTTTTAAGTTTTAAGTTTTAAGTTTTAAGTTTAAAGTTTTAAGTTTTAAGTTTTAAGTTTTAAGTTTTAAGTTTTAAGTTTTAAGTTTTAAGTTTTAAGTTTTAAGTTTTAAATTTTCAGTTTACAGTTTCAAATTTTAAGTTTTAAATTTTGAATTTTAAGTTTTAAGTTTTAAGTTTTAAGGTTTAAGTTTTAAGTTTTAAGTTTTAAGTTTTAAGTTTTAAGTTTTAAGTTTTATGTTTTAAGTTTTAAGTTTTAAGTTTTAAGTTTTAAGTTTTAAGTTATAAGTTTTAAGTTTTAAGTTTTTAGTTTTAAGTTTTAAGTTTTAAGTTTTAAGTTTTAAGTTTTAAGTTTTAAGTTTTAAGTTTTAAGTCTTAAGTTTTAAATTTTAAGTTTTAAGTTTTAAGTTTTAAGTTTTAAGTTTTAAGTTTTAAGTTTTAAGTTTTAAGTTTTAAGTTTTCAGTTTTCAGTTTTAAGTTTTAAATTTTGAATTTTAAGTTCTAAGTTCTAAGTTTTAAGTTTTAAGTTCTAAGTTTTAAGTTTTAAGTGTTGAGTTTAAGGTTTTAAGTTTTAAATTTTAAGTTTTAAGTTTTAAGTCTTACGTTTTAAGTTTTAAGTCTTAAGTTTTAACTTTTAACTTTTAAGTTTTAAGTTTTAAGTTTTAAGTTTTAAGTTTTAAGTTTTAAGTTTTAAGTTTTAAGTTTTAAGTTTTAAGTTTTAAGTTTAAGTTTTAAGTTTCAAATTTTATGTTTTATATTTTTAATTTCATTTAAGTTTAGCTAAACTTTTCACGTAATGAAATTTGTATACAGTTTTAAAGACTTCTTTCAACAAACACCAATTTATAGTAAATCTCTTTTATACAAAAGACTTAAGCAACGAACTTTACATGCAAGTAATTTATTATACTTTTTTCAGCTATGTATGAGAACATTTTCGTAATCCAGCATACAATGACAACGATATATGTCAAGTGTCAACTCAACAGCTGAGCTAACTAGCACAAAAATATTTCCGCCTGGCAGTTTGCGCATACATATTCATACAATATAATACTTGCGTTAATCAGATAGTGCATATACATAAGATAATGTATGTATGAGCGATTTGTACAAACTTACTTACACCTGTTGACATAAAATGCGACTGCCTGCAATTAATTGTGCCAGACGGAGTAACGCTTTAGTTTGTATTTATGTTTGTTACAGTACGAAATTCTCATTAAAATGATTTCGCCGCGTTGTTGCACAAGAACACTGCCGCATAAGCGAACTACGTGTGCTATGCGCCGGCAAATCGCATGTTATTGTAAGGTATACTTTAGTATATGGTATGTATACTCATAGAAGTGTGCTGATGTGTGTAAGCGAGTTCAGATAGCACATCTGGCATCCTAAAACCGACGTTCGTTATGAAAAACGGCATTGTAGAGCAAAAAAAAACAACAAAAATAAGCAGCAAAAACAAAAGAAAAGTCATACGAAGTTTTTATGAAAATTTTCTGTACTTTGGCCTGTGAATATTGTGCGAAATAAACACACAAATAGCAATTGAGTCACAGTTCGCATAAATAGTGACAAGCATTTTTGATTTTCTAAAAAAAAGTTGCAATAAAACTCGATTTAAACTGAACAAATCATATCAACTGCTGTCATTTGAATATTGTCACTTAAAAATTTACGGAAAACAAACTAAAATCGCACTTCAGTTCAGCTGGAAATATGAAACCTTGCCGGCAAGTTCATTCGCACTATTAAATTTAGAAAACCTTAGCTATTTAGCTCATTTTTGACATTTACTCGACTCTTTAAGCGAGTCATTTGGTTCGTCTCATGTTCGTATACCATATGTAATGTATGTATGTAGTTATGTGTGTTCACAAAATTTAATTACATTTACATATTTAGGTTAAGCTCTATTTATATTGCTGCAACTAACTTAGAAGCCGCGCAATTAAATGCGTTTTTAATAATTCGCTAACAATTAATTAAGGTTGCTTTTAATAGCACTCACACTCATATGCTGATACTCAGATATGTACATATGTGCATATAAAAAGCAATAGCATTCGTTACTTTGCTCTGTTAATTGCCTGTGAGCCAAGGAAGTGCATACGCTACAACAGTTGAAGGATATCTACAATGATGTATGTTTATAAACATATACATATATATGTGCATGCATGTGTGTTTTCAGACAATATATGTACTCTCCATATAAATGTCATATAAGTGTTGCTAGCTCTAGTTGCTGCTTTAAAGTAATGAAATATAATATGAATAATGTGTGAAATTCATAAAGTTGAAGTGTATTGGAGTTTCTAATGCTGCCAAAATATATATATCACTGCATATACTACATTTGTACATTTAAGTATATTTATCTACATAAGTTGTAAAGTGCTTTATGGCTTTGAGTTATTAATTTTAATTATTATCTGTAAAGAGTTTTGACTCAGTTGACCCAAATATTAATTTTATGTTCATGCAGTTATGCCATATAAATATTTAATTATTGAGTTAAGTTGACTGGATGTGTTTTTTTGTTTTTTTTTTTTTTGTATTTCATTTGAAGTTAAGCTAAAGTTTTAAAACTTAGCAGTGTAGAGACTTTGAGAGCTGGCATGAAAATTAAAAAATAATTTCTTCAGAGTGGAACAAAAATTAATTGTTTTAAAAATAATTTCTACAGCCCTTCTTTCCAAATCTATAAAGATTTCGCATTATGTTACAACAAGTGTGTTATAATAAATTTTGGTATATGCGGCTTAAACATTTCGGAAAATTGTTCTTCCAAAATGTTTCAAATACTCGTACAAAAATATCTTCCCTACTCCTCAGGCTATATCAACCAAGAGGAGCGAAATAGGATAAAAACTGCACGACTCCACACAATTATAAGATAAGATAACCAGTAAAATTTAGATGAATGAAAATGGTAAGATGTTATCAGTAGCTGTACGCTAGTTAAAAAATTTTCAGTGGGGAGGTGTCTAACACTGAGCTATTTAGTTCTTAATACTTTCATCGCGTTTTTAAGATGATATTTTAAAATAGGTTAAGGGGTTATATACAGTTAGAATTTTTGAAATATCGATTTTATTTTCTTTATATAAATATATACAAACCTACAACAGAAGATTTCATATTGTTCTGGTTAATATTTTCGAAGTTACACGCAAATTTGAAAAGCCGTTTCAGAGTGCATGGAAAATCGATTGTTTTTTTTTTAGAAACCGCCGTATTATCTAAAAACTTCATTTTGCTTAGACCTTCGATTAATTACTAGATTTTACATTACTTTAACTAAACCCATTGTTTTTTTAATTTCAGAGGTTTCAGCTCAGAGAAATAGTGATCAACGCAAAACGTCTTTTTTGAGAGGAGCTCCCAGAGATCAGCTGTAGTTCTTTTTCAAGTAAATATTTTTATTAATACTAAGTCTTAAAATATTTTTTTTTTTAATTAAAGCGACTTCAAAAATATTTTGCTGAAACAATCGCAGAGTTTTAGCACGAAAGGCCTAAGGGATTATAAGAAATTGCACTTCTCATTAAGAAAAAAGGTAATTTTCTTCATAATAAATTCTGAAATCATATTGGTAACGAAGCATTACGACTGATGAAAAAATAAAGACGGTTTTGAAAACGAAATATGTAACCTAATAAAGTTAAATTCCTCCAAGGTAATCTATGATATTTACTAATCAAAAATTTGGTCTGTGATATATGTATACTAAAAATAATAAATAAATGTTAAATAAATAATGATAAATTCTTAAAAAGTTTAAAAATATACCAACATCAGCAATGTATTTTATGTTGCATTCAGGAGTCGTGCAATTTTTGAAGTAGTAATTCATACCTTCTTAACCTTACTCTTTTATTTTCTCTTCTATTTCCATTTAGTATTGATATTATGAAGGCCATGTGGCAAAATATCTCTAACCTTGCAGCAGATTTTCTTTGAAGCCTTTATAGCTATATTATATAATGGCAAATACTGTGCGTACCTCTGATAGTTCTTTATCGAGAAGTCAAACCCAACAGTTCTTCTAAACGAACAAATCATTGGAATTAGTCAGAAACTTCGATCGCTACGATAATTTAGATTATAATTAATTTGTTCTTAGAAAGAAGAGAGCCGCAGTAAAATGCAAAAAATGTCATTCGTCAAACTTAAAAGGCAAACGGCCGCTTATAAACTATGCTTTTCCTGTATGTTTCTCTAAACGTGGTAGAATGTTTCGAAGTAAGTTACAGGCCCCAGAATGTCGTACTCCCGACAATTATTCAACGTCTTTGCCAATAAAGCTTCATGGCGTATTATTTTCTAAGGAGTTTCTGCCAAAAGATTATTTCAGCAAAACTACCCTATTAGTAATTAGCTTGCAACGAAGGAGCTTCTTAAGGCCATCAAGAGATCATTGCTATGATACGTTGATAAAATTCAACATTCAACCAACCAGACTTCGAAAGCGTCCAATTTTCGACTGACTTTAATTGTCATTCCCATTGGAGCCATTGCAGCCTTCATCCATCCTCGCCTCCGGGTGAATGGAGTTCTTGAAGTTAAAAATCACCCATAAAAAAGATCACGACTTATCATGCGATGTTGGAGTAATTATTGGGGGAAGATTGTAGCAGACTAAACTTGTTCATATTTAGACAAGTCATTGGTATATTTAAGCCATATCCTGTGTGTTAAGCCATCTTTGTTGTAGCGGCAGAAAATATTGCTGACTCATTTATCAGCTCTTTTGCCATGATTGGATATAGTTGAAATAGCTGATTTTCTGAACCTAACTTACCTTCCCTTCATAAAGGTTCATATCTCCGCTGGGATGTCCATATACATATATGTCTCAGAAAGCACTTCTAAATTTTAGAAAAATTCTGCGCAAGATTTTCTAGAGATTGTTGAGTCAGCTATGCCAATGGCTTTATAGCCAGTGCATCTACTAATCCTCTGAAATAGTGGATGAGCAGTAAATTTATCTTGAGTTCAGTCGTGTTCCAGTGATTATCTTTACATTCAAGGAAAACTGCTGTACATTTCAATTTTTACAAGGAACTTATTTTTGAATTATTTGTTGAATTAGACTCCATTTTAGTTTTTTTGGTGGAGTTTTAGGGGGGATAAGCAACTTGTCCTGCATAAGTTTTCTTTACAATTTAACGGATGCAATTTTAGTTTCTACTCTTCTCTCTCTTTTTCATAAATATTTTTCTATTATTTTCATAGTATTTATGCATGCTTTCAAAAACGAAATATCTAAAATCGTTTTACTCCTTGGCAGACAACTATTAATTCGCTATTTTACAGCCAGATAAAAATCTGTGTCTTTGCGAAATTGGCCAACATTTTCTGCCGATTGCTAAACTCCTCTTTATTGGGTCAACATCTTTGCGAACTCACTTATTTCACTCTTTCCCGCCTTTTCTTTGCCCATTATGTAATATGTAAGTAAGAAGAAGAAGAAAAAATGCGAGCTAAAAATATTGAATCTGCGAAATTTAAGATTGGCAAAACTGCAGAGGCGATACCAAACCAATATAACAAGCTGTGACTATGGCTGCTTCAACAGCACTGCGTTGTTGTTGTTGTTGAGTTAGTGCGTACGATTTGCAGCGAGTTATTTTAAATATGTAAAAAAAGAAAAAATCTGCATGTACTTGTATTTGGTTTATGCGGCGCGATATGCTTGTACGCCCAGCCAATAGACACAGAAACACACGCACACAAGCGCAGCGGCTTGCAAATTTATTAGGTGTCGAGGGGTGTATCTGTATATCTGCACCACACCTTCACCAATTGATAAACGCTGTCCAACTAAATGCCGAGCACTTGTTGTCATTTGTTGTTGTTTTAAGGTTGTTGTGTTTACAACAAAAACTCTACAGTTACTTTGCGTCTGGGGATTTCTTTCTGCGTACAAACCAAAGACTTAAGAACGAAACTCGCTCGCTCGACTATCGCCCGCCATCAATGCATGAAGCGTGATTAAGAAACCGTTAATTTTCGAATAACTACTAATGGCTCGTGAATTGACAAACACGCCATCAGCCAGCCAGCCAGCCAGCCATCAGCTGTGCCAATTTTTGCCGGTATTGCAACATCGCCACATCGTCTACACTTTCTTCGTCTGCGGCAGCGTTTGCGTTTGCGTTGCTCGTATGTGTCGGCGTTTTTCGCAATTGGTGCCATAATAAGTGATCGCGCCGTGATTGTTGTAATCATTTCACTACAAATACTGAATGAAAATGCCACAGTGCAAACGATAGTGCATGCAACTGCGTCCAGCCATGGCATCCACAGTGCGGCCAGCCACATGTTGCCACACCGCCTTGCCGCCCAGCCAACGAGCAACGCGCAGCTTGGCAACCAGTCAGCTGTTTATGGTCAATCGTCGTAATGAAGTTTTGCGGTGATAATGAGCATTTGTAACACTTTCGATTTCGTTCACGACACCGACACCGGTTACGCTGCGCTTCAAAGTAGCAGGCGCACACTAACGAACACACACACGTAGTCGAGGCACAGAGCCACAAAAATAAATGGCCACACAAATTATACGCGAATCTAAGCGAACTGTTGTGTGGCGCTCAAGTCGTTGGATCAGGTTTTCCCCAAACAACAACAACAAAATAGCACTTTTTTTAACTGTTGCAAACGGTGCATAGGCTGAATGGCGTACTTGTGGCAGTTGACTACTTTTGACAGACGGTCAGCACACGGCTGAATTTTACCGGCAGCACTTTCAGCTGTCTGACAGAATTAATTTAGTTAAACTGCTGATAGCACAATGAGTGCTGAGAGTTGTTTGTGGCGGGGTAAGCAGGAGAATACAATGAATTATTACAGCTGAAGGAAAATTGCCAAAGGCTTTAAGATTATTCAATAATATTCTAATGCGCATGCAGTTATAGAGAGTAAGTGTAGTGTTTCTAAGAAGTATTGTTGCATACTTGAATTTGTAGATTTGATTTAAAGACCTACAGTAAAGTATTTTATAGGTTCACAAAAATATAAAAAATTTTTCTAAAAGGAAATAATATTTTTTGCTTTTATAGAATTCGTAAACTGGTACAAATATAGTTTGGCAAAACTTAGCTAGAATTTAGAGTTCTCTTTGAACTAACTAACTTGAGTAGAATCAAGTTTTGGGTGCCGAAACGTTCAGAATATTAAAAAAGGCCTTCGATGGTAATTGTTTGTCACAAGCAAGTATTTTTGATTGGTACAAATTATCAAAGAGGGCCGAGAACGCGTTGACAACGAACCAGGTACAGGACGGCCACCAACATCAGCCAATGATCAACACGTCAATAAAGGAAATGAATTGGTACTTGAGGGTCGACGGTTAATAGTTATCAATCTTACTGGCATCGTTGAAATATCGGATCAGTGAAAACCATTATAAAATATGTATCATTTTAGTTTATAAAAAGTGAAATTACGATTCGTTCCAAAATTACTCAATTTTTGCGAAAGACAGCTTTCCGATTACCAGAATGTCATGAAACCTGATATTACAGGCCCTGACCCTCTGGTCATGCTAAGCTATGCTCGGAAGTAGGCGATCAATCGGTCGAATATCGTGGCAAACGTGAGCCGAAATCGAAAGAGCCACGTCAAATCAAGTAAAAAACCCAAGGTTATGTTGACAGTTTTCTTCGATTATCGAGGTGTGATGCACTCCGAATTTCTTCCGAACAGTCAAACTGTCAACAAGGAATACTATTTGAGTATTATGCGTAATTTGCCCGAAATTATTAGTAGAAAGTGTCTGGAATGATGGAACGACAACTCTTGTTTTTTCCTCCATAATAATGACCCAATTTTTGATTTAACTTCATGTGACTTCTGGCTATTCAGCAAACTCAAACGACAGCTACAAGGAAACCGATTTGAGTCAAGTGAAGACATTATAATCGGTACGTATTGAAGGTTTTTCTGGAAATTGACTTTGACGACTGTTGCGTGTATTGGAAAAAACATTAGAACGAGAATATGGAGCCGAAGGGTTTACTTTGAGATGACGATATAGATTTTGATCAAAAAATTAAGGTTTTTAAAATTATGAACAAAGTTCTAATAGTTTTTGCTCACAGTAGTATGTGATTCCTTTGAAGGATACACATTTTTTTTTTTTTTGTTCTTCAGTTCATCGCATTTTGGTGGAAGTTTATGTTCATCACCCAGCTCAATGTGGCTTGCACGGTTTAAAACTGAGGGTTTTCTCTTGAAATACAAAACTGCCGTGGGCGGCCAAAAAAAGTTTTAAGATTAGATGTTGGAAGTATTACCCGATGAAGATTTTCACGAACACAAGAAGAGCTCGCAAATTATTTGGAAAAATTTTGAGAAGAATTAAAATCAAGAGGCGTTGAAGACCATTGTTAAAAAAATACTGTTTTTTAACGCATTTTGACTGCTGATGAAGCGCAAAAAAATTAATGTGAAATCTGATCAACGAGACAAATCAACGGTTAAGCCGAATATCCATGATGAGTAATGTAAAGCTCTGCACTTGGTGATATTAGAAGGACGTGAGATATATTGAAACAGAGCGAAACTAACCGACAACAACTAAACCAAAGAATGAGCGATTGCCGAAAAGTTCATAGCTTGCGTGTAGGTACGAGGTAATAATTTTCCCTTATGACAACGCTCCAAGGCAAAGCCAGTTTGAAAGTATATAGAAAACAGCGGCTGCAAAGTCTAACCTCTCCCACCTTAGAACCCAGATCTTGTTACTTTTAATAACCATTCGTTGGTCGTCAAGCGTTCGTTGGTCAATTAAGAACGTCCTCACTGGAATACGATTCATTCATTCTTGGTCGTCAAGCCGCAGTTATTATGACTTGTTACACATAAATGGCCAGAATTTTGTGAAAATGTTATGGCTTCAGTATTTTGAATAATGCTATTGGACATGTTTTTCTTAAATAACCGTATAAAATTTGGAAGATAAAAGTGCACAAATGTAGATAACGACCCAAGATATCTATACATACGAGTATACATATACGTATATATCCCACTTGCAACTGATCACGATGTATTTGTAAATTCGGCTGTAAATGTCGACCAACTCACTTGTATGATACTCAAATGTTGAAAAAGCTGTACTTTTTACGATAAATTGACAAAAATACAGCGCGGGGATTTGTTCGACTATTTAGTTGTTCTAGTAAAAGAAAATATTTTGAGAATTTTCAGTATACGAGTTGACAGTTATTGGCAGATTTTTCGACGATTTTGTTCTTAAGTCTATTTTTCGGGCTTTGATGCGGTATATGCGTGGTATATGGTAACGGGTAAATTTTTTTTACTATAAAATCGGGGGTGCGGGAAATGTTCTGGGATCAGAGTGAACAACTTTTGTTAAAAGATTATGGGTTTCGAGCTAAAAACTTTTAAGGCAAATTTTAAAACCTGAATAATCGGTTGTAAGGTGATACAGCTGTCTGATCGGATTCATTCCGACAAATGATGAGTGGTATATCAAAACGCACCAACGCATACAATTTTATTCAAAAATCTCAAAATCTGGTGAACACATTCTTATGTTCCCTAAAATACTTTAAAATAAAAATCGCTGATTCGCAACCGGTTTTATAACCATACCTTTAAGGCAAAGTTGTTTAGAACTCATTCATAGAAAGTTACCGCATACGAGATTTTTGCATTTTTTGGCGCGCTGTAAAGAAACCAACTCCAATGTAGATATATGTAAGCCAGTATTTAATTTTTAATATTAATAACTTTTTTTTTTGCTCTAAATATTATACATAACCACTGTATTTTATTCATCCTAATAAAATTTAAGTTTTTAGATATCCGCTTGTTAAAATATTATTTTGTTGAAGAACTTTTTTTTATTAATTTTTGATTATCCTATCCCGTGTTGGACAAAATAAGGAGATATTATTGATAACCCTCAAGTTATATACGAGGGATTTCCCTTCCAGGAGATCTTATTAAGGTAAATCATAAATTTCAATTTTACAATATAAGCTGCCTTCGATTCATTAATTTCTGTTTCCTGTATTTTACTTGTTATCCAAAGTCAAAATATTTATATGTGCAAGCAACAACAAAACTCTTCAGTATAATACAATATAAAAGAGAAAAAAATAGCACATTAAGCTGCTATAACTCTTTGCCTAGATCTCGATTTGATTATACCGGACCGACTAGAGCTTATACCAATCGTTTACTCTATACGTTGTTCCTCAATATATTTCGAACTGAAGCTTCTGAAATAATACACGATTAAAACTTTGCTACAAACAAAAAAGCTTTAGAAAAAAAGTTGCACTTACTAAACTTCAAAATTCCCTAACCTTTTAAAAGAATTTATATCCCACATTTTGTTGTCCAGTATACTCATATATTTGCAGGAACACTCCCAGCTCACCCTTACCACACCTGCGAAAGATCGTGCGCTGGAAATCCCAACAGGCAAATAGTTTGCCAGTCATCATGATCACTAACGATCGCGCTGTGGTTGCACGTTGCACTACACTTGTTTCTTTTCTGGCTTCCCCACCTTTGTTGTTAGCTTTTTCTATACAACAACAGCAAAAACCTAACAAAAATGGAGTAAACAATGAAATAGCAGTCTACATTGTAGAGGCAGACAAACAAACAAACGGCAAAGAGGCAAATACTTAGCGCGATCGGCAGCAACAACAGCAGCAACAAATGTAAAGTGCACTCATGAGTGCTTGTGTATGTGTGCATGAGTGCTCGTAGGGTTTTTCGGTAAATACTAGCGTATGTTTCAATAAATAATTGCAAGTTGCTGTCTGCGTTGGTTGTTGTATTGCTAGCTTTTTCGAGTTGCGGTAATATGCAGTGAGCAAAAAAACCGAAAAAATGTGAAAAAAACTATAGCTACGAAGAAATGTTGCACAAAACCAGTAGTGGCAGCAACAACAACAGCAACGTGGCTACTGTAAAGCAAGCGGCATGCAGCAGACGCTGCCGCTGTTGCTGCTTCACTGATTTGCTGTCAATTACGGCAAGCGCGCGCAGCCTGCTTCACCGTTCGGCGCGGCCGGTCTGTCTCTCAGTCGGTGTGTGTGTGCCTGTGTGTGCGCTGGTTGATTAAATAATTTCGCTTCAAAAGTAGTGCGAAGGTCACTTGCCATTTTTGCTTTGGTTGTTTTTGTTGTCACTGTTGCATTTTTGGTTTTTCGCACTGCCTTGTTATTATCGCCGTTTTTGCTGGCATCTCTCCATTGTTCGCCGTCGTACGAACCTGTTGCACATCAACTGGATAAATATTTGCTACCACTGGTTTTTTGCGCTTTATGTGTATGTGTGTTGGTGCAAATGCATTGCTACAATGATATTTACTGCAGTTTTTAAGTGCTTTAACATTCCCGTCTTTTACTTTAGTTTTTATTGTGTTTTGTTGTATTTTTTGTAAATATTTTTTGTTGCGCTTTGTTTGCACTTTTTCGGTGCAACAATTACTGTTTAATTTGATTTAATTTCGCACTAAGTAGAGCGCAGTCACAGCCGTTGCACCGTTAATACAGCTCAAAAACTCGCATTTTGCTTTAAGTAAACGCACACGATTTACTTAATAAATGTTTTTTGAGGTTATGTGTAGTTCGTTTAGTCTTTTCAATTCATGGCAACTGGCAGCACTCGTAGGCATATTCCTCGTGTATATAGAGACATTAAATTTGCCCCTGAAGGCACTTAAGTATCAGTGGCTTTTATTGAAAAACCCTGCAGTTAAGAGACGAACTGACGAACTGACGAAATTGAGTCATTGAAATTTAATCATGCTCGAAAATTGAATGGAATATTGAAACTTGTCTTTAAAATATTTTAAATTTTTCCCAGAAACTCAAAATGCCATAAATATATATATAAACATGTATGTGTATTGAAAGTATGAAATTCCCATTATTCAGCCAAAATAGTGATGAGTAACATTTACATATAGAAAGCTTAAGAAAAAAGTTTGTTTTTGACGACTAAATAAATGCTTTATTTTTTAAGTTTTCAAACACATTGAGAAATTATAATGCAAACAAGCAAAAAAGTTAACTGCGATTGCAGCGAAGCTAAATACCATTCACAAATAAAGAAGATTAACAAAGCCTTAAGTTTGATCAGTCAGTTTGTATGCAGGTATTTGGTATAGTGGTGCGATCTGGCAAATATCCGTACATATTATAGGGTTATCTTTAGCAAAACTTCAAGCCAAATATCTTATAAATAATTTGTCAAATGAAAAAGTTTTCCATACAAGAACTTTATTCCGATTATTCAGTTTGTATGGCAGCTGTATGCTACAG
Organism: Bactrocera correcta; assembly: GCA_027475135.1. NCBI lineage: Eukaryota > Metazoa > Arthropoda > Insecta > Diptera > Tephritidae > Bactrocera > Bactrocera correcta. Next base: position 59,557,055 of record CM050325.1, on the reverse strand, counting down.
TGCTCCGATCAGATCAATTACTTCGGAGATTGCATCACTGGCTTAGGCACTACCGCATACAAATTTCGGGAAGATATATATATATATATATATAATACCATATATATTTAAAATAAATTGTGGGGTCTCTGGCTCTGCCTTTTCAATCTTAATATACCCTGTTCAGACCAAAAAAAATTTAAAAATTATTGCGACAGGTATTCAACTTTGAGCTATCAGCTTCTCTGAAATGTTGTCTACAATTAGACTCTTTTACCAAAATAGTACAAAAACTAAAATGGCATATCATACTTTTCAGAGCCTTTGGCTTTGGTATATGTATCAGTTAGAAATCTCAAAAAAATCGATTCACTAAATATATTTTTTAACAAATTAATTCCGAAATTTGGGTGAAAAATCGATTTTTTTTAGAAACCGCCACTTGTCAAAAAATTTTATTTTGCCTATTAATAACTAGATTGAACACTATTTTAACGAAATCTGTTTTTTTTTTTTAATTTCAAAGAATCCAGTTCAGAGATATAGTGATAACCGCAAAACGTCTTTTTCGAGAGAAGCTTACGGTGATCAGCTTTTGAGATTAGAGAACAAAAGCAAATATTAAAGATGATGATCCTGCTCTATCATTTTGTGCACAGCAGTAATATCTATTATCTGGAAAAATAACTGACTTTGTACAACCTCCTCCGAAATTCGTCATAAAGTCATCTACGAGTACAAACTCGATTGAATTCACGATATTATCAATAACAACTAGTCCTTGATGGAGCTTCAACATCAAAAATTGAATTAAGTTCATCTGCGCGCTCTGGATGAACTAATTTGCGTCGCAAGGTATATCAAAAATCGCGATTAAATTCCATTTTTGGCAAAGATGAATATTTTAAGTTACTGTAAACAACACAAATATCGCTCGTAATCCAAAACGTTCTGAGTATGTACACCGTCAAAATTGTCTAAGGTTACGAAAAAGATGAGAGAGTGCCAGATGGGTTACACTAGGGTTGAGAAATCCCGAAATATTAAAGGTAACCTATATATAAATGTACTGTTTACAGAGTTGTTAAAGTTGTACAGAATCCACTTAATTTTTTCCGAAATGCTTTTTTTTACTTTTGCAAAAAATATTTTTAACCAATTAATATTAAATATCGTCACCTAAAATGCAAAATAACGTAACATCACTTTTCATAAGTTTACAGGCGAAAGAAAAACGTTATAATAGAAACCACTGATATTGAAAAGAAAGTTGAGTTTTGGTTATAAAATGGTTGTATATGGATTATCATACAATTATATTGGAACCTAATTAGAGTTTTGATTATAAAATGATTATATATTTACTATTATATCTGACAGCGATTTTTGATTTTTTTGGATGATACGTTGTTTTGCATTTTAGGTGACAATATACTGTTGTAATAAAAAAAGTTGAGTGCACTGATTTTCTTGTTGTGGTGCATTATGACTTCTTTCCGCTTATAGCTCTAAGTTATGTATCTGAAACGGCCAGAATTATGGACGAACAACTCTTAGTTATGGTACTTTGCCAAATACTCGACTTATTTCTTTCCGCAGCCACCAAATTTGCCTGCTTTGGTTTCGTGAAACTCTGGCTTTCCCAAAAACTGAAAACGCATTTCTAGAGACGATGTTTGACACGATTGAATGATAAAATCTGAATAAATGAAAGGTCTTGAAGGCAATATCGGAAAAACAAAGACTATACCAGAAGAAAACTGAAAAGAACTTTGGTAAAAGTGCGTCTTAATGGACGGGGACTCCCTTGAAGCGGATGAAATTGATTAGGAAAAATAAGTAAATAATTTCCATTTTATAAACAAATTTAGTATACTTTCTGATAACAGTAGTCTGTGTGTACCTTGGAAGCTAGAACTCTCTGTATTTTACTGAAAACAAAAAAATTATGATTAACGCCTTATCGCAAACATAATCGACGTCTCTCTTCAAAGTTAATTTATTGATTTATTGCTAGTGTTAACTTATATAATTAGCAACATTTAATTTATTAGCAACTTGTAATAAACGACAATAATACAACAAAAAGATTAAATAGCATAATTTCAGCTGATTTACGGAAAGTTTGAGAATGAGTGTTATTTTAACAAAAAACTCACTTTTTTCATATTTACAAAACTAAGATACTTCCAAAAATTTCCTAAAACATAATTAGTACTAGAAAAATAATAAAAGTATAACATTTTTCAACAACAACAACTTTCACGCCCATTTGAAATTTAGCAACTTTTCTGCTTAAAATTTTTGCTTATTTACATACCTTTGGTTAGCACTCACTTAGAAAAGATTTCTTATAAATGGCGAGTTAAAAAGTGATAATGAAATATCAACTTTCGTCTGGATTTAGTGATTCGTAGTATTAAAAAAGTAAATAAACAAACAGCTGTTCACAAAACAAGACGTCACTGTCACTGGCAGACACCAAGGGCCCGACATGAATGCGGCATTTTTTCACTTTTCAATTTAACTCCGATTTGTTTATTTATTTATAAGATTTTTGCAACTCACCGAAATGACGTGTGATATTGACACAGTGAACTATTATCTCTACAAAATAAATAGCCCGAATAAACCCAAACATTACCAGCAGTTTGCGCACACAGCGAGCGGGCAAATGGTTCCATCACACACACCGCGTCGGAGGTGTCAATAAACTGGCGTTGCCAAATGCTAAAAGTTCAATTTGTGCGTTTTGCGAAAATTCAAGACATTGATTACACTTTGGTGGCTGTGAAGTGTAATTGACTTCATACGGTATTTATGGGCAAGTCAAAGACGCACGTTGGCCCAAAGCCCGCGGCCACTTCGTTAACCAAAGACCGCAGAAACAACAAAGCGATGCGAATTGTACATCTGACTTGGTGTCAAAATTTGATGGAGTGCTTTAATCACGCAGTTCATATCTAATTTATGGATACATTTCGTTACTTAAAATATTTTGGTAAATAATTATTTGCCTAATTTCGTTGATTGATTTTGTTGCTGAGGCATGTGCTTGTGTTTTGAAACAATTTACGCATTTTTGCATAATTTGCAATTAGCACTTAAATTTGTTAATGAAGCAGTTTGGTTTTTATATGGTACATATAACATTTTCTATATGTGATGAACGAATGATCGATATTTAAGATTTAAAAAAATGTTTTCTTTCCTGAGTTTTTTGAAAAAAGTTTTAGCTAATCTCAAACGGAATGGAAATAATAAAAAATTACCGAAATAAATATTTGTGTCCAAGCCTTTAATATTCTAAACATATCGCAATTCATAAATATTTCTTTAAATTGAATTTTCATTAAGGTTTTGCAAAAAAATTGCATTATTTAAGTGGGAAGCTTAAAGAATCCTGAGGCTTAAGAGGAAAGATAACGTCAATAAAATAACAAATGCAGTTTTCCAAAATTGCCGAAAATTTGGTATAAAAGCTTTAGAAAAAAAAAACAATCTATATATTAAAAATCATTAAAAAATTCTTCAGAAATTTTTGTTCAGTTAGGTGCTGACGACTAGACATGTTTTTAAGGATTTAATATGTCAAAATTAACCAAAAATTTTTAAAATGGTTCTCCACAAAAAATTAACACCCATAAGAACATATCAAAATCGTGGAAATTAAGATTGTGTCTGTCCAAATGTTCGACGGATGTTAGAAGGTAAATGAAACATATTGATTCCTAAGTTTACGACGATAACGATAACCACTTCGTAGTAACCGCTTGGAAAACAGCGATGGCAATACCTAATAAGGGACATAGACCACTATTTGGTATGCCTTCAATTAAAAGACAGAAGCTAGAACTTAATCACGCTTTTCAGGTCTCTATCCAATAGAAAGTTAATTTAGGAGCTGTAAAAGATATCTCACGTTTCAAATGTCTTAGGCTTTAAAATATAAACAGTAAAAATTTCCATTCAAGAAATTTATTCTGATCGTTTAGTTTGTACGACAGCTATGCGCTTCGGTTCTTCCGACAAATGAACAGATCATTGGTGAGAAAAGAACAGATGCAAAATTTCAGATATGTATCTTAAAATCCTAATCCCTCATATATTCAGACGGATGGACAGACAACCGAATATATCTTTATCATCTCAGCTGGTCATACCGATTACTTATATTGATTGTGATTAAAAAGTACCCGGAAATTGTAATTTAAATTCCTCGGTAAATTATATTTCAAAAAAAAAATAATAATTTTTGCATTTCTAACCAAATTTTGTTGGTTGGAAACCGCTTACGGTGGTTCAGTTTTATGAAAAAAACACGCCTACGAGTGATACGAAGCCTTCAAAGACGGTCGAGAGAGGTGGCAAGAGAGCTCGACATGTTTCGCGAGTTCGTTCGAATGATTTTGGTAGATATTTTGGGTATGAAACGCGTTTTTGCTCGACTCGTACCGACAAAGTGAATTTTTTTCAAAAAGTGTACCATCAACCTGTCTCTTTGGACACGCTAGACATGCGAATCTTGATTCCACATTCATGGGTAGCATTATATCTTCCGATGAATCTAAAAAAAATCACGGGAAAATCGCTCAAAAATCAAGGTGTTAGTCATTGATATGAGAACATCCATCGAAAACGGCCGGAATTGTGGAAGAACAATTCGAGGATTTTACACGATAAAGTCAAAAAAGCGATCAGCCACCATATTCAGCAACTTTGGATTTTTGTGAGTTTTTCTTGTTCCCCAAACTTAAATGGAAAAACTGAAAATGCTGAAGCGCATCTCGAAAAGTGCTTATGAACGTTGCTTCAAAAATGGAAAATTGTTGGGAAAAGTGTATTTTATAGTATTTGTTGAGGATTACTTTGAAGGCAGCAAAATAAGTATTGATGAATAATTAAATATTTGGCATTTATTTACAGTTTTCGAATACTTTTTTGTCACAACATATGAAGCGTTATTATTAATTTTTCTAAGCAAATAACATTCTTCAAGTGAAACACTCTCACTTACCTGACATACTCATTGATATAGCTTCAGTTAAATAGGCTGTGAGATTAGCAATCAACATATTCAAACACATTGCATGCTTCTAGGGAAATATAGACATTATTCGTAAGTGACATAACATACATATATAGTATTATATAATTCTTTTTAGCTCAACAACAGTATCTTACACATAAATAATTACTCATCTCTTTTTAACAGTTTTTTTTATTTTACTTTGTATGCTTTATGTTTCTTATTTTGTATACAAAGTCTTGATATCAGTGAGGTGCGTGGCGGGCGTGACCGTTTGTCACATCTAGATTTTATAGCATTCAAAGAAAAACATTGAAAGCGAATGCTGAAGTACGCCATTTGACATTGGACCTACAACTTAGCAGAGCAATCCACAAAAAATCGCATATAAACAGCGACATACACACACATATCAAAGTATAGAAGTAGATTTGTGTGTTAGTAAAGGCGTGTTGGGTAACTAACACCATTTACCTTAAGGCGCATCGCTGCATTCTCGAGCACACTGTCAGTGCCAGGGCTTTTGTGGGTTTTTACGAATCAACAACGAACCAACCAAGAATGCGCGCAATAATCAAATATTTATATTTATAATATTTTTTTATATTTGCTATGGTGTGAGGAAGAGCGGAATTTAATAGTAAAATATATTTATATAATTGTTTTATTTATTTATTTGTAAAAATCATGCTTGGAAAGCGCATAAAAAGCCAGCGATCAAACCAAGCTTTCGATAACCTCTAAAAAGTAAGGCATAAGCTACTTCGAACCAAACATTTATTCTAAATACATATGCATGTCTATTAAGGTAATATAAATGTGTATATACATATATTCATATATAATAAGAAATCGATTAAAATATCGCTATATTACAACAGCTAAAGCCATTTACAATTTGTGGCATATTTTTATTTTATCGCTGCTTAAGAAACTCTTTCAATTGATTGCCAATCCTTCGATTGCAGCGATTTTTATTTGTTGTAGAAACTATGGCGTGGAAAACTTTAGAAAAAAAAATAGCGAAAATGTATTAAACAAACTTGCCGCGTTACGCATCAGTGCGTCGATGCGACACGCAAACCGCGCGTTAGACGACGCAGAGTTGCCAATTTGCCTCAATTGCTATTAGTTGGAGCTACTTATAGCTTGTATGTGTGTGGATTGTTAGGTATACTATATAAGCATATCGATTTAAGAATGGAAATTAAGTACATACAAAAGTGTACTGGTATGGACTTATATAGTACTTGAAGATTTTTGTAAAAATATCGCAGTTAAAACAAAGGTTAGTACGGTTTTGATTGTTTTTACTCAAATTTATAAATGTGTGTTGTTATAGTAAGCTCGACTATAACCGGTAAGCAGTGTTTATACCAATAAAGAAGAAGAGAATTGTAGTTATGGCAGCTTAGTGTGGTAAATGTATGTAAAGTTTTCGTTTGTGTGCTTATATATATAAAAATTAGCTACTAGAAGTTAGTATAATTTATTTTACACCAAATAAATTTGCATTTCTCAAGAGTATGAAATTTTCATTGATGTTTTGGCTGAAATCCACCTCTTAGTCATTGCTTTATAATTTCTTTTAAGCAATATGTTAAGCTAAGTTTAGTCAACGTAAGTTAAAACAAGAAATTGTTTGACTTCCAAAAGGCTCAAATGCATACGCCGCTGCAAAGAGATAGCTTTTCCATACCATAATTTGATTATGATGGCGCCGTTTGTATGGCAGCTATACACTACAGTGGTTCGATCTGAACAAGTTCTTCAGAGATTGTACCGTTACTTTAAGCAATCATCACAAAGAAATCTGGGGAAGTCACCTACTCAAATAACTTAAATAAAAAAGGTTTTTCATACTGATACTTGATTTTGACCGCTAAGTTTTTATGACAACTAAAAGCTAGCTAGTAGACCGATCTGAACAATTTCTTAAGAGACTCGTAACAGTAGATCAACAATAAAATAATCAAGCAATAATTTTAATCAAATTCTGTGAAGATGGCTGTCCAAATAAAAAAAATGTTCCATACAAAACCTTGATTTTCATCGATCACTTTATATTGAAGCTATATATTTGAATGGTTTGATATCATAGAGAAAAAAATGTGTACCAAATTTTCGGTCGATATCTTAAGAACTGAGGAGTCGGGAGTTAGCATATTTGGGTAAAAACAATTAACTGGTTGGAATAAATGTTTGCTCAGTACTGGTGTTTGTGGATTTATTATTAATAATTTTTTTTTTTTATTTCATTTTAATTTCATTGCCATTGTAACTAGTTAACATAAAATAAACCGCAACTTAAACCTTTCCTTCCATTTACTTTGGGCGAAAAGAGCTCTGGCTTCAGTGCTCCATTGGTCAGAAAGTCTTTCCATATGAGACTTTGCAGATTTGTTGACTGATGCGGCAACTGAATAAATTCCGTTCAAGATCATGACTGCGATCATACTAAGGTGCATTTATGATTTTTTTTTCTATTCTTCTTTTTTCTTTTTGACATTTGTACTCCGTCAATATTTTCTGTACAGGTTCAAGCCTAGGAATTTCACAAAATTGTCATATGGTGTTTGCACACCGTTTTTGTACAAAGGCATATATCTAGTATTGTTGTATTTTAAATCAATATGTACTGATTTATTTTGGTTTAATTTTATTCCCCCTTTGGCTGTCTGTTCAAATATCAGGTCTTACAGGTGCTACATTTTTTGTTTTTTCCACTGACAAAACCACAGTATTATCTGCAGATGTTGCTGCAATACAATTATCATCGTGTGTTAGATCGCTCGCAAAGTGTGGGTAAAGGATGGGCACTAACACCCTATCCTGAAAAGCACCAGCTTTCATTTCTTTAAAATCAGAGTATTTTTATTCATGTTTAATTGAAAAAATAAACAGTCTGAATGGTATGATTTTAAGATATTGTAATATTATTTTGGTAGAAGCACCTTAGTTTTGTTTAGGAGCCCGCCATGGCAAACCTATTCAAATGGTTTAGAAACGAAGAGGAAAACGGCCGAGCAAACTTTTTTCTTCAAAGGCATTTTCAATGACTCGAGTTATTCTATGCACTTGGTCAATAGTGGAATAATTTTTTCGAAAGCCATACTGATGCACCGTTAACAGCTTCCTCTCTTCAATTATGTTGTTAAGACGCTTCAGCAAGGAGTTCTTCCAGAAATTTTGCAACTAATGATATAATTTTAATTTTTTCAAGAAATGAAACCGAATAGTCTCAATAAAACGTTAAGTATGATAACCCAAATTTTATTTTTTCCATTACTTTGTTAAAAAATATTATAAATACGAATTTTCTCAATGCTTTTAATAAATTATATTTAAAATTATTGTATGAGATATTTTCAGATATTACGAACGAAGAATATTAAAAGTGTTCTATTCTAGAAATTTGAAAAAATCGTACTATTTTTTCATAATTCGATAGTTTTGATATTCAAAAATATCTCCCTAAAAGGATTTTTCAAAACTCTAATTAATTTCAAAGTTAAAGCCATTTTAGTGACGTAGCAACTAGAACGGTTGAGCGAATATCGTATAACGTAAAACTTTAAACGCGTTTTTCTCAAAACTACTTTTTTCCGCACGGTACCGGCATTATCACAAGTTCTATACAACCGGTTTACCTGAAATTTTGTGTGAACCTTCTTTATGTAATCCTTTATAGTTCCTACCAGAATCGTGTCAAAATATTTGTTTTTAATATTTAAAAAAAATTCAGGAATTTCAGAAAAAAGCGTAAAAATGATTTTTTTTCAGGCAGTCGCCGTATTTCAAAACAATTTTTTTTTGTGTTTTGGACTATAACAGCATCCTTACTGATTAAGAATTTCTTTTGGTCTTTTTTTTCAGACCACCAGGAGAGTTAGGATCATTGTCACCAATGCGCCTTTCTTTTTACACCTGTCTCTCCCCCCCCTCTAATTACTTTAATTTTTAATATTTTTTTGTAAATCATGGACAATTGTTCAATATTATTTTAAATTAATTGTTTGCTGATGATAATTTCAAATAAAAAGATGAATTAATTTTTTTTTATTTTAAGAGAGCAGTTTGAATTTCATGTCCACTTTGATGTAGCATTATTGGCAAAAATATATATTTTCACTTTTCTATTCTGTTAAAACAAAAATAATAATATTTCCCTATTAAAAAAAAATTATGCAGCTGTTGAACATACGTACTCGTATACACAAATATTCAGTTAATTAGCTGCTTAATCGCCAGACATAATTTAATTGCCGAAAGTGCTGCACTCACATTTCTAACTTTTATAAATAGAGCTTGATTTATTTTGATGTCATTTGTGTTAGCTAATACTCATCATATTTGCTTGAGATTTCGCCCTAGAAAAAAATAGAAGTTCGTTGCTTAAGTCTTTTGTTGCTCATTTGATTCGGGGGGAAGAATTGATGTATGTATGTATGTGCGCTTAACGCTTTGGTGACACAACAGATTTTGAAGTTTAATGTTAACTGTGTTTATGCAATTTATTATTTATATGTAATTGCTTACACACATACACAAACGCTTATAGTACAAAGCTTATTTAAATGAGGAAAATTTTCTGTAAGAATGATTTGCTGCGCTTGAGAGCACAAATGTATGTGCAAACAGGCAGCAAAATGTAATGTGATCGGCATAGTATATAGTATAAATTTTAAATATATGTATGCTTGTATGAATATAAATACTTACAAATCGTGCTGAATATAAGTATAATAAAACAGAAGACAAAACCAAAAATGACAACGAAAAATGATAACAAAATCCGAAAGTAGTGAAAAGAAAAGTTGAAATAAAAAATAACAAAAAATTTAGTAGCAACAATTAGAGAGTGACGTATAACTAAGTACTCTTCATATGTATGTGATGCAAATCAGTTAATAACAACAACAAAGATTGACGCTTCTGAAATAGACGCACGTCTGGAACGCTCATTTGGTAAGCGTATAGACTCATTAAGAAGTTTCGAGTATATTTTTAATATAGTACTGGAATTTAAATATATACATATATATACACATATATATGTACCTATATATATTTATTTGCATAGTAAAATAAATAAATATAAATTTTTTTATATAGATTTGGATATTTTTACTTCAAAGTTCACCTTATATTGCTCACTAAAAATTCTATTTTCCATTATTTTTATAGATTTTGCGGGAAATTTTGATACATAAACAACTAAATAGTATATATGTACATATGTATACAAGTAAATACAGTAAATACATAGCTACTTATATTAGAGTACCCATTATTCTAGAAAGATGTCTAACAACCTATTTTTTCAGAGTACCGAGAAAAAAAAAAAATTTTTTTTACCCACCCTAATGTGTATGCATATTTTGTCAGCTATGCCCTTACAATTAAGATTTCACACATGGAAAAGCTTTCTTAGAGGTGGCTAAGGACCTATTTTCAGGGTACCCAGCGAAGGAAAAAAAATTTTGTTTTTTTACCCACCCTAATGTGTACACCTATTACACCAGCTATGCTACAGGTGAGGCTTTCTTAAATCTATCTACGAACCTATTTTTCAAGGTACCAAGTGAGAAAAATTAAAAGTGTTTTGACTCACCCTAATATGTATACATATTTCACCTAGCTATGCAAAGTTCAAATTTTTGCGCGCTTCCGCTTGACTCCAACTCCTCCTCTGTATGTTTGTGTGTCTATGTAAAGAATTACACATAGCAAACACAAAGGCAAAAAACAACCAAAAACTAGGAAACGTGCTTGACCTACACACTTAAGCGGCTGTTGCCTTGCCGTTGGGCACAGTTTTTATTACAAGCCATTACAAAGTTGTTAGTTGTACACACACGTACGCACAAACACAAAAGCTTATTTGATAGTAACTATGTGTGTGGGTCTGTCAACTGAGCAATTTTTTGCATTTTCCCCTTTTTACTACTATTGCTATATTTCGCTAGTTTGTTAAGCGATTGACAGTTGTGTTGTTGTCGCACTGAAGTTCATGCATGCATTATAGTAATTTCGTTTTTTTTCTTCTTCATCGCCACATTTATTTTTATCGCTATATTTAACTCGTATCTTGTAACTTTTTTCCTTGTTTTTTATTTTGGCAAGAAATTTTGCATTTCTTAGCTTTGACATTGACTTACATTCGGCTAATTTGCATTACCTGATGCCAGACATATTTTTGGTCATTCGCCGCTTTCTACGCTGCAAATACAAACACACGCTCATACATACACATATGTATGTGTCGGTGGCTTGCCCATTATCCGCCAATAATTTAATTTATGCAGAAATTCGCTATCTTGCCTTTGTTATTGTTGCTGTGTGGAGATTTTTTACCTTTGCCATTTCGCATTTGTGTTTTTCCTATTTTTGTAGTTTGTTTTTAGACGCTTTCGAAGGCAGGCATCTTGCCGAAATCAGCTGTTGGGCAACAGAAGAGCAGCAAGATATAAAAAAATCGAAAATTGATTGTCTTGTGAGGGAAGAAAAATATAATTTATAATCAACTTCTGTGTGTGAGTTTTGCCTATTATTTTGTATATTAAAAATTCGGCTTATTCCAGGAGGTCAGTGATACAAGAAAAAAAATTAAGGTTGATAGAAAAATACCTAAAATCGCAGCTAATTTGCGATATTTTTGTGCATAAAAGAGATATACATATTTTAATGATCTATGATGGTCGGAAATAGAAATGTAATAATTGTCAGAAACTCTTTGGTAAGTTATTTCAAGAGACGAAATTATCTACGAGTTCAAATATATGACTGTCAACAGTGACGTAGAAGCCTAGTCGCAAATGCAACGACTGTTTGTTTGATGGCAGGAGATATTTCGTCCTCGTCGCCAAACCCATTTGCTTCGTTTCTTTGGCCAACTTGGAACTAGCTTTTCTTGGTTGGACTGATGGGAGTCTATAATGACTTATTTTCAAAAGTTATAGTTCCAATATTAACCTATCATTATAAGCATCTTGTATATGTCAAGGTAGAGAGTGAAATTGGTCTCAAATATTTGGTTGGATACTCGTATGACTTTATTCCATTCAACGTATTATTTTCTCCTTTCCTTCTACGAGGTTTGTTCAGAAAATAAAGCAAATTTAAATTATTAACATTTCGTGGGTTTGGAGTGTCCAATTGTCGAATTTTTTTATTCTGTTAATTTATATCTTGAATGGCCATCGTTTAAAAAAAAACAGATGAAAATCGCTGAAGGCTATACCAAAACGATTAAAAGAAACGTTAGCATAAGTGCATAGTAATGAAAAAGGACTATTTTTTAAGCAACAACGTTAATTTAAACGAATAAATAAATTTGTTCAGAAGAGAAAATTCCCGTTATTTTTTGCTACTTTCTTATTATTATAACGGCTTTATGTATTCTAAAGACATCTGTATAGTTATTACGATTCTATTGACTTTTCTATTATCCATACTTATCTACTCTCGCTGAAGTTTGTGATTTGATGCTCAAGATGCTTCGCCCCTAAACTCAGCAAATAAATATTAAAGTCGGGAAAAAGTCGGATTGTAGACATCCTTGACATTTAGGAAAAAAAAATTCTTAAACAAAAAAAACCTTAACTTCGATTGCATCAAAAATCATCAAAAAAAAAAAAAAATATTCCTTACAAGAACTGTTGTCGGTCAGTTTGTCTGGCAGCTATGTACATAGTAACTCAATCTGAAAATTTTTTTCAGATTTTGCACTACTGCCTCGGGCAAAAACCTGTGCCAAATTTCATTAAAATGTCTCGTAGTTATAAAAACTTTCCATAGAAAGACTTGACTGTCAATTTTTATGAAAGCAATATGCTAAGTAGATCCGATTTCGACTTTACCGACAAATAAGCAGCTTCTTGGTGAGAAAAGGGTTCGTGCAAAATTTCGGATCAATAACTCAAAAGCTGAGGGACAAGTTCGGATATTACCTTCTGGGTGTTACAAACTTCGTGACAAACTTAATATACCCTGTTCAGGGTATAAATATAAATATGTAGCAGTTTTGAGCTTTTAGACTAATAAGTTAATGCTTTAAGTCACCAACTTAATGCACTCTAAATTGCATAATTGCTGACATGTTTGAGCGCTCCAATGAATACTCGTATAATTAAAATTTGGCTTTAAAAGTTTAGTTTGACAAGCACACACACACACACATACTATAAGCACATCACTTTTGCACTATATTTCATTGTGATATTTGCTTTGTGTCTTTCAATTAGCCGTGACACTTCTCGAAAGACCGCAAAAGAAGCAAAAATTTCAGCTTAAACACATGTTATTTTGTAAGTTATTAAAACTCCAACGAAACTCGGCTTTTGACAAGCGCAAAACGCTGAAACTCTGTGACACAGCCTCCAAGTAGTCAAAAGCAGCGCGCGCTTAAAGTAAAAGGGAGCAAACAATTTGCCAAAATCAAGCTAAAACACTTCATAAATACACACAAACACGCGTTAACTTAAAGGTGTATGTGTGTGTGTGTGTGTCAAGTCAAATGTCAAAATTGAAAGCGGTGTAAACAACGCCGATATTGTTATGCGAGATAGAGACATATGCTTATGAGTATGCCTGCAACAACAACTACTTTGCCATCACTCCGCAACTGTTGCTAATCGCGTAAGCCACCAACAACAGCAAAGGCAGCAATGTTTGTACATAAGTGTACAAGTATTTGCAAATCGATTTAATTATGTAAATACGAAGCAGAGCTAAGCGCAGCAACAATAAATAATTAAGTGACAGCGGGCGGCAGCAACACTAGCCAATAACTGCCAAAAATGTACATTATTTGTATAAATGTGTGTGTGTGTATATGAATGTGCGTGACAGGTGAATAATGCAAAGTGAGTGTATAGAAAATATAAATGTGAAACACTTTTTAAATGGAAAATTAATAAAAAGAAAAAAATGACAAAAGGTGATTATATTGACGGACCGGGTAAAAATGTTAAAAATATGTTTATATATACATATAGACATACCTATTTGTATGAAGTATAGCAAACTTGTACTGTAAAATTTATTAGTTGAGGGTTAGGTGGTAGCCATTGGTTACTTTTATTTTTATACGAAAAGGCAATAAAGCGTAAAATGAGGCGATGAGGTCGAAAAAATTTAAGATGATTTTCTAAAATTAAAAACAAATTTTTTCAGATTTGTTCTGTCTTTGTTTTATGGTTCTGGATCTGAATTAGTAAATTGTTTAAAGACTGCGTTTATATTAGTTTATAATTTTACCTTTTGAAATTTGTTTTCTATTGTTTCTGATTTCAGATTCCGCATAATCCTTATGGAAAAAATAATAATTTTCTGATTTTTCGAAAATATGTCTCATTTAAGGGCACAACATTGAGTGACAGCCTAAAAAAGGTAATTTTCGGACGTTATTTGCTTAAAGACAACTACTATATCAAAGGTGAGGATATATTTTTACAAAATTAATAAATAAACAAAAACTTTCAAAGAAAGTAATTAATTAATTTTAGCCAATTATTCACTATATCCAAAGTTACTAAAACTATTGAGTTCTCCACTGCTGCTGTGATTGTAAAAAAAAATATTATTTAAAAAATAGATTTCGATTGCTTGAAAATATAAAATGTGTCAAAATGGCACAATTTCCAAAAAATCATTGTATTTATTATAATTATTATGGAAATAATTATTATCATAAATGAATTTTCCTCGAATGTTAGATGAACTCGCTTAAATTACTTTTTGAGGGATTTGGTAGATAAAACAAGGAATTTTAAAGAGAGATAAAAGCAAAAAATCTAAATAATCTAGTTTAAACTTCAGTTAATTTGAAAAAATTTAGTTTTGAGAAAAAAACACATTTACAGATGGCGATGATTGAGATGAGCGGATTTAGCTTTGAAAGTTGTAACGCAAATTTATTTATTTATTTTATAATATTAATTAAACTTGAAGTTGTTATTTTTAACTCTACATGGGTGGACTAAGAAAAAAATATACAAAATTAAAAAAAAAATAAAATAAACATTTTTTTTTTAATCTTTTTTAAACATTTACTGATATTTTATAATTAAACAAAAAATTATCAGTTGTGTTTCTACTCAAAAGCTACAGTTGTATTTGGCAGTTATATTACAGATGAATATTATTTTTGAAAACAAAATAATTGTTTTTTTCTTATTTTCACCCATAGTAAGAAAATTAGAAATATTGTTATACGAATCGCCCAAAATAAATAAATTAATAATGTGTAAATATTTACTTATTCTACCGAATATTTGCTTAGTCTAGACATCTGTCAAAAAAAAAAAAAACGTTTTTCATTATTACATTACGTAAAACAGAAAACAAGAAACAAAATAACGTATACACTTATAACTGCAATTTTTTTATGAAAAATAAAGATTCATCAAAGTACACAGAGAGTCAAATGTTTGAAAACATATTTTAACTTATATCTGAATTAAACGCCTTTTACGAGCTCTTTCTTTATAGTTTTCCAGTTGATAATCCCTTTTTAAAGATCAGCAATAATTTGTCATAATGGCACCATCCCATTAATCTTGATACCTTCCTTCCATCACTTTTATATAAAAGGGAACTGCTCTGTCTGTATCTCACTTTAATTTCCTAAAATATACGAAAATTTTTCCAGATGATTGCAGATATTGTCTAACTGATAGTCATATTTACTATTAGAATCCTAAAGCTTAACAGCATATTTTTCACTTTTTCTTCATAATTTGGTGGTTTATGGTTATCTAGGAAAATTTCGACTTCAAGCTTTACTTTCCGGAATAGTCATAAATTCATTAATTTCGAACAGTCATTGACAAAATTTGTATTTTTCATGAGCCGCTATATTTGAGGACCAACAAATCAACCACCTTCAACTTCTCCATGCCAAACTTCGGAAATTTTCTATAAATCTAATTAAAATAATATTCTTCCACGTCAAATGGCTTGAGAAATTACTTTATCATTTCTAACTGGATCACGTATTAAATCACTGAGTTCATTTTGAGGAAACAAGTTTGGTGTGGATGTTTCACCCTTTCATTCATATCCATTGGTACATTGTACCGATATCTTGGAAGTTAGCGACATCACTGTTTCAGAGTGCACGCAAATTACTTTTGAAACGTAAAGGGAGATTTTTCTTGAGTATACCTTGAACATTTAGGTTTAGATATCTTTACGTTTTTCATGATTTTTTTAAGCCTTCAAACCTTTCGGGTGATATTTGTATGCTCAGAAAAAGGCGAAAATCATGACTGTATCAAAATTAATATTATTAACACCAATTGCTTACAGGAATCAATTTACTACGAATACAGAATAGCAAAATATTTCAATTTATTTATGGACTAGATCATTAATATTCGTTCATGACAACGATTGTTGAGTTTTTATTCATTTTAAATTTTTTTTGTTTTGTTTAAAAACTTTTGTAAAATCGATGCTTCATAAAAATCTACATTTTTACATAGTTTTTATAAAATTCCATTAAAAGTAGCACAAAATCACCTTTAAAGACATTTGGACCCAAATAATAACTTTTCCCTTTAAAATAAATTAGGATCATAAAACTTAAGTAAGCTTGTAATGCTAATTTTTCAAAATTGAAATGAAAATCATAATTAATATTTTTCACTTCTATTTCTTTACTTTTTCTAAACTTAAAGCTTTTTACTCATATAAAAAAGAAAAAATCAATTAACAGTCATCACTTAATCTGTAGCAGTTGAAATGAATAACAACAAAAAGTTGTAAAGCAGCAAAAAAACATTGGACCGCAAAAAAGCCAATTGAAGATGATGATGACGAGCAGCAGAAGAGAAACCGGCAGCTTAACGCAATTTTGCCAATTCGATCCAGGCAATTCGGCCACTCATTACTAACCAAAACACAGACGCCGACGTCGACGCAGGCTGAGCATAGTTATTTGTTAATCTTGCTACTGTTTTTGTTATTGTGGCCGGCAATGCGATTTGGAGAGTGTCTGCAAAGTAAGTAAAGAGTGTGCCACAGATGCAGCCGGGCACGCGGCTCCACCGTAATGAGGCGCTGCAGCGATTGCAGGGCAGAGCTAATACCTATCAGCGAAATTAACACAGACGACGGCGATTAGCCGTTGACGATTAGCTCGTTGTGCTGGACGTCGAATGTGTCGCGACATTTGCCAAACGGCTAATATTTGTTGTTGTCTGTATTTACCCCACTTGTTGTTATTGTTGATGCTGCGGCCAACTATTGTGCGCTGTCGATTGTTTGGTTTCTTTGGCGTTTGTTTCTTTTTTTCTTGCTGTTTTTTGCTTGTTATTACAAAATTTGCGAAATACGCCTAATTTATGGTGATACTCGGCGGCGCTCGGCGGCCACCGTCAATCACATTCGCGGGCTGATCAATTAATTGCTGGCTAGTTTGCGATTGTACATGTGTGTATGTGCTTGTGTTTGGTGCTTTTAGTGTAAACTTCGTGGTTTGAATTGTTTTTCTTGGCTTTTGGCTGCTGCGCTTATTATATGAAGCTTATTATTGTTGTTTCAACGGAGGTATTTAGTGCAAATTTTTTAATTTAACATGTGGAATGCTAATTGGCATTGTGTTTGGGTTATCTACGAGTTTGTTCTAAGTGATGCAAATCGATTTTCATTTCAAATATTTATTTTAAATATTGATTTAATCAGTTTAATATAATACGCAATTTTATAATGTCTTTCCGGTATTTTTGAATTCTAAATCTACTACTATGATCGTCTAATAGTTGCATACATAATTTTTTAAGTTATTTGGAATTTATGATTACTAAATTTTGTTTGAAGTTGGGTTAAAATGAAAAGAACCGTTGCTAATGCATATACATATTTCTTCAATAAATTTGTTGAAAATATCTATGCAATATTCTTGTTCTATTTGCATTTTATTGAACAATAGTTATAAATTAAATTAATAATTATATTTTTTTGATAGTGTTGCTATTTTATATAGGAAATGACAGAATTGCACATTAAAATTGATAAGAAATAGAATCTGAAATTTGTACAAAATAATATAAAAATAATATAAAAATAATATAAAAATAAAATACTTATATAATATATAAATTCGGCGGAAAACAAACAAAGGTTATTTTTTTAATTTTCAATAAATTCTATTTTTTTAACTAAATTTGTAGTTTTTGAAATTTTATAAACTTTAAAAACAAATTTCAATTTTTGAGATTCAAAAATTTTGTATCTATTTTATTTATTTTTTAAGTTTTTTAATAATTTTTTTTTAACTAATTTTTTTAATAATTATTTTTTCAAGTAAATTTTGAGTTTTTGAAATTTTTTTAATACTATTTGAAATTGAAATTTTTTTTACACTTATTCTTTTATAATAATTATAATTAAATTCTTGTATTTATTTTATATTTTTAAAAATTTATAGTTAATTTTTTTCAACTAAATTTTGATATTTTCAAAGTTGTGTACAAAAAAAAATTTAAGATTGAAAATTTGTTGTATTAATTTTTTATAGTAATTATAATTGAATTGTTGTATTTTTTTTTTTTTTTGTTAATTTTGAATCAATTTATTTTTAACTAATTTCTTTTTTTTTAATATTTAAAAAAAAAAAAATTTGAACTAAATTTGAAGTTTTTGAAATTTCTGTATAAGCTTTTTTTTGAGTCCGAAAATTTGTTGTATTAATATTTTAAAACGAAAATTTTTTGATGAAATTTTTTTACGAAATCGGAAATTTTCGTAACTGGATTTATTATTATTTTTTTTTTTTTTTGTAATAAATTTTGAAATTTTTGTAAACTAATTTTTTTGATTTTAATTTATTTGATTCTTATGGAATTGCAAAATGGCTGTATTGCAATTATGTGAAAAGAAAATCAGAGAATAAAATTTAAGACAAGGCAGGAAGTTTCCTTTAGCTTTTTCAACTTAATTTTTAATTTTCAAAACTTTTAGTTGCCAAAATTTTGAAAGAAAATTTTTTTGAAAATTTTTATAACAAAAAACCAGTAAATGTAAAAAAATTAATTTTTAATTTTCGAAACTTTTAGTTGCCAAAATTTTGAAAGAAAATTTTTTTTGAATATTTTTATAAAAGAAACAGTAAATGTAAAAAGTGTTATAACAAATAAATAATTAATAAAATGTAATAAAAATAATTGCATAGTTTCTTATGAAATCAAAAAAATTGTAAATTATATTTAAATAGTAAATATATACTTTATAGGGTCTCCGACGCTTCCTTCTGACAAATTTACTATACCCTGTTCAGGGTATAAAAACATCACACTAATAAATTTTTAACCATTTTCGTAATTTTTTCATATCTTTTATAAGCGCACCTCGAATTGTTATTTAAAAAAAAAATTTTCTTATTTATAGCACTGAATATCATTTTTTTTATTTTGAGAAATAAAAGGAAATAAAGTTAAAAAAAACATTTGTTCAGTAAAAAAAATTTATTTTCAGTAATTCGGTAGTTTTATTTAAATTTCGAATTTAGAAAAACATTTTGAAATTTAATTTTCAAAGATCAAAAAAAAATTGAGAAAAGTAATTTTCTATGCAATTTTGGAAGAAAATTATTTTTTTTCACATTTCCCTTGTTGTTAAAAATAGTTTTTTTTTTTTTTTGAGAAATTATAGGTTTGTACCACAGTTTTTGGAACATCTTATTCTTTTGTTCAAATTCCCCGTACAGCCAAATTTAATTTTTTGAGTGCACTAAAATAAAAATTTAGTTTCACTTTTTTATTATTTGTGTTTTAACACTGCTTTTGGTATATTTAAATTATTTAATTTAATTTTTTTTATAATTATAATTTTTTCTTATTTATATCCTTATCCAGTCCAAAGTATCCTTAAAATCCTAATCACTTAACCCATTAAAAAAAAAAAAAATTCGAAATTCTTCAAAGGTGATTTCTAAGTTTAATTAAAAATTTAAAGTAAACAAAAAAATTAAAAAAAAATATTTTAGCTTACTTTTAAGTTTCAGTGAAAGAATCAGCAGCTCAGCTCAAAACACTTTCCGCACGACCGCGCTCAATCACCAAGCGTTCTACTTTGAAAGGTTTTCTGTTTTATAAAGCTTATATTACAAACACACAGATTGCATGGCAAACACTTTTTCGAAAAAAAAAAATTTCACAAATTTCAGCCACAAAAGTAGCACAAAAACTTTTAAACACACACAAATAAAACTATGAACAAACCGTTATTAGAAATATCCTGTAAAAGCGCAACTGACAGCGGAACGTTATACTGCACTTTCATAAATTTATTTGCTATTATTTTCAAAGTTCGGCCAACACATACGACTATGACGCGTGCGCGTATCCTTTGTACTATTCGGTCGTTGCTTAGACTTAAACACTAAAATTTCTTTTAATAAAACACTATTTTATATTATTTCTTAGGTTTTAGTTATAACACTTAATATCTATCAATATTTTTATATTTTCGAAATTTTTAAGGCACAACTAAAATGCTTTTATTTATTTTCACTTGGTTTTTGTTTACATTTATTTTTTAGATTTATTTATATTTTTCTGGTAAAATTGCATTCCCGTTAATGTCATATTTATCCGTAGTAAACGCAGTGATCTCTAAGCCAACCAACCGATCTCTGCGACTGTGCGTGATCATCAAGTTGGACGCGCGCGCGAGCGTGTCTCGTTTTGAAGTTATCACGACGAAATGAAAAGCTCGCTTGAATGGACCGCGCCAGTTGTCAGTTGGTTTTGTTGAAGTTTTCAAAATCCCAACTACGGCAACAGCAGCGCTGCCCGACGCAACGCTTACTACTCCGCGCATGCATGATGTTTGGCTTGCTGCTTCGTAGCGGTGCAGCGGCAGCGTAGCACAAAGCTTTGACAACACAGCGCGCCGACTAAGTAAGTTGCGCAGCGGCGGCGCCGCAGCATTTAGCCTAGTCGGGCTCCCAAGTGACTTGTGTCGTTGCATTTTCACCACGAACTTACAGTTAGTTAGCCAAGTTAAAGACGAAGTGGTGAGCATACGGCATCGGCACGTGCGATCGTTTGCAAGCGAGTTGTTTGATAGCGATCGGTGATTGTGATCGCGAGCGCCTGGTAGACGAGGGTGTTGTTTGCTGCGCTGCAGCTTGAGCTTGTTTGTGTACAACTCCGTAAGCCGGGCTCAAGGTACACGACAGTGAACTAACAAAAGGCATACAATACCGTTATTGTGATCATATGTGCACGAAAAGTGACACCATCCTCGCTGTTAAGAGGTGTGAAGGCATGTATGCTTGTGTCTCTTCATATTTCTTAACGGCGCTTATCACCGAGAGTTATTTTTAAGCAGCGCTTTGTGGTTCCAGCGAATCTCTCTGTTTTTTTTTTATCGAGTTTTATATTATTTTTAGTTGCGTTTAACGCGAAAAACTCATTGACTAACTCATTTCAATATTTTGAGATGTTTAAAAATTTATTCAGCGCTTAAATTTGAGAAACTCACTTTGAGCTGGTCTGAAGTTCAAGTTAGAGCTCAATTGTC
Source organism: Bactrocera correcta (assembly GCA_027475135.1). NCBI lineage: Eukaryota > Metazoa > Arthropoda > Insecta > Diptera > Tephritidae > Bactrocera > Bactrocera correcta. The sequence continues at coordinate 59,535,514 of CM050325.1, read as the reverse complement.
ATGGATTTCAAGTACTCTTAGCAGGTGTGGTGAATTCTCCTTTTTTATTGAGCAGAGAGCGCATAATTTACCGCAATATTTGGCATATGTCATTTGCAAGGCTTTCATGAAGCCTATTTGTTGCTGCTGCTGCAGGGGATTTCCGCTTGACTCTGAATCATTCTACTATATGTTTATTTATCTTTTGAGTTTACTGAGAGTTAAGATTTGTTTTTGCTCAGTTGTTGTTTGCGTCAAATAAATATACATACTTAAGACTATATACAGGCATTGACATATATATTCAGTTGTGCTGGGTTGTGTGGCTATGCACATAGAAGTAGTTGTCTAAATGACGTGCTTGTTATGGAAATATTTCTCAAAAGCGTACTCACACCCTGTTGACAGCAGCGTTTACATGCAACTTGTGCAAAATTCTTGGAAATGTTAAGGACACATGCGATTTGCTCGCAATACTTGCGAAATTCACGTAATTTTTCGCTTTTAAATCAACCAACGAAATCTATGAAGCGCGCAAAGCTTTGATGAATCTGTGATCTGTTTTTCCCCTGAAGCTGATAACAATCGAAAATATGGGCTTGCCAAAAATGTGCAATTTTAGTGTAAAAACTTAAAAGTACCCCAGACACATGACTGCTAAAACTTATTTCAATTGAGGCAGAATTCATCTTACCGAAAGTACGAGGATGCTTAATGAAGTCAGTGACTTCCATTACAATACTGTATTTTTGAGAACCTATCTATATATTCTCAATTTCTGAACTAACTTACCTTTGCTTAAACATTCTTCGTTGAGTCAACGATGGCGCATCAAATCTTTAGAGAGTCTTCGGCAATCTTTTATTTTTAATGCTTGATTCAAATGATTTTTCAACAAATATCCCCCTTGTGTATTGCATTTCTCTGACTTTTGGATATTGTATAGTTAGTGTTAAATGTGCACGCCTTCAAAATAGACATTTTGTTTCACTTGATCTTCTCATTTGTACATATAAAGTATTTCTTTCATCGAGCTACTTTTTGAGTTTTGGAAAGAGGAAGTAGCTGCTGAGATGGAAGACAAGTTAATAATTCCGTCAATTATGGGCAGATTATTCAGAAGTTTATTGAGTGATTATTTGTTTATGTTATGTTTGTTCAGTATTGTTTGGCATTTCCTCATGGAAAGACTTACGCCTGAAAAACGATTTGTCGCCGCTTGCAGCAACTTGAACTGACGTATGGAACGATTGGCGCATTTTACGTCGAGATCTGAAATTAAAAGCATACAGCTTCTGAAAGAATTGAAACAATTCGATCTTCCCAAGAGTCATAGCTTCGCTCTATGGGCTCTTGAAAAGTTCCAAGAAGATCCGACGTTTTCGAGCCAGATTTTATTCAGCGATGAGGCCCATTTCCGGCTCAGGGGGTACGAAAACAAGCAAAATTACCGCATTTGGAACGAATATCAAGCTGAAGAAATTCAAAAGCTGTTTTTCCATCGAGAAAAAGCAACGGTTTGGTATGTGTTGTTTGCCGGTGGAATCATCGATCTGTATTTCTTCAAAAATGATGCCGGTGATAATATTATAATTCTCGCACCATGTTAACCAACTGTTTGAAGTCTGAAATTAAAACTTGTGATCTTGGCGACATTTGGTTTCAACAGGACTTCCCACATATCACATCAGTCAATAGATTTATTGAGAGAACACTTCGGTGAGCAGATAATTTCATGTTTTGGAATAGTCGATTGACCACCAAGGTGAAAGAGATAATCTTCAAAAAATAAATGCCAAGGATTGTTCTTTCAAAAAATAACAAATATTACCCGTTAAATATAATATGAAGTTTCCGTGTTTTTTTTTTTTTTTGTTAAGTGTGGAACTTTGAAATGGATCACACTTCGGTTCGGTTCGGACCATTAAAGTATGTAGCTGTCATATAACTAACCGATGAAAATCATTATAAAGAACTTTTTATACACTTTTATGCTATGTGAATGATATTATACGAGGGCTGCTATATATATTTCTGGCCTAATAATGAAAATAGGCATATTTATCAACGAAAATGATTTTTTTTTTTGGCTCGTCTTGGAAGACCCACACGGTCGATTGCTGTTTTGTTGCGGGCTCATACGCATAGATCCATGATTCGTCACCTGTGAGGATCTTATAAATGTCTTTTGAAGCACCGCGATCGTATGTTTTAAGCATTTCTTTACACCAATCCACACGAGCCTTTTTTTTTGAGCGATTGTCAAATTGTGCGGGATCCAACGAGAACAAACCTTTTTTACCGTCAGGTGTTCATGCAATATCGAATGTATGCTGGTAGGAGAAAGTATAGGCATGCCTCTATCTGAAGGTAAGTTACAAGACGGTCTTGTATTATCAGTTCACGTACGGCATCGATGTTTTCTGGCACTACGGCTGTTTTTGGCCGACCTTCACGGAATTCGTCTTTGAGCGAGCGTCGGCCACGATTGAATTCGTTGTAACAGTTTTTCACAGTGCTATAGGATGGTGCTTCTTAGCCATACAAAGATTTTAGTTCATCGAGGTACTCTTGTCGTGATAATCCACGTCGAAAGTTGTGAAAAATGATCGCACGAAAATGTTCACGAGTTAATTCCATTTTTTGGCCGAGATGAATTTTGTAATTCCCTGTAAATAAAACAATTCACGATTAAATGACAAAACGTTCTGAGTGTTGTTATGCTAAAAAATGTCAAACTTTCCAATGGAAATGTCAGATTGCAACACTTAGTGTTGCCTAGACCAGAAATATATATAGCAACCTATGTATCTTCGGTGCAGCCGAAATTCATTGAATTAAAAGCGATGCTTATGGTACAGTGCACATAAACATTAAATATTAAAACCAATACCAATAAGGAAATAAATACACTTTAATTGCACACTCTTATATTTGTATATATTTTTTATATGGAAGACGAAGAAAAAGCGCAAAATTGTCCGATTTATGCCCTTTTACAATTATTTTTTTTTTAATGAAATTTATGTTATATATAAATGGCATAAATGACTAGAAATATTTAAGTCAGTTGCGCCCAGGAAACTGGCGTTCTTACTAATTTTTAATTGGAAGCTACTTTGTTGAAGAAAATGTCTTTTTGAACTATCTTCCTTATTAAAAAATCATCCACAGACCCATCGTGCGCCATCACTCAGCTTTCACGTTAAGTTAATGAGTTCCGGGAAATATATTTATGAGTACAGAATCCAGCGTTGATTTTGATAAGTAGACACGACAATGTCGGCGCAATATATCGTAAAAACATATGTGAAAGTGTTTGTAGGAAATACCGTTTCATAAATAAAACGCAAACTACATTAATTACATCAGTTTCTTTGCTTGTGTTATATTATTAAAATATATTAAGTATATTTAACTTGAAAATGTCAAAGGACAAAAAATATAATAGTGAATTCGATTAAGCTTAACCAGAATATATTATTTTAACTTAGTTTGTTAATTTATTTTTCAATTAATTACTGCTTGCTATAAATATATTTTAAATAATATTAATATAAACATAAACATAACTTTATATATAAATATATAAAAATTCCTTTACTTTAATGTAAACTTTCATAATTCATATTATGGAAAAATTATTAAATGTGTCCCACAATTCAATTAATTGAAAAATGTCATACAAGACAGTACTTAAATACACCAGCAAATATTACAAATAAGTAAACAAATCGCGATGGAGTCATGACTTTGCTTACTCTCTCCAGTATTTACTAAATATAAGTATTCACAAAATTCAACCGGCTCGTGCTTCACATTAAAGAGACACTATAAAATTATGAAAATGCAAAAAATATATTTATGAAGCAAGTAAAAAGTGTTTATTACAAAAGTCACGTGTGCGCGATCGAGTAAGAATTAAAATTAAACGCTTAATTAGTCGCTGGAATATGACCCAGCAATGATAATTGATTATGAATTAAACATTTATTAGCAAAAATCTCAATTGCAACAAAAACAAATTAAATTGCGGAATTCTTTTGATGCATTTTACGGCATTCTTTAGTAATAACAAGGGTTTTGTTTATTTATTTTTTACATTAGCAAAATCGATTTATTAAATAGAATTATCCTACTTTAGTTAAAAGAAGAAAAAAATTAAGCTTTGGTTGCATCGAAACCATAATACCCATCACAAATACAAATCACTCAATACAAGAACATGATTTTCATAATATAGTTTGTATGGAAGCGAAAAAAATGTAATAAAGTATAGTGACCACGAGTTTATATGCTATATAAATTACAGTGGGAAAAAATAGTAAGCCTTTTTATTTAATTTCCGGGTGAAAACCCATTCGTCGAAATTTTTTCTTCTAGGTTATGACTGTCAGTGACATCTGTGCCAAAGTTCGTATCAAAATTATCGTTTGTGTTTAGTATACGCTTGCCTTTCTGGAGTACATAATGTGCATTCGGCAATTTTTACGTTGAGTAAAATTATTCAACAAAGAAGTTCATTAAATTTTGTTTGCGGAATCAAATTTCTGATGCTGAAACGTTCAGAATGTTCGAAAAGGCCTTTAGTGATAGTTGTTTGTCGTGATCAAGTGTTTTAGATTGGTACAAATTATTTAAAGAGGGTCGCGTTGAACGCGTTGACGATGAACCACGTCTAGAACTGCCATCAACGTCAACTAATGATCAACACGTTAGTAAGATAAAGGAACTTGTGCTTGAGAATGGATGGTTAAGAAATAGTCAGAGATCATAATCGCATCGCTAGAATATCGGAATCGCTGGAATATCGGTTCCAAATTGTTTTCGAAAAACATCATCGCATTAACGTCTGTGAAACAATGCTTTCTGACTACCACGATGTCATGAAATGTCTTATTACTGGCAATGAATCTTGGATATATGCTTACGATCCAGAAACAGACGATATATTGGGCGAATATCGTGGTAAAGGTGAGCCGAAGCCGAAAAAACCATGTTAAAGCTGATCAAAAATTAAGGTTATGCTGACAGTTTTCTTCGATTGTCGAGGTGTGGTGCATTCTTAATTCCATCCGACCGAACAAACTGTAAACTAGGATTACCATTGGCGTGTTATACGTCCTTTGCATGAAGCTATACGTAATAAAAAGACAGGATTGTGGGCGGACAAGTCAACCACCATATTCACCTGATTTAGCTCCGGGTAACTTTCGGCTATACAGAAAACTCAAACGACCGCTCCGGAAAATCTTTTGAGTCACTTAAAGACATTAAACGTAAATCACTAAGCGAATTGAAGGCTATACCGGAATTTGATTTTGGCTAAATCGACTCAGTTCGTCAAGGTATAGAAACAAACAAAAATGTACCGTTTGGTATTTATTCGACCATGGTTTTTAAGATTAAGCCTTACGACCAATTTCTGATGAGAAGCTTAAGTTAGATTATAGGGATAATCCCAAGATAGAACCGCATTTAGAGTGACAATGAACAGTCCTATTTGAAGCCAGAAAATTAGATTTTAAGTGCCCTTCAAAACGCCTTGTACCCACCACAATCCCACTTAGGAATTTAATTTCAAATCCCACCAGCTTAGCTGGAGCAATCAAAAAGTGTTGAAGTCTTCCTGCAAACAGCTTCTGCATTTGACAACCGGCCCTGTGGCCATCAATAAGGCAATGTTCACTTAGAAACAGAATGCAATTGGGAAAAGCTTAACCTTGCTGAAGGAGAAAATCTCGCAGGTTCTATTACGATCTGCATTGAACTAGAAGAATTTTGCAAGCTAACAGTTACGAATAGTTTTAAAGCGGTCACCAAGCTCCCACCAGTTCCAGCTTTCCAATAGAAACCCCTTAGAAGATAGTGGAGGTGTCTCATACCAATATTATCAAGACTGAGATGTTCTTGCTTGCCAACTCAGCAGCTTTGCAGTTCGCTATATTTCTGATAGTCGGTCCCATAAAAAATGCTGTGCTCTTTGCAACTTTGATGACAGCAACTACGGCTTGAAAAAAGTAACAATGTTCGCGAATTTTAAAGCCAGTATTATTGGTTCTCTTGAAGTTATGACGATAAGGATAAATTTAAAGCCTGGGAAGGTTCCACAGTATTCTGGTGGTTCAGTTAGAAACCCAGCCTTTCTAAATCTAATAGCCACATTTGCGGTCATACCCGACGGGTAATATGTGAAAGAGGGCTTCAAGTACCATGGTTGGTGTGTTCTTAAGTACAGTACCACACATGGTCTCCATCTCACAAAGATCCCTTAGAACACATCGAGCTTAATTATGGTATTGTAAAGCCACAGAACAACTTTTGTCGAGACAGTTTACTTTTTAGCATTAGCCACTCTACAGCAGTACAAGGCTCCGCTGTTGGGCTTGCAAGAAAGTTTTATATCGAAAGTGAGCTCAAAATTATGCACCTTAATTTTAGGTTGAATGCGATGAAATTCCATGCCCTGCAATAGCATCTCCGTATACTACTCTAGTTCGTCTATATAGGCAATGCATCCTACCTTGCAGGTTGTGACGACTATACATATGGAAAATCACGACACTATTTTTCACAGGACACCACGAATTCGCTATTACGCCAAATTTCTTTCAGATAGTTTCCCTGGATAGCTATCAAAGTGAGAGTCAAGGCGATTTAAGAAAAGTAAGGAAGGTTGATTACGTCGTATCTCGTCATCGTCCATGCAAAGCCGACATATGGAATCAGACGACCAATGTATAGATGAGAGAGGAAGACAGCAAATGGCATGTACCTGTTAGGAGAAAAGTTTCGAGAGTGGGTGAGGTTCCTGAATCTGAAATGGTTACGGAAGCCACTCGAAGCCCAATCTGATGCGATTTTCGATAGGTTTGGTATGGTAGTTAATATAAAAAAGTCTCAAAACGAATACCAGTGACACGGCAAAGTAATGCATACCTAGAAATAGTGATTAAATTTGTCTTCGACTCGGCGCATTTCAAAAGACTTATTAGCATAAGGTTGGACTGCAAGTACGGTTCTTTGTTCGAACAGCTGGTATGGTTTGTTCGACTCAGTACTCTCAAATAAAGCACTCACTTGTCTTTCGCCGTTTTTAAATTGTTGGTATTTCCCACGTGTATATCTCTAATTTTATGTAGAGGTTTTCTGTAAGAAACTTGGACGAGACATCATCGTAAAAAAAAAAATTTATATTACATAGGAAAAAACCAACGTATACTCTTATATATAAACACGAAACTACAATGTTAAAGAGAGTCTCAGTTAGTCTTTAATGACTATATATGAGAGACAATGCAATTTTCAAAATTACTAAGCGAGCAGCAATTTCCTTATTTTTTTTCTGTTTTTTTTTTTTTTTAATTATAAGCAACTCATATTGAGAGGAACAATATTGAAACAACTTTTTCTTGGTATTAACTTTTGTTTTTTTTTTTTATAGACGCTTTCAAAGCCTCTACATATTACAAACTCACTTAGTATAACATAACCTAACTGGTTACTCTAAATATTGACAATTATACTTGAAAATTTGATTGAGGTGATTGAAATGAATGCAAATAGTGAAATTACTAAATCTACAATTGATCGGCAATTACACTGAACTTGAACTTGTGCGATTCCACATTATAACGCATACTCACGCATTCCTATATAGATGAGCGTGTGCGCATGCGCGTAGATTGCTGCTATTTCTGTATAACAATTCACGGTGGAATCTAAATTTTCATGCTTGTTGATGCATATTTTCGTCAACATAAGGATTGACAGTTGACAGACACACATATACACACACAAATATGAGGCGCTGTGTATATTTAGATACTATGCAAACAAATCAAATATCGATTACAAATCTAATATGTAATCAACTAAATTAAGTCGAAAGCGTTAAACAAACACATTAACACACACACATACCAACATGTCTACATACTGTGATTATAGGTGTTCATGCACAAAAATGTCGGCTGCGGTTAATGAAAATGCTTAACAAAAACAGCGGAACGAGGAACCAGCAATGAATGGCCGACGACCGAGTGCCAAGTACTCCAGTGGTTACACTTGATTCGAGGTGAAACAATTAGAATTGTCAATTGTGTGTTAAAAACTGGCAAATAATTACATATACGTATTTGTTTATACAATATGTATATATGTAAGAAAGTAGATAAATTTCGAAAATGTTTAAAAATATTTATAGATTTCTAGCTGAAAATTTAGAGTGAATTTTTTGGCAGTTCAAAACATTTTTGAGGCTATGCCAAAGCAAAGTTATTCAATGTTCACTCACAGTTAATCACTACAAACAAAATCCTCATGTGCTTCCTCATTTTAATGACTGAACTTCGTTCGGCTACGGCTCTTCAAGTTTCTTATATATCCGTTAAGCGGTTTTCCTGAATCCATTAAGAGATTTCATTCAATTGTTATATTAACGGTATCAGTGCGCAGTGAATCATGTATCCACAAACATTTCTGCCAAACGTTTTAAACCTTCATGTTTATTAGTAAGTAGTCAAAGACATAAACATATACATATATTTAAATTAATATGATTTTAAATAAAGTAAAGCTACGTAGTTGCTTAGAAAGAAAAAAGACACTCTTTATCTTGCATAACATAAAATTGGGTTACAGTACAATTAAAAATATGAGATTTTCTCGGACAGTTTTCTGAATGCTTGACGCAGTATTTTTTGAATACGCATCAAAGACATTAACAAAGAGCAAATATGCCAGATTGCGTAAATCGCTATAAATCGACCTATTTCTGAAAGGAATTGTTACTGATAATGAAAAGTGGGTAACTTACGACAGCGTCAAGCAAAACCATTCGTGGTTGAATCGTGGTGAGCTGGCGTAAATGATGACTAAGCCAGGATAGAAGTATACAATCGCCCAGAAGCCTTGACCAATAGCAGAAAAAATTTGTTCCATCAGGACAACGCCAGGCCAAACATATTCGTAGTGAGCCGACAGAGTCTCCGAAAGCCTGGTTAGAAGGTTTCTATGTTTCCACCTATAGTCCAGATCTGCCATCAAGTGACTGCCACCTGTTCCTACCTATGACGCCAGATTTTTCTGGTGAAAAAGAGAAGCCTGTGAAAATCGACTGTACCAGTTTTTCGCCGATAAGGATGAGTGTTTCCAGGAGGGACCTGAAAAACCCACCAACAAAGGGAAGTCTTAGCGTTTTCCCTCCCCTCTCTTCAGTAGTAAAGACATTTGACCACCTTGCTACTCTCGACTTTCATGCACCACCTGAGTCTAACAAACCACCGAAAAGTGCACAGAATTATCACAACAGATAGCGTCATAAACGCCCAGATATTTCATGGGCTCGAACACTTCACTTAAGAGGTAGACTATGAACTACCTGAGTGTCGACAATCAGCGGTACTGTTTCGAGGAAAAATCTATAAATTAAGAAGAATTAAATAGGAAGTTCCATATGGTGGTGTCCTCTCTCCATTGCTGTTTAACTTCTACATCTCGAAATTCCTTTAACCACCGAAGAGAATATCTATCACTTCGTACGTTGATGATACAATGAAACGCAGGCGAGGAAGTTACAGACATGTCAGAATATTGTACTCCGGGCTACGACAGGAATCATCATAAAGCGATACGTCGACCAGACCACCATTCACAGTGGACCATAACCACCTTCACCGACTCCCTCCCAGTGAATGGTGCTTGGAGCCAAACCACCTTCCATTACAGACGAAGAGCTCGAGTTGCGGAAGCATCAAAAGTGACTGTAGTATGTTAAACTTCTACTTATCCAGAATCGACCCTGACGTATCAAACAAATGTCCAGTTGCAACGAGTCGACCCCGTATGACACTAACCACTAAGCCCTGCTAACCCTAAACATCTGACATCCCTCCTCCAATGGTCGGACCCCGTCGAAACAGCACGTTTCTTGAGCCTACCGTTGGATGACCTCGATAGCGACTTATCTAATCCTTTCCATTCCACCGGGACTAGATAACCGTTACAACAACCACAACAATAGGGTTTCTAGGAGAATGGCCTTTTAAAATATCTTCCAAATGGGAACTATTCTAACGTCCTTTTTGCTAGAAGCTTCGATAGTTAAAATCACATAATAAAACTTGAAACGCGAATAAATATGCAAATAAATTGGGTAGTCTAGCCATATAATAATAATAGACATAAATGCATCAATTCATCCTAAATATTTATTAATGAAATTTTTACTAAAGTATTTACTACTAACTTTACGAATTAATACAATATTTATTTATTGAGCAAAGTTGTAACACTACTCAACAAATCTGAAGGAAAATTTTGCGACTGATGTAGTAAGATATCTGTGGAGTGTGTGAGATGTTGTCATTACGAATTTGAGTTTAAACAAATTCCTCCATATATAGCTCTTTTTTCATTCTAATAAATGTTGATGGGTTGACTAAGGGTAGGGGTCTACAACGCAGTCGCAAAATGACTTTAAACTAGTATAATTAGCTAATTGAATGAAATAGTTAACATATATATTAGAATTTATCATGGTGACGCAGCAACAAACATTCTAAGTTAATTTAGCAATTTGCGGTTCGCTTTTTAGCGTAAGTACTTTCGCATAAAATTAGAGATGATATATAAGAAGGTTTATCGCTTTCCTTTTTTGTAATTTATTTATTAATAAATATGAAGTAATCACACAGGGGAGCTGTATTTTATAGTTTTGCATATTATATTCACTTTTACAGTTAGACTATATGCTTCATGTGTACATCATCTGACTAAAAATATTGATTATGAATTATTCGTGAAAACAATTAATATTTTCAGCAAATTTACAATATATTGTATTTACGTGATATAGCTCATTAACAGTCTATCATGTAAGAACGTGAGTGACTTTACCGACAGTTAGTGAAAAATCTAATTCCTTCGCGAGCCAATAGAGGGAAGCTTTATCCTTGACGCATTGTCAACAAAGGTTCAGTTGTCGTTGATCTTTTGAAAGAGAATCACGTTAAACGCCATGAGTGCTAATTACGTGTCGCCCTACGAAGTTGTGTTCCTTTGCATCTACCCGAAAGGTCTCAAAAAGTTGCAATCAGCGGCTGCTAAATATATGAGAAAGTCGAAGGTATTTGTACAGAAGTGGATATAGCGATATATAGTGGCTAAAGATGTTGATGAGTTACCAGAACGTAGTTCGATAGGAAAAGTGAACAAAAAAGATGAAAAAGGAATAGTGAATCTTTTTTCGCGGAATCCTGTTTTAACACTGCGGCAAAGACAAGCAAAATTAATGGCAAAAGGTTTAGATATATCCTACGAAACTATCCGAACCCTTCTTCATACTCATGATCTGAAATGCCACAACACAATGAAGAAGCCTCTGTTGACTGAAAAGCTTGTGAAAAAGCGACTCGCCTGGGCGCATGAGAATATTGAAGAGATTTTGAAAATGTCACTTTTACTGATGAATGTTCTACATGGGCACGCTTTGTCCCCACGCGATCGTGGTCAACTTCCACCAATAGGCTTGTTCAGCGGACCGTAAAACAAGGATCGTTACATTGGATTGGCCGTCGCAGTCGCCCGATGCAAATGCTATTGAAAATGTGTGGGCATATATTAAACAGAAGCTTCGTGGAAGACGCACATACACTTTGAAGCAGTTGTCTTACGAAATTCGTCGGATCTGGAAATCCTTGCCACTAGAATAAGCCGACAAATTAGTAGAAAGCATGCCTCGGAGATGCCAGGCAATTATCTACGCCGGTGGTGACTGGACATATTATTGACCAAATTGCATCATTGTTTGTAATGTGTACAATGTATATATAAATATGAAAGTTTCATAAAATATTTTTTTTTTTCATAAATTAACACGACCACGCTCTTACTTGATAGACTGTAAGTAATAAATAAGTGTGTGTTATTCACCATTTCCTCAATTTCCGATACGAGTATCGTACGGACTTGTCATGCCTATGGTTCATTCTTTTCGTTCGAGTTCTGTCCCGCCTCTCTTCAACCAACTTATTCTGGAGGCTTTCGGTATGAAAAAATGGAATTCGTCTGGTCTGCGTCGCTTAAAGAGGGCGTAAATCAAGCCATCCAAAGGGTTATACCAATATCTAAAAGGTGATTCAACAAATGTTAAGGGATCAGAAGTTTACTTTGAAGAATAAATTTGATGAACTCGTTCTGACAAATTATGTTACTATGACTTTCTTAGAAGAACAGTTTATAAAAAGATCAAGGTCTGTGCAGGAAAAAAATACATTTCTTCACCTTCAGTGACCTAAGTTACGTGGAAATGATCTAACTCCAATTTTTATATCAAAAAATTCGTACAACCCTAACACTATTTGTAGATTTCTCAAAAAAATTCAACTTTGAAAAATTCCTTAATTTTATCAAGTTTTCTCTAAAATTTCTTTCTTACCATCCAGGGTGTAAAATTTTAGGTCTTCGTTGCATTTATTTATTTATTTATGGCACTTTTATAAGTTAAAAAAAAATCTGTAGGAAGTAGGCAGGGATATCATCCGATTTCACCTATTCTCTTACTGTAAGAATGTCGAAAAGATCCTGTACAAACTTGAATCGCCTAGCTCGAGTATTTTGGAAGAGACGTATTTTGCATTTTTTAAAGATTTTCCAACCACAAAATATTCCTCTTTAATACGCTTCGTTGTACAAAATTACAGTTTCATATCGTAATTTGTAACTTAGTTACAAAAAATCATATGTTCAATTAATGGCGATTCTCTAGGCAGTAGTCCATCTAAAATGCCAAAACCTTGTGATGCGAAGGAACATAGTATGTACCAAATCTCAAGACATCTCAACACAATGCACGGATGAATGGACGGACAGATAGACAGTCATTCGGATTTCAACTCGTCTTGTCATCCTGATTATTTATTTATACTTAACACTATATCTATCTCGATTAGTTTGAGGTGCTATATATAACCGTTAGCAACATGTTGCATGAGTATAAAAATACAGAAAATAAAAATTTCTTATTAAAATAAATTAAATCTAAAATTGAGCAGATTAGACTATTAATTGACAAGTAATCACATTAATAAGTGAGAAATTGCAATGAAATTTACAAATTTTAAAGATACTTATCACGATATTGTTAATGTGGTGGTGTACTATCTTCATTTGTCTAATATGCAATCTACTAATAATCAATTGGAGTTCTAATTTACAATTATTATAATTATCAATAGTTAGCTTAATATAACATTAATCTGCCACTATAAACAACACACACAAAAAAGCACTGTTTTCACAATCAATTGTCTGCTCTAATTTGCTAATCATTCAGTTAGCTCCCGCATTTACAGCGCCCCACGCCAGCGGGATGACACCCCACAAATCAATAATGACAATTGAAGTCATCTTTGCATGTCACTGTGTCGTGAATAAGATGCTCCAATTCAAGTGCATACATATAAACAAAATTACAAAAAACAAAAAATACAAGAACAAAAAAATACAAAAATTATTTCAATAAAAAGATTGTGACTGCGCTAGATTTTGCAACAACAAACACCAACACATTACAATGCAAAAACAAAAGCGCAACAACAACAAGAACAATAAGCAGCATTTCTAAAATGCTTGCTTGACTTGAAGTTTAATTGTCAAGCGTCAAGATTATAACAATTACCGCTGCTACGACACAACAACAACAGCAACAGCTAGTGTGGCGCGTCAAAACTGGCGCTTCAAAGTTTCAAGCGATAAGTGTGTGCTGGCTCAGTAATGAAATTTATAAAAAATACAAAGCAATGCGAAAAATAATTACACTTTCAAGTACTCGCACACACACATATACATACATATGTGTATGTATATATGTATGAGCAAGTGGTCAGTTTTGATTCATCCGCGCGGCCCATTAGTCAATTATTGCTGTTTGTCACATTGCGTTGCGTTTTGCGTTTTTTGATGAGAATGCTAACTTACGGGCTAACTTGCCGACTTAGTTGCTTACTTTGATGCTTAGAGGAGTTTTCGGTTTCTCGTTAAAGCAATTAAAATAACTTAATTAACGCAACTGTTAACAATCATAATATTTCATTTCAGTGTTTCATGCAACATTTCAATGGCAATGCAACAACAACAACGACGACAGCGACTGCAACAATGTCTATAACAACTTAACAACAATTAAGTTTAAGGTTTTTAAGTAAAATTAAATAAAATGAAATAAAATATGTTGTTCGTACTTAAAATAAGAGAACTTATTATATATGTATGTACTATAAACACATATACATACATATATGTATTTACATATACCATAATAATAGCACTAAGGTTTTTTGAGGGGTACATATAGAACTTATTGATTTTATATGGTGCAAAGCAGTCATATGCCCACTCTTGTGTGTAAACTATAAATTTGGATATGACCTTATGAACATAAAACAGCCTAAATTCCCTTAAAGCAAATAACAAAATATGCTTTTAATTAAATTATATAATAGTTTTAAGTAATGAAATCTATAAAATATGAAAACATCATCTTATTATGATAAATGTAACGCTTGATGGTGTTGAAATGAGGTCGCAATTTACGGTCAAGGGGATTGATTTGGTTATTGAGTTTTAGTCTTAATAAGTTTTAAAATTATTTTCTTTAAACTTTTCAGTGAGAGGTTAGTTTAAATCTCAGATGGTTCTCTGAGTTTCTTGCGGATCCAACTTGATTACGCTCATTATAAACTTCGTTTTAAAATATACTCAAGAACTTTTTGAAATTCTTAAGGGAGTATTTTACTCTAGAATTTTGAAAAATTCGATTATTTTTTCATAGAGTTTAGAGCCTTATGAACTTATCCCCCTAAGGATTTTTTAAAATTAAAATTATTTTAAAAGCTACAGTTACTTTAGTGACACAGTACTTAGCCCGGTTCGGCTTGACTCACTTTTTTAAACGCGTTTTTCTCGAAACTCCTTTTTCCACAAGGTACCGGCATTATCTCAAGTTCAATATTGAATATTTACTTGAAATTTTATGTGAACCTTTTTTTATATAATCCTTTATCGTTCCTACCAGCATCGTGTCAAAATTTTTGTTCTTAATATTTAAAAAAAAAATTAAGGAATTTCAAAAAAAAGCGCAAAAAATGATTTTTTTTCAGGCAGTCGCCATTTTTCAAAAATTTTTTTTTTTCGTGTTCCCTGAGGTAGGGACTATAACAGCATCCTTACTTATTAAGAATTTCTTTTGATTTTTTTTTTTTCAAACCACCAGGAGAGTCAAGATCAATGTAACCAGGATTCATCTTTTTTACACCTGTCTGTCCCCCCTCTCTAATTATTTTAATTATTTAATTATTTTAATTTTTAATATTTTTTGTTTTTTGTTTTTTAATAAATTCAAAAAACAGCCCAAAATTTGGTTTCTAGACTAGAATACCCCCTTAACGTCCGATCACTGCAAAACTGAGTTTTTAACAGCATTTTTGGACTATGTAACGTATTTCAACATGTCGCTACAGAGTATAAATGTTTACTTCACCGTACATTTGTATGTATTACCTAAAACTTAGCGGTTATATATAGATGATCAGGATGACGAGACAAGTTAAAATGCGGGTAGTTGTCTGTCTGCCCGTCTGTGCAACCTGTAACTTGAGTGAAAATAAAGATATCTTAATGAAACTTGGTACACATGTTCCTTGGCAAAAAATTAAGACAGAGACCGAAACCATAACTAAGCAATAAAATAAAATATGGAACTCTAATGTGGCACAGGGAGTCGCAGCGGCTAAACATTTTTAAAAACGCGAAGAAAAATCTACCCTCCAACAGGTTTCACATACATATCTCCTAAACTACTGAAGCTACATCAACCAAATTCGACCTCGTACTGTTATAGTAAAAATGGTTAAAATCGGAAGATAACCCCGGACGGGTTAAAAATTAAAAGTGCGTGGCACCGCCCACTTTTAGATAAAATCACATATCCCGGGACCCGATCGACCGATTGGGACTTAAGTTAGTACATGATATTCCACTCAAATTTGTATATTGCGGATAACAACTACGTCTACTTTCAGTATAGCACAATTTTAAAATCCACTTGATTCTTTTACTTTTCAATACACAAACCAGGATGCATTAATACAATGTATAAACGTTACACTAAGAGTTGCTTTAAATTATCCCCCCTTATGACAAAAAATTGTTCAAATCCAACAAAAACTGTTCAAGCCTCCAAATACCGAACATGTGGACACCGGTATATATAGCTCACTTTTGACTGAAAATATCGGTCAATGTATAGGATATACAATTAAGATTTATACAAAATCCTCTCCTTAAAATAATATCTCTGTCTATTAAAATGGGTTGAATCGGGTCAATACTTCCCTGAGCTTCCATACAACTAATAAAAAGATTTTTGAACTCCCGGATGACTTTATATTGCATATTTCGGTTAGTATTTGAGTTATATCAATGAAAATTACAGAACATGTTTCATTCATAACAGTGCCTAAAATATTATAGATAAAATTGGCAGAAAGCTTGACCTAGTCCCCATATAACTAAAATTTCGAACATCCGACTGACTTTACTCCATCTGATTTGTGGTTGTATGTGAGGTACCTTAATGAATCCCAGGGAACATTTTTTTAGTGTTTTTCATGATAATATTTAATAGATAAAATCGGGTCAATACTACTTCAACTTCCACATACCACAAGTACTGATTTTTCAGTCAGTGTATAAGTTATATATAGCGTATATATATTATATATAATATAAAATAGCTTGCATTCCGATTAACTGGTTGACGTATTACGTCTTAATATATTTCCCTGGTTTTGATTCTTCCAAGTTGCAAAAGTATAAAATGTTCGGTTGCACCCGAACTTAGCTCTTCCTTACTTGTTTAAGTACGATTTGTCCTTTGCTTCAAAATAGTCCTCATCTTCGGCAATCACCCCTTAATTCGATTAGAATTTCTTCACAGTGAGCATTTTTTTTGCGATCTGAACAGGAAATAGTCGCTGGGGGCCAGATCTGGAGAATACGCTGGATGCGAAAACAATTCGAAGCCAAATTCGTAATTTT
Organism: Bactrocera correcta; assembly: GCA_027475135.1. NCBI lineage: Eukaryota > Metazoa > Arthropoda > Insecta > Diptera > Tephritidae > Bactrocera > Bactrocera correcta. The sequence continues at coordinate 59,518,435 of CM050325.1, read as the reverse complement.
TTCATACCCTTTTCACTGACTTGTGACAGGGTGCATTGCCTTAGTGAAACAGCACATTAGTTTTTTTCAAATGTGGCATTTTTGGGCGATTTCGTCCCTTAAACGACGCAATTCACTCGAATGTTTTATCCGTTGTCACATATCGACGCTGAAATTCGAGTTGATTATACTTGAACATCTCCAAACACTGCTCGTTATCATCACCTCGTCTTTTTTTTTGTGTTTGGTCAAAAGTAAGGTGGCATGGCATCCACTTGTTCACACATGTTCAGTTAACATCTACAAGGTACGTTTCAAAGTAAACCGTAAACTTTTTGAATCTAGCGCCCCCTGGTGATGCCATCTATGGGTCGGCCAGTGCGTTAGAATCTGTTATTTTTATCGATTTTCCAGTGAGAATTTCTTGACATTTCATTGTTTGGTAGTGAAGTTATTGCGTTTTAAGTGTCAGTATGTTTGTGTTATCGGTGCGAAAATGAGCTTCGAACAAAGAGCCAACATTAAGTTTTGTTTTAAAATTGGTAAAACTTTTACCGAATTTTCAATTGAAGAAACAAGTTTATAGCGATAATTTTCCATCCCGTAGCAGAGTGCTTGAGTGGTTTCAACGTTTTCAAAGTGGTCGTGAGGTCATAAATGACGATCAACATGTGGTCCAATCAAAATCGGTGATCACCGGAAATTCCATGAAAACTGTGCATGAATTCATCAAAAATCAGCCGAAATCATCATTGAAATTCATAAAAGTGGAATTTAACATCTCCAAAACATCGATTAATCGCATTTTGACTGAACATTTGGTCTTAAGAATAGTGTGTGCACGGTTTATTCCACACAAATTGACTGACGACCAAAAATTGCTCACAATCTAACATTCGAAGGACGATTATTTTACCAAAAAAATCAAATTTTAACCATTAACCGTTCCCCATATTCACCTAATATGGCACCGAGCGACTTCTTCCTTTTCGGAAAAATGCATTTGCCCATGAAAACGTAGACGTAGAGGGCATTCAAAAGGCTTGCGCCGGCATACTGGCGGTCATACCGGCCAACGAGCTAAAACACTTGTTCGACATGCTTTTGGACCGTGCAAAAAGCTGTATTGAAGCAGAAGGAGACTATTTTGAATAAAATAAATTGATTTTGCCGAAAAACCCAATTGTTCTGTTTTTTTTAAGTCCTCTTTCTCTGGAATGCTCCTTGTATTAATGAAATAGATAAACAGTGATTGATTAAAAAACATAAATCAGGTGTTTTCATTCTCGGGTGTTTAAATATTACTAACTTTATTAATTTAATTAAGTTAAGCTGTGATAAGACTGACTTCCAATGCCACCGCTTAAAACCAAAGCATAAACCGAAACTAGCAGTAAATGCATTTACTCAATGCTTACAACAGTAGCACACTTAATTTTCTTCACGATTCATAAATTTTGACAAAACTAAATTATTATGTGAGATATAGTATATGTAAGTAAGTATAAATATAGGTGGTATAGATGTCTTTAAGCAACGCATGTGTTGCAAATACATAAGTAAGCAAATGGAAATTCGGCTGACTGTGCTAACGGTTTAATGATGCAAATAAAGTGTTCGTCGACAAGAAATCTATGTGAATGTGGGTAAATTTTTATGTATGTGTATAAATATAAAAAATTATATACATATGTACATATATATCTTATTGAATGCATATGTGTACATACATATGTATATGCAAATTTTTACGAAAACATTGGTAATTACGAACCATAATTCACATTTTATTGGTGTGAATTGCACACCAGTGTCGTTTTTATCCGCGACACATACGAACACACACGCATGCGCTTACACGAGTCTTTCAATACAATTTTTGGCGGAGAATATGATGTATCAGGCCATTTGTTTTAGTCAAAATGCTTTTGAGCTTAATTGTGCAGCAATTGTTTGTGTAGAAATGGCACTGATGAATGAATGTCTTTAGACTTTTTTTTATTTTGTTGTTATTATTATTATTTTGTCTTTTGCCGCTTCCATAATTATTAGTTTTATTATATTTTTGACTTTGTTGTAAGCGAGTGAACATGAGTATATATGGCTTTGTATAACTGTAAAGCAATGTAAAAAAGTTAAATTGTATTTGAACTTGAAAAATAAGTGTTTATAATTTTTAATTTTTTTTAATATTTTTTTTATTTATTTTTTTTTAGTTTCTGGTTTTAGCATTTAGCAAAGTGTTCGTATATTCAAAAACAAAAATTGTGTGTAATTTTTTAACACTCTGCAAAGCATATGTCTACACACATTTCTGCATAGCGTTGTTGCTGCTGTAATATAAAGTTTTTGCGCTGACCATTTTATCGGCATTTAATCTGCAATGTGTACCTATGTCGCGCTCAATGTTTGACAAGAACGACGACGCCCTTCAATTGCGCAGCGTTGAAGTTCAAATATTTCATACATGTGCATACAATGAGAGTCGCAATGCGCATGCGCAGCATTTGTTTTAATGCAAAGCCTTATATTTTGTATGTGTAATGAGCTGACGATTATTGGTAGAATAATGGCGTATTTTTAAAGCTACTCGTTGATGTTTTTGTTGTTGTTATTGCTATATCATATATATACATTTGTATTAGTCAAGTACACGAATATGACTACATAAATATTAAAAATTCAGCTTTTGAGTGATATGATTATCTATTATAAGAGTTCTATACATAGATAAGTATTCAAGTAAATTATATAATTATAAAACTCCTTACATCTTTGATAGGTTTTTTTATAAAGCATCTCTGCTCATATGTGGTATGTAACTTAAAGTTATCGAACAAATGGAGGAAAGAAATTCGCTGCCAACTCTAAGCAAAAAGAGAGTGACCGCTATTGGAAAAACATTCTAACAGGAAAAAAACCGCTGCAAATTGACCTATTACGCTTAGCTGGTTTTATTTTATCTAATTCGGCGAACATTATTATAACATTGACATAAGAAATCAGAAGCTCGCTAACTAAGCCCTTGCTCTCATCTTTGATGATAAGTTTTCTTTAAACTTCCAAACTGTTTAAATAGCTAACCCTCTCCCTACCATACTACTCTATTCGAGATAGACTGGCGCACCCTCGTACAACACACCACACCTGAGAACCCCACCACACTCAGTAAGATGTCACCACTCGACGACACCTCACACTACTAAGCAACAAAAAGGATGATCAGCGCACATCGAACGAGACAAAAAAGGAATTGAATCGACGTCGTTTTTCGCTGCGTTTAAGATTGGATTTCACAGCTGATTTGACTGTATCAGTCAATACAAGACCACTTAGCATGAACCGAATGAGAATCGGGAAATTGGCAGAATTCAAATCGATATATCGTTTCGTTCACCATCAAACCCGTTATCTTCAATAACTTTTAATTGTAAAATTAATAGCTTTATTATAAGTAGTATTCTTAAAACGCGTCAGTCAATCGCATTTTCATTTACATAACGCGAGTTTAAGTGACTCATAAAAAACTTAAATACTTAAATACAGTGGTGTGTGCTTCCCACTAAGTTAGGCACCCAAATATTCACAAACCATACCTAAGTTTTATTTCTTCTAAAAGCATGGAATATCCTGAACATTTGTTTATTCTAAATATGATATTTTTTAAGGGGTTATATCCACATCCAAATCAGAAGATGTTTTTCATTTAATAAATTTGAATTCTTTTCTAAAGAGTTTGGATTTCCTTGATCCCTTAGTCGATCTTTGGAAGACCCAGGGAAAGGAAAAATCTTTCTGCTTAAAATTATTTCAAATCTAAAAACCCAAAATATTTATAATTAAAATTGATGAATACTGAAATAATTGTCGAAGGGTCCAGTAAAAATTTTAATTGTTGATAAGTAAAGGCATCCTATAATGCAGTTTATGGTGAAAAATTTACATTTCATTTGGCATTAAAATTTTAAATTACTATCAAAAATATTTCCTTCTATCAATACCTGAAATACAAGGTCTGTTGTAAAAGAAACAGGACTGTTAAAAAAACAACAAAAAATTAATATTTTTCGAAAGCTATATATTTTTATTCAAAGTAGTTTCCTTGTGTTTCGATACAGCGCTTCGCTGGGTCAATTAGCATTTCAAATGAGTGTTTAAGGTCATTTTTCGGAATCCTCTTGAGAATATCGGTCGTCGCCTTTTGGATAGCTGAAATGTCCTGAAATCAGTCTTCTTTATGGGCAAATGAAGTTTTTCAAATAGGTAAAAACCACAGGGTGCCAGATCAGGTGAGTAGGGTGAGTGATTAATGTTTAATGGAGTTTTTTGTCAAAAAATCAGTGACAAGCGTCAACCGATGACACGGCGCATTGTCGTGCAACAGGCGCCAGGACCCTGCCTCACGGTATTGTGGTCGAGCACGACGAATGTGTGACAAAAGACGCCTCATAACACCAAGGTAAAACACAGCATTAATCGTTTGGCCAGGTGGGACGAACTCTCGGTGTACAATACCCTGGGAATCGTAAAAACAAATCAGCATTGTCTTTATTTTTGACTTCTGAAGACGACTTTTTTTCGGTGACTTCTGGTCGTCATAAAAGTCCTCACGACCTTCTTGGAATCGCTTAAACCACTCATGTACATTACTACGGGATAGGCACTGTTCACCATAAACTTTTTTCATCATTTGAAATGTTTCAGTAAATGTTTTCCCAAGTTTAAAAAAAATTTAATATTTGTTCTTTGTTCAAAATGCATTTTACGACCGATGACCAGAAGTTACTGTCACTTTTTCATCGATAACATCGATTGTAGTTATCCAATTGTCTTAAAATTTTTACGAAATGACAACAAGAGAACAAAATTTTTATTTCATAGAAACATATTTAAAAAATTCTGTTTCTTTTGCGACAGATCTTGTATACATATGTATATCTAAGAATATATCGACTCATATATGTATACTATAATTATAGAATATTTTTGCATACTGTACAATTTCTTAATTTATAAACCCGTTATCTAGGAATAATCGCTGTTGTTTGGCTGGTGTTTGGAAACTGCTAGTGTTCGCATGGATATAGAGTTTACAGTGTTCCGGTGCAGGGCTTTGTGTGAAAATATATCATAATACACCATATCAAACACATCTATTCCTTGTGACAACGACCGTCTATGAAATTCTATACCGCTAAAAGGACGCAGTATATATAAGATAATCATTTTGTGAAATTTTGAAAAAGCTTTAAGCACCCAAAACCTTAGCAGCCGTGTTTTTATGATTCCTTCCTTCGTTTATTTTCTACTCGAATACGCGATCTAAGGAGTTTAGAAAAATACAAAACTCACATGGAATTTTATGTAATTAAATATTTCTTAGTTCCCCTGATCATTACCTCTTTTAAGTTATATAAAGGCCAAACTTTGCGCTTAATACAATGGCTAGTTAATTAAGTTCTTTTTGTCTCAAACCTTTGATGATAGCAAAAATACCCTATGAATTATGAAACATGACAAGGCCGTTTGGCGTCTGTCATACTACTGTTGATAATCATGATTTATAGAAAAAAATAATAATAATAACATAAATGTCGTACGAAAAATACAAAAATTACAATTTTAGAAATTTACCATATATGGTATATCTACTATATATAATCAATTATTTGTTGCTAATAGCAACTTAAATAATACGAGGTTCAAAATCATACTTCCTATAATCACATGCAACTAAAAGCCATTTCTCCTCGGAAATATTTATAAAAATCACGAATATAATTTATCGAAGTAAGTCTGCATGGTTACAAATGTATATTGTTTATTATTTATTAGTTGTTGTTTAGTCATTATTCTTGCATGTCACTTTGCAAAATTAATATGTTTTAAATGTGTGACTTAGTAATCAATTACTTTCAGAAGTTATGCGGAGAGTACAATTGGCATAACTATATTACTTGCGAGCTTTGACATGATAAAATTATTAGAAAATCGTAATTACATGAGCAGTGAAGCATTCATACTGCCTTAATGGATTTTGTATTATATTGGTAATTTAGAACTAATAGCATCGTAGTCTTGTAAGTGAGCACACGCTAAGATAGTAAAATGCTGGCTAAATAATGACACAAGCTCAATTTATTGAGTACTACGTTGATTACGATATTAAACTATTATTCAGATAAAGCGAAAAGTTGCAACACAAAATAAAGCCTAAAGAAGATAGACTTTTGAAATATACTAAGGTTATTTCACATATTATTAGTCCTGCCAAAAATTCTATTACAAGTTCAGGTTGTTATAAAAATGATATTAAAATATATTTTTTAAAAAAGTTACTTTTATTTAAAAATACATATATTATGTGAGCGATATACAAATTTTTATTCGAGCTGGTCACATTTTTGTGTCACATAAGCCCCAAATAATTTGGCCATGAATCGGTGGCAACACACACAATTTCTATTGGTATTGATAGTAACATTACTTATTTCGAACCAAAGATTTTCTGAAATTTCTTTGGCATATTCGACTAGCTGAGTATGTTCCGATTACAAACTTTACTCCAATAAATTCAAATCTGTACTTCTAAATGGCTAAACTATGGCTTTTTAGACACTATAGAGTGGTTTTTGCTTTATGAATCTAGCTGAGGCACTTGGTTAAGTTCCCCTAGGCTATTCAGCCCTTCTCTACATTCCGGGACCAGTAGCAATTTGATCTCATAGGCAGAGATTGCTTTAAGTACCGCTGACTATCGCTAAGTGTGGTTGTACGTTTGTTGCGATAGTTGCGTTGGAGGCTTATCTCTCTGTATCGACTTATGGCAAGGAAAATGCTTGGAAAACTTTCTAGGGATATGAAGAGTTTGATGTGTGGTCTTGCGACTCCTGCACCTAATCCCTTCGACATTTCGAGCCGTCAGTGTACATCTTGATTGTATGTACTATCCCTAAGCAGTAGCTCGAGAGTGCAATCATTCCATTCCTCCTTGTTTCTTGGGAGAAAAGCCAATGGTATTAATCACTACTTAACTATGTTTGGACGTGAAACATGAAGCATGAACATGTGAACAAGTTTGAAATATAGATTTTCGAAATCGATTTCATCAAATTCGGGGAAAAAGTAGTCGGTCAAGATTGCTTATGATAAGCAACGGTAAAATTTTGAGGCCAGAATTGGGTCTCATTTGAGTAGATGATTTTTCGATGAACGTGAATTTGACAATTTTTAAGCTGAAACGTGATATGATGCAATGGCAATTACTAAAAACACTTAATTTGACCCAGATCCATGAAAAAAATGCCATGAGCAGTCAAAATCCAATTCTGATTTTCACTCGAACTTCTACACATGAGCTGGTCTTTCGAAAGAGGTATTAAGGAATTTTTCCACAGTCTTTTATTTTCTACTCAGATTTAATAAACTTTATTAAGGTAATTATATAGTCATATAAATTGATTACAATATCTGCTGAAACATTGTAATCCAGTTCTGCATATTTACTGGCTCACAAACCGCCTCTATTATTATTTTAAGCGAACATATGTTTTTGAAAATTCTTTAGAAATTAATTTTGTTTTGTATGTAATCTGAAGAAAATAACAATAATAAATATACACGTGGTATAATTATAATTAATGCAGAAAATTAATACAAATTATTTTTAAAAAATTTTTATATAAAAAAAAATTTAATTTCAATTTTAAAATAAATAAAATAAGCAATAAATTTTTTTATTTCAAAAAGTTTTTAAATACAATTTTTGAAAATTTTTAAAATAATTTATTTTTTATATACAGTTTTTTTAAATAATTTTTGTGAATTTTCTACATTAATTATACATCTGTTGGTGTTATTTTCTTTAGATAACGTACAAAAAAAATGAATTTCCAATGTATTTGCATAACTGCACAATTATTGCATACTTTCAGGATGACTGTCAAATCACTCGTTTAAAAAGTGATAAGATGTAATAAATATTTATGTTTTTAATAATCATACTTAAATAAGATAATTAAGCGTAATTAAAGCCGTTAAAGGCACTTGTTTGTAAACTAGTTGCAGATAGTTGTCAATTGTTGCAGTAATTGCTTAATCCTCAACAATTTTACAATGCATTTTGTTGGTAAAATGATTATTTAATAACTAAAAAACTACTTTCTGAAGCATATCAGTGATTGTTGTAATTATGGACTACTAACGTTGTTATTAATATAAATACATTCTTGTTTTGTCCAATTAAATGTCTGATAAGCAGCTCTTCAAATGTGGGCACGTGCTCTGTGGGGTTAACGGGGCGTATGATTGATGTGAGCTTTGATCTCTCGTGTTACTCAACCATGCTATATGCAAATAAATTATGAAAATCTGGTAGTTTTTATCTTATGCAGAATAAGTGCAAAATATATAAGAAATTATGCAAGAATATCATTAGAAAGTGATTTAATAATACTAAAATTTTTATGTCTACAATGTGCAGTGCCAATTAAACTCTCCATTATGGTTATATAAATATGTAAATACTCTGTAAATATACCATAAATCATGTAACTAAATAAACTGTTTGTTCTTTCTTCTGAGCGATTTTAGTGTGAAAAAGTTATATGACGTGTTTAGTTATAACTGATTTACATCAGCAAATAGTCGTTTTCGCTCAATTAATCATTGCAACGTGCGTACGCTGAATATAAATATATTAAGTTGTCAAAAGGGCGTTAGCCCTGCATATGAAAGCCTTCGGCACGTTGCTTCAGAGGCCCTTAATTGACTTAAGGTCAATGAAACTATTTCTAAATTGCATTTTTCTAAGGGGTTACTGTTTAGGTATTTAAATTACCCTTCCTAACGCTAGTGATAGCTTTAGTATATATAACACATCATCATATCTAAGTGTTATATATAATATACTAAAGCAAATAATTGTGTAAAGATAGCACACGCGTTCTTGCATGATTGAAAATTGCTGGACTTAATGATTAACACCTGAGACTATATTTTCTGTCCCGTTAAATATTCATAATAGTACTAGCGTCAGATTTTAATAATGATTTCAAATATATGTTAGAATAGATCAATTGAATAGTCCCCATACATTAAATTGATATGATTTTTAGTTAGCCTTAACGTTCAAAATGTGCGTGTGAACATTTAACAGCTGTCTGTCATCATCATTTATGAATGTTATCATTTTGAGTGAAGCAACTTTTGTTATTATAAAAAAATAAATAGAAAGGAATTTCGCGTGGTGAAAAAATATTGTTTTTTGAAGGGAAAAATAGAGTTTTAGAAAAAATTTGGCTTGATGATGAGTTTCCAGACACCGCTCGAAGAAAATCCACCACCAAGGATAAGTATGATAAGCTAAAACATAGCACCGAAGACGGTGAACGCAATGGAGTCCCAAAAGGGGTTTTACCGACGAAAACATCAAAAACTATGACAAAATAATTTTGGGTGACCATAAAGTGAAGTTGTTCTTGATAGCTGGCATTCGAAAGATATCAACTGAACTTGTACATCATATTCGTGAAGGATAGAATATTTGAGTATAAAAAAGCTTTAAGCTAAGTGGGTGCCGCGCAAGTTTACATTTAACCAAAAACAACGACAAGTTGATAATTCAGAGCAGTGTTTGGAGATTTTCAGGCATAATAAATCCAAGTTTTTGCATCGATATGTGGCCATGGATAAAATTTGGCTTCATAATTTCACTCTGAAGTCCAATTGACAGTCATCAATCATCAGAGAGTGGACTGTACACAATGAATCCACTCCAAGGCGTGGAAAAATGCAACACATGGCTGGAAAGGTTATGGCGTTTGTATGTAATTTGAGATGAGCATGAAATAATTTTTTTAAACTACTTAAAAAAGTGAATAACGGAAAAAACGCCACATTTGAGAAAGGTGCTACTTCACCAAGACAATGTATCCCGTCATAAGCCAGTAAAAACAATGGCAAAAATCCATGAAGTGGACTTGAAATTGTTGCCGTATCCACCGTATTACCCAGATCTGGATCACAGCAACTACTTTCTGCTCTCAGATCTTAGAAGAGTGAAATCTGCCAAGAACGATGTGAACGCCGAAACTTAGGTCTATTAGGTCCAAAGAACATATCGTATGACAAAAATGGTATCGAACAGTTGAAGTGTCATTAAAATCATTTTAACCTATACAAAAAAAAATGAATTTCGCAAACACACATGTGTGTTACTATAGTAGGTCAGGGAATTTTTCAAATTTTAGCTAAAAATTCAAAGTATTACTTCTTCGACTAAGTAGGTAATGGAGTAAATTTGAGAATCTAAGAGTAAAAGAAAGTTGGGCGGGGAGAGGCTTCTGCCGGAAGCTCTCCATCAACTGTACCTCAGGCTAACAAACCGCTGCAGTGTCTTTCAAATGGAGGAGCCAGCCGCGCTGGCCTGAGCTTGGAGATAATGCTCAGAGGACTTGACAATACTTGACTTTGACATCTCTATTACTAACCTCAAAACAGTCATATGTGACTTGTTTGGTTGCCAATGAGCTTGCTAGAGATGGCACCTTTATCCCAATTTCATCAGATCAGCGACGAGTCGGTACTCTGCTGTCCTCTTCCGCTCTAGCGTTCTGTGGAGCTCCCATAAGCTTGGCAAACGCTATTATCAGAACTTGTGCAGGTGCAGAACTCTTCTGGAATAAAGTGGAAAGCATGAGTTCATCTCATCATCAAAGTATGCGTTCTGACTGGACACTGTTCTAAAGATTATGGTTACATATCTGTTCGACGCAAATTGTTAAACCTTAGATACTTTTTTTTCAACTGTTCACCTTCTGCCAGACACATTTATTTATTTATTTATTTAGTTAAATCTATGAACATTATTTCTTACAGACTATAGGAGAATGAAATTAATTTTACTAGATACATTTTCTGCGAACTTGTCAAATTGGTCGTAGACACAAAGCGCTTTCTTAATACTTATGTAATACCCTGGGTATCCGTATTTAGGAGTTTCGAGAATCGCTAGGGAATAGCAATTCTAGCTGTCTAAGCGGGATAATGCGTAACCTGCGATTTCGCTTTTCTGATAGTCCTTTTAATGACAGACATTTTCTCAGTATTTTGCCATTGAGTGCCTAGTTGAGATCGCTATTGGGAAAAACTATTTATGAAATGGATACCTTGAAGTTTTATATCTAACTACCATACCACGACCGCATAAGCCTCTTCATAGCTTAATGAAATGGCTAGGGCATATCAAAAGAACGGGATGAACACTTTACAGATCCGAAGATATTTAATTTGATTCCAGTTGTAAATAATAGAGAAAGTTTGTAAAGTCACATTTAAGTATATATATATTGATAGATCAAGTGAAGAAATGGCATGTCTATTTCTTTTTCTGATATATTGGGTAATCGAAAAAGTGTTTTCGTATTTCTAATCAAACTTAAACTTCTATCTTTTATATTTATAATAAAAAAAAAAAATAAAATCAAAATTCAAATTTACACGCAAAGTTTACTATATTATCTACATAATTCCATTATATTTTTTACAAAAATATGATTAGTGTAAAATTTATCAGCATAAATAAATAAATTTGTAGCATTTTGATCGACCACTTTTTCGCTAGAGACATTATTCCATCAGTGTAAAATTTTGATAAGTGTAAATTGAAATTTCGATATTTCCAGAACGGAGGCGAGCAAAGCATTGTTATGCTACACGAACTGAAACAACATCGTCTTCATCAACTTCACAAATTTCATTGGAGGCTTTCTTGGCATTTTTCCCTTTTTTAAACAAAAATTTCAAAATATAGCGTATATTTTCACTATTTTTACACATTTTTGAACAGCTGTAACTTTTCTCAACTTTCCCGAATTTAAATGTTTTTTGGTTGAATGAAGCTTAAAATCTCACCTTTCCAACACTATATGGTATGACATAATGTGATTGGTAGCATCGGAGATATACGACTGAAACGACATCTATTAACAAATTACGAAGAGACTTTTTCGACTACCCTGTATAATGATCATTATGGTAGCAACAATGTATACTTGACATCTCCATTCTACTAACCGGAACTACTCGTACCACTACTCCAAGATATTACACATGACATTAATAAGAAAATAAGGCACGTGCACGCATTCACCTTGAAATTACAACTACATAGTTATTAACTTATTATTAACCCCTTGAATACCACTTCCACTACCACTGGGTCGGCCGGAGTTCAAGTACCCGAACATGTGTTTCCATAAATACATATTCAATATTAGAATATCTGTGAAATACATATAATTCATTAATAAAACATCAATACCGAATTTAAGGAAGGAAAATGTTGCCTCAGGTGTTGAGTGTGTACAAGGAACGTGACTTCCTTGTCACACATCTTTTAAACGTTTGGTCTACAAGCTGTAAAGTAATTAAATATATCAACAGACTATAAGTGCCTTGTATAATTGATTAAAGTAAGGTAGCTAATAACTGTAATGAAGGAAAGTAATTACGTTAATCCAATGCGCACAATTAGAGCACTTTCTGTCACGTTTCATAGCAAATAAACAATCAATCAATTTTTATTGAAAAAATTCATGTTTTATGCATAAACAAATACATAGTTAGATGCATATGCCTCCGGGTAATGAACAGCTGCAAGCAGGTAATTCCAATAACAATATTATTTAGGTTTAATCAATGTGGATTTTTTCAAACCTCGGTTCAGCTCTAAACACACTACATGGTCAAATGTACGACGAAAGGGCAATCAATCTCTAATGGTTGGATAAATAATACCAAGCCTCGACACTCTATTAAGTATACAAGTAATTGACTCTAATATGAGTAACTAATTTATTCGTTCATCTATTTCTACTGGTATTGGATTAATAATCTGAATATATGGTTTCTTGACCCAGCGCCCAATTTTTCAAAGAAGCAGAGTATGAAAAGTGACAGTGAAATAACTAGAACTATCCGCATGGGGAGGTTGTCTTTTATATTTAGAAATTTAGAAAGGCTCTTATCTTAACTTTTTGGCGTGGATCAGTGTTTATCGATAATATGCTGAATTCGCTCGACATCGTAGTTGACTCCAAGACGAATTTTGTGAAGGTCGTCCAAAATTAGTTGTTGATCTTCAACTATTGATGATGTGCGCAAACTAACGGCTCTTGTTGGATCCCACATAATTCGTCAATTGCTATAAACCCGGTCTGAAGATAAATATTAACAAAATACGGTAGCGATGTTTCGAAAGACATTTACGAAATCTTGACAGCTGATGAGTCGCGGATTTACACGTATGAGTTCGACTTTAAGGGTAGTTTTAGATGAGCCGAATCCAACAAAAGATGTTTGAATACGAAGCACTTCTAAGAACATTGTTCCCTATTTTTTTGAAAATACTAAACACGTCGCAACCATACAACTAGAACTAGGCTGGCAAATTCTGTGTGGTACAACACCTTCCCGGTTTTCTATTAACATATGCGTTGTCCACACCTGAGGAGTCTAAACTCTCTATAGTCTAATATTTTATCCCACCAGGTAATATTCTCTAATACCAATAATTTTAAATATGAGTTTCCTTTTATTCAACAGTAAAGAACAAGCATTGCGGTAACATTCGCCGATAGTATTGTTTTAAGTGCATATCTCGTGGCGGTAATTACATTATTATACTCTAAATAATAAGTTTGCCACGAAGTTTGCAATACCCAGAAGAAGACATCAAATAGTGAACTGAGTCGATTTAACCAAATCCGTCTGTCTGAGTATCGCGAACTAAGCCTGTGGTTTTTGAGATACACAATGAAGAAAGCACCTGGAAATTGCAACTAAATTCCCTTGGTAAACGATATTTCTAAATACATTATTTTTTAAGTTGGTTGTACTATCATTAATTACCATGCCAAATATGAGCCCGATCTGTCAACCAGTTTACTTACAGCAGCTGCTGCTAATTCGGTACACTTCAACAGTGCGTTTCGATTTTTACAATGGATAAATATATTTTTACAATGGATAAATATATCGAACATAGAATTTGTCTCAAACTTTGTAATGTGTATACGAGAGGCATTACGGATGTTGAAAAAGGCTTACGGGGATTCTGATTTGTCGAAGACACAGACATACGAGTGGCTTTGTGCCTTTAAAGACCGTCGAAAGACCGTTAAAGACATGCCTCGTTCTGGTCGACCTTCAATTGATGAAAATATAAAAAAAAAGTGAAAGATATGGTAATTGAGAATCGTCAAGCAATTATTACAGATATGATAAGAGAGTTCGACGACTCTCGCGATTCCATTCGAATGATTTTGGAGGATATTTTGTTTATGAAACGCGTTCTTCCTCGACGTCGCAGAATCGATACAACTGGTGGGGACTACTTTGAAGGCGACAAAATAAATATGGATAAATTAAAATATTTTGCGCAGACCCCTCCAGGAAGCTGCTCATTATCGGAACAGCTGATTAAAATCAAGTTTTTCTAAGGTATATTTTGTATTGAAGTTAATGTTTTCTCTCGTTTTATAAATTTTGATAATATGTTGTACTTAGCAGTCAAGATAGATATATGTACATAGGTATAAACCACTTTGAAAAGGCTGAGGATTATGAGACGAGTGAACATTGAGCTATCTTAATGAAACTTTGTACATGCGTACCTTTGCACTATCAAAAAATAGTCGGGACTTAGCCAAGCCCAAATAAAGTACCATATATATATATGATATATATATATGTATGTATAACTCAGTCAAAAACTATAAGACCAAAATTTTTCTAAGAGATTTAAGTCATCTAAATGTAATCGAAAACATGTTCTCGGGATCCTTGGCGCCGAATTTAAGAGCATCTGTGCCTAGGAATGACATTACACCGAAAATATTGTTGATTAAACACATATGTAACTTAATAAAATTCTTTTCATCTTATTGGCACTAACAATAATGTAGTCTGCTGCTAACTTCGATGTAATTGGTTCAGTACTTCCCCCAAAGCACAAATATCTCATACAATGATTTTTTTAAATTCCGATGTCATGTATATAAATTCCAATATTTAAGACAACTTAACAAAGTAAATCGAACCAATTATCCTATATGCAACAGTGGGAGTGCAAAGGAGGAAATCAATTCATGAATTATCCATCATCGTCATTATATTTAATATATTTTCAGGTATTTTAATACAAATCTTTATTATCGACCGCAAAATAGACTCCTTTTGAGTCAATGGAAACATGCAAACACTTAATCCAATTTTCCATCAATTTGTAATTAGACTCTGTTGGAATGGACTTCAGTGCTTTCAGCGAATTTTGGTTTTTCTTCGGTTACGGTTAGTTTTTAGAATGCCATTTACTGGCTTATTGACAGCTTCGACGTCGTCTTCATAAACCTACGGCTCGTCATAATGCGTCTAGGTTCCTTTTTTTTGGACTTTTTGTACGAGTCACTGATTCATACCCATAACATTAACTAAAATGTGCTGAGTCGAAACATTAGAGATATTGAGATCCTGCCACCTCTCAGATGCCAAAAACATGATTTCCGAGCACTGTCCCTTTAACTTTTTCGAATAGTATTTGATGGACTACTCGCATGAGAAAATTTGCGGTACCTTCACAACCTTCAGAGAATGCTTTGCACTACTCAAATTCTATATATCAAATATAATAAATTTCATTCCTCTAACTCTTAATCAGAGTATGATTTATATAAAATCCATATTAAAACGTAAATATATATATATTTACATACCACCCATTGTGATCTTGGCTTGCACCAAACAATACTCACCGCTTAAGTATAATGTGTAGTCAACATCAAGCCGCCAACTATTAATTAGTTTCAAAGCCTTCCGAACAACAATTACAATTACAATTAAGAATGCATGTTGAACTTGTTTACTTACAAGTCCAGTTGAGTTATTGAAGTCAAGCAGTAAAGATTTACTTCTAATGACACAATTTAATTGTCAGTTAATTGCATTTTAATCAGATATTTATGAGCACATTAATGACGGAGTGAATTGCACTGTGATCGCTGTGTGCCGATCGCTGATTGCCGGTTACTGATCTATGATCAGTGATCAATGATATGTGATTTATAACAAAGATAGCACTCTATGAGCCATGTAAATTTCCATAAACAACTGTAAACCACATGTTTACACAAATAGTTGCATGAATTAGCAGATGTTTTAGAGAAAACTACACGATCACTTCAGGCACATGCAACAACTTTCAGCAGCACACACATATAATTTACAATATCACGGAATATATATTTTTATACAAAATTTGTTTATTACAGTTGACGTTCAATAACTACTTTTTATTTACAAAAAAAAAAAAACATTTACAATAAACTTTGACGTTCACTTAGTTACTTAAAGGCCCGTGTGACTCAAAGAACTAAACTCACAGTTTCACTTTCATGCAGACAGCGCGGCTTATGTTCATGAAGAGTTATGAGCAGAGAATATTTTATTTAACATAATTTCTTAATAGTACGTGAGCGCTGCAGCTGCGTGATGGTGAAGGGCCCGCGTACGCATTGCCCTGCAGTCAATAAATAATGAATAAGTGAGACCTCTAAAAGCATGAAACACCCGTATGTACCCACTTTTTGTAATATATGTAATATTTTTCATCATTGGAGCAATATTCACCCTTTTTTACGCATTTTGTGATTTGCTCGGCCTCTCGCTGCCGAAACTTCTATTGCGTACCGTCGCCGCACATTCTCGCAGCGATCGCATTAATTGAACTTTGGTGATCTTATCGTACATCAAGTATGTACTTCTGCATATCATCTGTTGATTGAAAAAAAATTGTGAGCAGACAGCTCCATACATACCCTTGTGCAATGGTTTCTGTCTCATAATTTCTATGTGTGGGGAAGTTTGCTTTAATTAGCCGTAGTACTTTATGTAGATACATATGTTAATTTATTAATTTAATTTATTTGGTTAATATTGATTATAATAATTATATTTTTCATTTACTGTGCCCAAAAAATAAACTGTGCTCGTCGAAAGATTTAGAGAATTTTTGTTTAGGTTGGTGGTACTGTCAGTCACATTTATGTCAAATTTCATGTCAAAATATTCATTAGTGTTTGAGATACGTGACGTTTTGTGAACTGCTAAAAGTGAGTTTTTCATTTTTTGCGATGTCGAAATTTGTTGACCAAAGAATTTGCATTAAATTTTGTTTACGGAATCAATTTTCTGCTGTGGATACGTTGAGGATGGTGCAGAAAGCCTTTGGTGATGAGGCTATGTCCAAAGAAAATGTTTACAAGTGGTATAGTGAGTTACACGACGTCAACCGACGAAGCTCACGTTCAACAAATCAAAGATTTGGTGTAGAAAAACCATCGTTTAACAATTAGACCTTGCTGATGAAGTTGGCATATCGAAAGGCTCAGCCAATACCATTTTGAAGGATGTTTTGGTCCTCAAACGCGTCAAATCTCGACTGGTACCGAAAACATTGAATTTTTTGGAAAAAAGGCGTCGCGTTGAAGTGTGTGAAACAATGCGTTCCGACTACCAGGGTGCCATGAAATGCATTATAACTGGCGATGAGACTTGGATCTATGCTTACGACTCCGAAACAACCGATCAATCGAGGGAATATAGGTCCAAAAGAGAGCCGTGATCAAAACAATCGCGCCAAAGTCGCTCAAAAATCAAGTTCATGTTGACTGTTTTCTTCGATTATTATGGTGTTGTGCATTATGAATTACTTCCAACCGGTCAAACCGTCAACAAGGAATATTATTTGCATTGCATCTTATGCCAAATATGAGTGCGATCTGTCAACCAGTATGGTTACAGCAGGTGCTTAAGTCGGTACGTCTAAATAGTGCATTACGATTTTTACAATGAATAAAAATATCGTACAAAGAATTTGTCTCAAACTTTGTAGTTATAATCAAATTTCGCTTGCGGAATCATTGCGAATGTTGGAAAAGACTGACGGTGAGTCAGTTTTATCAAAAACATAACCCTACGAGTGGTACAAAGCCTTCAAAAACCTTATCAGATCTCTTCCACTGATGAAGATATTAAAAAAGTGTAGGCTATGGTGCTTAACAGTCGTTGAGTATGAAACGCGTTCTTGCTCGACTCGTTCCGATAAAGCTGAACATTTTCGCATCGAACCACGATTGTGAGCGAATTTGAAGCTAAAAACGCAATGAATGTAATCTATCGATCAGCGTATTTACCAGATTTGGCTCCGTGTGATTTTTTTTTTTTTTTTTTGTTCGCCAGACTAAAATTGCCGTTCCGTGAAACCCGTTTTTAGTCGAACGAAGAGATAAAACAAAATTCGCCGAATGAGTTTAGGGATGGCTCCATATGCATATGAAAAGGACTGGAAAAATAGTTGGCATAAGTATACCCTGTGATCAAATTGAAAGGTGAATTTTGTCCATTTCATCTCATTCAAAGTAATCCCTTCCCGCTACAATACACTTATGCCAACGAATTTTCCAGTGATCATAGCATTTGGAAAAATCCTCCGTCGCTATTAGAGCCTTCTTCGATTCAGCTTTTATATCCTCAATTGAGTCAAAACGGTGTCCTCGGAGTGGCCATGTGAATTTTCTAAATAACTGAAAGCTAAGCGAAGGTAAATCAATATTAACCAACGCAGTATGTATGAGATGGTACATTATCGCATTTCTTTGTTCCATAAATTCAGACATAGTAAAAATCGAAGGATTTACTTTTAGACGATTATCTCAAATATTAATGAATATTTTGACGTGAAATTTAGCATAGATGTCACTAACAGTACTACCAATTTACCGTATGCCGTACAATAACATCAGTCGAGGCTGCGATCTAGTAGGGAATAAGGAAACAATTTTTCACTTTCTCTGTGAATGTCCTGCCCTATCGCAGATCCGACACAGAATACTTGGAACTCATCAGGCATCAACCTTGAACAAATGTCTACAAAAAGCATATCGGACGTTAGTAGCTTTATTGAAACGCAGTACAGCAATAATAAAAAGGTCTGCGATTAGTGCACAAAAATGCTAATTGAGTCCGAAATATAACAGGGCTGCACTCCTACCAGCCTACCTATATTATATCTGGTGGGGATTACTTTGAAGTCGATAAAATAAATATTGATGAATAATTAAATATTTTGTGTTTTACTTACAATTTCTCTGTACTTTTTTGCTAATTAACAACCACCGACCATTGATAAATAGAAATATAATGAAATTAAATAATAACTAAAAAACTAAATAATTTCCTTTTGGCTTAACGACGTATTTCAAGGTGAGGTGAATACTTTTTGATATAACATATCCTTTGTATCCTTGTCTAGAGGAGCAAACCCTTACCTCGGGATAGGGAGGTACAGTTAAACCTAAGCTTTTGTGATGCCAAAAACTCCTAAATGAATCCTTTGATCCTCGCGCGTCAAAAACGCGCTTTGTATTATTATAATTTTGTTGAGATGCTGAAAATTTCAGACAAATCGGCAGATTCATCGAAGAAATACCAAGATGCTTTGATCCAAGAGTTCTGAAAGCTGGAAAATAGAAGAGAAATTGCGTATAGCTGTCTTCCTACATACAACTTTGGTAAGTTGCATCCAAGAAGATTTTTATTTTCACCACCTCTTAGAGAGTGTTCAAAAAGAACTCCTACAATTACTACAAGATGAACTTAGGTAAAAGCGAGTAGTTCAGTGCACCTTGTACCTTTTACTCGTGGCCAGAAAGTACTCGCAGCTCTACAGATGCTGTTCAGTAACCAAAGCTTGCTGAGCTCAAATTCAATGTTCATAGATCAACCGAATGGAAATTTTGCCAACAATTAAGCATTTACAGTGACTAATGTAAAGGGTGTCCCAAAATTAATACAATATTGGAATTAAATACAGGGAGTCCCAAAATGAACGAAGATTTAAATTCTTTTCTTTTTGAAAACGGTTTGATGGTGAACTATGATATGTAACTATTAATAACTTAGTTTCAGTAGGGGAAAATTTTTCAAAAAATATCTTGAAAAATAGTGGCTTAACCTACTTTTTTATAAGTTATCCATGCAAAACTTGGTTCCTATAGTCCTACTGGTTGTTACAATTTTAATGTATCTTATTCAGCATAAAAACACTCTTGAAAGACAAGGTAACACGATGATGGTTCTAATATTTAGAGGGTCATCCCTTGTGACGTTTCAAAAAAAAATAATTTTTTTTAATATATTCAATATAGAGTATTCATAAACTATGCTGATGAAGTCATTTTTCGAAATTTAATGCAGTTGGCGAGTTAAAAGAGTATTGAATTTTCAAACGTGTTTTTTTGGATAAATATTTTTTAAGGAGGCGTCCACGATTCTCAAATTTCTCAAAAATGATTCCATCGATGGCTTTAAAATTTTAATGAGCGATACATCACACATTTAGCTATCGGCCGTACTAAGATTTTTAGAAGATATTGAACCTTCTTTTCATAAAAAGGTAGTCACAAAAGGTCATTAAATTAAATTTTCAGGATTTGTAAAGGATCCCATATACCTTCAGATTAACATGCGATTTGTATTTTTGATTTCAGGTTAGCCAGTCTGCTTTTTGCTTAATGTGTGCCATCAAAAATAACAAAATAATCTTGTTTTAAAAAATTCACAATTACAGCTAAAGTTTTAATTAATATATAATAAAAATTTGGAAGCTCTGCGCTTTTTTCATTTCACTATAAAAAGTTGCAAAAACTTAAAAAACGGCCGCTACAAGGGGGGTATTCAGGTCTAGAAGCATGAATTTTAGGTAATTTTTAAAGTGTCGTAAAAAAAGGTAACTAATATTTTTACTATCCATTTTTTTATTAGTTATTTATTAATTTTAGAAGAGTACAAAAAAAAATTAAAAACTAAAAATAGTAAAAAATTTCAAAAATTATAAGCTGACGAAGTGGGGGATCTCTAAGAATTTCCACGTGACCACACCCATGATTTCAACCCTCCTAGTTATCTGAAACCAAAAAAAACAAGATGATTAATCTAGAATAATGTCGCACTGGCCGGAACTACGGAAAAGTGGGGAAAAAAAGTTTTTCAAAATGGCGGCTGCCTAAAAAAAGTTTTTTTGGATAGTCAGAAAACTATTTCCAATTTTTTAAAAATAATAAAAATAAAAATTTGGGGATGAGGCTAGTTCCAACCATAGACAAGCCTATAAAGAAGACTCTATAAAAATTTCAAGTAAAGCGGCCTAGTAGAATCTGAGAAATCGTGGGTATCGTTCCGAAAAATTCAGTTTTGAGAAAAACGCGTTTAAAGTTTCGCTAATGTCTTTTGTTCGATTAGTTCTGGCCGAACCAGTTTGGATGCCGGATCAGAACAATGCCTATATCTCCGAAAACAATTTGAAATTTTTTAAAAATCCTCTTGTACACATATTCTTGAATAGTTAAACTTTGAAAATATAAACAAAAATTTCGATTCTTTTAAATACCCAGATTTTTTTTAAATAAACCGGAATACCCCCTTAAGATATTTTTTATAGAAATTAAGATGAATATCAGAAATAGGATAACAAATAAACCGAAATATAAACACCAATCCTATCCATATAATTTTCTATATATTTATTCCTATTTCTGCACCTCCAGTTCCTTGTTATGAAAAAATTTATATTTATAATAACTAACTCAATTTCTGACAGTTTTACAGAATATTAAAATATGTCTAATAAGCATTTAGTGCTGCGCCAATAAATTTTACAAATTAACTAATTATTGTCAGCGTCAATTAGACATATGAATAGAAATTTCCATGCCCAAATTATTACACTTTTGTCTGCGGCAGCTATTTAACGCACAGCTAAATATGGTGCAACATATTGTGGCAATGTGGCATACACACATACATACATATATACGTGTATTTATATGTGTATTTATTATTATTTATAAACTTCACTTGCAAAACGGCTTTCGACACGCCAATTACAAACGCTTTCGCGTTACACGGCAATAGTGTTGGTGGATGGTGGACGCCTTGGTGGTGGTGGCAATGGTGATGTCGTTGGTGGTTTCGTTACGTATGCGTTTATGAGCGCGAGTTTGCAATAGTAATCAGTGTGGTCGCATCCCCAATTGGCAAGTGAAATTGACTTTTCAACAACAAAAAACAATGGAAAAGGGGTGTGTGTGCGCTGACACTGTCTGACAGACGACACACAAGCATTTATGAAATTTACTAAACCAATTAGCATGCTCACATACACACGCATACACACATATGCTTAGTTAAATATTTTTGAAATTTTTCTTGCTTTCATTACAATAAATACAATAAAAACAAATTAGCTATGGTCACGTGTTGGCGATCACGCAAAGTGAGATTATAATTCATGTTCGTATTTTCATTGCATGTGCGGCTGTTGGGTCCAATATGCATATTTGACGCATGTGTAGCTAAATAAACGTTTATAAATATATAGTATAGTAAATTTGCGTACATATAGACGTATACAACGTCAGCTAAAATGCAAAACAACGTATCATCAAAAAATTTAAATTGAGTTTTTCATTGCTTACGACTCACTACATCATTATACAAATATGTAGCATCAAAATTGCAGCTTCCGCTCTCAGATATAACCAATATATAACCAATATATAACCACTATGTAACCAGTATATAACCAATTTATAACCACTTTATAACCAAAACTCAAATTTTGTTTCAATATGAGTTTTTTCAATTACATAATTTTTCCTTCAATTGTAAACTTATAAAAGTGTTGTTATGTTATTTTGCATTTTAGGTGACAATATACCTACTTGTAATATATATTTTCCGGCTTGCCATATGCTTGCTTGCTATGACAGTTATATGCCAACAAATAGCTCGGTAGCGTGCAGAAATATTTTGAAATACTTACTTTGTATGCGAAAATAACGGTAATTAATTCATTAACAATCGCTTGCCTATGATTACAATCATTTACCGCCTTCTCGTCTAACAGCTCCACTCCACACTTATGAATACACGCAAACGGATGTCCAAACCCTCATCTTCTGCATACTTTTTCGACAACTCTTCCGCAATGAATTGACTGCTGAGCTAACTGACTGCCTAACGGACTTATAGCTATACTAATCCCGACTCCTCCATGTATCAACCGTTTGCCCCGAAGGCCGGAATTTTTAATTAAACCCAGTTGCCTTGTCAGTCATTTCAACGATTTGGCCAGTTAGCTGAAGGTAAACACATACATATGGTACATATATTCGGGTATCTGTTCTTGCCACATGCCACAAAACTAATATTCTGAATTTTCCTTTGCACAAGTTCATAGGCGAGCAGGTCACGCCGAATTTTTCAACAATCATTGCAACAAGCCACCGTGCTCGCCTGTGGCAAGTTGGTGAGAAAACAGTAAGATTTTACATTTTCAACTCAAAATATCAATGCTGCACACAATCACTGGTCTCATTTTCACTTGATGCAAAAAGCTACATTTGTACACATTCGCTGGTGGGCAAATTTTTGCAACCCTGAGCGTCGATCCCGAAATGCATTGTGTCAAAAACAGGTAAAATGCGTTTGCAATGATTTGCATTTAATTTTAATTATTTCTTTATGTTTTGGGCGTTGCCATCTAAATGTATTACTTTATTTGCATTTCTTCTATTTACCTTACTTGGTTAGGTATGATTGACATTTGCTTGTCAATTTCATTAAAAAAGGGTTGTTTCTTAACTAATTTGTTTTTTTTGTGGTAGTGAAGAAATTTGTATATTCAAACTGTCATTTTTACTAAGTAAACAAACCCATATCATTGATATGGGTAATTAAAATTGTGTCATATCATAATTTTGAATTCAATTTACATATAAAAATAATAAATACACATTGTGTATATTTGTATTACAAAAGAAATAGTAAGTATTGTGGAAATACCATATATGGGTGGTTTGGTTTTTGCAGCGGAATTTCGGGCATATGGTCCGTAATCACTTCTTATGAAGACACCCGTTCAATTCGGAATAAAATGTTCAGAAATATATGCGCATAAACATATTAAGGGGTTAGCCTTTTATTTTCTTTACCTATGATGATAGCGTTGGTATACTTGGTTTAGCGAAAATACTACTAGTAAACTGGCGTAAGCACCTCTTACACGATTATAGCCAAATCAATAATAGTCAAATTTGTTTTTTCTTCTCGTAGTTTAGCGCCAATCGGTGATACTAAGCGAAACCATGTCGGTCTTCACCGGTGGTCAAAGGAACCCATTTTGAGTCGATTACCGCCGTGACGAGGGTACCCTCGGACATCCCAGTCGAAGCTTTCCAGAGATGGCAGAGTTGTAGAATAAATTTCAAATATATATATAAATATAAATTCAAGGCTAACAATATTGATGTTGTTGAAACTTGTTTCCATATAGATGGAATTAGAATTTCAAATTTATGATTGTCAAGAGTGACGTGAAATTCAAGACGCTAATGCTCTGTTATGCCACAATGGTAGTTGGTAGTTTATCCCTCAAAATAGTTCTGACTCTGAGTGAGCCATGAAATGAATCCATTTGGTGAAATAACACGTTCACCAAACTTGGTTTTCAACAAATCACTTGTAACAATCGCGGTGTGGCTTGTTGCGCCGTTCTGTTGAAACCGGTATAATCCAATTCGGGCCAAAAGTATTCGGTTGTCATTGAGCGTTAATGATTCCATGTGCCGGTCTCGGTCATTACGGAAGAAGTACGGCCCAATAACGCTGCTAGCCTATAAAACGCTCCAAACCGTATTTTCCCGGAATAATGGTGACTCATGAAGTACGTGAGGATTGCTGCCTGACCAATAACGCATAGTTTATTGGCGAAGCCTTTCAGCCAGAGATAAGCCTCATCGTTGAAGATGATTTTTGGATGAAAACTGGCATCGTTTTCAAGTAGTTGCTCAGCCCAATTCACGAACATATCACCATTCTGTTGGTCAAGCGGCTTCAGTTCTTGGGTCAATTTTTTCTTATATCTTGAGAACGACGTATGAGAGACCGATTTGGGTCTTTCTCAATGGATGTGCTAGCGGCATTAATATTCCCGACACTACGGGCACTTATTTATCTCACTGTCACGGAAACATTTTGTACTGTCCCTGAGGATTAAAACTTTTTCACTACACGCCCAATCGTGGATCTGGCCAGACGATTATGACGATCATAAATTGGACGCACCGCTCATAAAGTTGAGGCCACTGACTCCGAATTTTGATAGTAAAATTTAATAATTTTAACTTGTTGTTGGATCAAATATCTTTTCATGATGAAATGGCAAACCTTATTGAAGAGACATTTCAAAAGAGCGGAAAAAATATACTGTCATTTTCAGTCCCTATCGGACTACTTTTGTTGCGTCCCTATTCAAAAACCCTTCATAAGTTTTTGCACGGTAAGGTAATGCCAAAGTGTAATCAGAAAAAAGTCGCTGACGTTTTTAGAGTACCAGATATTTCAATCACTTTCATTTTATCATATAAGGTGCGTTCCAAAGTAAACAGGACTTTAAAAAAAAAACTGGACAAATAGGCAAAATCAATTTATTTTATTCAGAATAGTCTCCAATGGCAATTGGAAAAAAACTTTATTTTTACTTATATTATATTATGAGAGGTAAATAAGGATGTCGTATGTTTTCGAACTTTCATTAAAGGGAGCATGTCTCATTATACCCTGAAAACAGTAAATTAAGATTGCTACGAAGTTTGTAAAACGCAAAAGGAAACATCGGAGACCTTATAATAACTTGTGATCAGCATGGTGAGCTGAGTCGATTTAGCCAAATCCATGTGTTTGTTTGTTTATACCCTCACTTGTTGGAATATCGTTCTGAAAATTTACATTTGGGCTTTTTTAACCAAGAAACTGATCATTCGTCGAAATTGTCGATATCGGATCAGTATAGGTTATCGCTACCATACAAACTGAACGATCGAAATCAAATTCTTGTTTGAAAAACTTTTTTTATGAATGGTTTTTTAGGCCAAGTTGTCTATAAAAGACCCAATAGAAGGAAATCTTGCCTACAAAGTTTTTTATGATGTGAAGTGAAAATATTTGTAGCTTCTGAAAGGTTATTTACGAGTATACAGTAAGTGAGCTCGGTACTTAACATTGACCAGTTCTAAAATAAATCAAAAAAGTTTCGAACTGCCTTTCTTCTAGGATTCGCGCAGCCTTATAAATGGTTAACTAATTGCGTATGTATATTATTACAGCTGTATAAATGTATGCATATATATATAAATATATATTTTTTCATTTATATACTACATACAAACACAGGGAACTCTGTAATTTGACATGATCCTCACTACTGCCTTTCAACCCTTTCGCCGGGTTTCGACCATAGATAAAATCTAATTATTCAAAGGTAGACAACAAAGCCAAACGGAGACGGCAGCGAATGTGTCATGTTAAAGGAAATTCAAATTTTTATTGTTATGATTTAATTTAAATTAATTGCCATAAATTGTTAGCTGAATGCCAAATGCAGAAGTGTATTTCGCACACAATTAATTTATTGCTAATCATTTTGACTAATGACTCCAATGAAATACAAAATACCAAGCAAAGGTTGCTTGCAACATGCCGACACATCGCCGCTGCCGGGTTCGCTTTTCATGTTCGTGCTCATTCATAAATTTTCATTTTATTAACACTCGATTTGCCACTGCAGCGTTGTCAGATGTTTGTGTTTTGTAAAATAAATGAAATTAATTAAACCCTTTTGCCAATGTGTCGCAGACAATCACAACAAAACTAGTGAAAAGGCAGCAGGAAGGAGCTGAGCTGAAAGTCAAAACACCACACATACACACACCACCTTAAAATAGCATAAAGTTTATGTGTGTGTGTGAGATATGTGTGTGCTAGTGCGTAAAGTCAATTTCCTTTACTACTTTCAGTCATCTTTTTTCGTCTGCCGTTTCTCAAGTGACTACACGCATACTTATTTATACACATATGAACACACACACTCACATACATGCTCAAATTTATCCTCAAATAATCATAAGTACGAATATAGTTCGAAATTGTTCACACGTTTGCCGGCGTGTTGCAACTTCTGTTGGGCGCATTGCCACCTTCTGCAGCAGACAGTCAAGCTGTTCCAGTTCTTCCGGGTAATGAAGGGTGCTCGCCACTCCACTATGCTACTCACTTAATGTAGGAAAATAACAACAGCAACAACAACAATTGCCACGGAGTGTCGTGTAGTCAGCGGCAGCTTTCTGTGTTACATTCGACCAAATACAAATTGCCTTCCAATTTAAGGCGACAACGGTCGCAACACACATATAAACATACAGCCTCGAGCATCAACCCCTTACTTTGTTCCGTTATGCGCAGATCTCTCTGTTTGTAACTGTCAAATAATGCCTTGTTTTGCTTTTGTGCTTTTTAAATATTTGCCACTTTTGATTTTGTTGATCATAACAACTCATATATCTTGTACCCGTCGATTTCGTTGTGTTGTATGTATACGTGTGTGCGTGTGACGCCCATAAACAGTAAATGCCCACAAATTCGCATTTTAATTGGCATCGTATGTCATTTTCAGTTGTATTTCGAATAATTTTATTCAAAATGAGTGAAATCGTGGTTAATCACTGCGTTTAGTATTACTTGCCTATATATTTTAATACATAATGTATATATGTATGTATGTACTAAGTACATTACTTATTTATTATATAGTTACGATATTTGAGATCAGTGTTTGAGAAGTATAAAGAGGAAAAACACTACATACTAAGCTGCTTCAGAAGCGCTGTTGAAAAGCAAAGAATATACTCTGAACAATCGGCTATAAGAGCTAACTTTCATGAAGATATTCATTTATGCCATTTTATTTTGCAGTGAGAAATTGAGTAAATCTTGTAACGAGTGTTTTTTTTAGACGTGTAGTTTTCAATGAGCTATATTTTCTTCTCAGTCGGTCTTTTTGACAGTACAGTAATACTCAAATAACGACAAAACGTTCGGTAAATAGACCCGAAATTAGAAGGTCACCGATCCCGATTTTCGAAAGAAAACTTTGTCTAGTAATGAAACTAACTTTTGTTTAAATAGGTACGTTGGTAAACAAAATAAAGTCACTAGAAAATTGGGCCTTTCGGGGGGAGTTTATACGAGCCAGCCGTGGTGGTCGCCGATGGTAGAGCGCTGTTATTAACCTTTAGCCTGTCGGGTGTCTTCTTCCAGCAGAATTGCAGCAACGTTTTATAGTTTTACTTGCTGAAGAAAAAAATGCGTCTGGCAGTGAACGAGGGCAAGACTCCTCTCCTGTCAGCAAACAAACAGTCCTCGCAGTCGCGACTTGGCACTCACGCCACTGTTTGAAATTGTAGATAATTTCGTCTATCTTGGAACCAGGCTAAACACTACCAACAATGACAGCCTTGAAATCCAACGCAGAAAACCTCTTGCCAACAGGTGCTACTTCGGTCTGAGTAGGCAATTGAAAAGCAAATAATTCCCGTCCTGCCATATAGTGCAGAGGCTTGGACGATGACCACAAACGATAAGGCGACGTTACGAGTTTTCGAGAGAAAGGTTCTGCGAAGGATTTATGGTCCTTTGCGGGTTGGCCACGGCGAATATCGCTTTCGATGGAACGATGAGCTCTACGAGATATACGACGACATTGACATAGTTCAGCGAATTGAAAAACAGCGGCTACGCTGACTAGGTCATGTTGTTCGAATGGACAAAAACACTCCAGCTCTGAAAGTATTCGACGCTGTACCCGCCGGGGGAAGCAAAGGAAGAGGAAGACCTCCACTCAATTGGAAGGACCAGGTGGAGAAGGACCGGGCTACGCTTGGAATATCCAATTGGCACCACGTAGCGAAGAGAAGAAACGACTGGCGCGCTGTTGTTGACTCGGCTATAATCGCGTAAGAGGTGTCAACGCCAATTAAGAAGAAGACGAAAATGTAGATTAATCATTTCTTTAGATGCCATTTACATAAGTTGCTTCGAAAATGGTAAGATAGAGCTATGCAATACTTGGAAATAGAAATATAGTAACAGAGCAGATTTGAAATAATGGGTTGTCAAAAAAGTCTTGCGGTATTTTTATTGAATCAATTCGTGTGGCACCCATACATCGAGCTTCTTAATGACTCCAAGCTTCTTCAAATGGTTTATAACGGTTTGATGACTACTATGCTGGCCTCTTTCGACCAATTCAGCGATTTTATCGCAATTTTTGACCACCTTTACACCAGAACGAAAACGTTGAAACCATCGTTGTGTGGTGGAAATGGAAACTGTATCGGGACCATAAACTGCACAAATTTTCTTGGCGGCTTGAGATGCATTTTTGTCTTTATCGTAGTACGAATAGTACTGTCAAATATGCCGTATTTTCTTTTTACTTTGCTCCATGTTTGCGACGCTATAACTCACGAACGACTTAAGAGAAACGAAAATCAATCAAACACGTGTTAGCGCGTGAAACTTTCCAAAAACGTCTAGCATGACCCGGTGCGATGAATAAAACTAGAACTACGCGCTTTCAGCGCCAACTAGAGAAAATACCGCAAGACTTTTTTGACAACCTAATATTATTAAATAGGGTTTTCGACGTTTCCTTATGACTGTTACAAACTTAATACGCCGAAAAAATTCAAGAGTGCTTATATGATGTTCTACTGCGACTAAATACGGCTCTGCCTCTTTTGATAAGTTATGATAATAGTTTCTCTAACGTCAGCTGGCTCTAATTATCACAAGTTACGTCCTTGCTACAAGCGTTGGTTATTTGGTTTGAATTATACTACCAACAAATACGTGAAAGCTTCCTGTGAACAAAAACTAAACGCTTAACAAGGCCAATATATTAGTGTTACATGGAAATTTGGACTTTTATCTAATATAATATGTTATTATAATAATATTCATTTCTGACAATAGACTGGCGTAGCTTAATCGCTAAAGGCGACCGTTGAAATGTGTACGTTTTTGTTTTTGTTGCACATATTTCACTATAATTATTTAACGCTACCACTTCAGCTAAATTATGCGCGAAATTGTTGTTGGTTACTTTCATGTATGTATATGTGTAGATATGGTAGTACATATATGTATATCTGCCTATTTTAGATATATATATCCCAGAGATGTTTTGGTATTTTCATATTTGATAGTTAAATCGAAAATAACAACGCCAATAATAACACAACAGCAATATTATCACAATATTACATTGACTAGCGCCAACAACAACAGCAACCGCATACACCGGTCATTGCAACCACACGAACAGCGGCAATTAAAGCGAACCGCATAAATTAATGTAATGCGCGGCTCGGCTTCAATTGGGTTTTCATTGGTAATTAATTAAGTAATTTGTCGTCCTTAATAAGCCGCATACGCATGTCCGTTAGCCGTACAAAAACAACAACAATATTGGTGCAAATATGTAAAGCACTCAAGGACTACACGCAAATAAGTGTATGTGTGGGTGATCCATATCACGGCGAGCGTTCCGCTGCATGTCGGCGACACTCCATTGGCCACTCAATCAATGTTTAAATGTTTAATGAGTATAAATTATTCGCTTAACAAAAATTATGCAATTACAATATTTATTAATGTAATGCTACAACGCACTACATCCACATAGTAACGGCAATTCACACGCACGCACGCACACGCACACAAACAGCAACGCATTTCACATGCATGGCCACTCACGGTTTGGCGCATGAAATGTTGAAAGTAATAAAAACTGACATAAATTAACTCAATAAATTTGTTGTTTATGTTTGTGTAACTCTATAAAATCACAAAGTGTGTAAAAAATGCAGCAGCATAAAGCAATTGTGCATTTTTTCTGCTCTGCTGACAATAGCAATAAATACATAATTAAAGCGTTGTCGTCCTTTTGAGTTGGCGAGCTGTAAATTTGAAATGAACTCATTCGTAAATGAAATCAAAATGAACAGAACTGATAAATATGCCGTTATAAGTGTGTGTTAACTAACACAAGCACGTATGTATGTGTGACTGGTTTGTGAACTATTAAACAACCTTATTTCAAACTTTTTTTTTTTCATATAAAAAAATAAATATTTTATTAAATTTTTTATTGTTACAAACATATAATATTAACGAAGAAATTCTGACGATTTCCGGTGACCACTCGGAAAACAGATGCGCCCGCATTGAGAGGATAACTCCTTACAGGATCATCTAAAGTGAAAAATACGTGATTAAGTTAAATCCTAAACTTAAAACTTGGACGAAGGAAAAAAACTCAATATTGGATTTTTGGCAAATATTTTTACAAAAAAATTTAAATTTCAGTGAAAATTTCGCGACATTTTTCTTTTTAAATAGCTGTAATCGAAAAGAAAAAAATTTCGTATGCCAATTCTATCTCAAAAACCGGTAAATGAAGATCGGTTCTCGTGAAATCTTGTCAACCGACTTTAGTTTCGAGAAAAACGCGTTCAAAACCCGGAATACTCATCCTAGCTAGCCTCAAGCACACAATTTCTCAAGGCTGTATCTCCGAAACTATCACTCGGATCAATTTGAAAATTTAGAAAAATATTCTAGAGGTGTTTTAGAATAATAAGACAATAAAAAATCGATTTTTTTGAAACTCGTAAATCCATGTAACCCCTTAAATATGGGTAGATGGAAAACATTTCAAACCATTTAAACAAGATATTTCATATCGCTTTGAAATGTAAAAAATTATGGATTTATTGACTGTTAAGTTAAAGTAAAGTCTACTTAAAGATTCTAAATACTCTCTATTACTTCAGAAACCAAAGCATAATTACCATTTAACAAAAATGTCAAAATATATGTATACTGCTGATGTGACTAACTCCAACAGCCAATTTGACAAAAACGCGACCCTAAAGAAGAAACTTTTGACATACTTCCATTCCTCAATCATTCATACAACTTTAAAAGTAAGGATTAGTATAAATATAGAATTCATCCTTTCAGTGTTTATAACAAGATAAGCTCTTCTCAACGCAAATAAGCTTTCAAAGGTACCATGCAATAGCCCGCATCGATAGGACATCACAGCAAATGATAAAAGCCAAAGATGTATTCCCAATATAACGTTTTTTTCATCCTTTTTATGATATAACAATTGGTTGCTTTCAAACAAAATCAAATATCATTGCTATAAGAAATGTCGACCAATCAACTACGATTGCAAAGTGAGTCTTGCTATCAAGCGCTGCTGCTACATATATGTACATATACATATACAGACAACTAAGAGCTAAATATTATTACGACGAATACAATTCACACCTTACCATATCTCTGATAATCAACTCAAATATAATATGTAGTATAGTGATGAAGCGTAGACGTCATCATCTCCACCCGGATGACTTATGGATATATATTTGTGTTAAAATTTTCTGTTTGAATATACGCTGAATCCTTAGTTTCGAAAACATTAAAACATTCAAGCTGATAGTAGCAGAAGCAGGTCTTTAGCATTAAAAGGACTTGGTCAATTCCATTTTGCTTGTTCTCAAGCCAATCATGAAAAATGCAAGGAAAATAATAGTTTGGGAGAAATATATCATTTATACACAAAAAATGCTGTACTTACAAATTCGGTTTGGAAAATTATTTTTATTTATTTTAAAGTACAAATTGTGTGAAAGTAATCATAAATTCAGAACCAATTAACTTTTGCTCGATATGACCACCTTTTGCCTTAACTATGGCCTTGAGTTGATGTTACTTGTCGTTATTTTGGCCCACCCACGAAGAATGGCTTTCTTCAGCATCTCGAGACTTGTGTATTATTTACTTCGGACCTTGCTCTCCAAAATGGCTCGGAGAGAATAATCCATTGGATTCTCATCTGGTGAATTCGAGAGCCATTGTGTGGCATGCTACCAGTATCATTGTAACGAGTGATGGAAGATAAACAAAAACTTTATTAACATTAAGTTGTTTGAGCTCACGATCAATTGCTGGCTGTGATTTTCCAGCTAAATATAAAGCAATAACACTATTACGTTTGAATTTCATCGGTGATCACTTTTTTTGCGTTCACTTTTGGCAAAACGCTTTTGTACACTTGTGAACAATACTCCGAACTGTAATTCAGCAAATTTAGAAACGGCTGATTCCAGTGCGACAGCTGCGCGAACGGTAGAAGTTGGTTACACTTCCATTGCCGGGCCCTGAACTAAAGCATAATAGAGTCGCAAAGGCTTGGGCTGAGAATATCTGCTGATACCTACCAATATAAGTACAATGAACTAGATATTTAACAGAAGTTGTAAATCTTTACGCACGCGTTTTCATTATCCAAAAGGCCTTCGAATCTATCTATCAAGTAGTCAATAAGATTTTCAAATTTCTTTGGGTTTCAAAGTACATACTTTTTCTGGAAGCAGCAAACTTAGTTCAAATCCATCCAACACTTTTCTAGAAAAGCGCATCTTCAAATCTTCGCCAATTGTAATATACACTGAGATCTTTAGTATTCTTCGCAAGTTATTGACTAACAATTTGCGTGTTATATTTGTCGGCCGCAGATTCTTGGTTTTTCTTCGTCATATTACAGTTCAGCCGCCAATTTTTCCGTGTCTAAATAAATGGATCGAAAATGTGGCTCAGCTTTTTGTCTCCGATTTCGGAACGTTACAAGCAGCGTATCTATCATATTTGACGGCTTTGCCAGATCGATCGATTCTTTCCCGCGCTGTCGTTGCTTTTCCCATTTCTATTTTATTCTATTTTGGGAAAAAACTTGGAGGACTTTCTCTTTTTCCCTTTTCTGAATCCGCCACTGTTAAAAGGCGTAAAAGCATTTTAACAAGCCAATCATCAGATTTCACTCAACTTGCAAACAAAAATTAACAGAGAGGTTTTGCCTTGAAAATTATAAAAACATTTGAGTGGCAGAAAGTAATGAAATAGTGAAGGTCGTTGGTCTCATGCCAGCTAAAGAAATACTGCTTAAGGTAGTCTGGTAAGATAGTCTGGTCGAAAAATTTTTTTTGCTTAATTTAAAAGTACAATGTCTTGAGAATATGCTGTGAAATTTTCAGACGGAAATTCGAAATATTACGGGAGTTATAACGAGTTTCCTAGAGCGCATCGGAGTTCTCCTCTCTCCCTAACTTTTTTTCTGCTGAACCGATTGCTTTCAAATTTACAAATTTAAACAGGCTATTTTAGACACTTATAGTTCTCATCGAAACTTACGAGAATTTTTTTCATTTCTAAATTTTCATTTTACAACCCTTTCTTTGCTAAAATAAAAGGACTTTTTTTCAAAGTCCCCCCTTTTGTTATTTACCCTTGAAATTTAACTTCAGTAGTTCCGAGCAGAATGACATGTCTATAGATTGAGAATAACCAAGAATATTTGATTTCAGATAACATAAAGAGCCAAAATCACCACCTGCGATTGGCGATTGCCAAGCCACCCACGTGTATTTTTTTTTTGAGGTTCCAACTTCGAAAGACAATTATTATAGTAATAAAGTATAAAATTTCTTCAAATACATTTTTTCTATATTTTCAATATGGAAATAAAAACACTCTAAATATTCAAGGTAATTCATTTTTATTTCCTATAAAAAAAACCACACTCCAAAGAAGTCATGAAAATACGCCTAAGTTACTAGACTACTACGAGTATCTTAAGGGCTATACCAGTGTGAGCAATGAAAAATTAGGCGATTTTCGTGAATTTTTTATCAATATTTCGAACTTCTTTGAACGTAATAAAGTATATTTTCAGCCACATTATAAGATTTTTTTTACAAAAATGTTGAAAAATAAAGGAGTTATGGGCAGTCTTCGGAGGTGCCAAGAAACAGTGTTCCAACTGCTGGCATGATTCCGGCCGAATGAGTTGCTAAAATAAAAAAATTTAAAATGTTTATTAAACTTAAAGATATTTCCTATACAATAACGTAGGATCTTTAAAAATTGGCTGGCAAAATGGCGTAATTTTGAAAAAAAAAAATGTTTTTTTTTTTAGGGAAAAAATGGTCGTTTTTTTAATGCCAAATTGACAATTTTCAAACAATCAAAAAGATCGTACGTCATAGTAAATGTATTCAAAAATATATATATGTATATGTTTGCACCTCCGAGCGGTCGCTCTTTAGAATGCTGCCAAGTAAAAACTATTGAAGATACGACCTTCCCGATTTCACAAAACGGGGCACCCTAGCATTCATCAAACGTTTCATTATTTGAGATCAGTCGTGGATTTATGAATATGATTTCGAGGCATCATCGCGAAGAATCTAGCGAATAGCACTTCAAAAATGAGTAAAAATCGGGATTTCCACGTCAAAGGCGGTGGTGCTCATCGATTTCATTGATTAATGTGGTTGGTTCAACCTGAATTCACTCCATAGAGTCGCATGGTCAATAATTCTTGGCTGTTTTAAAGTTTCTACGTAAAGCGGTTGGTCGTAAATGACCGAATTTATGGATTTCTTATCACGATAATGCGCCGTCATATTCTTACTTTGACTGTGGCTGACTCTTTGACCAGACATTCGCTGAAGGTGCTGCCGAACCTTAACTTATTCGAAAGTTTTTCGTGGGTAAGTTGGGTACATTATATAAAAACGTTAGTATGTGGATACTCGTTAAATAAGATTCCTTCACCAAAACCCCATAGTTGGATATTTTCATATTTCCTGTAGTAA